>OY728151.1:382368397-383618397 GCA_963277665.1 Viscum album
ATGATTTTGAAATTTTCTTTGGGATACACTCGTCAATATGCCCTAATAGGATTAGGTTATTGTTTGAATAGTACTGAGTGAATTCAAATGATGTATTTGGATAAGTGGTTATCACAAAAACTATACATGAATCATAATTTTTATGATGAGTATTATTCAATATATAGGTATGTAAAATGATAATTGATAAAGTTACCTAGAACATAATAAAATATTGACCCTCACATACTAAATGGAAATTATGTGTAAAGTCATCATATTTGTGGGATTTCATTCATTTAAAATTCTTAATGAAAATATAAAATACATGATAATATAAAATGATATTTAGATAGTAGGTTTTGATCATACAATTTTGATGAAAAATAAAAAGTCAAATATGGGATGGATTTAATGAAGGGTGAAGTATACATTTGAGTCGGTAATAGAAAATTATATTTATCATTATAGGTTAGAACCTATAATGTTACATAACCATGTAGATTGATCCTAAAATTTAAAATCTATTATTATGATCCCAATATAAACAAAAATTATTTTTCAATATCTTGTTTGAACAATATGGTAATTTCATTCATTATAAAAAAAGAGATGTTCTATATATAAGGATGAAATTTTTTTCTGTTTTTCAGACTGTAATTATTTGTTTAAACATTAAATATATGGATAATAATATTTATAAAATTAAGGAAAATATGTTTAAAATTGATTATAATACTTCATAAATTTTGAATGTTCTCCTTGGATATATAATTGACAGCACGATTAAAATATTGTTTAGATATGGCTTTTTGGACTCATGTGATTATGATTCATTTAAGAATTATGAAATTTGATTATTAGAAAAAATGAGAAGTGATGTTTTGGATAAACTTTAGAGAGTGATAGTTGTTAATTAGATCTCATACTTAGGGATGTATATTGACCAATGATCACATGATAAAATGGTAGGTTTATGCAACTGTTTTACTTTTACATATGACTTTTGTGAGTATGGATTTCTGTTTCTGGTGAAAAAAAGTATCAAACATTTTATATGTTTAATTTGTTTTAGAAATTAGTACATAATAAACTAATAAGGTGTATTAAGATTCTCTTATCCTACCATGGATACGAATACTAACTTGAAATTTTTTGATCGATAATGTGTCTATCTAACTTTATTATCCCATTCTAGGGTTATTCTTTATAGAGTTATTTATTTCTACTAAACTAGTATCTATATAAATATATATCAATACAAAATATGAGACATGGAATAGGAATCATCCAAAAATGTATATCATGAATATTAGGGGTTATGAAGAATACATACGACTTTTGGATTCCAATAAAAATAACTCAGAATCTTAAAAATGATTATATATTGGTTATCTTGAATAAAAGACAGGATATTGTTACACTAAACCTACTAAAAATATTTATTATGTGGTATATACTTCTATTTTTCATGATATGTATAAAATTAGTCAATGAATAATTGGGATGAAAATTGATCTTAGATAATTATATTATAGAAGACATGGATTTTTCTATGATAGAGGAAATATAATTTCCACAAAGCATTTTGGAAGATGAAATGAATTAAGTCACAAAGGAGCCTTTAAATAATGGTAGGATTTATCAACAACTAGTGAGATAAGGATTTCACCTAATAAAGAATGAGTTAATTATCATACGTGACAAACCTATACCCTTCTGAAAATCCATTGATAATTATGATTATGTAAAATGGTTAACATCCATGGAATCTGATATAGAATCATTGTAAACTAAAAGTTTTTAAAACTAGGTTTATGCACATGAATGGGTGAGAATAAAAAGTTTTATGTGTATTTTTTCCAATAAAAATGAATTTGATGGTATATATTCTACAAATAATGAATTCCCCGTGAGAAAATGTTAAAGATAAATTTATGGTATTTTCTATGAAGAAGTGTTTTCAGCTCATGTGGGGGTAATATATATTTGGTTTTTTCTTACCATTGAAGCTCATTATTATTATGTGATATGTCATGTGGATGTCCAAACTGCTCTAATTATTGGTAATTTAGTCACCTATTTGTATTTGATGAATCCTTTAGGTTTTTTAGTTTAAAATGAGAATTCTAGTTTTTTAATGTTGCAACTGTCTATTTGAAGCTATAATAATTCTTCTCAAAGAAAAAATATCTATTATTTTGTTTCATTATATGATTTTTATTTCATAAAAAAATTAAATTATTCATGATTTTATAAGTGGTCTAGTAAAAGTTTCATAATATTTCTATATTATCTTGATGATGGAATACATATTATCAGGAATGATATCCTAACACATTATTCTATGATGTTATGGTTTGGTAAATTATTTCAATGAAATATAAGGGTGAATATTAATTTATACATATTATGAATATTTTTAGATATATATATATATATATAATATTTCACAGAATAATTATAAACACATATAATGTTAATGTGATGAAGATGTTTAACTTGGAGAACTCCCATAAGGGGTCTTTATATGGGTTTGATGGAATTAATTTTATGATGATTAATGATCCTTATAAAGAGAAAAATATATGAATGAGATCCCTTAGGAATCCACTATAGGATAGATCATGCATTAAATGTTGTGTCTATGACCTGATATATATTATTCTTTGAGGATTACTAGTAGATAATCATCCAGTCCCAGAGAGAGTCTCTTGATTTTAGGGACACACATTCTTAAATAATTGATAAGGACTGTGGATATGTTCCTTTACTATAGAGGTGTGTAATAGTTTATTGGGATTATAGATTATAATATAAATACGTTTATAAAAATATAATTCAAGATACATGTTTCTTCTAAATAGAGGATAAAAGATTTAGAAGGGTTCCATACAGGACACCATACAAGACTAAACAATATATGCCGAAAACATTACTATATTAGATGTTTTGAAATAATATATTTGGATCAACAAGATATTTACTAAACATTGGGTGTTTCAAAGAAACATGGTTTCAATTGCGAAATATTTTTTCACTAATGGAGTTTTTACATAGCTTATGGAACCCTGGTCTCACCAAATGACCAAAAAAAATATTCACCAATAACATCTCATACAAGAGATTATTAGGTGGGGTGGTGTAAATATTAGTTGTGTTATTACATTTTAACTCCCCAAGTTATTAGAAATTATTATTATTTGAATAAATTTAATTTAATTTACATCTTTCATTACTTGAAACATTTATTTTTAATTTAATTGACCATAACAACATGTTTATATTACATTACCCACGATGTTGAGTTTCAAGAAACCGTGATACATTATCAATATTATTATTTAAAGGTGATAGATAAAACCTATCTATTAAAGAAAACAATAATAATAGAAATATTTAATTTTTAAATTTTAAGTACAATTTATTAATATGAATTTTTTTGTTAAAAATGTAGATAATTTAAGCTAGATAAAATAAGTTTTGAATATATTATATCCTCGAAAATAATGTTTTTATTTATCTTTTTAAAAAATAATATATATAATTGATAACAATTTTAGAAAATGAATTTTTTAAAATTGACATAATTTATTTAATATTCATATAAAAATCGTCATATGTCTAATTGTTTTGATTTTTGTGAAATGAATACCATTCTGATCAATAGTTAAAAATATTGGTTTTTTATTGAAAACTATTTTTTTGAAAACATTTTATTATAAAATTTTGTTATAAAATAAATCTAAACAATAATGTAGATAAATTATAATTATAATATTACCAATTAATAAATTTTAATCAATTTTTTATTGAAATTAGATATAAATAATTTTTAAATATTTTAAATATTTATATTTGAAGAAACACTATTTCATAGATAACATGTTATTATTTTTCAATTACAATTTTATAAATTTATGATTTTAATTTTGAATAATGGATTCCATATTTGGAATTATAATAATATATATTGTCTTATATGATAAACATAATTTTTAACCATAACAATTAGTAAAAATAATATAAATTATTTAATAGGGTTAAGGTAAAAATGGGTTTACTGTTGGGTTAAACTAAAAATAAAAGCATTAAAAATGAAACAATATTTGTCCAACACAAATTTTTTGGACATATTTATACCATATCTCCTATAAGGTTATATAATGACTCAATTTTGGGATTTTTTGAAAATTATTAACATGGTTTCAATTAATACTTTTCCAAAAACCCTTGTCTGTCCACATACGTAATTATAAAAGACAACGCAGTCTCCACTCCTCATCACAAATCCATAACCAATTTATTCATTCATGAACTACCAGAATAAATTAATTAATTCAATAATATAATCCTAAAATACTTATTTCTTATCATTAATATATCATATTATGGATTTTGGTTCAAACCTAATGAGGTTAAATGAGAAAGATGTAACTTTTTCAACAAGGATTTTAATATTATCCCTTCCACTACCTATTGCAAATTTTATTAAAAAATATAATAAAATTATGATAGTATCTTCCATGTACTAAGATTTTATTATTCTATTATTGTGACCTACATCTATATACTCTTCACATGAATAGTAAATAATATCATTGCTCGTGTGTACGGAGGACTACCGCCCCAGGAACCGATGCGACAAATTTTACATCAAAACCTTTCATAAGTTTTTATGATGCTAGATATAATGAATATGTATTATAATTTTAACATGAATATAATTTTTAATTATTTTATCACATATAGATTCATACTCTCCATTCATTGTGAATACGATAACCTCAATCATCTGTACGACTGACTACCAACTCACGAAATGAAGTGATTCATTTTTGACATAAATTTTATATAGAATATAATAAGGGATAAATTATGGAAAATTTATCTTATATATCAGTCACATAATTTATTATATTATTGTAATATATTATTTATCATTATTTTTTTCATCCACCAAGAAAATGGAATCAACGTTCTTATGTATGTACGACCTACAATCTCCACGAACATTGTATTTAATTTCTTATTGTAACCATAATTGTATTACTCTAAATACAATAATGCAGAGAATAAAATATTTTGATATCATGGTTAATATATTTATATTATGTAACAATGAAACAATTAAGGGGACAAAAACTGAAAAAAACATCATATGTGAAACACGAAGCATTTTTTACCCGAAACATATTTTTTTCGAGGAATTGTATGTAAATGTGTAATAAAATGGTATTAATACATTATATATGATATTATATATTTGATTATATTCCAATAATATATTTACTATAAATTTGTATTTATAATACATGAGTGTAGGGTGATTTTGATGAAAAAGTGACTCTAGGTATTGGTTTTTTGACTCAATTTTCCTTCTTTGAGTGGAATGTTATGTTATAAACAAATATTCATTTATGAGGTTTATACACATACCTATAGACATTTCGATTCCTGAATTTAATTGTTATCATTAAATTTTATGTTTCATATAATTTTATTCTTTTCTGGGTGCTTTAGATTCTACATTATGAAATTGTTAATGGTTATTGATACAATTTTATCATTTTTATGGATTGTTTTTAATAATGTGGCATTTGAAAAAATCATATGATATATATGTCATGAAACTAATGAATCTCTTTCTCCTCTGGTCATGGATTGAGAAAACATTTTCTATTCATTTTCCTTTCATTATTCACTTGATATTTTAAATGAATCTTTTTAAGGAAAAATAAATTTATTTATCATTGCTCAAAAATAAATAATATTCATTGAACATTTTTTTAAAAAATTTATTAAAAAATGATTCAATGTTCCATTAATAATATTCATGTCAGTTTTACCATTTTTTTACTTTTATTTTTTTTAAATGAATCTATATTTTCTTTTCCAAATAAGGCCAGTTTGGGAATAACTAATATTACGAAAGTAAACATTGAATTAACTTGTACGATAAGAATGAAATTTCTACCATAATGTCCATTATTTTATTAAATGTTACCTCTATAAGTTTTTTTTTATTTTAAATTAATATTTAGTTCAAAATATTTTTTGAATATTTTTCTGAATGAGACATTCATATAAATTTTTCCATCATGTAATGTTCCCAGTGAACTAAAAAAATTATTTTTCATCAACGATAAAATCTTTTGATATTACTTCTACATTAATGTTTATATGATTCAAGTATACAATTATTTTTTATTATTGAATGGATTATGGATATGATAAATCAATGTTAATGAAACCTATTTTCATTCAATTTTTTATAACATGATAAAATGCATAAAACAACCTTTTATTTTTCTGAATGTTATGCTTTGTTTAAGTGATAAAAAAATTATGAAATTTATTTATTTTCAAATGGTTATTTTCTAATGAAATTTTTATGAAACACATTTCCTTGAGTAGGATATGATATGATTAATTTTTATGATATTTTTATAAATATATGTATGCTTTTTATTATATGACGGTTAGAACATATAACATCATCTAATTCATTAGGTAAGGATTAAAATATCATGAGAAAACAATTACAGGAATGGGGTGTGAACACGGTTATTTATGGGAATCATTCCACTATGGTAGTCTTGGGGGTAAACCTTGACTACTGTGATGGTTTGTGGGTTGAACCAATTCCACAATTACAATAGAGAAAATAATTGTTTAACTAATAAGGAAATAAATTTATATGATTATTTGTATGTAAAAAATCATTTAATTATAACAATTTTATCTTTTCATAGTTTATTTACATTGATTCCATTTTAATTTAGATCTTTTGAACTACCATGATTGATTAAATGACTTATTTTTATGATCTATGGTATTTAGGATATTGTTTCCAAATATTATTCTCATGATATCATACCCTTATGCTCCTGACGTATTGATATTTCCATTATTACAATTACTAATCTTCAATACTCAGCCTTATGATTCCATTATCAAGGTCAGGATTAATGGTATTATGTATTAAATGTATGAGAAGGGTGAAAATTATAAAATCCATAGTGGGAGATAAAATAGAGCATTTATGGAGAATTTTCTTTTGTCTCCAATTTTCTAAATTCATTAGACATAAGGGAAACGGGAATGGATCGTTATGTTATACAATGATTTTTTTATAAAGTTATAATATTTATTTATGAGAATTTTGGTTCATTATATTTTTCATCATAGAAAGGTGTAGTTAACAATTTAAAACATTGATGACAAAAAAAGTTATATCTCTAATGATATTTATTAGGATATAGTTAACAACAATTCAATGTATAAGGAAATGTCCTGGAATTTTGGTATTGAATAGTGTGAGTGATTTCCATGAAATTTCATATTTTTCTCTATACTACAAGTGGATGTGGCTCTGGTACAATGGTACCTTGTGGTAATAACGTAATACATGATGAATTTAGTTGGGCCTGATCATCCCTTTGTGATCCGGAATGGTACTCTATATACTCTTAATTTGACACTCTTGGGTGATATAAATTTGATATTCCAAAACTCTGTTGGAAATATCATGATGGATTTCAATAATGATTGTGAATAAAAAAGGTTAATACAAATGTGTCATAGATTAAATTATATTCATTATTATACATCTTATATGCGATTTTTCATGATTTTGTGTTTCCACACTATGATTATTGTTTATTACACTATGATTTATAGTTTTATTCGATGGTTGGGACTTGAAAGAATCATGTTACTATTGACTACATAACATAATGAAATTATTTTCATACATATGAACCATAAAATATGGGATCTAGAATGAAAAAAATATTTTTTATTCTCACAAAAATTCCAAATCCAAGAATCATGCTAAACATCCAAATGCTCAATGGAGGGAACAAAGTTATTCTGATTCGTTGGGGTAAAACATACAAAATCCATCAGTAGATCCCCTAATCCACTTTTTTATGTGAAATATATGGTAATAACTAAAATTTTACTAATTTTTCAATATTTTTTGGAACATGAGACTGTCGTTTTTTGATTTCTATCATTTGTATGGTGAAGCTTATCAATATTGGACTCTCATAATGAATATAAAATATCATAATTAAATTAACTCAATTTAATGAAATAAGTTTAAGATATTTTTTTTAATAATTACTACCCTAATATTATTCATAAAAAATGTAGAATAAATTATTTTTGATAAAATAGAAGGATGAAAATTATATTAGTATCTACAAGGAAAAATTTAAGTACCTTGTACGGTATTATCTTGGAATTATCATCCATCCTAAAATATAGTATGATATATTATTCAGGGGTATAAACCCAATTATACAAAGGTTTTTATCAATAAGTTAAATCATTGTCTATGAATAAATATTTCTATGTTCTTTCAAAGTGTAAATGGGGATTAAACATTAACATCAATATCATGTTTAAAAGAAATAATATATGTAGTTTAAAGGAATATCCAAAAACTAGGGTGATAAGTATATGATCTTTCTTTAATGCCTAAATTGTGGATGAAAACATCTAATGAATTTTCCTAATGAGACTAGTAAATATTTTATATCTCGATGGGATGGACATCATGTAATGAAATTATAATGTTATTGGTCGAATTTTGAAATGGAATTATATAAAGATAAATATTTATTGAATGAACCCCCCACACGCCATTGATTTAAATTAATAGAGTATGTAAATTATGCTAACTAGTTCCAAAATATGATTTTTATTGATGATTATCTACATATTCAACCAATTAAGATGGGAGAAAAATTTAAACATCATGTGATCATTATTTATGATTAGAGGACTGATGATGAAATGGAGAAAGGTATACCTTCATCACCTATATGACTGTTAATTTAGTATTTGACTATTTATAAACCAATTATTTCATATCTAAAATTTTTAATAATGGTATCACGATTTTACAAAAATAGTTTGATTTATTATTATCCATGAAAACACATAATGTTATGATGATCACATTTAATTCATATGGTTTTTAGTATGCATAGTTCCATGTATTAACCTTTAGATTAAAAATTTTGTGTATATAATGTGTTTGGGTAAAGTCTATGAGGTTTTGGAAGACTATTGTATGGCCTTCTGGATTTTCTAATGATGCACTATTTGATCATGGTTTAAGAAAACCATGAAACTCCAACAAGAAAACATGCATAATTATAAAGGGGATATTTGGAAGGTATGTAGTTTGGTAGATGGTTTAGAAAAATTGTGTAGCCTCCCTTTAGAAGCCAAAAAAGTTTATCATAGAAATATTTCTTAGAGGATGCACGATTTATATATTTTTTCTAGTCAACCTTGTGAGGTTCTCCTTGAGGCATAGGTTATCTCACGATTAGTGCATGGTTTTCCTAACCGTATCACTAATTATGTAATATTTAAAAACTAGAATTTAAAAAATGAATCTATGTCAGGATTAGCTCTAAACCCATTATTTTCTTCCATTTTGGAACTAAGTATTGGTTTTTTCCTCTTAATGGATGTGGAGTCTTCCCCCATCAATCAAAAATTTATCTAAATGCTTATTTTTGTTCCACGAAGCCTGATTCCACTGATAAGTCTTTGTTTTTTGTATTTTTCCTTAGATATACATTCCTCCATCTCTCAAATTCTTAGATCAATTCAGTTTGGGATATAACTATGGTTCCTTATTCCAAAAATGGTTTTATTTATCTTTTTTTATGTTAGGGTATGATATCCAACGCGATTTCTTGAAGAATCAACCTGGGTTTTTTGGCGTTTTTGCCTTTCATAATTTTCTCCATAATTATGGACGTTGGTGGAATAACTATCGACTTCTATTGATTAATATAAAATTATTTTTTCAAGAAAGTGATGGGGAAATTTTTGTTCATTGATTGATTGAATTTTTCTTTGGGTATGGTTTTTGTAACTGTAAAAAATTGGTGATTTGGAGGATAGAAAAAGTGATAACAAGATTTTAAAATGATTATATTTTAATTGATGTTTTGTTTTTTGACATAGAATTTTTATTTTAATAAACATATCAATTTTTTGTATTTTTTTTTTGGAAAATATGGTGTTGGAATGTGGTTTGAATAAATGGTTAAGCGTGGGTTGAATGGAAAAGATATTTTTCAAGAATTACCACAACCAAAGGGGACGGTTAGGATCATAATGTTCCACCATCAATGGTAACACAAATATTGTTTTGTTGAGAGTGTGTGTGTTCTTATAGAAATGGAATGGTTTATTTCAACAAGAAATTTAGAAATGGTTAAATGACTTGTTTGATCACTTTCCTTGGAAACCGTTTTAGTATGGAAAACAATTCTGTTATTGATATTGTTTTATATTATGATATAAAATGTTTTATATTATATTATATAAATTATTTTATATAAATGTTCTAACATGTTTTTTCCTATAGGAATGAGTATGTAATTCATTTGGGGGGGTCTAATGAGTTTCATTACTCACCCCTACATTGGCACGTCGATAATTTTTTCAGATATTGTCAATAAGGATATATGTAAAGAAGAGGAATCACATTTATATTAATTGTATCTTGTGATACATGAGTTGTATTATAGAGTTTGAGAAAGAGAATGTTGGGAGTTTTTTAGTAGTGTCTTATAGAATAAAAGTTTTTTTTGGGTTTTGTCTCCCGCTAATACTTTGATGTTGGAGGACATCTTATATGGTACTCTTGTGTATTTTTATTTTTATTATCAATTATTTTACCTTGATTTGATTACATTATTATTATGAATAATATAGTGGTTATTATATTAGGGAATGATCAGTTGGCATGTTTTATTACTCAAATGGAAAATAATCCGCCAATTCTAATGAATTTATTTAGATTTACTGCAAGCTATGGGTGCCTTGTGGATGTATCATAATGACAAGTAATGTCATTACACCTTTTCAACCCATTTAGATGGGGAGGAATGTTCAAAGTAGTATATTTTTGTTCAATACATGTTTATATGTTGTTTCTGTATTGGATTTGAATATATTTTATGACTAGTCCTTTAGTTCTTTTAGTAAAACGTGTAAAGATTTTCAGGAATTGAAATGTAGAGATAAAAAAGAAACAAATATTTATAATAATTATTTTAATGATACCAGTGTGTTGGGTCCATTAGAGTTTGGAAGACAATTATAGGAATTTGAATTCAATTTTAATGGTTTTATCTACTAAAAGAAGAAATACATGAATTATAGAAATTCATTCCCACATGGATTCATATATCTTTGTGATAAATTATCTATACATTTGGTTTAAATTTATATTTTTGAATTGTGATGAAATTGATTTCAAATGGGATATTTGGAAATTCCCTGATATTTTCATATTATAAATGTTGTGATTTTCAAAATTGTGAAAATTATTTTAAAAATGGTTGATCATGGGATATTTTGAATGTTGGAATGAAATGTTTTGATATTATTGATGTAATAAATTGAAATTTTTAAGACATAAGTTGCCAGAGAGTAATGTATTTCGTGTTTTTTATTATTGTAGAAATGGATCACTTTCAATTCCATTTAAACCAACTAGAAGAAGTTACAGAGAATGTGGTTACACCTGAGCTTTAGGGTAAACAATGTCTAGTTTAGTTTATTGTAAAAATGTTTCAGGATATGGATAGAGGGAACATGAGGGATAAAATAGGAAAAATGGATCTTGTTCTAGAGGCTGAATCCACCCGTCATTCGAGGTGATAAATAATAATATAAGGAACAAGTGTTACTTAATATTTTCAATCGAACATTGGATTTCTTAGGAATATTATTAGAGATTAATGTCATTTTTTTTACATATATACTTGAGAATCTTACATGACAATGGTGGGATTTATCTATTTAGGATAAATTATAAAAAGGAAATGATTGTTAATTTTTTGAATAATTTTTTTAAAAATACTATCCTCATAAATTTAGGATCACATGAACAAAATAATTTTTTAAAATAAAGGAAGAGAGTATTTATATGAAAATGTATGAGGCAAAATTTATTAATTTAGTCCCCTTTGAAACTGAATTTATTATAACTTCTTCTTTGGAAGAAAACTTTTTTAATCGGGGATTATGCAAGTGATTTTATGAAAGATTATCATTCTTTGTAGAACAGATTATGTTGAGATATTCAATAGAGACATGATAGAAGAAATGGACATATCAAGATCAATGGGTAGAGGGAGCATGATGAAACCTATTGGAAATGGTGGGAGTATAATGATTGGAGTATGTATAATAGGAAAACATATTTTAAAGGTAGTGGAATGGATCAAAATCAAACAGCTAGATTGGTAAATAATTATAAAAAAACATAAGAGTAATCCAAGATATTTTCAACGTGGTTCATGGGACAACATAAAGAAAGATTTTGTAAAACCAACCACATGATGCCAAAAAATGAAACTAAATGGGTAACCTTCAGTGCTATTGTTGGAATCCTCCGAGGTTAGGTGTGTGGGTAACATCTCAGGTGTCATAGGAATCCTATGATTCGATAGGGAAAGAGAAACAAACTGCCTCTCATCCGAAAAAATAGATCTATCCATGATGATTCTAGTAGTACAATGACTTCCCTATAAGGGAGATCTCAACATGGGAATAAATAAAAATGTGCAGTGAGTAATAAATTACATATAACTATGGAAGTTATTTTGGATGATAAAACTAGACCATCGATTATTTTAGGTAATTTTTTTTTAATTATAAACTTATAAATTATTTGTTTAATAAGGGTGCATCCTACTTCATTATTTATTCTCATGCTATAGATTTTTATGGTTTACATGTTTAGATCATGAATTCTATTTTGAAACATCAAAATTTTACTGGTTAACGGTAATGTCACTAACATATTTTTAAATAATGTTCTATAAGTGTTGATGAATGTGTGTTGATTTATATGTTATTGAGACATTTTTCTATGAAATAATCATAGGTATGGATTTTTATATAATATTTAAAGCTCAAAGAGATTGTTATAAGTGAATAAAAAGTTATACAATGAATGATGACATCAAGCATCTCCTTAGAGGATATCATAATGAAAAGGCATTTTCAATATGCTCTATAGCAATAAATGTTTGAAAAATTTCGTGATATTTGAATCATTGAGTTAGGAATAAATAGAAGAGATCAATAATGTTGTTTTCCAGCAGTCTTGGATCGGTTTCATGATTTTTTTCCAAAAATTTATCGTGGTTTCCAGCAATAAGGGAAATGGAGTTTTAGATTGATCTCATTTAGGGGACCATTCAAATCTCACTTCCATAATATATAATAAAATAATCATAATTGTGGGAATTTAATTTCAAGTTTAAATATATAGAAAGTAAAGGGTTGATTCAACCTAGAACATCTTCATGGGTAGCACCAGTCTTGTTTTTAAAAAAGGTATATTGAACGCATTGGTTGAGTGTGGATTATCATAATCTTAACCAAGATGTGATAAGAATTGGAATCCACATCCACATGTTGATGATATATTTGATAAATTGAGGGGATATCAGTGGTTCACTAACATTTAATTATGATAAGGATATCTCCATTTTGTTTTTCTGAAGAAGAACAATCCAAAGTCATATTTCATGAGTAGATATGGTCATTACTAGTATATGGGAATGACTTTAAGTTAGATGAATGTATTAAAAATTTTTATAGAATGGATGAAAAGAATATTTTATATATATCTAGATTCTTTTGTGTTATTTTTTGTAGATGAAATATATTTTATTCAAATCTAGGGGATGAGATTGAGCCACACTTGGCACAAATGTTGGGAATCACGAGGGTTTTTTATTCAAATTGTCAATGTATGATGATTGAATAAAATAGGTATATTTACTAGAACATTTGATATCATAAATAGGTGTTTATGTAGATGGATAAAATAGAGAAGTTACTCTCTCTTGAAAACTGCCAAAGAATGTCTTTGAGATACGCAGTTTCCATGCTTTAGCTGGTTATTACCAATGATTCATTCATGTTATATCATGAATATATTCTCCAATAATAGATTTTATAAGGATGAATTTTTTATTCCATTCAAATGATGAATTTCATATTTCATTTTGAGAACATAAATATTTCCTTTTATTAACCCCAATCTAGTTTTTTAAATAATCATGAAATTGGTACACTGATTTATTGTGATGCTTTAAGATTAGGGTTGAGTTGTGTCCTCGTACCGGGAAAACATGTTGTTTCTTATAGCCTCATAAAATTATTTCTTCATGAGAGAAACTACCCACGATAGAATTGGGAGTTAGTTTTCATGGTCTATTATTTTAATACATGGTGTCATAACCTATTGGGTGATATATTTATGTTGTTTAAAAACATAATATAACAAAACATTTTTTAAAAAAAAGTATTATAATCCATAGAAAATTATGATCGATGGAGTACCTCAAATTTTTTATCTTTCACTTGATGCATACATTGGGTATTGAAAATTCACTAAAAGATTCTTTATTAAGAAAGTAATATTATTAGTTATAAAAATAGGCTTTAGATCAGTGGTAGTTGATGTTAGTGATAGAAAACATGAACATGGAATGTGAATATAGAGGTGATTTTGTGGTTTTCTTTATAGTTTCAATTTTTTCTAATATGGTTCTAATAGTTTAAGTGGTACAAAAGTTCAAATCAAAATATATTTATGTAAGGTAAAAACGTAATGGTGGGGATACCATTGAGGTAGGGTAGCTGTATGGTAGATCATTTTTGTGTTTTGGTGATCAAATTTTTATACCATTTTATTGTCATGATGAACTTCCTCATGCTTACCACCATTCGAGATGGGAAATTCATTCAAGAATACAAGTAGATGTATAAGGATTTGAAATAATAGTTTTTGTGTGTTGGTATAAAAAGAATAATGGATGAGTTTTTTTGATAATTAACTTGTTACTAGTTTAAGGAATAACATAAACAAACAACAGTTATATTACTATCTTTACATATTACTATATGAAAATCAGAGAATATATCCATGGATTTCTTAATAGGTATCCCAATAACTATTCAAAAACATGAATCCATATTATTAGTTTTGGATTGACTCCCAAATTCATCACATTTAATCCATATTCATGTATATCATATGGTTGAGTACTTTTCAATAATATATAAATACAATGTTGTAGAAAGTCATGAAATTTGATTTTTGATAGTTTCAAAATGAATTCCAAGGTTTACATCCCCTTTATGGAAAACCATAAAGATATCCCATGGCTATCATTTGACTATTAAAATGGAATATCACTCTCATATAGATGGGAAATCTTAAAGGATGATAAAAGTATTTAGCGACATTACTAGATAAATTGTATGGAATTTGGAGGCTCATGGGATAACCACATACCATTGGTGTTTTTATCATGCAATAATAACAACCATGGCTCAAAACACAAGGATCCTTTTGAAGCACTATATGGGAGTCCTTCTTATTCTTCACTTTTTTGGATTTAAATATGTTAGTGATGTACAATGGGAAAAAGATAATATTAGATTTATTAGAAAGAGAACATATATGCCTCAATGTCCAAAGAAATCATATAGAGTCCATTGTCGATGAAAACTGATGTTCTATGTGAGTAATCATTTGTTCTTGAGAATCTATCCATGGATTGGTCATCAACAGTATGGTATGTAGGTAAATTTATCTCATTGATACATATATGAATTGATATAATGGTACAGGTTGGTGAGTGGGCATATTTGTTTCCATTTCACCCATGGTTCACTTCTATACATAATGTGTTTCATGTTTCTTAGTTGAAAATGTATCCATCAGATCTTGGTCATGTGGATTGATGGGATAATGTTGACCTAGATTTGGATGGTTCATTATTTCACATGACAAAGAAGATTAATAATATGTTAGAGAATTTATTTCATTGTAAAATCATCGGAATAGACTGGGTTTTGGGTAAATATAGTCATATTCATGAAGAGAGTTGGTAGCATGATATGAATTGGTCAAGCAATAGCCCGGACTATTTCAGGGTAATGCTGATTTTCTACATTATGAGGACTGAATGGATAATGGTTTGGATAATATAGATCCCCTGATTTCATGTTTTTAATCCTTAATTTACATAATATATATATATACACTATTTGGGTGAATTTTGGGAGGGTTTTGATGTAATTTGGATGTTTTTTGGGATTTTATAAAGTTACTTTGTTTGATAATGGTTTGAGGAAACTGTTAAACTTCTATAAGAAACTGTTCATAATGAGACATGGACTAATGGGAAGGCACAATTTTAGGTTCATAGTTTGGAAAGACCATGCAGACACCCAGGAGAAACCATGAAATGTGGAACATCCAGGAATTTCATAGATGGTTCTTTGTCTATCAAACTTAATGGGCTGACCATACAAGGTGATCCTTGAGGTAAAACCTAGTGCCCTATTAACGCACGATTTCCTTAACCATGTGACTAACGATGCATGGTTTTAAAAAAGAGATCCAAAAATATTATATTGGTCATGATTAGATCTAATCCCCTCATATTACATTCATGTATCCCTTACACAAAATTTAATCCTCTCAAATGATATGTGATATTCCCCTATCGATATTAAAGTTTCCCAAATGCATTTCATCGGGTGTTGAAGCTCGATTCCATTTGTAAAATATCATTCTTGGTAGTTTTCAATAGATATTCATACCTCTATCTCTCTCTTTGATTCTATGATTTATTCCTCTATATAAATATCTAAGGATATTGATTCTAATAATTAGTAGATTTGGGCTTTTTCAGTTGGGGGAAGAAATCTGTGTTGTGATTTTGAATATTTAACCTTGTCTTATGGGATTTTTCATGTAATTCTTCGTTTTCACCATAAATCATGAAGGTAGGTGGTGTCTCTATTGAATAATAATTATTATAACTTGAACACTTAATTTCAAAATGCTGTTTGTAAAATTTGTTGTGAAATATTTGTTCAATAATTGATGTAATCCTTCTTTGGAAATGGTTTTTAGTATTGTAAAAACTGGGTGTTTTGGTGGAAGGATAATGTGATGACATGATTTTAAAATGAATAATTTAAATTTTTTGTTTGGTTATGTTGCATGGAATTTTTTTAATAAATTAATATTTTTATTGAAATGGTTTTGGGAAGATGGTTTTGTCATGTGGTTGGCTTAAATAGTTATGCGTGAGTTGAAGGGGATAGAAATCTGTCATGATTTACAACCATTAAAGTGGCCAATTATGGGCATGAATTTCTACCATTAATGGTAACACCAAGCATGTGTGGAAGAGAGAGAGTGCGCTTGTGGTGATGTGAAATGGAATGGGTTATGATAACATAAAATTGAAATATTGTTAAATGACTTGTTTGTTTACTTTCCTTGGAAAATTTTTTACTATAGAAATATATTTTTTTATTCAAATTATTTAATATTATGATATAAACTATTTTAAATTATTTTATTTAAATTGTTTTTTATAAATGTGCTAACATGTTCTCTCCTATTAGTGTGAGTAGAAAATTCATTTGTATAAAATCTAATCAGGCTCATTACACACCCGTGCTTTTTCACATCGTTAATTTTGTAAATATTTTCTATCAGGATTAAAATTAAGGAAAAGGTTTCAAATTTATTTAGTCTTGATTAATGATACATGGGTTTCATTGTGGAGTTGGAGAATATATCTTGTTTTGAAATATGTAATTGTGTCATATGGTTTTTGAGTTTTGTGGGGGTTTTATCTCACATGTTCTTTAATGTTAGTATTCAAATTTTAAGGTATCCTTGGGTAGTATGAATTTTTATATCATTGGTATTACTGTGAGTTTTTTACATTTTTATCATACATCATTTTGTGTTTATATCTTTATGGAATATTTGGTTGGGTTGTTTTATTTCTAAATGGTAAAACTATATCCTGATTGTACTTAACCTTTTCACATTATTTTCTAGCCTTTGATGCCTTGGTGATGTCGCTTAATTGTAAGTAATTTCTTTCTACCTTATCATTAAAATTTAGAGTTGTGGGATGTCACATGATTCATTTCTTATTGATGTTTTTGATAATGTGCTTCCAAAAAATGTTATCATTATATGTCTATTTTAATTTGATGATGTCATTAAAATGGATTGGAATTCTCAAAAAAATACCTCATTAGTTACCGAGTATGTTATGTCACATTGGATATTCCATTACAAAATATGATAATATATATGTGAGATAACAAATATGAACATCTTATGAAATTAATATACATTTTATAGTTTTTTTTTCTATTTAACAGAGGAATTAATCTCATATGGTTAGGGAGAACCTCAAAAATTATGATATGCCTATTATGAATGAGTTTTTGTTGATGAAAATCATGAATAATTTCCATGAATTCCAAAAAAAATTTGTTGAGTTCTCAATAAAACTAATACCTAGTGATAAACCAATTTCAAAGAATCCCTATAGAATATCCTTGATAGAGTTTCAGGAATTGAAAATAAAACCTCAAGATATCATTGATAATGGCATCATTTGGTAAAGTGTGTCACCATTGGGTTTGCCTATTCTTTTTGAAAAATGTAATATGGATTTATTACATTCTACATTAATTTATCATGAGATGAATAATATCCAATGAATAACAAGTATCATATACCTTTTATTTATTTCTTATTTTATCAACTATATTGATTTCAATCCCTTTACAATATTTACATTAATTTATTATATCATCCTTTTTGGGAGAGGAATGAGATTATACCCAGGAAAACATTTTTCGTACTAGTTATGGACAATATGAATATATTGTGATTCTATTTTTTCTTAGTAATTCTCCTTCTATCATCATGGATTTAATGAATAAAGTATTTATAGATTACATTGATTTTTTTGTAGTAGACATTATTGATGATATTATTATATATTCAAAGATAAAGGATGAGAATGGATATGAAATGAACATTTAAATGATGACCCTAAATAAGGTAAAAGAGTTAGAAAATTTTAAAATTTGTGAAGTTTTTCTAGAAAATTTTTACTTTTTGACAAATAATATTAGGAGGTTGTATACTGTTAGATCCTTCATATATGATGGCTATTTAATGTGTTCCCATTCCATTTTTGGGGACATTGATATATTATTTTAATGTTTTAACTAGATATTATCAACTATTTTTGGATAATCTATCACTAGTATCTAGTACACTCACCATGTTAACAAGAATGGTATCTATGTCCCTCTTGAAAGATGAATGTGATGAAAAATTTAGAGGACCTAATGAGATCATTAATTAGCACAAAATTACATATATTACTCACCAGTGAATAAATATTTGTAATCTATTGTTGAGCATCTAATATGGTATTGGGATGAGTTATGATGACTAATGAAATATTTATAAAATATGCCTCATGATAATTTATGATTCATGATAAAAATTATATAGGTCTTGATTTGGATTTAGATACATTAATTTTTTAATTATGCATATAAAGGAATTCTATTAATGGATATAATTTTTATATATATACCAATCATAAAATATTAAATTATGTATTCACCCAGAGAGAGAATAATATTCACTATAGAAGATTCATCCATTCTATTAAATATTATAACTCTATAATACATTTTCACCCTATGAATATGAAAATGTTGATGAATCTTTGAGTTTATTGAATCATACTAGATTATCCCTGATGAGGATCACAAATGATCCAATATTCTAGGATACAAAAATTATGGATTTAGAAAACCTAAAGGAAGGGGAGAAATATTATCTTTCATAATTTTGTTTCATCCATCTATCCAAGTAAATATTAAAGAGATATAGGAAGAAGATTTGGAGTTTAGAATGTATGTTATAAATGATTCTTTGTTTAAATATGATCATGAAGGAAAAATAAGGTTCATGAAATGTTCATGTCATTTACCCATACCATATTTGGAGAAGTATTTATTAGAGGGATCTCATCTTTCACCATTATCAATTAATCGAAGAATCGTGCATATGTATAGATATTTAAAAAGTATTTCAAGTGGTATTCGAGGAAGATATATATTTTAGATATTTTTTCTTGGTTCGTATTATGACATTATGTTATAGTATAGAGAAAATTTTTATATGGGTGTTACATCCATTAACCATACCAGAATGGATAATGGTAAAACATCATGGTGGATTTTTTCTTCATAGTCCCGAAAAAATCTATAGGGAATAATGAAATATGGTTTATAGTCAATTAAATTTATAATTAAGAACACATCATTGATGTCAAAAAATATATATATCTAGATAATATTACCAAGATATAGATCAAGGTTGTTTTATGGTTTCATGCAACACCACAATGAATTTGATTTGATTAGGATACAAGGTTTCCCAATATTTTATGTGTAAATCTTCCACTATATCTTGATTCAAAGTTACATTTCGTCATTTTGTATCATCCTTGTATAGGTGGTATGTCTATGAGAATAATTCAATCCGTAAAGGATATGTTGAAATATTTTTTTACTTAAATTTTTGTTTTGATAAAAACCATACTCTAGTTGAGATTTCATAAAATAATATATTTATCATGAGTATTCAAATGGATCCTTATGATGACCTATAAAAAATAAACATTGTTCTATAATATTCTAGATTAACGATCTCGAGAAAAAGATATTGTGACCTTAACTAGTCATAGAAATTTTATAGAATATCAAATCCATTTTATGAATTATAATGGTAGCAAAAAATTAGACATAAATGTTAAACTAATAATCAAAGAAATATACATAAATTTTATGTAAGGGAGAAGGTGATTCAAATAATTTCTTCTTGGTATAAGGAAATGATATTTAGAATAAAGGGAAACCTAAACCTAGGTATATAGGTCCATTTGAAATTAATTATTTTATCAGGTTGGTAGGCTATAAATTTGTTCTTCCAACAATACTTTATCAAGTTCATATTGTTTTATAGGTATCTCTCAGGATGAAGTACATACCATACCCCTTATATATACTGATGTCAGAGGTCATACCGCTAGAGCACAATCATCCTTATGAGGACCATCTAGTTGTGATTATCGATCATAAAGTAAATGTGATATGAAATAATATAACTACAATTGCCAATTTTTCTTATTAAACAAACATTTTGAAAAATATATGGGGGAACACATGGAAATAATGATGATAATGTATAAAATTTTTTTTTGTGTTTGAGTGATGAAATTTCAAGGGAGAAATTAATTTTACTAAAGGTAGAGTGTAACACCATGATTTTTTTATGAGTTATGATATTTTTTAAAAAATTAGTTTTTTTCATATCTTCATTACACACAACATATAGTTTATATTATTTTGTACACAACAAATTGTTTAACATATGTTAGTGCAATAATGAGATTTAAAAACCAGTGACATATTATTAATATTATTATCTTAACACTATTGATATAACCTTATCCTTAATATTAGTGATATTATAATTAACAAATAATTAATAAATAATATATATAATTTATTTTATAAAATTAAATGAAATTTATAAAAATGTATTTTTTTATAAAGTTCTTATATGATTTGAAACCACAAATTCTAAAAAATTATTTTAAATTTTATGGTGAGAAATTATAATTTTTTTTAAAAATAATAAATTAACTTGATAATATAAAAAATATTCTTTAAAAATTAGAATATAAAAATAATATTGGATTGAATATTTGATATTTCTATGAAAAGATTACATTTTGAATGAATTGTGGAAGATACACCTTTTTATTTAAATTTGGCTTCTCTTTTAAAGAATATATAAGTTTCCATTTTGGGTATAAATTATTTAAAGATTAGAAATATTTAATTTTTTAATTAGTAATAAATTATGATATTGTTATTGGTTTCATATATAATTTTTATATAAAAAAATTGTTAACATTTGAATTTTTTAAAAAATACCACTTTCTTGACATGCCTATAAGTTTAATTTTAAATTTATCTTTTAAATTTGTCTAATTTGAATATTAAATAATATATTAATTATTTTTACTAAGAATAACATATATTATCTGATATATTTATATAAATTTTTACCGTAATTATAATTAGGAACTAAAATATTATTTACCTTTAATATGGTAAAAAATAGGTTTATCCAGTTAATAAAATAAATATATATGGCATAAAATTGAGCCAAAACATATAAAACACCCATTAGAATACATATATTGACCTTATAACTACTAATGTCTGATAAAAACCTAATTTGGTGCATTTTTTTATTTAAAAAATGTAGCATGACAGTATTATTTTTAAAAATATATTGTCAATCATCTCCCCAACATATAAAAGGCTACCCACTCTCCTCTACACTTCACACATAAAATAAATTTTGTTCAGACAATCAATGACCAATTATCTTCCTTATTTCCCTCATTTCATCATAGAATCCATTATTTTATCATTAATTCAACATATGAAGGATTTTTTTTAAACCGAATGACATTTCCCAAATAAGAGCTATCATTTTTAAACAAGCATTTTTAATTTTTTTCCCTCAATGTTAATAAATTATTATGAAACCATTATAATATTATAACCATAGTATCAAACATATAGTAAGTTGTTATTATTCGACGATCATGACCTATATCCATTTCCTCTCTCATAAAATGGGAAACGATGATATCACTCAGGTGTACAGTGGTCTACCACCTCACAAACCGATGTGCCTTTTTTTCCATCAACACCATTCATGGTTCGATATGATGATTCATGTAACCACCATAAATTGTATCAGTATAATTACTCCATGCTTATATTAAATTCATAATCTCATATAATCACTTAAGGAACTTACAAAAAAATTATAAATAATTAATTAATAGGAAGTATTTCTAAAAGATAAGGATCCAATACTGATGAAATAGTAACTTGGTCTTATGAATTGTAATACGACCCATATGAATAGTAAAATGATCAAATTAATGTCAACCTCACAAATTAAATAAAAAAAAGAATATTATAAGGGAATATATGATATAATTATGTCATTGTATACGAATGTAAATATTTTACAAAATATTAAAGAAGTGTTGGTATTTTTATAATTCATAAGTATTTTGTTACAATTATTTGATTAATTTATTAATTTAAGATAAAATATATTTTAATAAATTGTATTTATAAATTAATATTTTGATTTCTTATGTTGTTAATATAATTTTAATAGACATTAAGTAAATTTTCCAAGTGTTATAAAATTAGTTATAATTTTAAAATCTTTATTTTCCTAGAAATTGATTATTTTGATGAAAAATTAAAATTGTCATACATAGAAAAATATATTTATAATAATGATTTAATTATTTTATTATACATGTCCAAAAAATGTTACAGTGATTTTTTGTATTTTTCTGAAATAGTTGAATTTTTTATTAATAGTATGTTATAATAATTCTCGATGAATGTTAGATACATGAATTATTGAGTCATCTATTATGTAAGGATTATGTAATCACCTTAATCCATAACCATAATGCATTAACATAATATATTTATGGATAATGATCAAACTATTCATAGTCTTGAGCCAAAATTATAAACTAATGAATTTAACATTGAGACAACACACTCTTCTCTACTATAAACACCTCACTCACCCCTCTTCTCTGGACACCACTCAATCTTTGATACATTGACAAATTATGTATAATACTATTTGGTTTCCCCTTTCCCATATACATGATCTATTGGTCTCATCAATATAGTAAAACTGCTTCTTTATATACTTTCACAAGGAGGAAACTTTTAAGAGGTAAAATCTTATTCCTCTTTCTTTTATTTTATTTTAATTTTGATAAATTTTTTTATTGTTTCATAAACTCACATAAAAATATCATGATAACGTATATAAACATATATATATTATAATTATATCATGATAATGTATTATCTATCATTAAAACCCCCCTCTCTTTTATTCAAAAAATGATATTGTCACCTATGATGTGTCAATTTACAAACATCATGGGTGATGTACTTTCAATTTCCTTAAATTATATAATAAATGATAATAAAACAATTAAATGGATAAAATTATATTTCACTTTTTATTATATAACAATATTTATATAATAAAACAAACATTTTTACTTAATAATAAATGATAAAACCAAACCTGTTCATTGTG
The DNA here is from genome assembly GCA_963277665.1 of Viscum album. Classification (NCBI taxonomy): domain Eukaryota; kingdom Viridiplantae; phylum Streptophyta; class Magnoliopsida; order Santalales; family Viscaceae; genus Viscum; species Viscum album. The sequence goes on from OY728151.1 coordinate 382,392,534, forward strand.
ATCGAATAATTTCCAAAACAAACCTAAAATAATAATCCTTAAAATCTATCAATTGAATCATTCTAATTTAATTTAACTAAATTAACTATAAGATGCTTTAAAATTCAATATTTAAATTAATAACATATAATAATAATTCTGTATATTAATATTCTCTTTACATGAACCTCCATTCATGTATATAAGTGAACGAATCAAGAAAACTATAAAAACTAATACACCCAAATGATGAAATTAAACTATATAACTCATCTTGATGCCCATTAATGAACACTATAAAAAAATAAAAAATAAAATTCATATAAAATAAGTTATTTATGTGTAAATTAATGAATCTGATGTGATTATATAGTATACTAAAGTGAAGAACGAATTCAGACATAGGGTAATAGGAATTCTCGAACCCAACTATCATTCTTTTGGTTTCCCTCAATCACCCTATTTTTAGTATGGTTATTCATTAAAATTAATTTATTCATAATTACCTTATATTTTATGGTATATAAATTTATTTTACTTTAGTTTATTACAAACACAATGTTTATCAAAAAAATATTCATTAAAAAAAGAATCTTTTTACTTATCAAGATTATTTCATCTTCACTCAATCTTAAATATTCATCAAACTAGTATATTATTCCTTGTTTTATTTGGGAATCCAGTGTTTATGAACTTATTTTCATGAAGTGAAAATCATAAATTTCCATGGTTTATTTAATGTCCAAGGTTGATATATGTTCCATGTTTCAAGCATGATAACAAAGATGTTATTATGTTAGTTCAAAAAATGTAAATGTTATGATGTGATAGGTAAACCAAAAAATAAATAGCACAATGAATATGTTATGATGTGATGATTGCACACAAAATTATTTAGAATTAAAATGCTTTGGTTAGTGGGATTTATCCCATGAGAAATGTTAAATATCCAATAACATGATGCTAGATTTATTTACAACTATGTGTTATAGTTAACCAGTAAGACATGATGTTTATTTTTATGCATTTCCACATTCAATGAATTTTTATAAAGATTACTCTTTGGATTATGAATAAATTCCTATTTTATGATGAAAATGATTATTCTCACCCCATGTTATATTGTTTCATGTTTATATATATCCTAGTAGTTGTCTTTCAGATCACCCCTTTTTGATGTATATCTTCAAGTGATTTCTTATCCTAAGAAGAAATTAGATATCTATAAGAAACTAGATAAGAAAAAATTAAATAAATGTTTATATTCTATTTTTTAAATGTTATTTATCTACCTAATTTTCCCAATACATAATACCTTTGGATCCTGGTTGTGATATTATTTTATTTAGTTTTATTTAAAAAAATTAAATACGATATGTAAGAAAAATCAGGGTCCATATAGTGCGTATCAAATAACAGTTTAGTTAATTTGTGAACTAAGATTTTATAACCTTATTGAAAACCCTTATAATGATACTAATTATAATTGGGAATCCCAGAATCTTTATTTTTGAAAATGATAATCAGATAGACCACACAACATATTACTTTAGACATAAAATCATAAAGGAAAAAATTATTTATAAATGACTTGTTTACATATGTTTCGTTCTAACCTTTTCTATTTTAGATAATTATGGGAATTGGGATAAGTAAAAGAAAAAATACATGAAAGGGACAATATAGTGATTTCCCAAATGATGTACCCAATGATTTGGTAGGTGAAGTTCAAAATTTCATGGTTATTCTGTCCTATTTATCTCAGGTTATGAACAATAACTTAAATAATTTGGAACATCCACCTTATTATAAAGATGGATAAACTAGATATAAAGTGTTTAATGACGAAACAACTACAAAAGATTAGTAGATGATTGGATACACTAGTTTCAGAAAAGTCGGTCAAACATGATGGGGACAATCATTCATGTTATTTACTATTCTGAGATGCATAAGGTGAATCTTGTTTGTTATCGTCTAGATGGAGAGGCCGATCAATAACGGGATTTGATTAAAACACACTAAGACGAAAGATGAAATTGATGAGAAGAAGTGGGAAGAAATTAATATAATGATTAACAATAAATATTTACCTCAAAATATTAATACAAATTTGGAGATATATTTCATAAGGATAATGGAAAAAGAAGGAGAATTTATCACAAGCTATGAAAAAATTACAAAGCATCCAGGTAAGATTTGGGGTTTTTTATAAAAAATTACAAGAAAAATGATAGTTTATTTAGTGGTACAACACCACAACCTCTAATGTCTATAGTAATTATAGACTTTTGTAGTTATGAATAAGATATTCTATGTTATCTGAATGTGTATAATGAGTTTTGAGAATTGTGTTTTGGCTACGATGGTAAGAATTGAAAGATATAGTTTCAAGAAAGACTATATAATGAGAAACATGGAAAGAAACTCAACCACCCACTTGTAAAAAAATTTGAGAAAGTGATTTATGGGAACTTCCTTAAAGGGATAGTGAAATACATCAACTGTGGTAGAGAAGGCCACCAAGATCAAGAATTTCAAAAAAAAAGAGGAAGCTGGACAATGTTGGGGAAGAAAGGAGGAAACCACCCATGTTCCGTTTCTGCATATTTAGGTAGAAAGGGAACTATGCCATGTGGTCCACTAATACTTGATTTCTCAAGGGTAATTAGTATCATTAGGCACCAAATAAAACAGAAAAATGAATGTCTTATGACATCACTATTACTGAGGTAGAGCAAGAAAACAAAGTAATACTTGGTAAAATTTCTATTCTCTCAGAAATGTAACATGTATTATTTTTATGTGGATTTACACATTAATTTATATGTATCAATTATTAATAAAAAATTGGATTAAAGCCAAAAAACTATGATTTAATGATATCTATAAAAACACTATGTGGTGAAATCACTATAACCAAAGCATTGGACTCTTCTCTTATTGGCGTATGTGGGAAGATTATTTGAGAAAATATTATGATATTTCCCTTAGAGGAATTTAATTCTATAATAGTGATGTATTGGCTCACTTTATATAGAGAAAATATCAACTTTAGGGAAAAAAAATATCATTTCCTATTCTAAACCATTCCATTCTCCTCTTGAAATCCATGGATGACCAGGAATATCCTTTTGAGAATACTTAAATGGTGTCGGTGTTGATTACCTATTAAGAAGCATAACTCACTAAAATTGTTGAGTCAAAGGAAGATATCATCCTAAGGGAAATTACCATATCTAGGGAATACAATTATTTATTTTCAAAAGAGTTGCCGTGAAATCACCAGTATTGTGAGTCAGAGTTATTAATAGATCTCATACCCCGAGAAACTCTTATCTAAAAGTCCCTATATAGGATGGACCTATCAAACTAGGGGAGTTAAAGAATAATATATGGGAGAATTCGGACAAAGGGTTTCTATTCTCTAGTGCATCACATTGGTGTGAACCAATGATATTTGACTTGAATATGGATGGGTCAATTTGGTTGTGTATCGAATAGTGGGAACTCAATAAGATCAACAAAAGTAACATGTATCTTCTTCCATGTATTTATTAATAATTTGATTATATATGAGGAGATAAGAACTTCTAAAAGGTGGATCTTTATTCTGGATATCATCAACTACTTTTGAAGAAGAATGATATTCATAAGACTATATTCTGTAAAGTGTATTGGAACTGTGAGTTTCTTGTTATTTCGTTCAGTCTTATAATTCCCCTTCAATCATCATGAATTGGATGAATAAAATATTTAGTCATTACCTTATAAAATTTGAGGTATTTTTATCGATGATAATTTCATTTATTCTAGAGAAAATAGGAATATGAAGAACATATATGGATTGTGTTGGCAACATTAAGGAAGGAGAATTTTTACTCCATGTTAATAAAGTGTGACTTTGTGATGAATCATGTCACAATCATGGTACATGTGATTATAAGTGAGATAATTTATTTGGATCCTTAAAAAATTACTATTGAGGAATGTCATAGACCCTCTAGTGTCATATAAATCCATAGTTTTATTGTATTAGTTACTACTGTCGATTTGTTTGATACATTTATCACGATTTTCAATAACACTATCTATGTCAACAAGGAACGATGTTAAAGTATCTCTTGAAAGAAGAATTAATGTAATTCATCATGAAGCTAAAAAGAAATCTTATCACTGCACCTATACTCACATTACCAAAAAAAGATAAATTTTTGTGGTATACAATGATTCTTCCAATAAATTATTGGGTTTTTTACTCAGGATATATGATAATGTGATAGAATATGCCACATAAATGTTGAAGATCCATCACCAGAACTACCAAATTCATGATCTAGAGTTAGTAGATTTTATTTTTTTTGTTGATAATCATGTAGAAATACCTATATGATGAGAAGTGAGACATATATACCAATAAAAAGAGAATAAAGTATATATATTTATACAAAAGGTTCTCAACATGCATCGAACGAGAAGTCTATGGGTAATTATGGAAAAAGATTTCTTTATTCAATATCTTCCTGCCAATGAAACAAGGTAGATGATGCTGTTAACAGAAAATAACATACTACTCTATCATTGATGTAGATTGATAAATGACATATCTTCATGAGTATGAAGATGAAGGATTTAGAAATCATAACCAAATTGAAGACATCCTACCTTTCCCAAATGATTTCTCAGCTATCTATCCAAGAGAATTTTAGTGATGCAAAAATTTATGATATCAAGTTACAAAAGAAGTTGTATGAAGTAAAGGAACCGAAGATTCCTGATTTCCATATCAATAATGATGGTGTGATTCAGTTTGGAATGTGTATTTGGGTGCCATCATCACCTAGGATAAAGATGGATCTATTTGTCAACAAACATAACATGACATTATCTATCCATCACAAGAGTACCATGATGTACTATGATCTCCCAAAAAATGATTTTGTGGGACAACATGAAGAAGGATAATTTAGAGAATATATCATGGTTATTCATATATAATTATGTTAATGATGAAAAAATAAGTTTTATGGAATGATGCAATCATTTCCTAAACCCCTTTGAAAATGGGAGAATGTCACTATAGACTTGGTTATGGATCTCCTGAATATATCCAAAAGAAATAATATGATAGGGGTTATGGTGTGAAGACTCACAATGGATTCCCACTTTATCTATATTCGGGGAGATATCTCATTTGAAAAACATGCTATGATCAATGTGAATGAAGTTGTGATACATCATGGATTTCAAGTCTCGATTGTCTCTGATTCTGATCCAAGGTTTACATCTAAATTCGGGAGGAGTAGTCAACATCTTTGGGAAGTTAATTAAATTTCATCACAACATATCACACCAAAATTGATTTCCAATCTAAAAGGACTATTCAGACGCTTTAATATATTCTAATAGAATCCTAATTATAATTTAATGGTGGATGATATGAGCATCTCCTATTGGTTGAGTTGTCATACAACTATATCTTCTAATCAAGTATTTATATGGATCTATATGAATCTATTTATGGAAAGAGATTTAGAACTCCAACTTATTGTGACAATGTTGTAGAAATAATGATACATGGACATGATCTTTTTCAAGAGATGATAGACAGGGTTTCAGCCATCCAACAAAATAATGATGCTACTCCGAGATAAAGAAAGAGATATTATGATAATCGTCAAGGGGACTTGGTGTCTGATTTTTGGAATAACACCTTCTTCGAATATCACCACAGAAGAGAGTCTTATAGGTTGGAATGTATCAAAAGTTAATCATATGGTATATTGAACACTTTGTGATCCTTGATCACATATGATCCATGGATTATTTTCTAGAACTTCCACTGAATATGGATCACTCTCACGGTGTGCTCCATGTATCACTCATGAAGAATTCCATATTAGATTCCTCACAAATACTAAAAATTTAAGTGGTACAGTTGGAAGATGGTATCTCTTATGAGGATAAGCTAGTAAAGATTCTGGAACAGATATATAAGGTTCTACATAACAATACAACCAACAATTTAAAAGTGTTGTGGAGTTACTGTAGGTATTAAATATAAACTTGTGAACTAGAGGAGGCACTAAAAAAATGTGAACCCTCACCTGGTCATGCTAAATGAATTTTTGAGGGATATTTTTTAAAAATGGTGAACAATGTAATGACAAAATATTTTATTAATAAAATATATCTCTTTATAAAGTAATTTCACAATCACATATAATCACTTATGGACCATAATAAGAACCTTATAAATTAATAATTAATAAAATGTACTTTTAAATGTTAAGGAACCAATACTGTTGAAAGAGTGACATGACCATATGAATAGTAATATGACCAATATGAATAGTAAAAAAGTAAAATGACTAGTATCATCAACCATGAAAGTTAAAATAAAATTTAGTAATCATTTAAGTGAAAATATAATATAATTATATCATAGTATAAGTAAGTAAATATTTTAAAAATTATTAATTATATCTAGGTATTTTTAGAAGTTATTAATATATAATAAAAATTTTATGAAAAAATTATAAATTTTAAAGAAAATTTATTTTCGTAAAATGTATTCATGAATAAATATTTTTATGTCTTATGATTTTAAGATATTTTTATCAGACCATATGTAATTTTTCCATGTGATATAAAATCAGTTATAATTTTTAAATTTGTATTTTCAAGGTAAATGATTATTTTTATTAAAAATGAAATAACTCATATTGATAAAAATATTTTTATAAAATGGAGTTATTTTATTTACTCTGCAAGTTGAAAAATTATTAGGGTGAGTTTTTGGGATTTTTTTTAAAATACTTCAATTTTTATGAATAGTAAAATAAAATAATATTTTATTAATACTAAATACATGAATGTTGTGGTCATTGTTGATGTAAGGCTGATGTTAGAACATTAACATCGATCCACACATAATTATGTAAATTTATTTATATATAATTATCATAATTTTCATAGTCTTTAGCCAAAATAATAATCTAATCAATATAATATTGAGAAAAAACCCCTCTTCTCCACTATAAATACCACCCCTCACCCCCTCTTATCCTCACACCTCCCAAGCATTGATCCATTCCAAAAATCATCCCAATACTATTCCCTAGGCTCTTCCCCATGTCCAGTATCTCTTGTTCTCATACAATGTCCAAAAACACTTTCTTATGGTTGTTCTCAAGGAGTAGTGATTTAAGAGGTAAAATATTCTTCCTTTTTTTATTTAATTTCATTTTATTTCATTACCTATTTCTTATTCTCTCCTAAAAACCCATCATAAAAATGGTTTTATAAACTCCTATATCATACATGTACTCGAATTATATATTATTAATGTAATATCCATCATTAAATTCATCACTCTATATCTTTTATTCTAAAAATGAAATCGTCGCTAGTGATGTGTCTATTTACTAACATCATGCGTGATGCACATTCATTTTCCTCAAAATACTTCAAGGATGTTAATAAAACCATTAAATGAATCCAAAATGAATTTAAATTTATAATAAAACCATATTTATGTTTTTAAACTATCATTTATAAAAAATACTAATTGATAAAACAAAATAAATTTGTTGAAATTGAAAAATCACACTCATTAACCTAAAACGATCATTATTAACTTATATATAATGAATCATTCTCATTACATGTAAAAAAATTAATAATAAGTTCATTTAATATTTTGTAAGATCATTAATAACATATAATAAAATTTATATTTATTTATGCTCATTTTACATGAACTTATAATCATGTAAACCAGTGAACTATTCATTTAAATCATGAAAATGAATGCTCAAGAAAAATGATATTAAAATCTATAACTAATCCAAAATCCCATAAATGAAATTAATAATACAATAGTATATAAAATTCATTTAATTTTTTTTAATTGTAAAATAATTATTCTAATTTTATGATTGAGGTATAAAAACGAATTAGGCATTCTAACACAAGTGAAGGGGAATTCATGAACCCAGCTCTCTTTCTTTGGGTTTTCCTCCATTCACCCCATTCTCTGAATGGATATTTCTTAATAAAAATATTATCATAACTATAATATCTTTAATTGGATATAAATTTATTCTACTTTATTTTATAATAGAAACAATGTTCTCCCAATGAAAACTTCTTTAAAAAAACTCGTATTTTACTTCTCAAGATTCGTTCATCTTCACTCATGATTGATGACTCATATATCATGTATGTTATTCCATATTTCATTTGGGGAGCCAATTCTTATGATATGATTATTATGAAATTAAACCCATTCCATTACATGGGTTATTGTATGTCCAATATTGTCATCGGTTTTATGTGGCATGCATGATACTGTAAATGTTAGGATGTGATGGGTCCACCTAGATATATATTGCGCAAAGTAAATGTCAGGATGTGGTGGTTGAACCTAGAATTATATAGTTCCCCAATTAATTGGGGAATGTGATATATCTCAAAAGAAAAGTAAAATATACATGAACAAGATGGTATCTTTTTACACATCTATGTGTGGTATTTGACCACTAAGACAAGATGTTTCATTTTTATGGATTGTACTATTCCTTGCATTATATTAATGTTTCTCCTTAGAATAATGATCCTATTTATATGCTAGGATGATAATTATTTTGTTCAAACCATGTTATATTGTTTCATGTTCCTGTCAATCTTTTTATTGGGATTTTATATCATCCATTTTTATGTATATCCTAATATGATTACTTGTATTAAGTAATGTGCAAAGATCTCTTTGAATATGGAGATGAAAAAATTGAATAATTTTTTATAAACTATTTTGTAAAATTTACATATGGTCCTAATTTTTACTATACATTAATCCTTTTCATCTGGTTTTTGTAATGAATTTATGTTGTTGAGATTAAAAAAATGTAATAAAATATGTATGAAAAATTAGGTTCAATATAGTTAGTATTGTGTATATGTGTGGTGTTTGTAACAAAAATAAACATATGTAATTATTATACCATATATAAAAACCAACATTACACTCCTTGGGAGTATGATAACATCGATCATATATATGATGAACTACCATTCACAATGCAAGGTGATTTTTTTTATAAGGAATGTGTTAAAGGAAACATTTATTGAATATATGTTATATATATGGTATATAAATTAATATTTAATTGTAATATATTAGTAAAATTCTTTTTATGAAATCTTAAGAATAAATGGAAATATTGTTCATGTGTATGCACGTCCTACCATCTCTATTAATAGAGTATTTCATTTTCTATCTCTAACCGTAATATTTTAGTCAAAATACATTTCTACTGAATATATATGTTATTTAAAAAGAGAAGTTATTAACTGAAATGTAATTTTCATGTGGAAATTTTAATCAATCAGAAATAAATGGGTATAAGTAAATCATATATGGTTTTATATATATGAGTATTATTATTAAATAAATTTATATAAATTTATATTTATTTTATAGGATGTTAGATTTCATTAATGAAAATTGGAACTCAAGGTAAGATATTATTTTCATATATTTTAATTATTTGAGACATATTTTATGTCTTGAAGCTATTATATTTTTTGAGGTTTATACACATGCCTATTTAAATTTAGTATGATGAATTTATTTATTTTGATGATTTTTTATGTTTAATTATATTTTATTCATTAATTTTTGCTTCTAATAAAATGTTTCCATAATGGTAAGGACTTATTATAATGTGTCATCATTTACTAGGATTGATTGTGACTATGATTCTAATGATGAAATATTATTATCAATCAATAAATAACTCATAACTTTTCTTTCACCCTTTTAATTTCATTAGAATATAATTTCACCATTCATTTTCCTCTATATAGACAATAAATATTTAAAAATAAATTTTTTAAATAAACTAATTTATTTTCTTTTTAGATTAAAATCTATTATATTACATATCTGTACTATCTTAAAATGATTCGATGTTTATATATGATTGATAAACTCATTTTGGCCCTTGTTTTACATTTTAAAAATGTTTTAAGAGAAATATTTTTATCTTTTTTCAAACAAGTCACGTTAGACTTATTTTGAAAATATGAAAGGAATACTTTTTTAATGTTAATTAAATTAACATAATTTCTCATTAACATGGCCATTATTTTCGTTAAATCATCCATTATATGACTTCATGTTTATTTTAAAAGATAAATATTTATAAAATATTCAATGAATTTTTAGTATTGTAATGTGATACTCTCTGAAATTTTTTATTTCTCAAAAAATGTTCTACAAGATCTATTAATGAAAATTTATTTCTAACATGATATAAATTGGAGTTACTTATTCTTTATTGGGGATATGATCCAAGGATATCAATCTAATTATTTCTATATATGTCATAATTTTTTTGATGAAAATATGTTTATGAAACTTGTTTATATTATTTTGTTTAAACCATAAAAAATAATAATGGAGCCAACATATTTTTCCACATGTAAGGTTTTAATGAAATAGTGAAATCATTATGAAACTTATTTTCATTCCACAGGTTCTATTATGATGCAATTTTTATAAATCATGTTTCTCTTCATAGTTTATCATATGAAGAACTATTTAAAGTATTTTTCCATAGATATGTATGGTTATTATATTTTCAATAGTGGGACCTATATCAATGTCATATACATTGGGTGAATATCCATATCTCATGAGATAAAGAATATTGGAAAGAAAAGTGATCCAAGTTCAGTAAGGGACTCTATACACTATTGTTTTAAAATGTTATTATGATGATCACATACTATTGTTCTCAAGATATATTGATATCTATCTTTTTGACCAATACTAATCATCTAAGATCACCAATTATTATGATTCTATCCCATTGTTATTATGAAAGGTATTATGTATGATATGTCTTGAAAGGGTGATAATTTTGAAGAACATAGTGGGGGATGAAATATCCCACTTATGGACCAATTTTTTATGTATCCACGTCTCCAAATGAACTAGAATTAAATGATTTTGACATAAAATGATATATTATGTAATGGATATTTTACAAATAAATGTAATATTTAATTATGAGATGTTTGGGTCATTACATACTTAGTGTAAGGTAGTGCATTAATGATAAAACCATTATCAAAATAAAAGAATGATGGTCTTGTTGAATCTCTATGTATATGATAAATGATATATTTATGTAATGGTTATTAATAAATAATGTTATTAAAATAAAATAATTAATTCTCTATACTAAATTAATATTGTATGTAAATTTTTTAACTAGAATAATAGAATGATATTATCCCTTGAAATAAATAAATTGGGTTCTCCCAAACTATTGATCCACATAGAGTATTATGGGTTTTAATGATATATAAATGTTATATTGAGTACAATATTTTACTCAATAAAAAAGTTTTATTTTAGTAATGAATAATTAATTAATTGGGTAATTAATTGAGACTCAAAAATCAATCGATCCATTAATTTATATCTCAAGGAATGTCATTCAATAATCAATATACTTTGTGGTGTATACTTATTATCAATTTATATTACATATGGAATATTCTATACCTTATATGGGAACCCTCATACCATGACACCCAAATAAAATATGTCTTAATTTTGACATAGATAATGAAAGGGTTGTTGGGTATGTGTCGGAACAAGTCATCAATTAGAGAACCAAAAAGATGTGCATTTTCTATATGATTCAAACAAAATGACATTCAAGAACATGATTAATTTATATTGAGGAAATTAAATTCCATTCATAGTTTAGTTACATGTAATTTTATCAATAACCTTGATAGGTTACATGTGATTTGATTTTCAGATAGGTGAATGGAATTTTATGTAATCATTGAATGTGTTAGTCCTTTTCATGGATTCATGAAAACATGAGAGGCCCACACTATAATGATATGTTTTATGACTAGTGTTATAAAAATATCATGAAAATAATAATATCTATATTGAAATCAATATGTATACATATTATGTATAAAATACGTCTTGTTGTGGACATATTTATATAAATATATGAGTATTCATGATGATGATCACACAAGAATCCTTAGTAGCAAGAGTTTTACTGAAACATTCATTATGTCCCAACTAGATTATTTCAGTAAAATTGAGATTTCATATTTTTGTCAATGTTCATATGGGACATAAGGTACTCATTTAATTATATTCATAATGATTAATTTTTGGATAAAGTGCTTCTTTTGAAATGACGAGTGCATTGATGAAACCGTATCTTAATAGTATTTTTATGGATTCACAGATATTTTTGATTTTTTTAGGAATTACTTATTTTATTTTAGTGTATATGTGGAATTATTGGACATGAACTAAAATGGCAACCACTATATATGTGGCGGTTAATAGGATGTTCTGTTTTTTATATGGATTTCATGCACACATGTTTAAATATATATTCAATTTTTAACATACATTATTATTCATTCACATTTGTTTATTAATTTGTTTATACTATGGAGGGAGGATATTAAATCATCGTGTGTGGAAAATGGATCTGAGAAGAATCTAGGTCATATTTTTTAATAAAATAACATCATGAGTTGTTCATGACATGAATACATTACTCGAATAGGACAATGGAGGTGGAAATCAAAAAATAGAAAATAGACAACACAGATTTAAGGTGTGACATCGAATTCACACCATGAAGTCATGTAAATTTCCAAATAAATCCATGTTATGATCCAATATAATGATATCTTTTACGAGGATAATGATTCATATTTTTTATGATGTGAAACCATATGTCACATTGTCAAACCTAGAAATAAAAACTAAATGAACCCATTTTTTTCAAATATAGACCAGGGTAATTATATTATGAATCGATAACCCCCAAGGATTACTTTTACAAAATAAACATATATATTGATTAAATTAATGTCACATATGGTTTTCTTTATGCTTGTAAATACAATATTATGGAGGATCATCAGATACATTGTAGATCAGAGCCCTTGGGAAAAGTGTTGCATTGTAGAGTCCATCACTAGGACTACTCTACTAATAATGATATCATTTTATTTTATTTATTTTTTATAATAGTATCATGGATATAATAATGGGGTGATTTTATTTAATCCCAAAATTTATCATGTAGGGGAATGTATTTAAAAAATCCATTTTTTCCATTTGTTTTCATTTTTCTCCTAAAATATTTTATTATTTTCAATCTAATTTTCAAATCATGGCCATTGTATATAAAATAGTGGGAGGTATAATTTAACTTTTTGATAACTAATAATAAGGATTCTCCATAACCATTGGGTTTTAAAGATTTTATTTTTATACACGGTTTTAGGTTTCATAGTTAATTAATTATCCAATCTATGATGATAATTGGGAAATGGGGTTGTTAGTGAGAGAGAGAGAGAGTTATATAAATAGTTATAACCTAGACTAAGAGAAGTACTTAATCTTGAATTTGATGATCATTTAGAGGAATCATGGGATTTAAAATTTATTAATTACATGATCCTGAATAATCCGTACTTTGTGCCTTTATTTTTTTTATTTTTCTCATGCTACATTCTCAAACCCTAATGTTCAATAGATTAAATTTATATTCTAAAATTCATATAAAGGTTTTATTTTATTATTTAGAAAAATTAACACACTCTGATATTATTGAGATTAAAGTCGAACTAATGAAACATATACTTCATAATTATAGATTTAGAGAGTTTATGTTCATGTTTTACAAATTTATAAATTTGGAATTTCAATATGCAATTAATGAATTTATTCAATTATGTATGGAACAAATAATTCATTGATAAGTTGAATGAATGAAAATCCAATTGGTGTAACATTTTAGTATTACTAAATACATATCATATGACTTTAACACATCAAGGAATAAATAGAATCAAATATTTCATTAATACAATACAATACTTCTAATATTTAAATATTGTTTTGGTGTTGAGGACTCTAAACCATTAACATTATATTCAGTAAAATCTTCCATTTATGAGTCATATACATTTATAATTGAATATTTTATCACCACATCATGCAATCATGTGTACTCATGAAGTGTTCAAGGATCCATTAGATAGTTCATTCCCCCCATAGGTAGGAAGAATCCATTTAGTACTCATTTTGATGAATATCATGATATTTTGTCAAAGATGAAGCTTTTTTATGATAATATTTGAGTATATTAAGTATTTAATTTAAATATAGTTTATTAAGAATCACTTATATGAATAATTCATGGAGATATATCATTTTTTGTTTTGCGTTCTCCTTCACGACCAAGGTCCATATGATGATCCAATTTAACCTATCAATGATTCAACATTGTAAGAAAAATGAAATGGTAGGAAATGTAGGAGTAAAACATAAGCTCAATATCCAGAGTAAAGACCAACATGAAATATATATATAAATAGGCAAAAAGTTATTGATGAACCATAACTCATCATGTAGGATGAATACAACAATCACCCTTGAGCACAAATAATCTCCATATTCACCAATCTCAAATCCACCGTGATCACCATGAAATCACCCATTATCACCCCATAAATCAACTTATGTTTCAGAAATTCCCATGAAGGGATTAGTATATATAGATTGAATTTTATTGTAACATCCTCTTATCTGGAACTCACTCACGTGGATAAATTGTGTTTGTAATAGGACCTCAAACATGCCTCCTGTATGTGAGAGGATTCCAATAAGATTTTAGTGTGTAAAGGATATTTTGGGGAGACTGTACCCCCTGTTATAGAGTTATAATATAATGGAAACAAAAAATAGTTATTATTGTCATAGTTATAGAAATAGTGGACGACGTACAATATACCACTACAAAGTAAATGAAGAAATAATAAAACAATAATAATAAATAATATACTTACCAAATAAAATGTGTGTAAAAGTAAAACTGAAAGTAATAAAAATAATATTGATAGATGTCAAAAAAAACTCAGAAGTCCCAATTTTTAAACCACAAGAAGATCCCGTCATTAAGACCCAATGCATCCTATAAGAAACCAACGTCAAGAAGGTACCTTTCCCTTATCTAATAATTTAACTATTCAATCATATTAGGGTCCAAATTGAATCCCAAACAGTGTGTGAGTACAACTCATAGTTCAACACCACCATGTACAAAGAATCTAGTCTAATAATGAGTGCATTAAATAAATGAATAAATAGGTTAATTAATTAATAATTAATATAGTACATCAAATAACCTTCTTCTGTACCGTGAAGGAATATCTCTAATCACGTACACAACCATGCTTATCGGACCACAAGTCCATGACATAATCGTATCCCCAAGGCAAGAAATATATATAAGAATTTTTGTATATAGGACATGCCCTCTATATAATAATTTCCACATCCCAGGACAAGACTTTTATATAAGAATTTTAGCATGATGTAGGGACATACCCATTAAAAAATAATTTCATTTTCCTAGTCCAAGCACTGTAAATATTAATTAAATCATGAAACTGGACCAATAGTACCTTATTAGACTCTCCACATGAATCACTACACATGTTAGAACTATGATAACATCCCAATATCATGTCATAAGACACAATGGAAAATTCTGAAAATTGTTATTTTATTTTCAATTATACACTATTTTTTATATCAAATTATCAGTAGTCATTTCAATAAACATCAATCTATTAAAATTTTGAATATATATTATGAAATAACATGTATTATCATGTCATGGTAACACATTATTTAATCCATTAAAATGTCCAATATTAGTCATGGTTTCACTCACCCATTAGGTTTCCACAAGCAATGTAACTACATCATTGAGTCCAACGTGATCTAAAGACTTATTAATTTATAGGGATTTCATAATCCATTATCTGATTAATTAAATGTATATGTTTTTTCCATGATAACACAATATTTTACATACATAAAAAATTAAAATAGATAATCTTTTTTTTTATTAAACCCACTACCTTTATTTGAAGATCAAAAAATAATCAAACATATAACTCCATGAATGGGTGATGGATATGGAGATCAAAGGACAAAACCAGATTGCATGATTTCAAGATCCAAACCTGAAATAACTATGACCAAGAGATACCACTAATATAATATAGAGTAACCAAAGATTGGGGAAAGTAATTAAAAACAACATACATGGGGTCATACACTTGATCAAGACATCCAAAATGGGTCAAGACACTCTCAAATCCCTTGGAAATCAAGTAGGTTATGATATAAGAGGGTTAACATCGTAGATAATAAAATTACATTCATGGATAATCATTTAAACAATTATTCACTTGAAACACAACAAATCTATTATTTAGATGGTGTGTAATCCTCAATTTATGAGTTTTTTTGAAAAATGCATCACAATATGTGAAAATAACTCTAATTGAACATTACATGATGTGAAATGGTTCAATATAAATATTCATTACACATTAGGATCCCATTACATAACATATTGTAAGAGAGAGTTGCACATTTTTTTTAATATTTACATGGTATGTAAATTTCCTACAAGCATCATTAAGACCATCTTCTATAGAAGATCTTAATACACCTAAATAGCCACCCAAAACCATGAGAAACCCTTATTATCCCATTTTAAACATTTATAGCTAAAATACATTAATTAAAAAATAAATAAATCACCAAATATTGAACAATTTCACATGAAAAGTATCTCCATCACCAAAAAATAGGTTCTAAAAAAATTTAATGAGGGGCATACTTAGAAAAATATATATCTTGCATACCACCAACCTTATATATTCTCATCCCTACGATACTACCGGCATCATTATAGAGTCTCAGTGATAATTTTTTACACTATTGTTTCATATCTGGTTCTCTCTTCTAGGCCTCTACTTGAACACACCCATTATTCCACTTCACTTGATCTAATGTTATATTCCAACCCCATAGATATATATCACTACAATCCACTATACTTATTGTATTATCCATAAAGGAAAGATCAATACCAATATCAAAATCAACAACATATATCGGGTGAGAAGGGTCTTGATGACATCTAAAACGTGGTGACATGTGTAACACGTCTTTCCGGCTACTACAAATTTGTGGAAGTGATATTCATACTTCCATTGGGTAGACCCTTTCTGCAATCTTAAATGGAAAAAATAGGTATTATATTTCCCTACATTAGGATGACGGGTTTTCGAAACCTAATAGACATAAGAAATAAAACATTATGAGAAAATAAAACTACATTGGTCGTCTCCACTGGTAAGAAAATTATTTCTTCATTCTTTGTGAAGTAATGTATTACCACGTTATCAACTAAACTTGCACATAAGTTTCATTAATATGATATGTCTACGAAAAACTTTCAGAACATCCTACATTAAATAAATATGAAAAAAGAATTTCCTACCATAAAATTCATTGATATTATTCATATGGATTAATTATTAGAAGCTTTTATTATAAACACACTCCAAGGGTTCCATATGTCTTTCCCATGAACCACAAAAATCTAAAACAAATTCTTGTTACATATCTCCTTGAATATGAATAGTCCACATAAAATGACATCCACTCTATGATGATGATATATTCTATGATGAACATTCAATCTGAAATCATTTAATAGCCCCTTCTAGACTCAATACATAAAACAAAAATCTTTATTGGAAATGATAGTCCTCAAAATTCTATGCAATCGAAATATTCCAGACCAGTTAATAATACCCATATAATCAATAATAATTGTCTCCCAAAAAGTTAAAAAGTGGGATAATTAGGAAATTCATCTATGACCACACATACTACATAGTTCATGTGATGTTTCCTGGGTAATAATATCACAAAACCAACAGGGAAATAATCCTATTGCAACATCTTAATATTAAGGGGATTCAACTACCTAGAATGCCTCATATTAGTAGCTTTCACCTACAGATAATTGAATCATTTCACCAAAAAAATAACTCTTTCATCATTCTTAGACACTAGTTCTATCTATTGAAATACAAATACATAATTTTTAAACCAGGATGTACAACCCTTATAGAAGCATGATACTCACTTATCAGATCCTCATAATTCCTACAATAACCCATACTCAACAATGGAAAATAAAAACAACACAACATTTTAGATACCTTCCTCATGGTGTCTCTAAAATATAAATGATTTACCATAGTGAGATGATCAAAATAATAGTTTACTGATATATCTTGATCCAGTCATGATGAAACACTATAAAAAATATCCATGAAATATTTACTCATACATAGGAATCCAAAACATCGAGATAACTGATTGAAAAAAGAACCATAATCCACTATTCTTCACATGAATCCCACACTAACCCTTCAATAATTCCTAGAAAAGGGATTAAAAATGACCAATACATTTCTCTGTGTATAATCCAACTCGATGATGAACATATATAGATAATCGACCCCGACTCCACTTCTGATGATATAGTTCATTTTGAAAAATTATGTACCTAAGGCACTTATTTTCATTTTACTACAAAGAATATCTCCCATAAGATAATGTCTCCAATATTTTAGTGAATGAACCAAGATATCTAACTCTAGATTTTTAGTAGGATATTTCTGACAATGTAGTCTCATCTATACGATCCATAAGAAACATATTGATACTTTTTCATCAGAAAATCCTTTACTAAAACCATTAATGTGTTACAATACACATTATCAGTCATACCGAGAATTATTAAAGTGAGGATATGTTCTAAGATCATTCTACTCTTCAACTCATTAAAATATCTCTCACCATCATATAAATAAAGAAGTCACACTATTGTTGTGTATCTTGGGCATATGTGTTACTAAATAGGAGAAAACATGGAAGAAACACTTGTAATAAAATTCTATACAATGAATACACTAAATCACAAAGGAATTAATGGGCCGCTCATGTCATATTATTACTAAAGCCTTCTTTGGGTCCACTAACACACCAGAATATGAGATTTCATGGACAATCATTTAATCATAAAAAATTTAGAAACTGCATTAGGATAGCATGAAATAAATATTATGATCTCTCAATATACACAAGATTATGTGAATATATTTGGCATGATCTTCCATTTAATGGGAATATGATTAGATGTAATCAACAATAACTACCAATAATCAAATTTGTAATATTATGAAATACCATATTCATTAATTCCATGAATACATCTAGTGCATTTGGTAATGTAATAGGAATTACTCTGAACTAATACAAGCTATTCATACTCTTTAAAAGTATTATGAGGTTTATCCAATAAGTATTGACAACAAAATTTGGTATCGTAGTCCTAAAAAAAATAAATTATATTGTTATATACCCACTAAGGTAATAATTGATATAGTCTATGTGAGGAAGGGGATGTCGGTTCTTGTTTTTTATTTGATTCGATCTCCAATAATCCACAAATATGCACAATTCCTCATAATCCGTCATATTGAAAATAACTTGAGAATCATGAAGAGATATACATTGAAATATGATTCCATTATCATACATGTATCCCAACTAAAAATTAAAATATCATATCTCTATTACCTCTATCTCGTGACATGGAAATGGATCTGGCTCTGCACCTGACACCAACTCGACTGTAAACTCAATCTCCTACATGGGTGATAAGATGTAGAACTCATAAATAAAGGAATAATGAAAATTTACTACAACTGAAGGAAAGGTATCCAACATAATTTTTCTATCATTAACATCAATGTGTGTCGTTTGATCAACTAGGGAATCTAGTAATACTAAATTGGTCATGCATGGCCAACTATACAATCCCACTCACCCTGGGGATAATAACTACTCATTGTGGTGATATAATGGTAAATCTCCTTCGGTAACAATTTATATGTTCCTAAAATAGAACTCTACAATAAATACCATTGATATAATATAATCCTTTAATTTCTATCACAAATTCTTTCTAAATGAAATGGTAACCAATGATTTCAATAGAAAATTCCTTATAATAGATGATATTTTCTTACCTCATTCCTAATGGTGTGTTTATGGTTAAAAATAATTCCAAGACCTCCAAAACCAAGCCTAAAACAATTGAAAATTAGCTGATAAAATGAAATGGGATGTTACATTATCAATAAAAATCTTTAAAGGATATATGATATTAGAATCATATTTATCACGAATGAAAATCATGTATTTGCAATAGTTAGAGTAAGCAAAATAATGTGTATCTAAATTCTCTATCTAACCTAGTCACTAGTATGATTCACATACACTATTACATTCCCTTGTTACTTCTTATTCTACACTAGGGCACAAAACCCCTTCCTCTTCTTGAATGTCTAGTGGAACTCAAGCTTCTAGACTGTTTAGGGGTAGTAGTTACCTTTATAGAATCTGTTACATTCCTTATTCCCCTTCCACTTGTATACTATTCAATACGACAAAAAAACTAGATTAGCTGACCTATCCTACCATATGATTGAAAATACCATGTAGGTTATGAAAAATAAGGCTACATTTGGAAAAAAAATTACACACAGATCTAACTATAATAGACCACTGTCCTAATATGGATTCCCACTACTCTGGATACTCTAATCAATATTCCCTTAGTGTTATGTATCATAGTGGGACTTCTTCCACCAAGACGAAGTGCTCCCAATGATCCCTTATAAATCATCTTATCTATTTTGGGGTGCATCTTACATATTCCATTCTATAATTAGTGGATGATTAATCACATTCAAAAAACTACTCTAATGAAATATGTTCACCTATGACTTGGTCACATAGAGAGGTGCATCTTGAAAATGTCTTGAAATAGTGATCTCATCAGCAACTAATGATGGAGAAATGTGATTCATGTCAATGAATCATACAATGTAGTTCATCAAAATCATGACCCTTTGCAATAGGCACATGAACTCACAATCCTTATCATCCATGACTGTCTCTAGATATATGATTTTTAGAAACATGTCCTTGAATTTAATCTTGGATAACATATCTTTATACTCATATTTCTCTAGAATTTCCCACCAATTCATGGGAGGAACTTGAATATTGTATAAAAAAAATCCTCACCCACTATATGTGGGTGTATCCTAACAATTTTAGATCATCTTGACAGACATATTATAGAAATCAGGTTCTTTAGGACCTCCTTCCCCATATAAGATTATATGAAAAATGTATAATTCTACTAATCTCATACATCAAAGAAATTGTGTTTATATTATCCATTACATGGAACTCAATAACCTCAGGTATCTTTCATGAATATGTACATATATCTAACCGTTAGATACAATATAACGATCAATTTTAGGTGTCTTAGGAATGTCCTGATTACTTCTCTCCTAGTGCTCAATTTAAATACGATGTGGAAGAATTATACATAAATGAGAAATGATGTCCTTAGAAAAATATATAACAATGTGGTCAACCTCAACTGGTGAAAAATTAGATATCCAATAGGAAAATATCTCTATAAACATGGTAAAAATTATTTTAAGATGACCTAAAAATTCTTTCAATCTGTTTCCATCAGATATAACATGTATCTAATTTCTTTGTTCATACATTAAATTATGTACCACACGCAATAAATATTTCTATATCCTAAACAATTAATTTCAAAATATATCAATATGTTCCTTTCACGATGTATACATACTCATCACACACCATACCGGGAAATGATTTTAAATCACATGAAACAGTAACATCACACATCATGTAAATCACCCAAGGTGGAATAATGTGAATCATAACAAGAGAAAATAATGAACAATAATCCCATCCCTAGGTACATTGATTTTCCCCCATACATTGCTTAGTAAATTCCATGAACAATATCATTGCCATGTACCTACACGACATATTTTATGTTCTACCATTCTTATGTACTTATGAAATAGAAAATAAACTTCAATTGATTCCATTTTGTAACATCCAATGATCTGACTCTATCTCATGTGAAAAAATCAGGTTGTTTACAAGACCTTAATCATATATCTACATACATTAGAGGCTTCTGATAAAAAACAAGGGTGTAATGTATAAAGAGGGAATACTGTAACCCCATGTAAGGAGTTATAATAACCTGGAAATAATAAATAATAATTAATATCAGATAAATATATATTGCAGAAATAGTATATCATATTACAAGAAATTATAACATGAACCAATAATCCAATAATAACATACCATGTAATGATCCGTTCAAGTGGGTATAATATTATAATGAAACGTAATAGAAATAAAAGAACATGATCACACATATAAAATCAAAAGTTTCCAATTCCAAATGCCATGTTTATCTCATCTCCATTCAGTAACCCATATAAAATGTTACAGTCATCTACAAGGACATTCTCTCATGTCAAAACCTATATACATGTAATTTTTTCAGGTACCAAATAAAATCATGAATCGAGTGTGAGTCAATCTTTGTAAGTCAACAAAACTATGTCTAAACAAAAACATTCTGATATTATGTTCTTATAGTAAATCGTTAAATAGGTGTATTATTTGATCAATTAATATAATATATCAAACCATCAGATGTTGTACCATCATAGAATACCCCTTATCATGTAACAGAAACATGATAACGAATCGTAATGTCTATAAAATAGTCACATCATCATAAAATTCCCTATGTATTATTATTTCATTATTTGGTCCAATCCCTCTTGATAAGAATTTGTACATCCCATTTCCAAGCCATGTATATAAGAATTTCAATATGAAACATAGGTACGAACAGCATATAAACATTTCAGCATCCCATGCTATTATCTCAATATATAAATTACAACCCAACACTAAGATAAACCCACTATATAGGCATTTCATCATGAATTACAATGCTTGAAAAATCAATAGGAATATCACAGGATCATATCATGAGCCTCATGTTTTAATTATGAACATTTCAATTTCGTTCAATTACACAATCAATGTTTTTTTTCAGGTCTCAGATGTCATTTTTAATAAAAAATAAGACAATACCAATGTGAATATATATCAATTCATCACATATGGTCTGACATAATCTTCACTCAAATATAAAGACATTAACCAATTCATTATTATTCAAGGGATCACTCGCCGAACAAGTAGCCACAATCCATGTTATGATATCAATGAATCTAAAGAGATCTAGGTACTAATAACATTCCATGGAAATCATAATCCATTATTTGATTATTTTAATGCATGTGTTTTTACATAGTAATCACGTAATTTTAAACATACGTTAAGAATTGAAACTAACAATTGGGTTTAGATTCCAGCCACCTACCATTATTTGGAAACCAAATAATGATTCCCCCATTCAATTCCAATGTTTACTATTCATAATGTATAAATTAAATTGACCTAATTATATTATATGAAATACAATAATTCAAAATATTTAATATATTTTTAAAAAATAAATTGGTATAAATTTAAAATTTTAATTTATATTTAAATACATAAAACCTAATGAAAATTGGCTTTCTAGAGAAAATGTCTAATTAAGTATGAAACACTTTTATACCAAAATCAAGCGTAAAAATGATTATAATTTCCATAACTAGATTATTCATAATAAAATTATACAGATTTTAATTTTGAGCCATTTTAAAATAAAATGTCAAATTGAAAATTCAAGAAATAAAAAGACAGATTTCAATAAAAAATATTAATTTTCAAAACTCATTGTAAAAGAAATCTTTTCATAAAAATCCAATAATTTTAACCCAAGATTATATTTATATTATGATTTAAAAAATATAACCTTTTTAAGAAGTCCAATTTATAAAAGGATTTTAATTCAATTTTATTATTTTATCACCAAAAACCATTTTGGATGTAAATGTATTTTTAATGCATAAAATTATTTTACTAAAATTTGAGTAATAAATTTTTATTGATTATAAATTAAATATTTACTATATAAATACTTTTAATAATTGGATTATTCTAATTCATACTGAAAATTAAAATGGATATGTTTTAATTATCATGTTAACATAAGTATATATTTATATATATCATGGATCTTTTAAAATCAGTGTTACATGTAATGAAATCTAATAAATAAATAAAATTTATTTTAAAATTTATTTCATAAAATAGTATGGTGTTACAGGTAAATTTATGAGTATTTAATTTCCCTTTAAACTATATCCTAGAATAGATTTTTTGAATGTGTATGTGGTTGTTGAATAATTGCACATAAAGGTAATGCCATAGAAAATTCTAATATAGTATCAAATCAAGCTTCACTCAGTGCATGATGACTACGAATAAGACTGCACAACAATCTAAACATGTCTTAGGGATATAACTTAAAAATTCACAACCACTTTATGAACCATTTTGATGGATATCTGAAAATATTTATTCTATCGTTAGAGAACCTAATAAGTGATAATAAATGAATAAACTGAAATGAAGTCAAGATATATATATATAGCTTTGGGTACAAATAACATTTATGATTTATCCTGTTTCTATTAACATATTACCTTTTTATATCATGTATTAATATCCCTAAATTTTTTTATAAATGGATTTAGAAAAGAAAAAACTAGAAAAAATGGATTTTTTGTGAAATGGAATGACTGTACCAATGGGAAACCAAATAGAATGGGTGCATGATTATGAAATCTTGTGGATATTCTAACACAAACCCCAAAATATATTAATAATAATTCAAAACATGTTGATATCCTCAATTAACTTTGAAATGAGGATATTTCAATCTAGACCTTCATGAATTAATTTAATCCCTTCATCACCATATTTTCCAATCCACTTATTATAGAGAATGTATCAATTTAAGGGAAATGATATTTTAGGTTCTCGAGTTCTCAAAACATGAGAAGTTTCTCATAGAAATTTATCATAAATAAGATATGGTAGTCTAATGGTGGTATCTCGTTATGAAACAATTTAAAAATAAGAGGTAAAATCTATATAATGGGATATATTTAAAAATATATTCATTACTAAGTATTTATTACAAAAACATCACAATAAGAATGTAGGAGAATACACAGAGTTTAATAAAAAAGAGGATGAATCAATTGAAATATATAAGAATACATCATATAGATCAAAAGGTACACCATTAGATTTATCACTAACCAAGAGAGAAAAATTCATGTTCCCATGAGATTCATAATGATAAGTATTTATAAAGGACTACCCAATAGTGGCATTAGAAGTTATGGAGAAATTTTTTGATGTTCTCCAAATGAGGATATCAAAAACGAGGACTCTCATTAATCTGGAGATTTTAAAAGGAATGTAGTTTATCATGTAATCCATGATAATATGTTATATTGAGTAAATAAGGTTCAAATTGATATATATCATAAAGATGTTAAAAACATTCAGTTAATTACATCTAATTAAATAATTAAATATTTCTCTATGGGAGGACAGAGCATAGAAATATTTTTTTTTATCATAAGTGGATCAAGAGTACATTAAAATAAATTGACAAACAGAATATCCTAACTAATATGCCACCCATACTTGAATTCTTCAAATTCAGGGATTTTGGGGATTATTAAAATCATTGCACTAACCCAAGGGTTAATGTAGTGGATAAGACCCAAAAAATTGAAACCAAGGGAAAATGGAATATTTTATATTATCCTTACTACATATGTGGATCACATTAATGATGTGATAAAAGGTGAACTCATTCTATACTATATAATGGTGAATTAATTATGAGTTTCTAGTTCTTCACGTTATTTTATATAATGAATGGATTTTAGAAATGTTTATTCATCGTCTCAAGGAACATATATTCAATTACTTATAAAAACACCTAGTGGAATAATGATCACACAAATTATATAGGACAATTCTCTAAGTGGATTTTCAGAAGAAGATAACTCCTACATATCCAGATATTCATCCATTTTAATTAGAAATAATAATGGGTATGGATTTGAATTCCCTATAAAATTCAAATTTAAATAATTATGATAAAGACATTTAATTTCATATCCCAAATCATCATATAATAAAAAATTATTTTATGGATTGTCATTAAATCCATTAGGATGAAAAATAAATAATATGGGTCGAAATACCAAGTAAAATAGGATTTATAGTTCAAATAACCATGGAGGAATTAAAAATTGATGGGATTCCTATTATAATATCATATACCTATGTATTTTTAGATTAACTTCTTGGCCTTCCCCAAAAGTATGAGATTGAATTTTCAATTGAACTAATAAATTGATCCATTCTTATCTTTATGATTCTACACAAGACATCACAGATTGAGTTAGAGGGCTTTAATTTTCAATATTCTTTTTGAAAAAGAAGGGCGGATCAATGCAACATTGCATTGATTATCACAATCTCAATAGAATCACAATCAAGAAGAAGTATCCTCTATATTTTTTTGACGATATGTTCAATGAAAACAGAAGATATCTATAATTCTCAAGATTGAATGTAGAATTACATATCATTAGATAAAGGTTAAATATATAGATATTTTAATTAAATATTTCAATATTATGAATAGAAATTATTAATTTTGAGTGAGTCTATTTGGACCTACAAATCCTCCCTCAATATTTATAAATATATTGATTAGTGTTAATAGAGTCCACCTTGAATAATTATTTCTTGTTTTCATTGATAATATTTTCATATATTACAATAGAAAATAATATCTTGATGATCAAATTTGGATTATAAATAAAAAATTAATAAATGATAAATAAAAGAATATTTTATAATTTATGAATTCTAGTATTTGAATGTTTCATTCATTGGTCAACAAATAATAAAAAATTTAATTTAGAAAGATCCTAAAAAGATATAATTTATTAAAAGTTTCATATATTAAACAAAATGATTGAGATATATAGTTTAATCATGTTTTCTAGATAATATTGATGCCTTCTAATAAAAAATTCATGGATTTTAAATCCTAAAATCGATTTAACATCGAAGGTTGTAAAGACCATTTTGATAGAAGATTATTTAATCAATTGTTTTAAAATGATTGGAATATATATTTATGATTAATTAAATATAATGGAATGGATGATATTAATGAATGTTATATTAATTTCTTATTGATATTTATAATTTAACAAACATTAGAATAAATTTTTGGTACATTATTTGGATCTAGCAGCAATGATATTTGAATTAAATATTTTAAAAAATTAATCTTTTAGTGAAAAAAGTGATATATATACTTATCAAAAATTATAAAATATAAATTAAATAACAAGGATTTGGATATGTTTAAAATGAGATCATTCAAATAGAGCAAATATTATTACATATCAATATACAACCACTAAAGAATGGTAAATAATATAGGTGATGTTCTGAGAAAAAAGATGGAAGTACCCTATTCGTGACGGGGATGATAAAATACCCAATAATTATTTATTTGAAGATGTTGAATATTTATTTCATAAGGGGGGGGGGGATGAAAGAATATCTTACTAAGATTACTGTTTAAACAACCAATCATGTGAAGATCAAATAATCCTAGAACGATGATGTAGAGATATACAAAAAGGTGGTGAGAATTCTATAGTTGAACGTTAATAAAGGATTTATACAGTTGAAAAAAATATGTGTCCCAAAAAACAACTACAAAATATGGAACATTTGGCTGATTCCAAATTTTCATCAATATATAGTTTTCCAGTCAACAAAAATATTAATAGATTTCTTAGGAAAAAAAGATCTCGGATAACATGAAGTGGGAGATTATAGAATTGATTTCTTGATGCATTATATATGATAATGTGAAGGATGAATTCCATAAGACTAATGGTATGACATAATAATTACCCATAACACTATGAATGTTGGAATACATTGATATGGATTTATTTACAGGACTCCCAAAGGCCTCTAAAGTACATCATTCCATTTGGGTTGTAGTATAAATCCTTACAATGTATTAACATTTTATCTATATCGATGAATATTTATCACTTGACTAACTCATCAATTTATATATAATATATGATGTAACACTACACAGAGTACCACTCTGTATTTTATCTGGCTGAGATATGAGTTTTACCATGATATTTTGGAATATTACTCAGTGATCTAAGAGATTGTGCTATTTTTAGTTATGTATATCACCCTTAGTTTTACTGTTAGTTTAATGGAAACATTCAAACTCTTGAGATATTATTATATCATCATAAATGGTCTTCCAATGATGTGATAATCAAAACATTCCCCTAGTAGAGTTCATGTATCAAAATTGTTTCTATTCTAACATTAGGATATGTCCATCTGATTTAAAACAACAAATTTGTATGAAAAATAAAATTTTATTCGATTGTGTATGGGAAACACAACATTGAGTTTTTTATGTTACACACAAGATTATGCTTTACTAAACAATAATGTGCTATTAATATTATTGTTTCAAATATTAGTTAAAGCATTATAATTATAATGGAGGTTATAAATAGTATTAACTAACATATATATATATATATTACACATGCTTATTATTTATCTATTTATTTAAAATAAAATTAAAATCATTTGATTTAAGAAGATTTTATATTCTTAAATTTATATTTTCTTCCAAAAATATTGTTTTTTCATATATGACAAACATAATATAACATTAATGTTTATATAATTTTAAATATTTACATGAAAAAATAAAATTCATTTTTGAAATTTTAATGCCAATAATATCTTGTGGTGAATTTTTTGTCCTTTATGAAAAGTTTCATTTTCTGATTAACAATAAAAAATATGGAATTTTAACTACAAATTTATTTTTCAATTAAATATTTAATATTATTAAGTTAAAATTAATTTTATTAAAATTTACAAGTAGTTTGTTTATATATAAATTAATCCAATTTAGTTCATTATAATAGGTTTTACCTTTAATCTTGATATAAAAACATTGCCAACTTCTAACCATTTTCACATTAAAAACCCGATATGTTTCCATGTTTGTGAGATTTAATTTAAATTAAATTCTTATTATTCTATGAGTATAATTGGGCCTAATGTAGTCATTATTTTGAATGAATATAATTTATATTGTATAATAATTTCAAATTAATTTTTTTTACTATAATGATTGGTGAAATAATTTAAATTAGTTAAAATTATTTAGGGGAAAAAGAGTTTAATTAGTGGTTAAAGAAAAATAATAAGAGTGGAAATGTCAAAAAAAATTATCCAAATTTTATTTAATCAGTTTATTTGTACACTTCAAACCAAATTATCAAAAAATTTAAATTTCATTCCACATTACTTCAAATATCACCCATATAATATGTTAGTTAAAGATAATGATAAGAGAGTTATTACATTAAATAACTATAATTATTTGGGACCTGGACAACCCACATTGGATTAGTTATATATATTATTTTGAGCGATAAATGATTTTTTTTCATAATAAGTTATTGTAAACATTTTTATATTAATTATGTATATAAAATTACAAATAAATGGCAACACAATAATTAAAATTTAAACAATTATCAAAAATATTTGATACTAAATATAATAAAAATGAGGTAAATTGAATAAATTGTTATAGTCCATTACACTTATAGATGAATATATCATTTTAAAAATTATTGAACATAATAGATATAAATTACATTATTTTATTGATATATTTATAATATAAATTAAATAAAGAATGTAAAAATTTTCATTAACATTTCTTTAGAATGAATTATATTTTAATAAATGAATTAAAATTAGTAAGAATACTATACTATTCCATGTGATTTTAACTGTTAAAAAAAATATGGTCATGTAATGGTCTAATTTATATTTTATATTATAAATATTGACCCTCTATATAGAAAAACATGTTAGATTGGTTAGGGTTAATATAGTGTTTTTTACACATTAAAATAGTTTATGTTAAAATTAATTTCTAAGACACATGTGATCTTTATTTTATATAATATATATAATATTTATAATAATTAGTTATAAATTTTATGACATGTATCACTTTACTTTATTCTTAATGGATAATAAACCCATGTCATAAAAAAATCACCTTAATGAAACCCCAAAATGATATTAAAACGATACCATATAAGTTAAGTAAAAAATAATAAAAAATAGAGTTTTATTTGGTTCTTGTGTACTATATCAATAATTTCATCCCTATATACATTTAATTGTTATATGTGGACCCTCTATATGCATGATTGACCTCTTAATTGTGTATACATTTGAGTATTTACAAGAATTCCACTCCACCACAACTATAAAATGTCACTCACTCCCATCACATTTACACTCCAACGATGATAATTGGGTAATCCAAAAAATACCAAAATAACTCCGAACTTTCGTTCCATCATATCATTATTTAGGAAATAAATCTATCCTTTCAATTATTTAGTGAAAACATAATAAGGATACCCGAAAATGAAGTAAAATTATTCAACAAGAGCCATTATTTTACATCCTTTTCCACCTACATAAATTAATATTATAACCTGATTATATTATAAATAAATATCTTAAATATATTAATATTTTTTATTATATGGTTAATACCAATAACAACAAAAAATTCCATTTAATGGGTTATGAAATTATCATTTTTGTGACTGGTGGACTCATGCCTCAAGAACTTATGTCATTCACATTAAGACTACCACCATTTATGGGTGGGTATTACGATTTATATAAAGTAGAAAATTTAAATTTAAGTAATTATTATACCACATGATTTATTATATTATATATACCTTATTAACTTAAATTCTTTAGGATACATGATAATGGCGCACATGTGTATAACAAACAACCACATTGCGAAGTGATGAGATTAATCTTTCACTATAAATTCCCATGGAATGTGATAAATATGATTTTGATTATTTTATGTGTAACATATCAACATGGTTTCCACATAACCCATGCCCTGAGTTGTTAGACTTAAGTGTGCCTCCCTGTATGCCAAAGGCTGCAGACTAGTTGCAAGACTATAATGGTGGTATGATAGGGAGACTACAACCTCATATCATAATGTCACAATGGAATATAATCAAAAACATAAAATAGTAGAATAAAATGAATAAAAAATAGATTAAAATCCTCATAAGAATAAATAAAACTAAAAATTGAATAATAGTGAACAACTAGTCATTTTTATATAAATGGATGCATGTCACGATGATATACAAATGAGGAAACAATGGATAGGTAAATAAAAATATTATATATAATAAAATAAAAAAACTACTACATAATAATCTTGATTATATTCTTTTCCATATGATCCAATTCTCCATCTATAAGATAAGAATATCATAGACCAATATCAGGGATCTTGACCTTATTTGTAAATATATGAATATAATCTTCTTCGGTACCAAAGGGATCCTGAGTAGGGTGTGATATAAAAATATCAGTAGGAGACCACCAGCTTCATGTACACATAATCTATGTAGTTATAATAAATAAATAGTGTATAGGTATAAGAAATTATTTAATATCATCGAATAAATAAATAACTACCCGCTCGGGTTCCTAAAGAACACCTGGAGACTCTACCATCTTTGGCTCAAGGACAGAATAGGAGTCTGATATGTCACTATATACATATTAATATATATATATATATATATAATGTAATAGTTATATTTAAATTGAATCCACCCATATGAACTAAGTACATTGTGTCATAAGTGTCCGTATACCTTGAATTCTAGTTCAGGATGGATAGGTGTGTTACTCAAACATCCATAACTAGTACAATTAGCCTATAAGCATAAACATATGGCTACATGCCCTACCTCTCACAATGAGTGGGATATTTCATTCCCTTCACTTGATATGGATAGTGTGCCATCATATCGATACTCGAATAAGGGATGTGGTTCATCGGTCTGAACATCAAACTATTACAAATGGTGGGAGACATCATGCTCAACACCTGATGATAGGGTGTGTAATACCTTCATAGTCAACAGATCCACTATTATCGTACCACCAACCATAAAAATTCATAAATAAACCTTATAATATTAATCATGAATAAATTTCTATCATGAATCAGTCTTTTTAAGACTATGTATACAAATAAGGCATAACAGTTCGATTTAATCATCTAGTATGTTAAGAAACATAAGGTGTGGTCATGACACCCATTAATCATTTCCATTAAATCATAAATTTCATTTAAGGAAGTGATAATAAACATGAATAATTCAATACAATTAACTAAAAACATATAAGCTAATACAAACATAATCGATAAACCATTCAATTTCAATAATCCATTCAATTCCTCCTTACAAGGAAATTCAATTTAAAAGACTCAATGACCCATTCAGAAGGTTACATGCTCAATAAGGCAATTTCATACATGGTAAATTCCATTTATGGGTTAATCCAAACCTTAATAGGTGCATCAATTTCAATGAAACATTCATTTTTATGACTAAATCAATATATTACCTAATCTGAACACTTATAAGGTATTTTGGACCATTAATAAATAAACTACAAGGGCAGATTTATTTTCGAATACCAAAGGGGTCTCTGCAAATTTAATAGCCATTCTATAAACTCTAAATTAAATATCCAAGGGGGTGTAACATGGTATAATGATCAATTTTACATGAATAACTCAATAAAAATGGGATGATTAGAAAAATAAGGCGTATCATACAATAATATAGCTGTGAGACATAAAAATCTAGGGGAAAATGAGGAGATCACATAATTGTTGGCTATAGATGAATCGTCACTCAATCATTGCCTCAAATTTGAAATAGTATTGAAGAGATCTATGAAATGGTCCAAGTACCTAAAAATAGATCTAAAAGGATTTATCCTAAATAAAGATATTGAATAAAAAATAAACATATATAGGAATATAGATGATTTGATATATCTTCATAATGAATCTAACACCTTTGACAGATCATTAATTAGACACTGAATACAAGAGTTACCTCAATGACAAGATAGGATTGATGCAGATCTACAAGAGGAATAAAATGGTGTTGTATAATGGAATAAGAATAAGGAAGAAATAAAATATGTTAATAGATTAACATTATTTGAAAAGGATTAATCACCATGAAATATAAAGTCGTATGGTTTGTGCACATGATTTTCCAAAAAATAAAAAAATTGTGTGCCTGACACTGCTTAAGGATTTTTCAATAACGGTTAAGGATAAAAATTTCCCATAACATTTGAAAACCATGTGATTTAAAAATATCAAAAAGCATCAGTTCCTCACACATCCATTCACTTGGGGTGAACAGTTTTAGGAAAACCATTCTCTCTAATGGTTCCAACTTTCCACAACTGCATAGTTTATGGAAACCATGTGGTCTTAGTGTCATAGTTTCTCCTAACTATGTATCATGTTCATTTAACAAAAATTACGAGCTCAATATTCTAAATATGTCCCAGATTTAACAATGATACCCTTGAAATTATTATGAATCATTAATATGGATGTTTAAGGATCATAAATATAAAAACAAAATAGTCTTAACTTCATAAAAAGATGGGTAATTATAGCCAGCCCTCTTTAAAGAAACACGTTTCCACGTTGTAACATTAAGGGTAAAGAAGAATCATTAGTGAAAAATTTCATCCACTGAGCACTTATATCAACATCCCACCCTATGGTCTTTTCATAAACCAATTCTTGTTTCCATCAAAACCATTCCAAATGAAATGACCTTCATCTATGTTTCTTCATGATACGATCCCAAATATGAACTAGTTGATAATTAAAAGAAGTATCTATATTCAATTCATCCTCACTATGTTAGATGACATGTGATGGGTTTGGATGGTATTAGAGAAACCGGGACATGTGAAAGACAAAATGCATTTACGGATATCTCTAAAGATGTTCCAAATGGTAGGCCACTAGTCCGACCCTTTTCAAAAACTCGAAGGCTCCAATGAACCTCATTGAGAGATTGCATATATTTTAATAGGTATTTGACCCATCCTAGGAGAAACTCACATGAATAACCTTTGTATTGCATCTAACTCAAGATCTATCTACCATCTGTTAGAATATGAATGTTTTCGGGACTAATCTTTCAACATGTTAATTATTATTAGCTCGACCCACTCATTAGTATCTTGGAAGAGACATTTTCTAGGAATAACTACCTCACTTTTCTCTATAAATCACATATGTGAATAGAAATAGCTACTATATAATCTATCATGAGGATCCATCACGATGTTAGTCTAAATTATGTTATTATATAAAATCTAAATTTGGAGAATGTTTTTCTCCCAGAAACCCCCAATATTAAGGACACATGGATGGAGCATGTCCTCTAACACCAAAATGTTACACTATATATGTCCATAGTTCTGTGGGTGATGTGTCATTATTAGAACCACCTATATATCCAACACCTTCTGCAACCCCGTATAGAACCATGATTTATTGTGAGAGTTCTAACATAAATGATATAATGGTGTGCTACCTAAATACTTACAACCTCCTTTACATACAATCTTCTTATATTGTATATGTAGAAGGTGTCTCGCATAGGTCTAAAGTGATAGATCGTTATAAATATATCAATGTAAAACAATGTTGTATCACTTCCATGATGTTATCATGGTATTCCCATCATGAAATCCATCAAAACATCATCCTATTTCCACTAGATAATGGGAAATCGTTGTAAAATACCTACAAAATGATGATTTTCTGCCTTAACATGCTGATAGTTTGAACATACACCAATGAAACTAGAAATATTGTGTTTCATATCAAGCCACCAATATTATCTTCTTCGATCTAGATACTTTTTTATTTTTGAAAATGGGTTGAACCAACCATGTTGAGGAATTCAAATCCTATATCAACTTCACTATGATGTCCGGAGGGAACCTTAAATTCCCATGTAATAGAAAAGTGCCATCCCCATCGACGGTCCGTCCTAATGATGTATCGTCATCCAAGATTTGTTCCCTCAGGACAAGGCTTATAGGATTAGATATTTGTCTCATTATAACATGTCCATGAAGAGTTGAAGTCTCTTCTAAGGCTTATAGTATAGTCTGGTCACGGTACTCCTGATACACATTGTGAATATTTATGAATGACACCGAAGATACAATTCTCCACTAGATTCATGAATTGACAATTTCTTTGTCTTTCATCTCCAAGAATCAGCCATATAATTTCCTTAATGAGGAGTTTAAGAAATCTAGAAATTAAATGATAATAGGGACTCAATTTAGCTAAACAATCTAATATATAGGTCTTGTTTTGTGAATATATACTTGATTATTTTCTTAATAGTATATACCAGAATATTATCTCCATGTAGGCATTGTCACCAACAACATATGGAATGTACAATACCTGGTAACATGAGGTCATGTGTCAGGTAACTATACTTGTGAAGCCCAAATGATGATACCTATATGATACTAATGAATATTAGTACATCATAACAGACCTATGTCAGATACCTGATGTGTCATAGTATATGGTATTACTCCTTCCTAGATCTGGAAGAAATATTATCATCACTAAAATCAAATGACCCTTAAAATCATGGAAGGATTATTCCTAGGATTCTAACCAAACAAATTTCACACCATTCATTTTCAAGACTATAAAAGGAACTGGAAGACTATATATATCCAATATAAAGAGTATATAATATGAAGAATTCCCCAAGAAACATTGAATGTAAAATAAAATCTTGGGTTTCTCACAAAAGAATGCAACTTTATCTTTATTTGGATCTACTAAAACATCTGACTCAAAGATGATTTGAATCCAGAATAAAACTATGCCGATCAAAAAATTTCTTTGTTAATATTACAATAGAATCAATGTTCTCTCAGTTCATTTAGCATGATATGATGATGTGTTTCATAGTTTTTTCTTGAGCATGAATACTCTATGATATCGTCAAAATGTACTACCATGAATTTATTTAGATATGGGTATAATACCTAATTCATAAGAACTACAAAAACTAAAAGTTCATTTGTGAGTCCAAAAGACATGAACATGTACTTTTATAGAACACAACTTCTCCCAAATGATGTGTGATGTATGTCTTATGTCATGACACACACCAGGTGATATCCCGACCATAGATAAATATTTGAAAACACCTTCACTCCTCATAGAATATCGAAGAGGTTATCTATTATACAAAATTGACACTGATTATATCCCTTGAGATGGTTCATTAAATGTAAACCCACACAAATCATGAGGATTCCATCTACCTTATTGGTAAAAATAACCATTGAACCCCAATGTGATGTTATGGGAAGTGTAAATATTCTATCCTCTATTTCCCCCAAATCGTTCGTGAGATATAAAATCATCATAGGAGCTATCCAATAAAAAATATTGACCACTAGAGCTACTGATAGAAAAGAATCAATGGTAAATTATACATTTCTCAATGGTGGAAGACTAGATAAGTATTCTGAATTGACATCCGTGAACCACAACACAATAAAGAGGAAACATGGTGTCATTATACATGGAAATCTAAAAAATGATTGGCTATATTAACCCTCAAACTCCCTACCATCTATTTCTTGGGTCCTGCTACTATCTCACTAATATCCCATTATCCATTTTCATGTGCCTAACTCCCACTTTTCATGTAAAAATCACTATCTGATGAGAGTAGTATATATGATATTGAGAGGGGAAAAACCATTCCATCATGATGACTACATCATAGCTCCACATGTTGAGGATGAAAATATTCCCAATGGGTTGGTTCCCTCTTATATTAAGGGAATACACCTTAAAAAAATAAATTTCCACTGATCAGATACCTTACAGAGTATCATGAATCATAGAACCTTGAAAGTGTTCGATCTTGAGGCCCAATAATACCATAGTTGTCTTAGATATATATGATTTTTGTATTCCCATTTCAAATAAAGAACAAATTAATGTAAAGGAATCTTGAATAACACGTCATGCACTATATTGTTAAGTTCTATGACCCTCTATAATACATTGGACAGTATGTAACTATTTTCTACTATATCCTTGAGTCAAGTCATGACTCACCGAAGTAAGATATCTCTATTGGCACAGAGAATAATTTTCCTAACATTATCTTCCCCGTTAGCTACCTGGCCCTAATTAGTTAGTGGTATTCTAGATTCCTACCTTCTGTGATACTATAGGACCCACTACTAATCATAGAGATGGAGTATATACCCAATCCCTATGAACTTATGATAAGGTTCTGTAGAAGTGCATTATTTTGAACCTCCTCCTACAACCTCTTCATTCTACTGGATCCCACAAGCATTGATGTTTAGTATTCCCTTAATTCCCATACTAGTGAAATATCATAAAACTATTTTCATGGTGAGCTTGAATGATGCCAACTCCATGAATAGCCTCAAATGTATCATTCAACTATATGAAAAATAATTGGTAGCAATATGTGTCAAACCACCATAACTCAGATTGGTAACTTCTATAAAATTTCATTTTATGATGGGGGCCTAGTTGATGATTTAAAAAAATGGTAGTCAACCTAAACAGATTAACATGTGATTAGAGGTCATATAGTTTCCCATCCTTGAATATCCTGGTGGTATAAGGTCATCACCTACTATAGTAGGATTTAACTACTATAGCTCCATTAAAAGAGAAAGGAATTCCAAAACATGAATTCCTACATATTACAGGTTCTTGAATTTTCTTGATCTACATTACCTTAGTATTTGTGGGGAAATAGTAATAGATCAATGTCTGAAATCATCTGAGAACATATTTTTATGTTGATACAATAGGGTGATAATGTCCCACAATTCTTTACATAATTTCATAACATATTAGATTCATGCATGAACCACCACTCTGGATGCATGTCATGATTATTTAATATATATATATTTTCTTCTATACCTATCTCAACATAATGTTTTCTTCCTTCCCATAAAAAGTTAGGTGGATGATTCTATAATAATTATAGAGTCAGAAATGCCATACTCTAGGAAGGTTTAGAGACACCCTGAATATTCAATATCATATAAAGAAAACCCTAACAAACTAGGGTTTTAGTTCCCATACCATGAACAGTAAGGGGTTCTCTGGGTAGCACTATTGGAGGGATCACTAGCGGATCAAGGCCATCCACCTTATGTGCATGGTCATAGCCTTTATTAGTGTGTGTGATAGGATGATGTCATATAATCTTAACACTACAATACCAAACACATTCCATTGATTAGATTTATTTAACTAATTTGTTTGTAGGTAGAAACTAAGACAATTATAAATCCTTCCTTTATGGATGGTCATGCCTCTCTATATACATTGAAATTTGGGATTTGAATTTAGAAAGTGACTAAAAGTGGACATCATAATATAAGTGATACCCCACAACCCAATACTTATGTCATGATGGTATATAAGTATATGTTTTACAACTATAGTATAGTCCTTCTTAAAATAGAAGTCGTATTCATTTTAAATTTTTACTTGTTAGAATAATTAAATAATTTAAAAATGGTTGAATTACATCGATTACTATTTCCAATCATTAAGGTCACATAACCATTATGAACCATAATAGGGAATCCACTTAACTAACACCATAACACGTTCCATCCCATGCAACAAATGTTCTATGGCTCAATGTGCCATAATTGACATATTAAGGTCTCTACTTTAACCAATTGAGGAAAAACACTATTATACAATAGAATTCATATAAATTATCAATTATGTTTTCCAATCCTTGAGAGATTTTTCAATACATTTCAATACAAATTCATGGAACTATAAATATGAAATAGGAAAATGAAAATTAAAAATACACATGTCATGGAAAAATTTATGGAATTTTAGTCTTATTGTTCTTATAAAAATTCATGTAATGAAATATCCTCATTTCATTAATGCATGGAAAATAAATATCATTATGATCATACAAATATAATAAACACCATTAATCAAGTATAAAACCTAACAATTAAGTCGTATCAACCAAAAATTTCATAATCAATATTAATAATTTCCCATCCCAGGAAATTTGGGTATCCCCTGTACATGGTTATGCTTCTTCTAGGAACATAGTCACTTCCAAATTTCATTAACTGTTAGTCTCTCTTGTAACAACCAAACAATAAGAAAAATAAAAATTCACCTCTGACAGCACCTCGTGATGTCCCGACCTAATGTCCACATTACCTGTGCCCCGAGACAGTGGGTCACATGGCCTCAATTTCACGTCCCCATTTATCAGAGGATCCCAAATAGAAGAGAGGGTGTCAATGTGGTATAATAGAGATACGACAATATCATATTAGTGGGGAACAACCAAATACATTATTAGAAAAACCACATCTGAAGAAAAAAAATGAATAAAATCATTACTAATTTGGGAAAAGAATAAATATAATGAAATAACTAAATAATAATAAAATGTCACTATGAAATTTCATATAGATTGATGCATGTCATGATGATATGAAAAAGGTAGATTATGGTATAGGCAAACAAAAACATGCTATAAGACACTAAAAAGGAACTAAAAAATATCCATAAGAATCTCAAGTATATTCTCCAAACTCTTCTCCTTTGCTCAATTTATATGCTAAGAATATCACAAAACCAGTTTCAGAGAATTTTACCTTCTCAACACCTAAAGAAAAATAATCTTCTCAATTAAAAAATATATCCTAAGTATGGTGTGCGATACAAATCTTACTAGTCATACACCAACAATGTCTACATGTAATCCAATAAGTCCTCATAACAAAATAATATTCGAGAATATGTAATTAATTAAAAATGTTGAATAAATGAAAAAAAATTTACTCAAGTTTCTAAACAACAGCTGGAAGCTCTACCAGCTTCTTCTCATGGATGGAATGGAAGTCTGATCAGTCACTATATATATAGAAATTATATATATAGTATAGTTATATTTATTCAATGCACCTATATGAACAAATTAGGTGTTGTTGCAAGTGGAAATATATCTAGAAATACTAGTGCTAGCAGGAATGAGGCAAAATATCAGCATCTATAACCCGTCTAATGAGCCTAAATGGTCATGTAATAGTGTATATTACCTATATCTCAAAATGAGTGGGAGATATCATTCTTTTCACTGAAGATGAGGAGTTTTACATTATGTCAACACTTGAAAAAGGGATGTGTCACATCAAGAACAATGTTCATCTACTTTAAATGGAGTGAGACGTCATGTTGGACAACCAATGTAAGGGAGAGTGATAAATTCATGCTAAAAATATCCCTTAACATCATACCACAACACATATCAATTCATGAAGAAAATTTATAATATCAATCATGAGGAAATACTTCTCATGAATCATGATTATCAAGACTATTTATATAAACAATGCATCGAATTTAAATTAAATCATCTAACAATGTATGATAAAATAGGTGTTTCCATTCCACCCATTAATAATTTTATTTAAACCATTAGTTTCAATTAAGGAAGAGAAATCCAATGTACATAAGACATTAAATTTAATCAAATTAATTCATTTTAGGGATGACATCCATCATGAATAATCATTTCTTTTTAATTAATCCATTTAGTTCCCCATAATATAGAACTTCAATTTATATGGATTAAAGATCCATTTTTATGGTTCCATGGTGAACAAATAAATTTCTTACATGGGATATTACAATTATATGTTGATCCAAACACATAAGAGGTTCCATGGATTCCATTAAAATTCATTTAAAAAGGTAAAATAAATTTATTATCTAAGTTAAATGCTTAGATGGTCTTCTGAAAAATTAGGAAATTATCTACAAGATACAATTCAATTGGGAACATGCAAGGGGTTTCCATAAATATAATAAACATACTCCCTCCTAAATAAATATAAAAGGGGTTGTATCATGCTATTATAGTAATTTTAATAAGAATAACATGATAAGAAGTAGGAACTCGAAAATAGAACACTTGGGGGAAACATCATAGCTATGAAAAAATGAACCATAAGGGGAATATGATTATACCACCAAACACATGGTCATAGATAAATCATTTCTTGAAATCATCCTATGATTTGGAGTGGGATGGATGAAATCAATTCAATGGTTCAACACCCATAAAATAGTGAAAAATAGAATACCTATAAATTGTGAGATGGCTTAAAATATAGTATTAGATTAGAAGGGATATGATTTTAGGGATCAACTTATGGAATCCAATTATTTCGTTACATATTGAATTAGACAATATATTTGAGAGTTATCTCAATGAATAAATTTGCTTGAGGGGTAGATATATGAGTAATTAAAGGGTGATGGATGGTAGATGAGAAGAAGGGAGAATTAAATTATGAAAATAAATTAAATAGGGGAAAAAGGTCATTTCACCTTGAAATATTAGGGCACATAGTTATGGAACATAGGTTACAGAACCATGAACAAACCATGCACAAGACAGTACTTAAGGATTTTTTATGCTTGGATATGGGACATAGTTTCCAAACATCACACAAACTATAGGAAATGTCATTATCAAGAACATTCATTTTATTCATGGACATTCACCTTGGGTGAGTGGTTTTAGAAAAATAATGTCAAATACAAGTTCCCACCATCTGAAAACACATGATTTAGGGAAACTGCGATGGATGGTCATCAAAATTTCTCTTAACGGTGTAGCACAATCTTGTACTCTCATTTTTTGGATCTGGTCTCTGAATGAGCCCAAGACACACCAGTGACCCCTAAACATTATGAGGCATCAAAATAAGGGTCATTTAAAAAAATTAATTAAAAAACAAATGATCCATAACATCATGAAATTATGGGTCATTAAAATATTTCATATACATGAAATACTTTTTATAATAATGAGATATATATCATTCTAGAAAGATAATATATATAAATAACATTTCTTTTATTTAATTTTGGCCCACGAAAATATGATTACATCAATCAGGTACGTGCTGACTACCACCTTCACGAAGAGATGTGAATATCATTTCATTACCACTCCACGTCGATGAAATATATAAGTATATAACATGTTATTAAAGATATTATTTTCATTCAGGAATGTAAAATAATACATCCCTGTCACACCCGTTTTTTCATGTCTTGGTTTAAATCCAATTCATTTGAAATCCCAATTCTTTTCCTGGGTCTTGTGTGAGATTAATATTGAGTTTTTATGTTTAATCTATGTCTAATCACAATAATTTTTGTTCCCAATTTCCTGTTTAGGAGTTTTTGTAGAAATTGTGGTTACTTCATGATTTGAGCCAACCATGAGCCAATTTCCAATTTTAGAAACCAGATTTGTTTCTTTTATAACTCTTTTTTTAACATTTTTCACCCATTCCACTTCCCAAATGGCCTAAAATAATTTTTTAAAACAACCATATCCTTTTGGATTCCTTAATAATTCTTAGTCATGGTTAATTGAGGTTACTTATTTATCCATTGGGCCAGCCCATGGGCCTATTTCCAGTTTTAAAAAATAATAATATTTTATATCTAATTAAATATTTAATCTTTTTCAGTAATTACATCTCCCACCCAAGGAAAATATCCATATCATCACCCACATTATCTACTTTCCCTCTATGGAGCTCAGAATAGTTGAGGAGTGGGGAAACATTCTCAATGTCTCTCAAATCATCCATAATTGACAATGTAAATTTTATCATTCCTAAATCAATCAATTAGTGATCTTTTGGAAACTAATATTATTTCTCCTATTTTTACCTACCTTATGAGTCTCTCCAAGATTCTTTAAGCCATTACCTTTAATATAGGGGTGTATATCTAGTGGAATATGAAGAGTTTTCTAGTTTAAAAGGTGATATTCCTTCACCTTCATCCTCAATCTTCTTTATACATTCATTATTTAATGGTTTTATAATCTCCCCTAGTCTTGTTAGAATTAGGGTTCTGTTATTCCATGATTTCTGATGGGGTTTTTATAAATTTGGTTTAGTCCTCATAGTTTTATGGTTTTTAAACCCCCAGATGGTGATTTTGGGAGTGCATTTCCATTACGCCACGGATTTGAGGCATGATGTCCATTGAAAAAGCCTTTATCATTTACATTTCATTATTTTCATACTATTATAACATTATTTAAATGATATGTGTTCCTTTGAAACCTTTTTTCTAAAGGTTTTTTGTTCAAATTATGTTTTATGAATTATCTTGTTAAAAATATAGTTGTTTTGGTATTAATGTGCACTCCTCTTGTTTGATAAATTATTATATTAGCTTTCGCACATGGTTTATAGTATTTTGAATATTTTTCAATATATTTAATAACTATATTGCATGAAAATTGTATTTTATCTCTTTTTAAGTTCTTAACATAAGTTGTTTTTTTAAAAGAGTGTATGCCACATGTTCGGTAAATTTCCTGGTTGGATTTTATGGGTCTAGTGAAATTTAAAATGATTTTTTTGGATTTGTAAATACATTGGAAGCATGTAAAAGAATTATTTTGGTATCCTTTTATCTTCTTCCAATTTGTATTGGGTTTTACAAATAAATGGGTTCTGGTTTACAACATTTTTTGGCCCGAGTTGCTAGAAAATGACCTGATTCACATTTTTATGAAAATGGTTGTGTTTTGAATATGAAAACTGATTGTCTTATGGGATTTATTAATTTTTCTTGATGGTGTATATTGTGTGTATACACCTCTTTAAAAAAAATTAAATTCATATATTTTTCAAATGTTAGTTTTGGGAAAATATTTAAAGGCATGTTTAGCCTTTTCTAAAAATGAAGAATGAGTGTTTTACTTGTATA
This sequence comes from Viscum album, assembly GCA_963277665.1. NCBI lineage: Eukaryota > Viridiplantae > Streptophyta > Magnoliopsida > Santalales > Viscaceae > Viscum > Viscum album. Next base: position 382,436,351 of record OY728151.1, read on the forward strand.
TACCACGTGGTGTCAATTGGGATTGTGTTATCATCCATGAAATGATTTTATAAATTTTTTTAGGGATTCCAAATATGGTAGGGTATGGTGTTGTTGTGTTTTTATAATTCAAATAGTGTTTTTGAATGAGTTTTATGTGCAATGCCTCGATACACTCCTTGTAATTGTTTTACGACAGTTTGTCATGGTTTATTGAATCCTTACAGAAATGTAAAGAAATTTTATGGGTTGTTTGTATTTTTATTTTTTGGGAAAATAATTTGAATGTGAAATTAGTATTTTATAATATGTGTAACGTTATAGAGCACTAAAGGGAATCCCGAGTATCTGGGTGGGTGGATGTGTACTAGTATGCTAGTGATTCTGTGGGGTTTGACCCCTGTTTCATGTAGCATGTATGATGATAACAACACTAACTAAAATATGATGATGATGATGTTTGGGGACCACTAGGTTATGTGTATGCTCCCTACTAGTGTCTCATGTTCATTAGAATGGATATTTATTATGGTTACTTTCACCGAGATAGGAGGTACCTAGGGCTCACAACTAACAATTGCCTAGGGGTGTTCCCGTGAGTTGTGCTCATTGGCTATTTTGTACTCACTGTCGGCATACATTGTGATTTGATGGTAAATTAATTAGTGTGTATTATTTATTTATAATGTTACAGTCTTTAATGCAACCCTCATTAAAAAAAATTTATTTTGAAGTTTCACCACTTTGAAAAATTGTTACTTGCATTTTTTTTATAAAACATGCATGTTTTTGTATGATAATTATTATAGCATAGAACCTCATTTGAAAACCATAATTTTATATCTTTTATTTAAAACATGAAATTTATTTTTCTTTTATTTTAAATAAAGTGCATTGGGAATTGAATATCGGGATAACCTACTGAGTTTTAATACTAATCCATATAGTCTTCTTCTTTTATTAGACCTTGTGAAGGTTTCAGTTTGAGTTCGATCTCCTTGGGAGATTTGTGATCATTGTGTTGGAGAGTGACCATCGATGTCACATGGAGTTATTTGGTTATCGGGTTTGGTCAGTCGGGTTGTTGGTTTAGTTCTACTTTTAGTTTCTTGTACAAATAATTTTTAGTTCAATTTTTATATAAATGCATTTTGGGTTGTCCATTTATTTCAGCTATTTCTTTGATTGTTTATATATGGGTGAAATAATTCCCCTGGGTAATCTATTGATTCCCTTGGTTCCTGTCTCCATCCCGGGATGATCTGGAATTCTTCTTAGGAATTTTCGTAGGCTGGACTGGGAGACTAGTTCAGGGTCGACTCAGGCTGGTTCGTGAAAAAATGGTATCAGAGGATGTAGGCTCTTAGAAAACCATTAATTTAGTGCACCCCTATTATTTGGGTATGTCAAGGTAGATGGAGTATAATTGTTGGGACTTCAGGGTAAAGGGATGGAAGATCTTTGTGATCTCTTGCTTGTTCTGATCCTTGGGATTCCAGGGGATATCTGGTTTTATTAGTGTCATTTATTCATGCTGATTGTTTGGTGTTGGGATATGACAAGGGGAGTCTAACTAATATAATATGTGAGATCGCAGGGTTTGGGTAGATATGTGGAGTCAGGGTATGGTCTTAATAAGTCTCTACATGATGGTTTTGTGATTAACATATGTCCGCCAACTATATGGTCAAGTCACTCACCGACACTAGTTCCCTTTTTTGGGTTTCTTGGACCTTTAAGGAATTCTGAATTTTTGTTTGAAAAATCCTTGCGTGAGAATTATGAAAATGGGGTTTAAAGGAATAATTTGATTTTGAAAAGTAAAAACCGGTTTAAAAAAATTCATTATAAGAATGTTTTTGGGTAAGGTTGTGTTTTTTAAAACAAATTTTGGGGAGGAAGTAGAAATGATTTAATGGGATGGGATTTTCCCTAATCTAAACTAGTGGTTTGTGGAAATAAATTTTTTTGAAAGTGTGAATCATTAATAAGTAATTGGGAATTTTTTTTAAATAGGGTTTTTTGGGATGTTGAAAAGTGTTTTAATCTGATTAATAGGTTTTGGAAATTCAGTTTTGTGTGGCTGGTGATTTTTTGGAAATGGGGGTTGGCTTTTGTGGTTGTTAGATTATGAAAAGAGACCTTTCCGATTTTTTTGAAATGGTGAAGCGATATTTGGAATTTAATGGTTATTTTTGTATGTTATATTAAATAAAATGCATTGTTTTTTTTAATAAAGTGGTTCTTGATGAAGTGTTGTTTTTTTTGTGGAATATGTGAAGCATTTTTGACTTGGTGGTTTGTGTTCCTTTTGGCGGTACATGATTTTAGGATTGATGTTGTTTTGTTTTAGTAGTTGGTTTTTTCATGGGTTACCACATGCATGGATTTATTGATATCTGGAAGGATGGCCTATTTTTCATGGTTTTTGAGTTCCTGGGGTGGAACATAAATGTACATGTGAGTGAGACTTGATGAAACATGATTGGTGAATGTGAAAATCCACTAAGATGGTTTTTAAGTGTTTTTAGCTGAAAAATTGTGGTGTTTGTTTTGAATAGACGGTTATGTGGATGGTTTATCCTATGTATTCGAAGTTTTTTCTATTCAGTATGATTTATTATGATCATGAATTTATACTCTTGTTGCATCTTGAGATGGGATCTTGTTGGTGGCACGACTATGGAGTAAAGTTCAGTTGGTTTCTAAAGATGACTTGGTTGTTGGGATGTGGCCACAGATAGTTCTATGTTTTCAATATTTCTAACTGATAAACCTAAGGATTATAACTCATGTTTCACAAGGTATATCTAATTCCTAAAATAATTCCTCATCCCGTTAGTTTATATAGAGAGCTGTTTGGGAACGATTTAAAGTGCTTCCAATTCTTGATAATTCTTCTGGACATAACAGTTGTGTTCGTTGATGTTAATGCATTTCACCATATTCGTTGTCCATTCTGATCCTCGTTCTGAGTGAGATAAAAATTTGATATATATCTATGAGTAAATATTTAGATGAAATTTTTTTATTGCACAAGTGATTATTTTTTAGTGGTGTGAAATTTAGCACCTGACTGTGTGGTAGTTGATGCTTCATGATTTAGGGCTCCATCCATAGGCCTTATAGTGATGCTTTTCACATAGTCAAAAAATATACAGAGGTTTCGGGATCTTGACTAGGCTCCTACCTCCACCATTTCGGTAAGGTAGTTTCTTTGTCAATATTGTGGTTACTCATTGCTATTAATTTCTATTTGTCACAACAAGTGTGGCGAAATTACCCCACACACAGTGTCTATGGTTATACCTTTATGGATGCGGGTTTCCGATCAATGTCCCTTTGTAGACCTCTTATGTAAATAAGGTGTGGTCATGGTGTTACCTATTCTTAGGTGGATAGTTTTGGGTAGTTCCTTTGTTTCTTTTGTGGATATAGTGGCCAATTTTCGGGACACCTTCCCTCCCCTACCCGAGTGGTGGGGTCTGGATCCGTGATGAATGTGTTGGCCAAGTTCCCATACCATCTGTTTGAGAGTGGGTGGTTTATATGTTCATGTTGCAACCCTCATATCATTGGTTAGTGGGTTGTTGTGGGAGAGTTTTTTTGTACTTTTTAATTTGGGGTAATGTTGAGTTCGTGTTTTTTTTTCATTTCTAGTTTGGTTCTAATGGCAGGGAGACCCACCACAGGTCTTGTTGATTTTTTCACCTATGAACATGTCTAGTTCTAGTTGTTTATTAATGTCGGGGAGTCCATTATTTACTCCCTTATATTCCTTGGTTTTCTTGAGTTCTCTCCAGTTTTGGTTATTGTTTGTTTCATTGGGAGAAGGCCCAAAAATCGGGTTCTTGTCTTGGTTTTGGAGGTGGTGGCTTGACAGTTTCGTTGATTTTCATAAAGTGGTTGTGAGTTGGTGTTTTGTTTAGAAAATATGATTAAGTTATATTGATGGAAAATTATATTTCACTATATTGATAGGATGTATCATGTTGATAAGGAATCCTTAGGTGTTTATCTTTCATCTGGAATGTGTTATGGCTTTCCGGGGGCGGAAAGCTTTAATGGTGGGGAGAATTGTCCCACCCCGTTTTTCATGTCTTTTTATTGATCCAGTTCATTTAAAATCATGATACATTTCCTGGGTATTGTGTGAGATTAATGATGATTTTTTAATTTTAATATATTTATAATCATCCTAATTTGGGTTCTCTATTGATTTTTTAAGAGTTATTTGGAGAAATTGTGGTTACATCATGATTTGTGCCAACCGTGAGGCCATATCCAATTTTAAAAACCAATTTTTTTATAACTCTTTTTTTGCAACCTTTTTCACCCATTACACATCAAAAATGGCCTCAACTGGCTTATTCAAAATACCATATCATTTTGGACCCATTAATAATTCATAATCTTGGTGAATTGGGGTTACTTATTTGGCATTGGGCCAGCACATGGGCCCATTTCCAGTTTAAAAAAAAACTGGTTATTTTATATATTATTACATATTTAATAATTTTATGTTTTTCTATGTCCCACCAGAAGCCAATATCCCTATTCTTTCCCCCATTATCTATTTTCCCTCTTTGGATATCATAATAGTAGCGGATTGTGGAAAAATTCTCAATGTCTATCAAATCGTCTAGAATTGACAAGGTATATTGTATCATTCATAAAGCAATCAGTTCGTTCTCTTTTGGCCACCAATATTCATTCTCTGGATCTTATATACCATATGAGTGTCTAAAAAAAGTTTCAACCCATTACCGTTTATATAAGGGTGCATATATAGTGGAATACGAAGAGTTTTCTAGTTGAAAATGTTAGATTCCTTCTCCTTTATTCGCCATATTCTTCCTCCATTCATTATTTCTGGTTTTATAATCTCCCCTAGTCATGTTCGACATAGGGTTCTATTATTAAATGATTTTTATGGGGTTTTTTTATTCATTTGGGTCTGTTCGTCATAGGTTTAGGGTTCGTAAACCATCAGATTGTTATTTTCGGAGGGTGTTTCCATTACGCCTAGGATTTGAGGTAGGATTACTATTGCACAAGCCTTTATCATTTACGTTTAATCATTCTCATACTGTCATATTTTTATTTATTTGATATTTTCTTCTGTGAAACCTTGGTTTTAAAGGTTTTGCAGGCAAATTTTGATTTATGAGTTATTTTGTTAAAAATATATTTGTTTTGATATAAATGTGTACTCCTCTTATTTGATAAATTATTCAATGAGCTTCCACACTTGGTTTATAGTATTTTGAATATGATTCAGTATATTGAATAAATTTATGGCATAAAAATGATATTTTATCCCTTTATATGTGATTAAGAGAAGTTATTTTTTTAAAGAGTGTGTGCCACGTGTTCGGTAAATTGCCCGGTTGGATTTTATGTGTCTAGTGCAATTTAAAATGATTTGTTTGGATTTATAAATATATTGGAATCATGTAAAAAACTATTTTGGAATCCTTTTATCTCTTTCCAATTTTTATCGGGTTTTAAAAATTTATTGGTATTGGTTTACAACATATTTTGGCCCGAGTTGTTAGAAAATGGCATGTTTTACATTCTTTTGAAAATAGTTGTGTTTTGAATATGTAACCTAAGTGTTTTATGGGAATTATAAATGTTATTTGATGATGTATATGGTGTTTATACACCTCTTTAAAAAAATTACATTCATATCTTTTTCAAATGTTAGTTTTGGGAAAATGATTAAATGCATGTTTGGCCTTTCCTAAAAATGAAGAATGTGTGTTTTACTTATATATACCATGTAGTGTAAATATGGATTGTTTTATTGTCCATGATATGATTTTCATAAATGTTTTTAGGGCTGAAAAATATGTTTTTGTATGGTCTTGTTGTGTGTTTATAATTAAAATAGTGTTTTAGAATGAATTTTATGTGAAAATCCTCGATACACTCCTTGAAATTGTTTTACGAAAATTTGTAGTGGTTTATTGATTCGTTATAGAAATGTAATTAATGGTTATGGGATGTTTGTGTTTTTATTGTTTTGGAATGGAATTTGGATGTGAAATGTCTAATTGATAATATGTGTGACATGATGGAGCACTAAAGGGAATCCTGGGTATCTAGGAGGGCGGACGTGTACTAGTATGCTAGTGATTCTGTGGGGTTTTCCCCCTGTTTCACATAACAAGTTTGACGATAACAACACTAACTAAACTATGATGATGATGATGTTAGGGGACCACTAGGTTATGGGTATGCTCCCTACTAGTGGCTCGTGTGCACGAGAAAAAATATTTATTATGGTTACTTTCACCGAGATACGATGTACATGGGGCTCAGAACTTACTTGTGTCTAGGGGTGTTCCCATGAGTTGTGTTCATTGGATATTTTTTACTCACCTTTGGCATACAGTGTGTTTTATTGTTAAATTCATTAGTGTGTATTATTTATTTATATGTGTACAATCTTTAAAGCATCCCTCATTAAAAAAATCATTTTGAAGTTGCACCTCTTTGAAAAAATTTTACATTCATTTTTGTTTATATAACATGCATGTTTTTTCTGATAATTATTATAGAATGGAACCTCATTTGAAAAGAATACTTTTATATCATGTATTTAAAACATTAAATTGTTGTTTATTTTAATTTAGATGATGTGCATTGGAAATTGATCATCGGTATAACCTACTGTGTTTTAGTACTCACGCCTATAGTCTTCTTCTGTTTTTATCCCTAGTGTAGGTTTCAACATGAGTTCGATCGCCTAGAGAGACGTGTGATAATTTTGTTGGAGAGTGACCAGAGGTGTCACTTGGGGTTACTAGGTTATTGGGTTTGGTCAGTCAAGTTGTTTATTTAGTTCTACATTTAGTTTCTTGTACAAATAAAGTTTAGTTCAATTTTCATATAAATGCATTTTGGGCTGTCAATTTATTTTCTCTATTTGTTTGATGGTTTATATATGGGTTAAATCGTTCCCTTGTGTACTCTATTGATTCCCATAGTGATTGTCGCCATCCGGGGAGGATCGGTAATCCTCTCGAGACTTGTCGGGGGATGGTCTGGAAGACTCGTTCTGGGTTAACCAAGGCTGGTTCGTGACAATACCTCTTTCCCATAGTGATTGGTGAGAAATTGAAATGTTACTCATGAATACAGACGACCTACCATATCCTTGATCAAAACAAACTCTATTTTTTTATAACCATCATTAATGATTTAATATAAAAATAAAACTATTACACAAATATTATAATTATGTCATGATTATTATTATGAATATTATAGAACTATATAATATGAGAAATTATTGTAAAATTCATAACAAAACATGCATGAGAAGACATGGAATTACCACCATAAATGATAAATTCAATGAATGATTACTAACGAATGGGTGATAATATGATATATATGGAACATATAAATATTAATATGTTTTTTTATATGTTAATAACTTTTTAAAACAACTATATGGGTGGTTATTTAAATCTTAACTAACATGAGGTGTGTTGTAGGGGATCTCTTCTAAATTTATATTCAATTTAGAGGTATTGTTTCTTATGAACCGATTCACCTTTATGTGGTTTATATACAACAAAATTAACATTAAATTTCATGAATAATTCATAAATCTTTCAGAAATCATGGTATTTTAATTTTGAAATTGAATTATTTCATTAATGATAATTTTTCATGAAAATAACATATTAGAATAATTTATTGAATAATATACCATCCTTTTTTGATTCTTAAATGTCTCATGAAATAATAAAATTATTATGAACAATTTTCATAGTTTATTAAAATTATATTAAATATCAGTATTCGTGTATAGTTTATCTTATTATTTCAAAAACATAATACCATTTTTTCATATAGTGTTTTGTATAGAAGTAATTTAATTAAATAGAGAAATATTGAAAAATACATATCTATTACTCAATAATTGATATTTGATGATTGTGTATATTATTCATGAATTAAATCAATTGTTTGATATATGATGAATGATTTTGCCCTATACAAATGGGTGGGAAAAAGTTTATTATAAACCATCAATGAATTAGTAGTCTCATGAGATGAATTAATTGTCCAAATCAGATGAGTTTTTTCCATATAATTTTAAACAGTTTTGAGAATATATCGTGATGGTGTTGAGAAAAAAGATGTCCAATAATTAAGAATTTCTTATTGTCATTATTTATTTATTATTGTACATGATATTTTCAAAATTAAATTATTTATGGAGGTATTTAATTCTTAGTTAATTGTTTAATGGGAATTTCTTTTTAGTTATTTACCTTTTCATACTAATTATGCCTTTCCCAGTTATTTAAATTACACGAGTTCTCATTTATTAACACTACTATGTTAATTATTCTTATTTATTCCAAATATATTCTAATATACTAAAAACGTACTCAAAAATTTAGATCACACATATTTTATTTACAATCATGTTATGATGAATAGATATTTAAATGAGTTTCTAGGGATACTTTTTAGTTATTTTATTTTGTATTGTGTTTTATTTTATATTCCTAATGTAAAAAAGTGTATCTTGAATTCATAGTCGTCTCCAAAGCTGATAAACTAATTGGTTATTTTGGATTCAACCTATTGTATCTAGGCTAATGAAATAAAGTTCAACATGGACTCCGGGATACTGAGGTAAGGGTCTCTGAAACTGGTATCAGAGCATGTTTAGTAAAAACCATGTGAACTAGATTTTAGAAAACATTGAAACGGGAATATAATATAGGATATAATTAAAGGTTAAGTATATAAGGAAACCCTCATATTATGGTATGTTTTAAATTATGTGGGTTTTTTATCAATCAATCAATGTCTGGATACTACTAGTGGACGTGGTTCTGTCAAAATGTTACTTAGGGGTAACAACTATGAAAAAGGAACATTATTCTTAACTCATGGATTTACTTTTACATATAAATGAGGAATACTGTGAATCTGGTTTGACCCTCATGAAGGATGTTCATAGTATAATTCCATTTTTTATTAAATAACATTATGAAGTATTTGAAAAATACATATCCAAATATAGACAATGATTATGATTATGAGATAGCCTATATATAACATTTTCAAATGATGTTAATATTTTTGGATTATAAATTATGTTTCATAATATTATTATATAATGTTGTGTTATTACTTTTCTATAAATGCTTCCTCTAAGAAAAAATGTGGCCCAAATCAATGTATATATTTCAAAGGGAAATACTGATCATTTCAATGATGGGTATAAACTAATGGTTTACAGAGAACTAGTCTCCTAAACATTCTCATAATTTGATGACATGGTGTCATGTGATAATGAGAAAAAATAACGAATAATCAATTTACTATGTATTTTGAGGGAGGAATGAGACTAAGGAAAATTATGGGGAAAGGATAGAAAAAGGAAAAGAGAGAATGATGTATCTTCCCACATGTGATATTTGTCGAAAAAAGAACCCTAATAATTTCTTAAAAGGAATTGGAGTATTCTAAATGTGTGGAGAGAAATTACACCATCCATAAGATTTATTGGTTATGAAAAATGTATTTGTTTTATAATTATTTAACATTGATTAGATGGTACACTACGCAAATCAATGTCTCATGTGTCAAAGAAATATACCTCAAAAAGGCTACTAGATCCAGGTCAATCTTATCCTGCTATAAGATATAAATATGAAGGATTAATATTATATTTTTAATAATTTATCATTTAATTTTATTATTTTATCAGTGATTTACTAGTTGTAATAATTATATAATGTATAAGTATTTTACTAAAATAATTTCTCATTAAATATTTTAAATATGATGCAGAAATTGTAATGATGAACATGAAATATGACTTAGTGGAATGTTGAACTTTGTGGAAGAAACATGATCTATGACACATAATATATTTTGAATAATGATATAATGATGTTTGGATAATGAGATGATGGATTTGGACATGGTAAATTGTATAACACTAAGTACATTGGAACTAATTAATGATTTTTTTGAAAATGTGTCTTGTGATATCATGTATCGAGTTTATAGATCTTTTGAATTTAAGTAATATATATTAAAAAATGTCTTTTATTTAAGGATTATAGAAGCATTCATTTTTTCAATAAATTTTTATTGTAATACATTTTATTAAAATGATTCTAGTGAATACATGATGAATGAATTTATTTATTTTGTATGGGATAATTAATAGCTACTTCTTATTATTGGTGGGGTTAATGTTAAGTTAATTTTTGATATTCAATGAGCTTATTTCAAACGTTATATTTATTAATATTTCGGATTGTTATAAAGATAACCATGAATGAAATGTTTTTTAGAACATTGGATGATTTTTTTAGGGATTAATTTATTGCTTCTCCATATTATGAAACTAGTACTACCAGATAAAGTAGATATATTTAATGGTGAAACCAAAGTATAACAATGTGCTTATGAAATGTAATGAAATGAAGTAAGTATATACTCTCTTGAATGTACATGAACAATAGGAAAAATGATGTTGTAAAAATAATGGTATCCTAATACATTCACATCTGACGAATTATATGTTCATTTAAATAATTACATGCTTATGGATTTGAGACACTTAACTTTTCATTGGTCATTCACTTGTTTGAGATCGATGAACTCTATCAATCTACATCAGTATTATATATATTGTTTTCTCTTAAATGACATTTTTTTCATTCCCATATATTTTATACAACATTTAAAACTATTAATGTGATTATTTCACGTGAAACTTTTACATTAATTTCACACTTATTAAGAGGATATTTTGTTAACAATTTTAAAATGTGTGGTTTTCAACAATATAATTTTAAAATATAAAACCCTTGATTACTAAGATCAGGATTAAATTGATAGGAATAAATTTATTTACTTTGGTTAGAAGTTAAAAACCCAAAATTATAAATTAATATCATTTGTTCAATAGTGTATGGGGTATAAATCATTGAGTTTGGATTTTGTTACATGGAAGACAGTGTTTTACCGAACGTCAATGTACTATTAGGGTTATGATTTTAAATAACATTTATTAGATAGGAATTGGAATTTCAGATATAAATAGGATCAGATGAATTATGAAAAAAATAAATATCAACAATTTTCATCTGTTATGTATTGATTATAAATAACATAATATTCATTCGAATGAAAATGATTATTTTTTGAAAAACTATATTTTTTCTATGACTGAATAATTATTCATGGAGAATTAAATAAAAAACTAAGATTTAAATATTTTAGATCATTTATATGAAAAAATAAAATAATTTTTTGAAATTAGTTGTCCAAATTTAAATTAGGGTGAATTTTTGAGGTCATTAGAAATTAATAATTTTTTGACGAACTATGAAAAAATGTTAAATTTGAATTGGAAACTATACTTTGACTTTAATTATTTATAATGTTATATTAAAATATTAATTCCATTTAAAGTCACAATAGGTCAACTATATATCCATTAAGCCAATTTAGGTCATCATAATCATATTTATTATTAACTTTGATAAAATAATATTGTAAACTTAAAATCATTTTCAATTTAATAACTTACTTTATCACTCTATTAGTGGGATTAATATTAAATAATATTATTACCCTTTTTGTTTAATTAATAAAAGTATATTATATATTCATAATAAGAATAATTTATATTATATAATAATTTAGCCTTAATTGGTTACAAAATATTATTATTAAAAATAGTCAAAATTAATTATAGTGATTAAGGTTAAACTTTTTTACGTTGTCGTTACAAGTTTTATAAGAATGTAAATAACTTAAAATATTATATAAACTTATTTAATAAGGTTATTTTCACCTCTTACAATATATTATCTAAAATTTGGTAAATTTTTTCAACTTTACTTTCAATATGAATCATATATTATGTTACGTAAAGAAAAAGAAAAATATTATTGTTTTTTAAAATTTAAAAATCTATAATGATTTGTGATAGTAAAAAACTAAACATTTGTTCTGTTATGAATTTTTTTGGACATAAATAATTGTTTTTAATCAATGTTAGTTATTATTAATTTTTAGAGATGAATTAGTTACATAAAATGCTTAAAACCCCTAATGTATAATTATTTAGATACTAATTAACTAAAGTAATTGATACCAAGAATACTAAATGTAAGGTTAATGAATTTTTTTTATTTTCTTACATTAACGTTAAAGATATATATCATCATGATACAAAGGTGCGACCTAAATATGTTTAAATTCTATAACTGTCTTCAAATTTTTTAAATTTAAATTAACTGAATAATGTAAAAATTTATATTAATGCTACTTTATAATATTTTTATTTGATTAAATTATGTAAAATTACTATTAATACTATAACCTTTTATTTCATTCTAAAATTATAATAAATTTAAAATATGGTCATATAATTGATAAATTGATCTTTTATAATGGTCTTATTGACCTATAAATATTAAAAACATTGTTATTGCGGTTGGGGTTGAGGTAGTTTTTTTTTCGTTACATGAGATTCTGTTAAAATTAATATCCACAAAAATTGGAATTTTTTATATAAATGATATCATATTTAGAATTAGTGGGTATATTTTTTATAATAGTCTCACTTTAATTCAATCTTAATGGATAAAATATCTAGGTTAGTGAACTAGTTACTAAAGTGAAAACCCAAAATGGTTAAAAATGTATCATATAATCTATGTAATATAATGTTTAAAAAATGTGTTTAATTGTTTTTTATTATCTACAGACTCTGCAATCTCTACCAACATTTAATTATCAATTTTGGATCCACATTAGTTAAGTTTGACCTCAAAATAGTGAATGATTTTGAGTATTTACAAGAATAAAAATCCACCTCAACTATAAAAGGATATGAACTTACCTCATTATAGAAGTCATATTTTGGTCATAAATCCACCATTTAAATGATTTTGGTTAAACCAAAGGAGTATACCAGAAGAATATGTATCTTTCTTCAATAAATTCATATATTTTTTTCTATCTCAACCTCATTCAATTTCTATTGTAGCATGATTAATTAAATAAATTTAATATCATAAATAAAATAATATGGTGTTGTGTCTTTGTTGTTACATAAAATTAATATCAACTCAATTAAATTGGTTATGGCATCATCAATCTCGTGTGAGGTGGACTATGACTTTCCTAACTCATGTTGTTCATTTTTCAATCTCAACATTTCAGGGTTGGGTATTAGGACGGATATAAAGTATAAATATTATATTTATAACCTGATTATACCAATTAAGTAAATATATATTATATAAATTATTTTCCTCCTTTTTTATAAAACATGGTAATATCATTGATGTGCTTGTTGGACTATAGCCTCGCGAAGTGATATGATTCATCAATCCCAAAGAAATAAAATCGCTGGTGATAAAGATAAATTTAATAATTTTACATGATATACATGATGACATTATGTTATTAATTAAATATTTATCATTATGGAATGATAATATATAAAATATGCTTTTATGTATTTTCTTTACAATCACATAAAGATGATAGAACCATTAAACTATGATTGAATTACCACATCCACAAACCAATGTGACTCTCTTTTCATCACCACACCAAATGGATGAAAAATATATGTATTCAATTTGGTATTAATAATATTATTAACATTGTGGTATTCTAAAATATTACTTACCTAATTTCCATAATGAATATATGAAAATAGAAAGAGTACTTAAGAATACATATGACCTATCATCTCCATGATTGTAACATACTTCATTTTTATAACCATCAATCATGATTGGGATAAAAAGTAAAACATTTGTAAAAAAATTATAATTATATCATAATTATTTTTATATAAATTATATATCTATAAAATATGTATATTAACTAGAACATTTACAATGAAACACATATGAGAGAACATGGAAATTACAACATGAAACAATTAATAAATTGAAACATTATTAATGAATGGGTGATACGATGATATAAAATGACCATATATGGTATCATATCTATCAATATAGTTGTTTTTGTTTTAACAAAATTTATATAACCAAAATAAATAATTTTAATTAAAGATCAAAGAAATATAAGTGGGTGGTAAGGGATTTTATCTCTATTTAAATTCCATTGAGATTTATTCTTTTTATGCACTAATTCTCCATTATGTGGTGTGTGTACTCCCACATTTAAATTTAATACCATTATTAATATATAATTAATGTTATGTTGTCTTGAAATATAAATTATTGTATCCTTATTGATTTGAAATGAATATTACCATGTGGTAGAAGTTATTAAACAATCTCTCTTTCTTCTGGGATTATTTAATATCTCTGGAAAACAATCCCATTCTTGTGATAATTATTCATTGGATTTAAAATTTATCTGAAATACCAATATTCTTATATAATGGATATGAATATTTATTAAAAATTATACTATTTATACATATGTTTTTTAGTCTAGAATATATTTAATTAACATAAAAAATATTGAAAATTCGTTATCTTTTATTAAGTATCAATATTTTTCAGTTATTATTATCAATTATATTTTTATTATGACATTATCTATGGATTAATTTAATTCTCGATTTATTGAATAAATGGCATGTGTTTTGAGATATTTATCTTGAAGTATTGATTATGCCTTATCTTGTTATTTAAATTGTATATGTGATATGTTATTTAACTAAAAATGATAATTATGATTATTTATTAATTATATTCTATTCTATAATTAACCCTTGTTAAGAATTTTGGATCACTGTTATTTTTTTTCTCTACCCATGTCACTAAGAAGAAATTATTGAATGTGATGTCATGGTTTTATTTCATTTTAAATTTTTTCTATAATGTTTTTTTCCAATCCCAATGAAAATGGGTAGCTTGTATGTATTAGGTTATCTAAAAATTATATAACTTGTCCTTCGGGATTTAACATTCTATATTTAGGGAAATGTAATAAACTACGAAACCATCTTTGTGCTACTGGGGTTTGGGTCAGTACATAGTTGATCTATATGGGAAGTGATGATGGACTCCAATGAGATGGATGAAGCTATAGAGAGGAATAATATAATACCATAACTTTTCCAAAAAAATGATGAAATGTTTTGAATCATTCTTTGATATATAAAGGCACGATAAAATGAACGAATGGGTTATGTAGATAATTATTGATGAGACCTAGAGTTTATTTTCTGGGAAAAAATATTATTTAGGATTTATCCTCATTAAAGGGTTATGATATTTGGGAACAAAGGGATATTTATACATACATATTTTAGTCCCTTTTATATCTTTGATCATATATGGGGTACAACCTATTGATTAACACTCCCTCCAAGATCTCTAATGTACATGTTGTGTTTTTATATATATTTTAAGGAATTACTTTCCAGGACCATAAAATTTAATGAAATAATAATTAATACAGATATAACATGATATCTTATAAGTGATAAAATAAATAAATTAAAAATAAAAGAGATAAATTATTGTGGATTAATACCACTCATCTAGTCAAAGTTCACTTGGGAAGTTATATGTCTGGAGAAGCTATGTGGGAACTATAGGACGTAATTATACTACCATACCCACACTTATTATAATTATATATATATATATATATTGATTATGAGTTTTTTTAAATGTGGTAGAATGAAATGAACCAATATATTAGATAAGTTTTATGAAATCATGTTGAGTATCTAGTCATATACACAATGAAAAAGGAAAATGAAAACCATTATATTTAAATATAAAAAATTATTATGTAAAATGGTTATATTATGGAAATAAAATAGGTGGGTATCAATATATGTAAGAATATTATGAATGTGACTTAGAAAGGTATAAAAAAACATAAGTAACTTTGTTTATAAATATACACAATAAAAAATTGGTTTTAGACATTATGTTTTATCTTATTAAAATTATTTTTCCAAACATTTAATATTTTTTTATATTAATTTTATATTTTTAATTAATAGGTATAAATTATATTTAAATTACCTATTTATTTTTAGGTATAAAAATATGATTTCTAGGATTAATGTTAATTATGGATTTACAGGTAAGAGTACTATATTTGTAAAAATGTTTTATCAAGATTGTATTATTTCTATCTAATAAAATAAATTATTCTATGAAAAAATGATCAAAATTTAAATATAAAACTAATATAAAAAAATATTATTACACATTATATTTTTAATAAATTATAAATATGATTAATAACACCTAAAGATTTAGACAGAAAATTTATACAAAAGTTCTTATATATATATATGTATATATTAAATGATATCATTTAAAATTAAATTTTATTTCATTCATAAATTGAAGGTGATTACATGGATATTAAATTTATTATCGTGACATAAAAAATTGTTACATGAGTTACCTTATATTTTATAATAAAATAACAATTATTTAGGTTAAAAAATTGTTACTAAGGGAAAAATTAAAATGTACTGTTAAATGTCTTAATAAACGATTGAAACATGTGAAAAAATTAATGGATGATGCATTATCTAAATTATACATCATTATTTCACCCTTTTAATCAATTGGTACTTGAATATTGTCATGCCAATATTTGAAAATTAATGTTTATTTATTAAAATGTCATTTTCTTCACATATAAAATGGAACCATATACAAAAATTTTCTAAACCCATTATAAACACTTTAATATAAAAATATTATTCCTTATTATCTAATTAACTCTCTCTCTAATTCCAAAAATAATTTTTTGTTTCAAAAATAACATTTTATGTATCACATATGAGAACATACAAAGGGACAAGTAATGTTCTTTATCAATATATCTTTTTTAATCTCATATTCAGCCACCTAAATCCCATATATCCATAAATTTATGATAAAATAATTATTGATTATATTCACATGTCTTCTTATAGTAATGTAAAATCCAATTTCATCCCTTTTCCCAACCATATGAAAAAAATGTTGTCATGTTACATGTGGACTACCACCTCCATAAGAAATGTGATTTTTTAACATAACCACTTTGCAAGCCTAGTAAATATGTGGTATTTAATAAAAAAATATAATACATAAAAACTATTATGAATTGTTAAATATATAGAAATTCCTACCTCCTTTATCTTCTTTTTTAATGATCATGCCACTCATGCATACTATCAAACTATAACCTCCACAAAATTAATGTATTTCAGTTTTCACACTAATATCTTCTTATGTATCAAGATTTCTTAAAATATGTTTCACCAATATAATAAAAGTAAATAAAATTATTATTATAATAATTATTATTATATAATTATATTACAACAATATTTAATCTTTCATAAAAATACTCTCTCGTATATTATATTCTTTTGCTGTATGGGTCTCACAAACCACCTTCTTAAATAATGTTATAATTTCATATCATGGATGATTAAGTAAAATTAACTACTAGTGTTATTAAAAATTAAAGATAAAATAAATACTATTTTGTGTTCAAGAAAATATATAATATTGTTAAAAAATTTATTAATAAACCTTTTTTTAAATAAAAATTACTGAAACATTGTCATTACTAACATTTTCATCATGAATTATAACCAAAATACACATGAATTGAAGTAATAAAATTTTAAAAAAAATTATAAAAAATTATTTCTTATAATAAAATCATTTATTAATTTTGACATTTATAGGAATAAACTATAATCGACATGAGAAATATGATATTATTATTAAATAATAAATCAAACTTAATGACATCTAATGATGAAAATAAATTGAAAATAACAAATATATCTGTAATGAATGAATAGAAAAATATGTCTATAAAAATGTTATATTTTTCAATATTCTAAATTAAATTGTCATTAATATAGTTATTTTATATATATTGGAGCGTAAATAACGATCTTGTAAATAGTATTTATGGTATGATGTTTTTCTTGGGACATTATATTTTATTAAGTCGCAATTATTCATTTTATTGCGGAAGATAATACATGATGGGTTTATTATAATATATGATAAAATTATTATGCCTTTAATTTTTAATTATTTGATAAATAAATTCATTGAATTTTCTCCTCAGAAAATTTTATATTGTTAAGAATAATTTCCGTTTTCCCAAAATTGACTTTTTCTACCATATTTTATAAATCAGTTATTTATTTTCATAATAGCCACTTTGATGAAAATGTTGAAAGTTAACATGAACAAAAACAACATACTATGGGAAACATATCCAAAATTAAAATTAATTCCTCATAGTTAAAATTTTAAATGAGAGTCATCAATGCGGGAACCATCGCATCAGTGATAGATCTGGAAAATCATGCAGCCACTACTTTGAGGTTAGCTAATTGAAATCACTATCTCCATCATAATCTCTTTTTTTTCTACATCACATCACCACTGGCCACTCTAAACATCATCTATGTAACCATCACTTCTAGAGTCACCACATTTACTTGTAAGAACACCACCTTCTTCATCATCAACCATCATCACCAGAGCCGAGATTCTGAGAAAATAGAACCAAGATGTCCACCTATAATGATCAATGTCTTCTTGTTGCCATCATAAAACTCCAACATCACCTCCATTAAAACATAATAACCAAATATTAAAAACATAAAAACATTCAACAATAGGTTTTTTTCCCTCCTAAAGACCCTAAGACACTAGAACCTCATCTCCCAAAACATTCCTGAAGATCTATGCACCAAACTGATAGGGAAATGAGCCCATGACTAGGACCATAGAGAAGGGATGAGAATATGGAGGCTTATACAAGGGAAAAATCCAGAAACTTCATCATCCCATTAAAAAATAGAACCAAAAATACCAAAACATGATTGATCCCAAACAACATCACCACACTATAATTCAACCTGAATCCTCAAAAGATATTAGAAACTAAATAGAGAATTTAAAATAAGCCAATAATAGTTCAATCCCACCTTTAGCACCATCCCAAGTAGGCCGAGATGCATACCCAGCCTAGAAAATGTGAAGTCGAATTTTATTGGTAAGCCAGAAAGGGAAGAGGGGAAGAAAGGCACCATACACCACCACCAGCTCTGATGTAAGCTATCTAATGCACCATCACATGCAATCCTAGAATGGGTGTCCGATGTACAGGGATATACTGAAAGAGGGGTGGTTAAGGGTTCTCTATGACCACACCAACAAGCCACATTAGTCTAGAGGTTAGTATAATTAATAAAGATATTGAAGAAGGAAAAAATGAGAAGAGAATCGTTGTCACCATTAGGAAGACCCTAAAATTCCCAAGAGGGGAGGATGAGGTAGCGAGAGCACCTGGAGATCGGTGAGTGTGGGGCCATCAATAAAATGTTACTTTCTCTTCCATAATATTTTCTCTAATATATTCTACCATATCAGAAATCACACTTCATTCAAATTTTGTCCATTATTATTTGAAAAAAATAATGTTTTATTTATAATAGTATTAATGTTTCTATTTACCTAGTTTAAAATTAAATGTTCATAAAACTTTTTATTATGAGAATTTCAATATTATTATTTTAAAAATATAATTTTTCTCAATATTAAATTAGACATTTTCTAGGGAGTACCATTAATAGTTTTCAAGGTCAAATAATTTTGATACCTTTTAAATTTGTATTAAAAAAAATTACCTTTGAAAATTTTATTGTTTTAAGTGAATTGTAATTTTATCCCTCTATTTTGATTTCATCTAAAATATTTATTTCATGAATTCACATAAATTTTACAATTTAACATTTTTAAATCTTGTGGGGTGAAGTTTTATGAATCTATATCATAATTATCTTAAGAATTACTTATTATTGATGGTTTAACCTTGGGTATTATCTAATCTAATTCCTAATGTTTATATTTTAGACAGCACTTAAAAATATAATAAAATGAATTCTCATTTGTTGGGAATATTTTTATATAAGGAATGATCAATTTCATGTGGTATACATATTTGTGGATGATTGATAGTTAGGGTCTAATAAATCCCTCCAATGCATTGGTTAATGAATTATATCTCATTAGTTAAGGATGATAAGTTTAGAAGTTTTCTTACTCACATTGTTAAGCATGAACATTATTTTCACAACATGAAAGGTGAAATTTTTTATTTTATCACCTTGAAGCTTGTACATTTGTTTCATTCACATCATGATCTGCGATAAATGTTTTTTATGTATTGTTATAATATCCCAATACTTACATTTTTGAAAATTTTTATTATTATCAATAGTTTCAATGAAATTACTCATTTTTAGGAACTGTGCCCTTGATTATATTCCATGGAAAAATTTTATTACCAAATGATTCAACCATTTTTAGAGTGTAATTTTTTCCATTTGTGATTGAGTATAGTTATACTGTTATTTATGGACATATTTTCTAATTATGAGATGTTTTTAATAATACATTTTTCAATTATCATGTTTTATCAAGTATTTATTATTTAACTTTTGAGGTAATGTCGATAATTATTTCTTAAACAATTCATATGAGAAAATTATTTTTCTTATTTTTCCATTCCACGAGTTATGAAGATGATTATAAATTATTATAAATCTATAAAAGAGTGTAGTGTGGCTCTTTAATGCAGTAACTTTTCCAAATGTTGTTCAATAATTATCTTCTGTAGCTAATCCTCTGAGACACTGGACATTCTATTCATTGGATTTTGAGATACTTTGGCATTTTAATGTATATTTTACAGAAATAATGTGATATTAAGATATATTTATTTTGTATTGTTTTAAATTTTCATCTAACAAATACAATCACAATCTTGGAACCATAAAGGTCAATTGAATATGGATATTATCTATAATAAAAAAATTATTTCACTTACATTTATTATTTACTTCTAATTAACCCATACAAGAACCTCTAATGGTCATTCCCTAAGTTATAATCATCGTAATAAAAAAAGGAATTGAAAATATAGTAAAGGGGTGATCCCAAATGACCAGAAAGGATGAAAATGTAACTCTTTTCATAAAAGATAAATCATGCTTATGAGAAACATGATCATGAGATAAAATTTTATTTAAATGATTATGCATTCATGAGAGTTATACATAAATTTCTAAAATAGAACAAGTGTCGCCAGATATTAATATTATAAATTGAATAAGAATGTGGAATCAAAAGAAAAAAAATATGACCCATTAAAGATAACATTTTAATATGTAATAACATATAAATGATGTTTAATAATAATTATTGCAAGTCATAACATTATCAATATAGCTACCCAAATCATGTCCATGCTCAATGTTTTGAACATTTATAATAATATAATATAAATTCTCAATATTATGAACATATCTAACCATATTTTCTACATTCTAATTAATTTGATCAATTTTTATAACGATCATTGATTTTATATGAATTTTCCTTGAAATAATCTTGTGGTATTCTATAGCTTTCCTAACATGAAACCTCTAGACTAAATAAACCCTAATATGATTTAACATTATAGCCAAATCATTAAATTGGATGTTATGAAGAGTAATAACCAAATTATAAAAAATATTTCTAAAGGTTATAAACAATGAAAATTTATTTATTAATTAACAATAAATAATAACATCTATATATCAGGAAATTCATATTATACTAAATTTTTTTCTTCCATAGATTTCCTTATTAGATTTCTTGAAAAAATATGTAATTAATTTCTTCCATTTATATAAACTTTATTATATTAATGGAATATCATTATTGAATCATCATTTAAATATTATATTATTGTAATTTTTTAATTATTTGTCTAAAATGATTATCTTTCAGGGAATACGAAAATGTAAAAAGTTTTGTGATACACTCATATATTTTAATTAAATAATTTAATTAAAAATTACAATTATTTTTTAAATATTAAGTTAATTTTTTATAAGTATTATTTTATAATAAATAAAATAATTAATTACATTATAATCTGTAATATAAATGAGTTTGTAATATAAAAATTTGTAAGCATAAATTTAATTTTGGAACTAAAACATTATGGACACAATGTGTTTTTATTGAAATAAATTCAAATAATATATATTTATTAATTTTTTAAATTTATTTAAAAAATTATATATTAAATAATATATTTTAAAATTAATTTTATATCTTTTACATTTTATGGAATATATCTAAATAAAGTGTTATGCTTTAAAATACATTTTTCTGTAAATGGGTTTTCATTATATTTTTTTACAATTACTTAAAATTAAATTAATATAATTATAAAAATTTAATATATTAAATTTTCCTCAGCATATCTAATCATTATAATTAATATAATTTAGTAGGTTGAAATTAATATTTGGACACAACAAATTATAAAAATGGAAAAATTCAACTACCTGTGTTAGGGTTAAAACAGGTTTTCCAAGTGGTTGAACTAAAGAATAAAGGTAGGAATTCTATAAAAATATGCCTAATTATTTTATCCTGAAGTTATTTCAAAATTAAATGCTCTTATGTTCTAATTATTTTCCATTTTACCACTTTTTCTTGGAGGTGACATTATATTATTTAAATAGTTTATGTAATTCCATATGTGTCCCTCCCCATACAAATCAAAACAAATCTCTTGTCCTCTCTTATTCGAAAAAATTGATCCTCCTATATTAGCCAATACCTTAAACGAAAACCTACTATTTGTATTCTATAAATCTTATATATTATGCTCTTCATCTAATTCTTTTTTATGAATTCTTAAGTCAAAATACAAAGGAGAACTCTTAAAGAAGATGTATAAATCATAATCGAGAACTTTCAATTTTATACCTTCTTACACCATATCTAATCATGTTGTATCCATTATTAAAATATTAATACAATATAATAAATATAATGATATTTTATTTTAATGATTTTAAAACCATTTCCCAACACCATTCCTGGGAATGAGAAATGAAATTATCCCTCATGCATATGTGTGGACTACCACCTCCACATAGGTAAATGATTCATTTTCTGTGGCTATATTTCATGGTTATTATTATTATTGATTTAATGTATATATAATTGATATAAATGATTTAATTTTAATTAATTTTTTATTATTTCATATATATATTTTTACATTTCATCTTCTATAAAATGATAACATTGCACAAGCGTCTGTGTGGACTACCACCTCTGTGAATTAATGTTATTCATTTTACCTTTTAAATTTCACATGGATGGTAATAATTATTTATTTAATTAATAAATTTCATAACTGTTATATTTTATTATTATTTAACTATGAATTATTATTTCCCCTTTATTTTGGTCTATGCATTGAGAAGTTGAAACAACACTCCAATGTATGTTCAGACTACCATATTCAGGAAGTGATAAAATTAATTTATTATTACAGATCAAACGAATGGTTATAAAAGAATAAATAAAGAATAAATAAGAAACTTATGAAACTATCTAAATTTAATAGATTATGGAACATTAGAGATACTATATGTAATGTATCTGCAGAGAAAAAAAAATAAAACAATTGAAACAATAAACACCCAAAAATGATTTTTTTATTAATGAAATTTTAATAAGGATATAGAAAAATATCAAAAGTGGATCATATACGATATTAGAAGTATGTAGGTGGTCGGAAAATATATTAATAAAAAATTTAAATTTATTAAATTTTTTATTTGATCACTTACAAATCCAATCAAACTAAAGGAAAGGGTTTTATATTATAATATCACTTTTTTGGATTGTTAATGACTAAATTTTAAATAATGAAATTATATGATCTTTCACTCATTAATATAATTAATTTTATTTTCTGATCCTAATTTTTTAGATGTAATATTTTCCATTAATTTTACTCTAACTATGTATACTAAATTATAAATTAATGATTTAATATAAAACTGAATTTATTTCTATATTTCTCTAGAAATGTTTTCTTCCATGAATATATTTTAATGAATTTTATTTTCATGAATGCTTCTTAATATAATCAAAATTGTTATTAAGTTCATTTTCACCATTTTTTACTATCTATATTTTATTTAAAATGAATCATTATTTCATTTTCCATACATGGTACAATTATCCAAAGGTGTCTATAGAATCATTGTTTAAATGTCCACAACATGAATGGATTTTACTATTATAATGAAAAATAAATAATTTTTGGATTCCACTACAAAATTACATTATTTAATTAATATAGAAATACTTATATAATAATTTATCATTTCATCGATTTTTATATAAGTGAATAAAAAATTCAACTGATTATTTTCCCCAAGAAAATTGAAAATGATATTTTATTGGTTTTTTCATCTATAATAAGATTATTTTTATGTTTATTATAATTTAATGTGGATTTGATACAATGTTTATATATTTATTATTTATATGTATGGTTATTTTTTATGATGATGAAATATTGACAAACATGGTTTCTTTTCCATGTATTACGTTTTTACGTAATGATAAATGATTCCATGGTCTTATGGCTTACATATGAATGGATTTCGTGTATGTGATGGGTGGGACCATTACATACCTCCAATGAATTGGATTAAACATAAAATTTTTATGTGGAATGGTGGTATCAAAGAGGTTATCCCAATCAAAAAATATGGTATAAGGGAGGTTATCCAAATCCAAAAATTCGGTAGACTAGAGGTTATCCAAATCCCAAAAGAGTGTATACACGAGGTTATCTCCAGCCCGAAACTGATACATAGGTGGTTATCCCAAGCCTAACATGAGACTTATGTATGGTTGGAAATAATTGACATAAGATTTATATGATTATGATCATTCCACACTTTATTAAACTCATTTTAACATGATCATTAGGTAATTTTATACTCTCACATATCATCTTATTTATTTCCATTATAATACCTATCAAGTCAACTTTTATAAATTATTCCATAAATCGTGATTATGAACTATGAATTGTTTTTTATGATTTTTAAATGATTTTAAAATATTCTCATATAATAATACTATTTTTATGATTAAAATTAATCATTGGTTGAGGTATATATATTTTTTACTTACGGAGTATCTAAGATAACACTTTATGATATTTAATTTTACCCGGGATATAAAGAATCATTTTAATTATGACATTTCCATGATCAGTGATAGTTGTGAAGAACATAGTTGGTGAGGGTGTAAATATTTTTTTTATATCCATGTTTCCAAATAAAATAAACCATTACAATTATGTGATATATCATAATCATATATATAAAATATTCAATGTGTTTGATGTAATGTTTATATGTGTATTTTTTGTGATTATTCAGTTTTTTTTCAGAACATGGTTTAATAATTTTTCAAAATAAGCGTTATAAAAATTTAGTTTAAACCCTTAGGATAATGTGAAATATAGGTG
This sequence comes from Viscum album, assembly GCA_963277665.1. Classification (NCBI taxonomy): domain Eukaryota; kingdom Viridiplantae; phylum Streptophyta; class Magnoliopsida; order Santalales; family Viscaceae; genus Viscum; species Viscum album. The sequence goes on from OY728151.1 coordinate 382,461,734, forward strand.
AAAATCCATAGTTTCTTTAATTAAAAGAGGTTAGTTTCCCTAGAAAATGCATCATTTTCATGATACTAGCCAGTAGGTTCGATTTTAGAATTTATGAACCATGGAGTACAATCTATTAAAAAGATAATTGGGTATTAAATTTATCAGAACTATTACGAGATGACCGGGTAAATAATAAACCCATGGATAGACACTCCTAGAGGGAATTCTCATGTCAATTCATATATTATTCATGATTCAAACATGCAAGAGTTGAATAGATAATGAAGATGGATAAGTAAGAATAGACCTAGGGTGTAATATATTTAGAATGAGGTGTCAATATTTAGACACCCTATAAATGATTTTCACAATTATATGATTTCCCTCTATGATTATGGTTTCCCATAATAGGATTTTTGTTTTATGTCAATGATTGAAACTGAAAAGAACTGTATTAATGCTAAATGTGGAAGAAATTAAATTATTATCTACCTAATAAATAGAATGTTATTAGTTATAGAACAAAAAATCATTTTTTATAAATGTTAAAATATTTCATGATATGAATAATATTGATATTTTAAATGATAAAATAAGAGAATAATGTACTATTGAGTCCTCTATAAGGAAACATCCACATTATTTTATTGGTTCAACTGATTCACAAATTACATTGAAATGGTTTAGTACCACTAAAATGTTATTTCACATCATCCATATATTAGATTACTGAAATTTTATATTGGTCATTTATCACATTGTAGGGGAAATTGGTTAACGGATAAATCATATCAATAGTACAAGGATATTATTGGAAGTAGAATTTATATTATATGAAGAGTTCAGAATGTTGATTTTTAATTAATTATTTTCACACATTCATTATAAAAATTAGTGAAGGATTTTTTGGAGATAATACAGATGTATGATGAGTTCATTAAAAGCTATGTGGAAACTTTTACAATATGTGTGAGGTATACTCAACCTATTATCATTGAAATAGATGGTTTGATTGATTGATTACATAATGGATTTAAACTATGCCTCTAAATTATGTTAAACAAAAAATACATAAATAAATATGAATAATTTATTTATATTTCTATTATGATTGAAATAGAGAATTGAGTCACCCATAAATATCATGGGTTTATTAAGTGAGGAAATATGGAATTGTAATGAAATTATAAAATTAAAAAATATAGAGGGAAGAAGATGCATCTTCAATTATTCTGACAGTGTGGATACAAACATGGACGAAGTTATCTTATGTGTTATAGAAAATTTATTATATATGGAAAATAAGGTAATCGAGTAGCCAAATTCTGATGTAATTTGAATAAGATTAGTAATGATGTGAATAGCGTTAAAGGTCCATATATTATGACACCCACACTCAAAAGTATAAAATGTATAGTGTATAGTCATTATTCTAATTTATTCCCAAATTTGATGGTTAGTGAATGTATTTAATTTCATAAACCTATTAATATGAGGGATGACAGGAAATCCAACATGATCAATGTTGTTGATTTGGGTAGTGACAATTTTGTGTTGAATGGTACATTGATCATCAAATCTAGTATTGCTAATGTATTATTTGATTCATGTTCTACCCATTATTTATAATTGAATATTTTTTCGTGGGTAACACATTACCACCTCAATATGTAGATGTGCAATTTTCTATAATATCCTTCAATGATATGTTGATATTAACTCAAGTGTATGATTTGTCTAATATTATATTTATTTGGGATTATGTATGTTATAACTCTTGATATTCACCAACTAATTGAATATAAATTATGGGGATTGGATTGGATTTCATTATATAGAGACCATATAAATCATTGGGTATGGTATGTCACACTTTATATTATAAAAAAATTTATTATTTATCTATGAGTGGAAAAATATTAACATCTAATGCTAATTATTTCAATTTTAGGGGTTTTGATTCCTATTCATGGATGTTATTTATCTCAAATGTGATAATGGAAATTAAGTATCTAAATATCACTGAGATGGGGAGAGATGAATCAATGATATAATTTTATTTTAGGATTCTTTCCTCTTGAAACAACTATGAAATATTGTTAATGATTTATCAGTTTACTAAAAACAAAACAATCAAACTTCTATTGAAACATAAGAATTTAAAATGTTCACTACTCAATAAGAGTAGATACGTCCTTAATAAGGTTTTGAAAGCATCCAATACCACTCGATCCCCTATAAAAAATAATTTTTTGTGGATAAAAAAAGATAAATATACCCTTAAACTTTTAGAAAACTATGTTCAACACAATAGTGAATGTGATTCAAGTAGAATGAAAATTACTAATACAAGTTTGAAAAATATGTTGATAAACATTCAGTAATTTGACCAGAACAGGTTTTTTTCATCATATCAATGTTAAAAAATATAATCTATAACAAAATATTTCACTTTTATATAAAAGATTAAAATAAAATATCTCTAAACATCGTAATAATACTCTATCTAATACCCTAGTCTGAGTTAGAAGTATGATTTCTCAGTCCAATAATATATGTCTTCTAGAATATGTCTCAAACAATTTTGAACTACTTCTATCTCAGTCCAGAAAGCAAAATCTGAATACCATGTCTAATGGCCCAGTCTAATCGAAGAAACTCAGAATAAGATATTCCTTCTTCATCTTCTTTCTGTTAAAAATAAATTTTAATTCTATGTCCAAAATATCCATTTCACTAAAACTCCAAAACATCATCCTCTTATCCTCATGTGAATAGTATTAATATTTTTCAGAAAGTACAATATACATTCATCCTTTTATAGGTTTTTCAAATGTGGTTTTGTATGGAATCTAAAATGTTTTCAAACCTAATAAAATATCCTAAAAAGTAAATTTACCCTTTATTATAGCTTCATATTTAACTTCATAATCACTTTATTACTATTCATTATTCATATAAAACCTTCTGAGATCTTTTAAAATCATTAGATTGCATTTATCTTTCTAACAATTAATCTGTCCAATTCTATTCATCAATCTGATTTCAACATTATAATGAAGTAATTTGGTAACTCTCATTTTAATGAACTGACTGTAAAACATCAAAACAGACGACCACCGATTATGGTGGCCACATTTAATCTTAAAATAATTAAAACATTATACCATAAACCTGGTATCTAATTTTTTATAGTATTAGTTTTCATTGGTTTTACATTATCATAATAAAAAATTCTAAATATTACTTTACATGCATAGAAACACTTCATTACTTTCTCAAACTCCCGTGATAATACTTCGGAATAACTCCATGTTGTATTTTCTTTAGTCTAATGATCCTACATTTGGAAAAATCCAACATATGATGACCATTATTGGTGATAGCCTTGAACTGGTGTATTGGTCTTTAGATTATTTATATGGAGTAGTGTTACCTTTAGTGTGTTGAATTTTGATCCATTTGTTATAGACACTTAACACGTATTATTTATCTCTAAACCCACTTGAAAACATATCAGATTTATTCTATCATTCTTGACCCTATAGAAACACAATAATCAAACTCGATGAATGTTTTTTAGTATAATGGTAAATGATCTATGATTCTATTTGGCATCAGTCCCATCAACTTCTACATTCTCATCAATATCAAAAATATCCACTTACATATATTTTTCATTATATGTTTTTTCCATAGATCCATTTTGATACCATTATTGTGTCTGATGATTGGTGTTAGGATTACTATAATAGTTGTTGGAAAAATGTGTCTGATGGACCAGTGTTATTAGGAACTTCAACAAATAAAATTATTCCCTTTTCAAATTATTATTTAAAAAAAATTATGTATCCAATTCTTTTTATATTGTGGCTTATTATACTTCTAAAAAAGAAACATCTTCATCTTCTCACATTTCAAAAGACATCCAATCCATATAATAACACTTTTCTTGTTATCTCACACCAATGATATGCGACCAGAAATATTTGACTTCACACCTTCCTTTATCTACAAAATCTATTTTATAACCTTGAATTTGAAAAAATAAATTATACAATTATGATTAATATATAATTATATGACTTATAGTGGAATGTATTATAACTTCCCATCCTTCCAGACACTTCTTTCTTTCCACGAAAACCATAAAATTATTGGAATCGCCTTTTCCCCTTCTTTCTATAATAATGATAGCATTAGAAGGTTCCTAAGAAACTAATGATTTATGAGAACATGAGGATCAGAAATGTATCTTCAAATTTTCATTAGAACCATTTAAACATAGACTCTCTTCCTCATTATAGTTGAAACATTTATTCTAGACCAATGGTGAGTTTGAATAACCATTTATCCCATATAACATCTTCTAAATCTGATGATCGTCCTTAAGATTTTTTTGACTAATCTTCTAGTTATAATGGTGAGTCAGATCATCAAAAATTACTAGGTGACATTATTTTTTTATATGAAAAAAATAAAATACCATGAAGAATAACATCATTCATCTTCTAAAAAAACTTCTTCAAAATGTTTTTCTAACAATCTCACTATTTGGACTTTGTTATCTACCAATGTCCATAAATTAGTAAACATTTTTACCACATGCAATGAATTAACTATTAAAAATTATAATCTTATATGAGCTAACCAATTATAGGAAATAAGAATCAATAAAATTTAAAACCATTCAATATAAATTTACTAATTTATGAGTCTTCTAAATATTTTTATCACATATTTCTTCAATTCCGTATTTTTTTAAAAGGAACATTTTCATATAACTAGTCAAATAATCATTTATAATAGTTCACACACATACATGCTGAGTTCGTACCTTATGTATAACTCCTTCTACATATATGCTTTCTTAAATATATTAGCACAAATCAATGGAATGATGTATGAAAAAGTCGTACCCCTTAGCAATATTATGATAATCCATGTTGTGATATAAGACAAAAACACAAATGCGAACCATGATGAGAAATAGTTTGGATTCCACATTTTAACTTTAGTTGTAAAATTATTTCACTTGGAAATAGTTTTTTTAAAATGTAAGTAACTTTATATGATGTAGTAAAATACTCATATTTTAATTCATTCTTATCCACATACTCTTTGATGTTGTGTTATTTTATTTCAATATGTTTTGAATTAGAATTTTCGGCTAGGTTTTAATGTATGGATGATGGAACATTGATTATCACAACCGAAGAGAAAGTGTAAATTTACATTAACTAGTAATCCTTTAAAATGAGTCTTTATCCATATACATTGATTAGTAGTTTGATTGGTAATAACATACTAAAATTAATTCATACTAATAATTACCAAATTTTATTTCTTTTTATTCCCAATAACACATATATTTCTTGAAAATAAAAATCAACCAGATCTATATCTTTAATCATCAATATTTCCATCCCAATCAGCATTTGAATTTCAAAAGAAGTCAATTATCATTTAGTTTTCATACTTGAATACAAAAAAATTTCTTCCTTTAATATATCTATAAAATATTTTTCCATCCAATACAAGTGATTTTTTGGAGCACAAAAAATAATCAAATAATGTGACAACAAAAACAATGTCATGTCTGAGGAAGTAAAATATTACAAACATTCATTCATCTTTGGAATCTCTTTAGTTAAAAATTCCTTACCATCTATATATTTTATCAACATGGTTCCCACTGAGGCCATTGTATAAACTTGTTTAAAATTTTCCAAGCATAACATGTTAATATATTCTTTAGCATACTTTTTGTGAGATAACGGAATGTGTTCTTATTTTTTTTGATTTATAACCCACATATGTATTTCATTTCACCTATTATTGACATCTTGAAAAGATACTTTATCTATTTATAACATCCCTCACATGTTCATTATTAAATTCATGAAAATATAATTTCATTAACATCAACAATTTCAATGATCAAATACTCCTAAATTTCTTTAATGTATTTATTACTATCAACAATGTACTTATTAAAAATAATATTTCTTAAGCAGGTATCCCATTTTTAATACCATTACCTTGTTGATTTTATTAACCAATGCAAGTATTTCTACATCTTATAAACATAACATTCATCCTTCCCAAAAAACAATATAATTGTTCGACAAAAACATCCCCATCATGATCTCCAATCATAAATTTGGACTTAACATCCATCTAAAATTTTTTGTATCACTATTGTGTAGAAATATAATGATAGATTCTAATTGATTCCAAAAAAATTTCACAATATAAAACTTATCATGAAAATAAATAACCACTATATGTGAGAAACCTTTTCAAATTAATCATGTTGTGTTTCTTATCACTTTACTTCATTCATTGAACATTTTATAGAAAACCCACTTTGTACTATTAAAATTTTTCCCATTTGGTTTACGTATGTTTTACCAAGTATCATTTAATTTTATATAGCCTTTCTCTTCATTCATATCATGAACCTAATTTAGATTCTCAAAGTTTCATTCACATAATTTGGATGAAAATATGAAAAAATAGTATGTACAATAACATTTTATGTTATTCCCGTTTTATCCTTGTCATATTAATCTCCAGTATTTTTTTGAGCTTCTACATGATTCCTCAACCCAGTATGATATTTTTATTAATCTTAATCATCTCTAAAAAAAGTTTTGTATGATCAATTTCCTTGAGTAGGATTACGATTTTTTAAAACCTTTTATTAATTATATAAATTCATTCATCATATTCTTCTTCTGAATATACATGAGTTTGTTTACATAATCCTCTTATTTTCTAAAAATATTCTAATTAATAATGTCACCTAATATTATTATTTCATTGTTGAAAAATCTATTTCAACTTTTTTTTGAAGCATAGCCATCAAAATTTCAGTCTTCACCTTTCTTCTAAAACATTCCAAGGTTTACACATTTCTTCTTTATGATTCATGGACTCCCAAAAAATCTTATGTTTTTTGGACATGGTGTTTTCTCATAAAAGTATTCATATAGTTCTATATCATAACTTATCGTATCAAAATATTAGTTTTGAATATGAAAATGTCTTCTCATGGATTTCCTCCAAATGTAATGATTGATACCATGTTCATGTAACAATGTTAGTGATATTTCTACCAAACATATATTTTTCCTTTTTGAAACACTATTGTGTTAAGATGTGTATTGTTTACTAAACTCATGCCAAATTAAATTTTTCTCAACATAACATTAAAATTATTATTCTTTTGATTCTATGCCACCATTTACACCCAACTTATTCGAGAAATACTCACATTACTACATATCTATCCTCGTAACACATATATACATTTTCAATTAATTTGACTTCTATTTCATATTAATAAAACTAGTTATTCATGTAATGTCATAATTGAATTTAATGAAGTATATATATCAATGAGTTTTGTTGGACTCACCTATTTTGATAATTCCAAATCATGTTTTCTTTATATGATAATTATGTTTCACTTTCAAGATAATCATTTATGATAATCCCAAATCATGTTTTATTTATGTGATAATTATGCCTCACTTACAAGATAATAATTTGTGTGACAATCATGCATCCCTAAAAGTAATACCTATATACTGATTAATCTCAATGCTCTCATTTTAAGCTTACAGATGAGAATTTATCTGAGTATAAGGTAATTAATACAAGGTCACCCATACAAGGTCACAGATACAAGGTCACAAAAACAAGGTCACTGATACAAGGTCACTGATACAAGGGTCACTGATACAACATCACCAATACAAGGTCACCGATACAAGGTCACTGATACAAGTTCACTGATACAAATTTCACTGATACAAGGTCACTGATACAAAGTTTACCGATACAAGGTCACCAATACAAGGTCACCGATACGAGGTCACCGATACAAGTTCACTAATACAATGTCATGGATAAAAGATCACCAATACAAATTCACAAATACAAGGTCACTGATACAAAGGTAACTGATAAAACAGTCACCAACACAAGGTCACCGATACAAGGTCATCGTTACAAGGTCACTGATGCAAGCCTACTATTAAAGGTTACTGTTGAAGGATATCGATGAAAGGATACAGTTGGACATTAATGATGTGCACCTACTGTTAAAGCCTACCACTGCGAAGGATACCATTACCAAACTAGAGATACCCTTACTTTGTCTATTTTTGATATTTTCTATAATGGTCATATTTTCTATCTTTAGTACTTCTAAATGAATTAATTATTATTGCAGACATATCATGAGACCGTAAATTGATAGAATGAGGTACAAGAAATATTGCACATGATTTACTCACTCCAATTGTCAGACCTAAAAGACGAAAGAGATCGACCGAGGAAAAAAGATAAATAAAGGCACAAAGAAAAACGAAATATAGTTCACAAGTTAAAAAGAACAAGTAAGAAATTGCTGAAGAAGAAGGAACCATTCATGCATCTTCACGAAGAACCCCCAAGAACGTCAAGAATATCATTTCGGGAAAACAACTTGAGGCTACCTTTTGTGTCTCATCAAATTTCAATCAATTCAAGAAGCAGAACACTAAATTCCTCAAAATCTAGTGCCTAGAGTTGTGACACTTTTTTTTGGAGTAAAATTTCAAATATTGACTCAAACTTCAAAAAATTTCACTTCAAAGAGTGAAGAGAAGAACTGAAAACACATATATCCATATAAACTCTTTCTCATCATAACTGATCTGCTGTTTTTCTTCGTCTTTTACATTTATGAGAAGAGTGAATCCCACAATGTATTCTATTATATAAGTGGTGGATATTGAATATCCTTACATCGAACCTCTCTCACATTTTGTTCCCACCAAAAATTGTGGAAGAGACTGTGTGTGGTCTGTATTTATGGTCTTTCCCATAATGAATAGTATTAGAGGGTGTGAACCCTGGATAGTTTCTAAAAATGGTTGTAAAGCCAGATACATTCTATGTATCAAGTTTATTTCTAGTATAAAATGTTTGGTGATAGGTGATCACCATGTGAAGAGGGTTAGGTCTCTTCTTGAGACTGACCCACTTGTTTATATTGTTGTGAAAATCCTCTGATAGTCTATTTTATTTTATCTGCTGCTTATATTTTTCAAAGACAAAAAACTGTTTTTATTCACATTGATATTTTGTTTTGGTTACTGTGTATATATGATTAATTCAGTCAACCTATTTCAAAAGATTAATTAGTGATTACATTGATTCAACAGAGGACTAATCAACCTTAGAGAAACTTTTTGGTAAATTAAACAATTATGTCTCTACTTATTTAATTGATAGAGATATTTTGAATTGTGGGATTTTAATCATAATTTTTTGAACAGAAAATTTTATTGGAACTCAATTTCCCCCCCCCCCCCACTTGAGTATCCACTCTGACCAATATTTTTCATCAGACGAAATTTTATTTTCATGTGTTTAAATTATTTTCAACTTTAATTTTAGTTGTATCTTAATGATCATAAAATTTCTATTATATGAAAATTTTCAGTTTGTTAAATTCTAAGTAAATTTGGAAACTAGAGTTGAAGGTGATTTTACAAAAATGACACCTTTCTTTAATGGTAACAACTATTCTAAGTGGAAATTAAAAATGAAAATGTATCTAGAGAGCATTGGACCTGAAATACTGGATAAAATTGATGAACAAAATGTATTGCCTGCTACTGTTAGGGACACATGGTATCAGCTAACTAAAGTTTCATATAATAATAACTATATAGAAATGAATGTTTTGTACTATTTTTTAGGTTTGTAGAAATTCAATATAATATCTTCTTGCAAAAATGATTTTGAAAATTGGAATACGTTAGCTATTTCACATGAGGGAACAACCAATGTTAATGAAATGAGATTAAATACATACACTATTAAATATGATAATTTTAAAATAAAGCATGATGAACTTATTTATGAAATGTATATTAGGGTGAATGAAATAGTGAACACTATGAGCCTTCTTGGAAAACTAGTGGATTACAAAAAACCAAATCATGAGACTGCTTTGATGCCTACCTGACAGATGGAGAGGATCTTCTGTTTCAATCTGAGAATCATGTGACATAGGCAAAATTCCAGTGAATAAAAAAATTGCAAATCTAATGATGTATGAATAAGAACATAAATTGAATCATGAAGCAGGGGAATAACCAAGGGAGAAGTCAGTAGCATTCAAGACTTCAACCTCAATGAGAAAAGACAATGAAAAATTTCATGTTCCTATAGACAGTTCCACTAGTGAAGAATTAGACTCAGAGAGTGATGAGGAGATGGTTAATCTTTCTAGAAGGTTAAAAAAAATTCTACCGAAAGAAGAAATTATTTAGGATTTCAAAATACAACGGAATGTATGAAAATAAAGGAAAATGAATAATGAAAAAAAATGTAATGACAATTCAAATGAAATAATTTACTATGAATGCAAACGAAAAGTTCATGTGAAAGAAGAATTCCCAAAGATGAAATTTAAGAAGTATGAAGACAAGGGAAAAAAATATAAAAAGTCTATGAAAGCCACTTAGATTTCTTTAGAAGATAGATTAATTTGATCTGACACTTCTTATATTGAGAAGAACAAACATGAAAACATAAGTATCATGACATAAACATCAGAATAAATTTTCCTAAAAAGTTCTTGTAAGACCTTGTGGTACTTTGGTAGTAGATGTTGAAAACATATGACCAGAGATAATTCTTAATTAAAGAGACTAATCAAAGTTGATAGTGGACATGTAACTTCTGGAGACAATGCAGAGGGAAATATCGTTGGCTTAGGCCAAATTGGTAAACCTAATACAATATTAATTTCCAAAGTAATTTTTGTTGATGGATTAAAGTAAAATTTACCTAGTATCAAATAGTTGTGTGATGATGGATTTAATGTCAAATTTGAAAATGATTCATGTAATGATTTTAATTAAAAAAATGATTTAGTATTCACTACCTATAGAAAAGAAAATGTGTATGCTATTGATTTAAATTCCTTACCCAAGAAAAATGTTTCTTACATAAATGCTTTTTAAAAGGAATCCTAGTTGTGGTACAGAAGATTAGAACACTGCATTGTAAACTCACTTAGGAAAATGACAAGGAAAATTTTATTTAGAGACATACCTAAATTGGAATTCCGTCTAATAAAATTTTGTAATCCCTTTCAAAAGGGAAATAACACAATGTTTCTTTCACACCAGAGAACAAAGTATATACTTCTCAACCACATGAGTTTGTTCACATGGACTTGTTTGGACCATCATGATTTTTGAGTATGAATGGGAGCCACTATGTTTATGTTCTTGTAGTTGATTTTTCTAGGTACACATGGGTATACATTATGGCTCAGAAAAGCGAAGCTTGTTCTTATCAAATTCCCTATATCTATAGAAAATCTAAGTGGACTTAGAATTAACATCTTGAGAAGTGATCATGGCCGTGAGTTTGAAAATCACAAGTTTCAAACTTATTAGTGACACAATGGCTATAGTAATAATTTATCTACTCCTAGAACACCTCAAAAGAATAGATTTTTGGGAAGAAGAAATAGAACCCTTCAAGAGATTTCTAGGAAAATTCTCAATGAATATGATTTGCCTATTTATTTTTGGGCTGAAGCAGTAAATACATCTTGTTATACCATCAATAGAGTCTTAATTAGACCTGTTCTTTAGAATACCCCTTGTGAAATTTTGAATAATAGGAATCCTATGGTTTACTACTTCAGAGTTTGTGGTAGCAGAGTCTTTATTCTTAACACTAAGGGCAATCTTGACAAGTTTTCCTCCAAAAGTGGTGAAGGAATTTTCCTAGGTTACTGAATCTCAAGAAAATCCTATAGTGTATTCCATAAGAAAAAATAATGTGTGTAAGAGTTAGTACATGTCATATTTTTTGAGACTTTTCCACATGAACCCAAAACCACTATTCAATATATTGAGGAAGATATGTCAATTCTGGACCTTAATGATAATGATAGTTAACCCCCTATAAAAGTAACAAGTTTTGGGAATCTTCCTGAATCTGCACCTGTTGATTCTAAACCTGTAGATAACAAGGAGGAGTCAATTTCAACTCCTTATAGAGGTATTGTAACTCTCATGAATCATCCTATAGATAATGTTGTAGGTGATTTAAATAGAGGGACACAAACTAGATCTTCTCTTTGAAACCAGGTTGAACATCAAGACTTTCATTCACATCTTGAACACAAAAATATTAATGATGCTATCAATGATGATTTTTGGGTGATAGATATGAAATATGAATTGAATCAGTTTGAAAGAATCAAAGTACAAGAATTAGTTGAAATACATAAGGATGCCTTGACAATTGGCACTAAATGGGTATTTTGGATCAATATTGATGAGACTAGAAATATAGTTAGAAACAATGCTTGATTAGTTGAATAAGGGTATAGTCAAGTGTAAGGAATAGACTATGATGAAACCTTTACTCTTATAGCTAGACTAGAATCCATTAGGATACTACTCGCTTATGTATCTCCTCTGAATTTCAAACATTATCAAATGGATGTCAAACGTGCATTATTAAATGGGTACATAGTTGAAGATGTATTTGTTGAATGCCCCTGGTTTTACAAATCCCCATTTTCCAAATCATGTTTTTAAATTATCTCAAGCCTTATACGGTTTAAAGAAAGATCCAAGAGCTTGATATGATTAGATCATCTCTATTATTATTTCAAAAAGCATTACTAAAGGAATAGTTGATCCTACAATCTTCATTAAAAGAATTTCCAAAGATGTTTTATTAGAAGAAATTTATGTATATGATATAATTTTTGTTTCCTCCAAAAACTCTATTTGTACTGATTTTTCAAAAATGATGCATGAATAATTTGAAATGAGTCTAATGGGGGACCTAAAAAAATTTTCTGGATTTCAGATTCCTCAAAATAAAAATGCTTTTATTTTCAATCAATGTAAATATACTGTGAATATTTTAAACCATTTTTTTAAATATTAGTAAAGGTTGCGATACACCTATGAGTACCACATGTAAGTTGAATTCTGATGCAGTTGGTGAACCAGTGGATCAAACCAACTACAAAGGTACAATATGGAGTCTCCTCTACCTTACAACTAGCAGACCTGATATTACGTTCAGTGTATGCATGTGTGCTCGTTTTCAAGCCATTTCCAATGAGTCTCACTTAAATGATGTTAAAAGGTTTTTTAAATATCTCAAGTATACTATATATTTAGGAATATTTTATCCAAGAGGACATCCATTTGATTTTATTAGTTATTCAGATGCTGACACTGCTGGTAGCTTGTTAGACAGAAAAGAAACTCTTAAACATGTCACATTTCAGGAAAGTCACTAGTATCATGGTGTAGTAAGAAATAGAATTATGTTTCATTTTCCACTACAGAGGTTGTATACATAGCTGTTGGTAGTCATTGTGCTAAAATTCTATGGATGAAACTCACTATACTAGACTATGGAAATCAATTCTAACATGTCTCTATAAACTGTGATAACAAAAGTGCTATTAACATCTCTAAAAATCCCTTATCTCATGCTTGGAAAAATAATATTGATATAAGACATCACTTCACGAGAGATCGTTATCAAATATGTGATATCACTCTTGAATTCATTGGTACTGAACACTAACTAACAGATATAATCACAAATCCATTGAATTATGAGAAGATAAATTACATCAAACATTAGTTAGGTATGATAAACTATTGAGGATAGAACCTCACTGTTAGACCTTACCTATAGGACCACACCGTTAGACCTTATAGATAGAACCTCAATATTAGAACTTACCGATAGAACCTCACCGTTAGACATTACCGATAGGACCTCACTGTAAGATCTTACCGATAGGACCTCGTCATTAGACCTTACAGATAGGACCTCACCATTAGTCCTTACCGATTAGACCTCACCATTAGACCTTACCGATAAGACCTCACCGTTAGACCTTACCGATAGGACCTCACTGTTAGACCTTACCGATAGGAACTCGCCATTAGACCTTACCGATGGGACCTCACCATTAGACCATACTGATACGACCTCACCATTAGATCTTATATATACCTCCTTACCAATAGACTACTTTAGTTTGGTACATTGCATTTCTGTGCTCAGTGGGAATCAGAAACATTTTCTGTATAATAATTATTTATTTTATTTATTTCACTTTTTCGATCCCTAAATGATAAAAATATAACACAGATCACATTTCAGATCCACATTAAACCCTATCTCGAACCATTTTCTCCCCAAATCTCAGAACAGAAACCTCTACTAAAACCCTGAACCACTAGAGATAGATTGCAAGAGTCAAAAGTTCGTCAGTTGCTAACGAAAGAGATGTTCCCGATCCTAAGATACCTTGAGCCGAGTTGAGTCATGGTAGCTAGACAGTAGAAAAGGTTCCTAAAATGCATTTATCGAAGAGGGAAATAATTGTTGAAATGAGTTATGTTCAGAATGTTTGTTGTCGAGGCGGTATTTTTTACTAAATTCACTTTAAGCTTAGGGATTGGTTGAGTGTTTTTCAAATAATAATGAACCCTATTTTCCAAAGTCAGTGAAATAATATTATGAGTACCTCATGTTTGAGTAGTCTAAACATGACCACTAGATGACTTCCAGAGAAAATGGAGTAAGTGTGAGTTTCTCCTCTACAAAGTGGGCAAACTGCTTAAGGATTCCACATTAAGGGATTTGGGATTATTACACAAAAGTGGTGCCTCCTACTGGTGAGTTATTATTCTATGAATAATCAATCACTGAATTGATAAGAAATGGAATTCCTAGGAAAGTCATTATAGCTGAAATGGTAAGATAAGATAAGATTCTTTTCAAGTTTATCCAGCATGTTTTACATCCCAAAAGAGGAGACTTTATGGTTTTAAGTATCATGATGTTTTTATTTTGTATCTGTTAAAGCATGAGAAGAAGATCATCTTATGTATGCTGTTGATTATTCAACTATAAGATTTTAAGAAGCCCAGTTCCAAATCCAATGCCCTATTTTATGATACGTTGATATATCCTATATTTAATATGAAAGGAGTTACTGGAGATAAGGACGAAAATGTTTTTGTAAAAGATAATAATAGCATCACCAAGGTGATTATAAAGATGATGAAGATCAACTTGAATACCCCACTGAGGAGACGGGTGAATGAGGAGGCTAAGGGGTATGAAGAGTTTAACCATGTAGCTCATCCTACTAGGCCTATGAATAAGAGAGATCATGGTCATAAGCCTAGTGATGAAGAGCTTGATTATTCAGATGACGAAGAAAATGAAGTACCTATTGTGAAAGAAAGAGATGATTATCCAATTGATGACCGGAGTGATCCAAACCTTCCCTAAAATCATTGTGTTGATACTATATCCTTTGGTGAGCCTAGTCCACCAAAGAGACAACCAAGAAGGGAAACTATCCTGAAGAACAGTGATGAGGAAACCAGTGGAGAAAATGGGGTAGAAAATAAGTTAAGATGAGCTAGAGATACCTCTGATGAAGATGAGGACTCTGGATCAATTCTTGGTAACATTGAGACAGCTGCTGCTGAAAATGAAGACGAATATCTAAGTCATAGTCCTTTAATAGAACACATAGAAAGGGTAGAATGTAGAGATGAAGAGGTTTGTGATTTTGTTGAAGCTAGTATGGTTTTGTAAGTTGTTGAAGACTCTGTGGGGGATGTGGCAGTGGACCTTCCTATTGATGATTTTGATCAAGGAGGTCAGATGGAGATAGATGTTGTTTTTCAAGAAAATTCTCCAGGTATGAAGGAGGAACCTGTTGCTACGGGATCAGTTTCTATTGCTCATTGGATAGAGGACTGGTCATAAGCTCATGGATTTGTGGTTATAGGCATTGATTATGGAGATTTTGAAGATGACCAGCCAATCAGAAATCCTCTAATTCCTACTGTCCCAGAAACTACCAATGTGCAGCCAGTGGTTCTGTTACCTTGAGACTATGTTATGAAGGATGAATTGGATTCTTTGAAATCAGACCTGAAGAGGCATAGTGAGGAACAATCCACTGAGATTGTGAGAAAAATAGCTTATAATCAACGACTCTTGATATCTGTATTGGAAATGATAGTATCAAACTCGCACTCAACTATGTTACATGAGGTCAAGGAATTTCAGAATCACGTATGAACTTTGGCCGAATCTATGGAATCCGTGAAATAGTCTATTGTTGGCTTAGATGCATATATGGCTTTAAGATCTTAGGTGGACAGAGACCTCAGATAAGTTAAACAAGTGGTTCAGAAAATGGTCACAATGTTTGAGGATTTTAAAAAATATGTAGAAACACATGTGAAAGGCCAAGATGATGATGTAAAGAGGATGATAAGTGGGCTGAATAAATCTTTTATGGGGACCGTGGATTTCTCACTGGCATCTCTGGGTGCATCTTCTTCCACCTCAGCCTCCCCTCATGTTTAAATTCAAGCCTTCAAGACCACTGTAAGAGAAGAAGATGAAATGATGTCTGGTGCTAGTACCTCAAAATCTCAGGTCATTTCCATTACCAGGGAAATTCATAACCTTGTGAGAAATTATTTAAGGGAAGCTACTCAAGAACATAAATCCATCATGTATCAAGTTTACTTTTACTATAAACACTTATACACTATGCATCATATGGATGGCCACTTCATGTTGCTTTTGGAATAATTGAGAATCCCTCCTGTCACTCAGGCCTTTAAGGATCAATAGAGCATGCTTCGGAATATCACTCCTTCTTTGGAGAAATTAATAGAGAATAAGGATTATTTTATTTATTCTCTGGAAAGAGGTGGAAGCATTATTATGGTCTTTAAGAATCTTTTCATTCCTTTCCTCCATGTGGACGTCAATCCCATATTTGTTCCTCCAGCTTTCCCTCTACCTCAGGTGCCTAAGGATCTGCCTGTGTTGCACCTATGATAACTCCCACACAGGACATCAGATGCTTGACCCCAACCATTCAACAGAGATATACTCAATACAGGTCTACTGATGCTTCTGTAGAAGCTCTTCCTACACTACAAACTGCCATCCCTCGGCCTATCCCTCCAACTTCAGAACCTGCATCCTCATCTTCCATGAAAGAAGCTACTATGGGAATATCTGATGTGGATTGAGTGAGGACTGTCTTAGCTGATATCGATTAATTTATTTATTTTTGTATATTTTAATACTATTTTACTATTACAAACACAATTTTATCTCCTTTTTTTTTGATATTTATCCATTTTTTTTAATCACATAGGGGGGGAAATATTAATCCTTGAATTCCCTCAGTTATCCAAATGGTGGGTGTGCTTATTTGTGTCTATATATGTTCTGGTCTTAATGTAGTATTCACCATATAATTTTTGATTATAAAAAACGGGGAGATTTTTAGAATCGCCTATTTTGATAATACCAAATCATGTTTTCTTTATTTGATAATTATGTTTCACTTACAAGATAATCATTTTTTAAAATCCAAAATCATGTTTTGTTTATGTGATAATTATGTTTCACTTACTAGATAATTGTTTGTGTGACAATAATTCTTAACTAAAAGTAATACCTATATACTGATTAATCTCACTGCTCACATTTTAAACTTACAGTTTATAATTTATCTGAGTAGAAGGTCACTGATACATGGTCACCGATACAATGTTACCAAGACTAGGTCACCAATAAAAAGGTCACCGAAACAAAGGTCACCGAAACAAAGTCAATGATTCAAGGTCACTTATACGAAGTCATCGATAAAAGGTCACTGATACAAGGTCACCGATACAAGGTCACCGATACAAAGGTTATTGATATAATGTCACCGATACAAAGGTCATCGATACAAGGTCGCGGATACATGGTCACCGATACAAGGTCACCGATACAATGGTCACCGATACAAGGTCACCGATACAAGGTAACTATTACAAGGTCACATATACAAGGTCACTGATACAAGGTCACTGATACAAAGGTCACCGATACAAAGGTCATTGATACAAGTTCACCGATACATGGTGACCGTTTCAAGGTCACTGATGCAAGCCTACTATTGAAGGTTACCGCTGAAGGTTACCGATGAAAGGTTACCATTTGAAGTTGTCGATGTGCACCTACTGTTAAATCAAACCAATGCAAACTCTACTGCTATCAGAATAGAGATACCCTTACCTTTTTAATTTCTTATATTTTTTCTAATGTTCATATTTACTAACATTAATGCTTGTGACTAAATTAATTCTTATTGTAGAAATATTAAGAGACTATATCTTGACAATATGAGTTACGAGAAATATTGAATGTGATGCAATCACTTCTATTATCAGACCTAAAAGATGAAAGAGAAAGACCGGGGAAGAAAAATAAATATGGGCACAAAGAAAAACGAAATAAATTCTATAAGTTAAAAAGAATAGGGATAAAATTACTAAAGAACAATGATCCATTCGAGCATCTTCACAGTGAACCCCCAACAAATCCAAGAAGATAATTTTGGGAAAACAACATGAGGAACCCTTCTTTGTCTCATCATCTTTCAATCAAATCATGAAGTAGAAAACTCAATTCCTCAAAAGATAGTATCTTGAGTTGCGACACTCAGTTTTGGAGAACACTTCTAGATAATTTACTCAAACTTCAAAATTTCTCACATCAAAGAGTCAAGAGCTGAACTACAAACACCCAGATCCTTTTAAACTCTTTCTCATAATAACTACTCTGCTGTGTTTCATTGTATTTTACATTTCTGAGAAGTGTTCTTCACACACTGTCTCTTGTTCTAGAACTGAAGGATATTGAATATCCTTAAATATAACATCTCTCACATTTTGTTCCCACAAAAACTGTGGAAGAGACCGTTTGTGTTCTGTATTGATTATCATTCCCACGAAGAATAGTGGTAGAGGGTGTGAACCCTGGACAATTTTTGCAAACTACTGTAAAGCCCGATACAGGTTGGGTATCATGTGAATTACTAGTATAAACTACATGGTGGTAGGTGATCACCAAGAGAAGAGGATTAGGTATCGGCTAGAGACTGAACCTCTTATTTATGTATTTAGAAAAATACTCAGATACTCTATTTTATTTTATCCGCTGATTATATTTTTCAAAGACTTAAAACTGTTTTTATTCACTTTGATAGTTAGTTTTGGTTAGTGTGTATATATTTATAATTCAGTAAACATGTTTCAAAAGTTGAATTAGTGATTTCATTGATTCAATTGAGGACTAATCTACCTTATAAAAACATGTTGAGCAATTAAACATTTATATCTCTACTGGCTTAATTCAATGGGATGTTTTGAATTGGGGGATTTTAATAGTAATGGTTTTAATATAAATTTTAATTGGAACTCAATTCACCCCCCCCCAAATCTTGAGTATCCACTCTAACCAACAAGTTTATTATTTTTTTCATTGTCTCATAGATATCTGAATGATTAAGTTATCGTGATTGTTTTGAACAAATGTTAACTTTTTTATTCAAAGAGATTGTAATATTTCATTTTTGATAAATTGTTCAACCCCAATATCTTTTTTTGACATATAAAAAATTCCACATATACAATCTTATTTGGAAAATTTGCTAACGTTACTATGACAGATGTTTAAAATAAATTTATTTAACCAATGGTTTTATTCAATAATTCTTATGTAACAAATGTTTTGATCCTCCCTAACCAGGAGTAAAATTCCATTTTTGGTGGTGTCTTGTTACAATATTCCCATATTCCAATATTTTCACACAAAAAACCCAATTTTTTTTAATATAACCTTGTTTACTTCATAAAAAAGTTTTGTATCACTTATCAGGTTATGTTTTAACCCATAAACATACTAATATTTATTGGATTTCATTGTTTCCTCCCAAATTATGGGTAATCCATCGACTTTGATTCTGATATATTAATCATTTCCAAATTTCAGTCTTCCTTATTTTAAGTATTTCACATTAATTTAAAATTTTATGTATCCTATCATATAAGAACAACACCAACTATCTATGATCCATAGTAGTTCTCCTGTTGGAGCGTTAAGAGAGGTTTCTACAATAAGAGTGTTTTCATTACCTTAATTATTTTTTACATCTAGCTTCTGAGAATTGTCAAAAACCATTTTATTATGGTAATTAATAAAAAAAAATTTTCAATATGTATAGATTGTTCAAATATTTCCCAAATTGTTTTCACAGGTTAAAAAATACTTTCAGCACTAACAGAAACCATTTCATTTTTTTAAAAAATAATACTTCAAACAATTCATTCTTTGAAAGAATTAATTCACCCTCATGATTTTCCTTCTATAATTTGTTTAACATTATTAATATTTTTTACAAAACCAAAAAATATTTTTTTGTTCTAAATCCACCAAAATACAAGTAGTATCCATATAAATAAAATTTTATTTTATAACATCAATACTGTCCAAATTTGTGAAAATTCCTCTCATCAACATTTTTATAATTCATATCAAAAAATTATTAAACACCAAGTATTATATTATCAACTGTAATATTATTTTTCTTATTTGTTTTTATTTCCGACTTATCAGAACCAAGCGGTGCACAATGTTTTTTGACAAAGAATTTTATAATCTTCTGAGTTATCCACTTTAGTGGGTTTTGACACATATATAAAATTTATATCTTTCATATTTTCAGAAAAAAATTCTAATTTATTATCAAACTTTGAAGGTAAATTTTGATTTCAAATTAGGTTGAGCCTTTCTAGAATATTTAAAATCATTATAAATAAAATAATTTAAACTTTTATCCCTCTACACAGTATTGGAATGTTTTAGTTAGATAAGTTCCAACTATTATTATTTTTCCCTTTTTTAAATTCTATATGTTTATTTTGGTTCATTTCATTCTCAATAGATTTTTTAAATAATCAATCTCTTATAAAAATTGACTTTTTCATCCAGAAAAAATTTATGATTCCATTTTGATGAAATTTTTCAACTACCCAATTTATATCTCAAGCCTTTAAATCATTATCAAATATTCAATCAATTAGTCATTAAGATGAAATTTTAATATAGTTTATTCTTCTCTTAAGTTGTTTATTTTGAACTCTTCTTTGTTAATTTTCTTATAGTGAAATTATTCTCTCCATCATTCCTAGGGGTCCATTTAGATTCAACATTAATGTCTCCTTCTTCATCATTGTTAGGGAAAAAAATTATACTTTTGGATTTAGTGGAACTTTTAATTTTTTCTTTGGAATAAGATTTATCCTTATCACCCTATTTCTTCCTTGATCATGTCAACCATCATTCATCTTAATGTTTATCCACTTGTTTCATTTTTTGAGGACCATTTCACCAATGTTACCAAAATATGAAAATTATAAACAATTCAAATTATATATCCCCTTATAATTAACCATGGATCTTATCAAATTTTAAGAAAACAAAAAACTAATTCATCATGAATTTTACATACCTCTTTTTCAAAGTGAAAATAGTCATATTCTTCTTCTAGAATATTCCTAGTATTTTGATTATTAGAGCCTTGAAATACATTTCATGATAAAATTTCATTTTTAACTTCATAAAATTCTCAATTTTTATTTCATTAGTAATGATATCACTATTCAAATCATCCAATTAAAATGTTTAAGGATCTATATCTAGCATTTATGGAACTTTGGAAACCCATTTTTCATGAATAATTATGAAGATCATTTCTACAATAGTAGAATATTTTAAATTTTCACCAAGAGGTTTAATAGTACTAACAATGTCATTCAGCCGTATGATAAAGTCACCAATAGAAACATAGTCACACATCTTGAGATATTCATTCTTTAGAAACCATATTTTTAACATGAACTTCTTGAACTTTGTATATCCTTAATAAATATTCCCCACCTTATCCTATATTTATTTAGCACTTGAAACACCCTTCACTATTAAAAAATCTATTTCATATATTGTTGAGAGTAATGATTTAATATTTATTCCATCATTTTCAAGATTAATTTTATCAATATATGTAAGAGGATCATTTTCATCAATAGTAGTAAATTTTTATGTCGAACCTTCAAGAAAATCATACCCAAGAGACATAAGAAAAGGAAAGATTTTATCTTTCCAGATATGATTGTTCATACCGTTGATGATCATAGTTCAAATACTAGTCACACAAATAATATTTTTCATCCCATATTCTCTTAAAAAACATCATCAGAGAGTAAGTAAATGAAACCTTCACTATAAAACCAATTTATAAATCCCAAACATGAACTAATTATCAGTAATAGGGGAGAGGTTGCATCATTGATATATTTCTTAAATTTTATTCATATTGAAAAAAAACATTTTCTCTTATTTATGATTTATCACGTTGATGAGAGAAATAATCACATATCCATTGAAACAAAAGAATTTAAAATGTTCAACACTAAACAACAATAGAAAATTCCTTGTTATGGTTTGCAAATAATCGAACCAAACAATCCAATAGAAAACCATCCTTTTTGTTGATATAACAAGTAGGATATTCCCATGCACGTGTGGAAACAAATTCAATACAGCAATGTATGTACATCAACTAGAAGAAAAATATGTAATAAATGATAATGTAATAGGTTTAGACATGTTCACTAATATATTCAAAACATGTTTCTATTTTTCTTGTCTTAATTCACAAATATGTTCTTTAAAAAAGATATTCACTAACCTATCCAGCAATAGATAATGAATAATGTTAACATCATAATGATAGTTAGTATGATTTCTGAGTATGATATTATAGGTTTTCTGGAATACTACATAAATATTTCAAAACAAATTCTATCTCAATCAAAAAACATATGTCCAAATTATATATATGATGGCCCAGTACAATCTAAGAAACTCAGAATGCAATCATCAGTCTTCTTCATCTCTCTAGAAATGATCCTCAAGAATGATTTTTATAAAAACCCCTTTTAGGTTGTAGTCGATCACTTTACAAATTTTGAAGACACATAAAAAATTATATTTAATAGTTTTTTCTGTGTGTTACTATTATATATAGAGATAATATATATTTGTGTATGTTATTATTATATATATATTAATGATATTTTACTAATATTTTTATAATATTAATATTATATTGTATAAATATATATATACTATATTAATAATATATTATACATATTATATATTATATTTATATTTAATATATATTAATAATATATTTAAAACATACATTATATATAATAATAATATATTTGCAATATATGGGTATAGTATTAATTTAGGGAATTATGTCTTATATGAAACAATCATATCCATCCATTGTACTCATTTTCTTTATTTTAAAAAAGGTGTACATGTCATTAACTCCTAACGTTGTGTTCTATTAATAATATATTATTTTAAATATTTTATTTATAATATATAACAAATGAACATATAAATTATATATAACAACAATAAATTATATATAATAACTAAATATTATATATATATATTAATAATTTATATAAGTAGTGTATACTATATATAGAAAATATACATATTTTATTTATATTAGCTAATATTTAAAATATGTGTGTTTTTTATTAATATACATATTAATAATATAAAATAATGTAGATATAAGGTCATTTATATATTTAATATATATATTATCTATAATATTTATAGTGTATTAAAAATATATTTTTTATTATAGTACATATATAATTAATGTATAACATTTTTTATTTGAGGGTAGTTTGTCATGTGTGATATCTTCTTATCAATCCCTTATATTAATTTTCATGATTTCAATAAAGGGTAAGGGATCATTTATTCCACAGACGACCCGTTATAAATACTATCTTAATAATATTTATATTATTTATACATTAACAACATATTATATATTATTAATACACAATATAGAATCAAATATATATATAATAAAATGTTATTATGTGTTATATATATTATAAATAATATATATAATATATATATTAATAATATATTATATATATAGAAAAAATATATTTATATAACTAATATAGCTAATATAGGTGACGTGTGTGCGTGTTTTATATATAACTAATATATCTAGTATATATCTTATATATATATATATATTAAAATATATTATTAATATAATATGTGAGTGTTGGGTTGTTGTCCCACAACAAAACCCGATGTGGTCTGTCCTCCTCTTAATAAGTTAGTAGGGGAGGGAGGTGATCAATGTGCAGACATGATGAGGCTTGGTAGTTAGGGCAATACATTATAGAATGGTGTTGGGTAGTTGTAGATATGGTGATGATGTTGTCTAGGGGAGTATTCAATTAGGATTTTCAGTCATATGGGTTAGTCATAAAGCATGTTACGGGGAATTATGGTTCAGGTTAGGATTTGATCATCAACTGAAAGGAGGGATATCGTTGTTTGGGGTTCTCTTCCATCATGATTATGGGTGAAACTACTTTTTTAATTGGATAGGGATTAGGGAGCATGAATGAGGCATGTGTGGTTTGAAGATCATGAGATAGGATTTGGGTTGAGGTTTATTGATAATAGAGAGTAAAAATGAGGCATCATTTCTAGTGTGGTGTTCAAAAATTATATATATCTAAAATTTCCCAACATTTAATAAAACATGTGTAAATAAAATGTTATTACCAATATTTTTAAAAGAAAACAGAATTGATATCTATTTTGTGAATATTTTCCCAAAAGAATTATATAAATTGAATTTTATATATATTTTTAAAAAAACATCAGTAAATAAAATATAATTACCAATGTTTTCTAGAAATGATGGTTGTTGTAGATATGATTTTAATGAATAATTATAAAAAATATAAGTTACCCATGATAGGAGAAAGAATTTCTATAAAATATTAACTATTAATGTTTTTGAAAAAGTAGGTAAATTTCTAATTATCATCATGTATAAATATAGATAATTAACCACACTAAATTTACCCATATTTAATGTCCTTGTCCATGTTCTCCACATTGGTTCCCCAATTCGGTTTGCCACATGCCCTCAAAAGTGCCACCCCATACGCTAGAGGCTACCGACTACCAACGAGGATCTGATAAGTAAACCATGTGGAGACTATACCCTATATTATTAGAGTAATACCCTACCTAAAATAAACTAACAATATAAACAGAATATAAAATCATAAACCAAACCAATCTCTCAAATTAAACTTTACATGAAATTCAATATCCATCTAAATTAGAAAACAACCCATGCCAATTTATGTGACAAGATTAAAAAATGAAAACTAAAAATAAAGAAAATGAAGACTTCTAATAAGGCCCCAAATTACATCAGGTTCCCTCATCCAAGATCCATCCCTAAAGAATCCATCTATTGCAGGGAATTGGTCTTTGAACTATCCTACATCAATAATGTCTATTCAGGTACCGATCGGGCATCCCGAGTAGGGTGTGAGTACAACTTAGTAGGCAACGAAAAACAGTGTCTAGAAAATATCCATTCGAAGATAGTTCATACAATTTTAAAAATAAAAAATTCAAATTCATAATTAATAGTGATCAAATTATCAATTATTCATTATTTGACCCCATAAACAAATGGTTTTTATAGAAACCATTAACTCAATACATGCATCATCATATGTAGGAATATAAAATATCCTTTAAGGATATTTAATTTCTGAATGCCCATGTCAAAATTCATATTTTCAAAAATCAAAGACCATGACACCATTCGTAAATTGGCATAACTGAATAACTAATTTACTATTCATTATTACACACAAATGAATGTCCATGGTACCATTCATTAATATCACAAATTAATGACCATGTTACCATAGTTTAATAAATATAAATGAATGAATATTTCAACACTAATTAATTATCACAATTGAAAGACTATTTTACCATTCATTAATTCACAAAAATTAATGACTATGTTTCCATTCATCAACACATAATAAATTAAATAATTAATTATTCACGTCAATTACCATAAAATTTACAAAAAAATTAATCATACCATTAACCATAAATAAATGACCAATTAATTAGTCATCCCAATCTAATTAGTAATTCAGAAGTTAATCATCACAAAATTATATTAAATTAATTCCCAAATTAATCAAGCACTTAATTCTCTTTAATTAATCAAACAATTAATTCATCACTAACCCAAAATTAATTCAACAATTAATTGTCTCAAATCAAAATCCCAATATCAATTAATTAATTCATGGATTAATTATCCAAATCAAATATTTTAATATCTTATAATTAATTCATGCAATCATTTACCTCAAATGATTATCCAAAAACATCTTATAATTAATTCCATGATTAATTATCCGAAATTTTTATTCTGAAATATCCCCAATATAACATCTCACTAAATTAATTAATTTAAAAATTTATTTAATTAAATATGAACATAATTCAAAAGAGTAATATAGTGATCCTAAAACTACATACACGTAATTAAAATCATGAGTATGATATTTGAATTATAGACCACCTACCTTGATTCGTTGATAAACGATCACCCAACCGAAATCCATAAAATCGAGCAGCACAATGATGCAGACATAGATCCAAATCTCATGATGCTAAATCAATATAAAAACAAGATATATTTAATTATTAATTTATATCCACAATTGTAGATCTAGATTCACCAAAAAATGATCTATATCTATAAAAATATAAGGTTACTTCCCACAAAATTAATGAGATTAATAAGGAGGATGAATGAGAATGAAAATAGATAGAATCTACTTATCAGTGGAGGAGAAGATCATTGATATGGGTTTGGAATCATGAATAATAGATGTATTACAGCCTTGTAATCCACCAATAATGTTCTAAAAACATAAGGGTATGCGTTCAAGTCTAATGGGGGAAGCTTTAGTGGTTTGGGTGGGTTTAAAACTATTTTTTGGGAAATTAAAAATAATTTTCATAGTTTACTAGGTAGTGGTTCACAGTTTTCCCTAATCATGCACCAATTGTGTTCCAATTATTTTAAGGGTTCATTGTTTCTCTTTTTAGGGAACACTATTAAATAAACATTATGTTAGTCATGAAAACCTCCATTGTCCGGGATTTCATTATTTCCTAGTTTGTGGAACACAGTTTACTCTAATCATACGCCCACTGTTCATAACCCCCTTTTCTTCTAATATTAAAAACATTCACCCAAACACACCCCAATGTACCAATAAAACAAAATATTATCTAATAAGGAACAAATATTATCAGAATTAAAGCATGATTCAACTCTATAAAATGTCAATAACCTACAACCTCCATCCTTATAAAAACATTCCCCCCAGATGTACATCCATTAACCTATATTATTGTAAGCCAAAATGATCAGAAAATTGAGCTTTAATTTCTTCTTTCCATTCCAATTTTTTCCCAAGCATATTATCATGTTACCACGGTACACTAAGTATCGGAAAAGTCTTTCCCCACATAAATTTCACACTGTGATCCAACACTTGCATCAGATTCTCTACGAATGATGCATCTATATCATGATCAACCAAATCCACATCGATATAATGAGAAGGTTCGGGTTAATACCACAATAGTTACAATAATTGGAAAATATCATGCATAATATTTTATTTCTATGGAAGAGCCAATTGGTACGCCACTATCCCGATTCTCCCCACAAACATGAATGGTCGAACAAACATGGGTGCCAAATTTCCCCGTCTCCATATCCTACTATCACCCAACCTAGGAGGCACCCAAGGGATTACACAATCATATTTTATAAACTCTAGGGGTGGTATCTGAATGTCGTTATATGACTTATTCCTACTCTAATTCATATCCATATGTTCCCAAATTGGATGAACATACTCCAAAATCTCCTGCATTTGACTCAATACCAACAAATCTGACTGAGCTACCTCTATCCAACATAATAGGGATTTACATGGCCTACTAGGATGAGCCTCATGTGGATACATTATTATAGTTTTCTGATAACTGTTTTATAGGAAAAATATATTAAATCCAGGTGCATCTCCCATGACCCACCATAGTTAAGAACACATGCCCACATCATATCCTCAAGAACCTATGTAGTACACTCTGACTGCCAATCTGTCTACAGGTCGAAATAAATACTCAACATGAACTGCAATCCAAGAGCCTTCTGCAAGACCTTCTATTAGTGTGAAATTATATGTGGGTCATGATTTGAAACTATAGTATGTGGCACCCCGTGAACATGGAATATCTTTTGAATATAAAAATCCCCCAGGTGCTCCATTAAGAATGTCTCTCATATTGGTAATAAAAATGCCACTATGTTCAGTCCATCCAAAATAACATAAAGAGTTTCATTCTTATGAATGGTGTTCGGAAGTCCCACCAAAAAATCTATGGTCACATATTCCCACTTCCATTTATTAATGGTAAATTACTACAAAAACCTTCGGTTCATTGATTCTCTACCTCACAAGCTGATAGGTGTACCATTATTTCATTAATCTGGATATCTCCTCCTTCATCCCTATAAACTAAAACTATCATTGAAGGTCACATTACATTTTGTTCACACCAATATGTACCACCCACTTCAAGGAATTAATTTCCCACATGGGCTCCCCTCTCATGCTCATAAGAACAACAACCCAATTACTGACATAGATTATCTCATCCTAATCCATTATCTAATCTGATGGCGACTCCTCACAATTAAGGATTCATCGCAAGGTCAAACATTATAGATCCTCATACTAAATATCTAGAATCAATCTCAAAGGGGAAGAATCCACTAAAACCAACACTGGAGTCATATTTTCCTGGTTCTCTTGAACCACCACATGAATTTCATCCAACAAGGTCA
Organism: Viscum album; assembly: GCA_963277665.1. Lineage (NCBI taxonomy): Eukaryota > Viridiplantae > Streptophyta > Magnoliopsida > Santalales > Viscaceae > Viscum > Viscum album. The sequence goes on from OY728151.1 coordinate 382,490,550, forward strand.
CCATCTTCCACTCAGAACTAGATTCATGAACCATCTGATTCGTTTTTTTCATACAAAAAGTATTAGTAAAACAGTTTCCATTCATAATTGTGTATGAATTCTCAATATCAATGACTACATATACTCAACTAATCTCCACTACCAGATATTCAATTATCACTGTGATAATATATACATTAAAATATTTTGATCGGTAAACTCTGTAATATTCTGTCATATTAGATAGTGTCTCCAATACATCAAGCACTAACTACTACCACTTGCTTTGGGTCATGCCTATGGTATTTTAGTTTTTTTGGTCTTGGATTCTGGGACTCATACACCATATCTAGATCCTCCTTCATCAACATAGCTATGAATATAATCCCATAAGAATGACAATAAATCATATAATACTCACATGGTGTTGTTAGGATAAGGATTGGTGCTAATGCCAAGTGACTCTTCATTTCCTGGATGATTGTATCACTTGGTTCTGGCCAACCAAGCATTATCGCCATCTTGATCAAGCCCGAATGCGACACATCCATTTTTAAAACATCACTGATGAATCTCTAATAATATCCAACTGACCTTAGAAAGGTATGAATATCAAACATGTTCATTGGATTCCCCCAAGTGACCACATACATCCCCTTATATGTATCAACTAACTCACCTGAATCCCACATGACCTGTCCCAAGTAGTGTACATAGTCAATCAAAAACTGACAGGTGGATAGATTGATGTAAATTAGATGATATCTTGGTGTAATCAATATGATTTCAAGATATTGAGAATGTTTTTAATTGTTTTTGAAGTACTACAAAATTTCATCCACAAATACTACAACAACAAAAATCATTTTATGGTTGGATGATATAATTCATTAAATAAATAAATATTGATGGTGCATTCAGTAACCCAAAATACATCAAGATAAACTCATAAATTTCATACCTACTTCTGAATGTAGTCCTTTGTATATTAGATATCTGAACTCTCACCAGATGATACCATGATCTCACGTTGATCATCATGGAAACACAAGATACATTTAATTTTTCGAATTGATATTCAATACCTAGAAGAGGATAACAGTTCTTTACAGTCATCTTGTTCAAGATACGTCAATTAATAGTCAAGGGTAAACTCCTGTTATCCTTCACTACAAACAACACATGTGATAAACAATGATACATACATGGATTGATAAATGTATTATCCTAAAACACCTCTAGATTATTCTTTTCATCTTTATGATATGTTGCCACATTTTTATATAGTAGAATAGAAATAGGCTCAGTCGCCATCAAAATATCAATAGTGAATTTCACATATCCTTCATGTGGTAGTCCGAATAGGTGTTCATGAAAAACATCCTGAAGTAGTTCCACAACTGGTGGAATGATATCATGATTTACACCTTCTTAATCAAACAAATGTCTATAAACATAGGCAACGAGATCTCACAGTTTCATATTAATTTGTGCTTTTCATCCCTCATATATATCCGACTCCACACTGTGAATATAATTGTCATCCTTAAGAGATGTAAAGGTCACTCCCCAACGGTAACTGTAAAGGTGGTCTCAGTATGTGATAGCCTATTCATACCCTTAATTATATCGAATCCTAACATATATAGATTATAGAGTTCCTAGAGAAAACTGTACTCATTGATTTCAAAAGAGAATACCTTGCACAAAAAAATGTCTCTATATCACACACTTAAATATGTATCTATAGTAATTTCCCTACTCACACACTCCACTTCAATGATTAACCATCAACATGATCTTCATATATAATTGAATGATATGCACTGGTATCAAATAAGGAAAAATCTAATATAGAAGATATATGAATAGTACATCTCACTGTAAATTCCCCATCCTCTCTTATCTATATGTCAAGGATACACTACATTAAACTATCCTACCCCTATGACCAAGGATTTTTCCGGCCTCCCCTGAGCATCACCAATACATTTATAAGGGATCTCTTTAAAAAAATCACTACCCCCTCTATACCTACAACCTCATATAGTAGAACACCATATTCAGTTCTGATAAGTTGTCGAAGACCCCCTTCCCAAACACTGACATAATCAATCTATTCCATAACTAAACACATGTCATGGTGACCAAAAAAATTCTGAATATGTCTCATATTTCCGCATGAACTCCCCTTTACTAGTGGTTAGGGACATTCTCTACATTTGTGGCCCAACCTACTCCACTAATGATATATCACCCTAGTAGAGTTTTGTGCAACAAAACCTCTTTTATATGTACTCTTCTTTCTACTGCTCTAAAAAACACCTTTATAATAATTCTTACAAATATTTAAAGCCTCACCTCTTGATCATTGTGTATAAATTTTCTATCAAACAATGCAAGCCCCCTTTAGGACCCCCAAAGATATGAGAGCATGATCCCTCACCTCAAAAAATATCTTTAATCTAAAGAGGTTAACTTTTGACTTAATCATAAACTCAACTCCATCATGAAATCATCTCTCCATATATATCTCATATCCTTTAATTATGGTGAAACCCACTACAGGTCTATAAAAATTGAACATAGTCCATCACGGTCAGGATCCCCTGAGTCCTCCACATGAAATCTTCTTCTCTATCCTTCCTCAATGTCTCTTGGTAGAGGTGCTCCATGAACATCTCCAAAAATCCCTTCCATATAATTCAATAAACCAATCCAGTCCACACATGAATGTCTCACCTAAACATTAACGATCATCGAAGCATTAAATTTGAAAAATTGACACTCTTCAAAGAAGGATTATCCAAATGGTAATGTATTTGCAGGATATACTCAAACCAATAATCTATTCCTTAATTACACCACTCTAGAATAATACATAGGGTATTGAATCTAATACTCCCACTCAATGTCAGACATGTTCTTTACAACCTTCCCCAGTTCACTTTCAATATTTACATAAAGTGATCGATGTTCTTCGGAAATATCTCCCCTAATTCCTCGAATGGAACAATTATATCCTTAGGTTCCATCACTAGAGGATCATTCCAAGACATTCCCTAAATCCACCCTCTCAATAGGAATCATCATGGAGGAATATTATCTATAATTATATACATGCACAATGCGATAGGGATTCATAACATTAACACAATTTTGTATTTTAAAAAACCTCAATATGTCAATTTAAGTCTTTTCCACAAATCATTCCTTGTGGTTAAAATCAATGTGATTTCACAACCCCTAACCACCATACTCTTAACTCTTGGATAAAAAGGGTAATCACATCTCATATCATTTTCACATTTAGATACCCATTTATTATCAATTTGAATCATTTTATGTTCTCAATTTCATACTTTCTACCATTTTTAATTCTATTTTTTCAATGGAAAGGAAAAATTGATCAAGTTCAACAACATTCCCAAAACTGGTTTTCCAACACACTGTTAAAATGATGCATGTCACAAAATAATGCTATGTTCTGGAAAAATCAACCCTAATGGAATTCCATGTCAAAGTCAATTGACATAAAATCTAAAGAAATCACATCTCACAAAAATTGCGTCACAGAAGGTGAAATAATATTGAACTATAAAAAAATATATCAATAAAAAATGTCCCACCCAGAGTACATGGGTTTTCCAATGTACATGGATTTGTAACTACCTTTAAGGAAATCATAACAAAGCCCTGACACATCCCAGTCACTATTATACCTTTCCTAAATAGTAATACAAAGAAATGTTGAAGAAAATTAGACCTCCAATACCACATTATAACAACCTGATCCAGGTGTCACTCACCAATGCCTCGAGCCGGATTGCACTTGTGCTCAAGCATACCTCCTCATACACCAGAGGCTTCCAACTAGATGTGAGGTTATGATTAGTAAAACTCAGTGACACTATAGCATTTTTTATTAGAGTAATACACTAGTGAATGTAAAAAAAGTGGATGCATACACAACTTTAATGTCACGACCCGCCTTCACCATGATGAAAGAAGGGATAACTGATTGACATACCCATCTTTATTTATGTTTAAGGAGAGAAAATGACCCCCCAGACCTGCCTTCAATAGGTCCTGGAGTGGCTACCAGCACCAAGGGTATAGAATCACACACAAAATGGAAGTAATTACCCTTTTTATTTAATAGTATCGGGTGACAAGATAATAGATCCCAAAAACAGCAAAACTGGAGGAAATGGTAAAGCCAAAACAAAACCATTCGCATATGCATGTCCAATAGTAAATTCTAAAAAAGTAAAATAAAAACACCAATGGAAAGTACCATGAAAACTAAAAATGGCAACAACAAATTCCCCAAGGTTGGAACTAGTATGGTCTTCCACGATCCTCGATGTCCTCTTGGAAACATAATTTTTTTTAATATACGTAGGGTGAGAATACATGCATACTCAGTAGGTAAAACCAAAAGTTCTCATTAACATGTGGGGAGGTATTCTAACACCTCAAGGAAAAGGAGAAAAAATGAAGCACCCATCAAGGATTCTATCCACCCAACCTCATCAGGGCATAATCCCCAAATAATGAAAGTCATGTATAGTAATAGTAACGGAACATTGATATTTGGGTAGCCCATTCCACTATACCACTGGTTGTTGAAGAAATCCTATGCATCAAACCTCTCCTGCCATTATCACTATAGTCCCACTGCCACCCCCCATCCGCACACACCTGGGCCACAAACACCCATAACCACGCCCACAAACACTTGGGCCAGAACAACTACCGCCATGCCCGAAGACACCAGAGCCTCATCCAGAAGACACTTGGGAAACAACCTGCTCGCACACACCTAGGAAAACCCCCATAACTACCCTTACGGAAGAATATTGGGCTATAATTAACATCAGGCCATCACAACCTACCTGAAGGATCTTGGGCTACACAGAAAAGGGAGCATAAAAGGAGCTAACAACCAGCCACTCATACGAGTGTAGGGAAAACACCCTCCCCAATGAAATGGGGTGTTTGATACAAAGTACTAAACTTGGGTGGGACATGAATAAGAAACATAAGAACTAAAATTATATATATAGGTAACAAGCACTCATCCCAACCTAGGGGTTTCAAACCATCCCAACACAAACACCCTTGTTACTATTCATTAATAAGAAACACCATATCCACAACCATGTCACAAATCATTCCCATAAACCAATTTCCAAACAAACCCATTACAATTTTTATATTCAACGATTCCATTTACGTAATTCTATACTATAGGGAAACTACCATGCATAGCCACAAGGCAAGGAAGGGAAAACATCCAAACAACAACTTAAGCATTCACACCTAGTTCTCTTGTAATGTTGCAACAACAAAAGTTATCTATGAGATCCCTCGAAGTACTGGAACCAAACCAAGAATGTAGATACAACCCCACATGGCCTTTGATCCACAATCTAACAACTGTCCAACAATAGAGGATCCCATCACCATCCACGACACTTCCCAATCATCAACATTAGACATCACCAGAACAGAGAAAGGGAGTTTTTAAAATTTTATTATGCCCTTAATTTAGTTATGTATTTTTCTTTGTAAAACCTATATGATCACACAAGGATTATAATTCATTAGGAATCCTTTCAATCAACCATGTTTACGTGAATGTCCAATTTCCATGTTACATCCATTCAATTATCATAGAAGACATGGTTCATTAGTTCACAAAGAAGGACCACCAATGACCATGATTTTTAGTGGACACAAGCACCTATAATCCAAAACATATTAAGGATGATAAAATAGCACAACATCATCGTCAAATACACCCTTTCATTCTTTAATAGTCTGTTTATTATCGTCGTTGAGGTTTGGTTTCAACCATCCCCACAAAAACAATAACATACCCACCCCGCATGATACATTGTAAATAGAGGTGAAAGAAAAACCCTACTTGGTTGATCAAGGATCAATGTTTTTTCCTCCACGCTCCATGAACTAGGGATACATGACATGTAGGGGAAACACTACAGGGACATTATGGGTGAGTAGGAAGGCTCCAGTATAGGCGCACCTCTAGCCTTGGTAAGGGGAAATCCAAACACACCAAGGGGAAAAACTAACCCAGCCAAGAAGAATAAAAAGAAGGAATTCCCATGAGATAAAATAGTGAGATCGTGGAGTTACGAGATATAGAATTTTAATCGGATTTAAAGACGGATCGTTGTTTCACCATGTGGTTGGGTGTTTACACATGATGGAGATAATTTTGGTTTAATAATTTCTATAATATTGGTGGACATAATGGATAAGGGTTAATGTATTTCCTTTAAACGGAGGAAACTGCAAATGACAAGGTCGGAACTGGAAAGTACGGTGAAAGGGTGTGACACTGTGGTAAAACCACACGTTTTGGTAAGATAAGGGTCAGACGACTCTTGGGTAAATCCATATATAATTTATGGGAATTAAATGGCTTTGGAAGGGGGTATTAAATCATTTATAAATACAAAGATATGTTGTGGGAGTGGAAGGAGTCAGAAACTGGAAAATGAAACAAGGGTGGTAGACCATTTGTTGAGACACCGTCAACAGTGCCAAGGACACGGTTCCACCGTCCAGGTGCCACCCTCATGGTGCCAAGGACACGGTGCCACCATCATAGTTAAAAGGACATGGTGTCACCTTCATGGTGCCAAGAATATGGTGCCACTATCAAGTTTCCACCCACACTGTGCCACTGTCACGGTGCCACCCTCACGGTGCCAAGGACACGGTTCCACCGTCATCGTGCCACCCACATAGTGCCACCATCACAGTGCCACCCCCACAGTTCCCAGGACAAGGTGCCACCATCCCAGTGTTACCCACACGATTCCACCATCACGGTGCCACCCTCATAGCGTTGAGGACACAATCCCACTGTCACGGTGCCACCCACATGGTTCCACCGTCACGGTGCCACCCTCACTGTGCCACCATCACGGTGCCACAATCATGGTTCCACCGTCATGATGCTACCTTCAAAGTATCACCGTCTCGGTGCCCTCGTAAGTGGTGCCACCATTTCAGTTTGAGACCGTGACTGGTGCCACCATGAGCAGTGCCACCTTCTTAGTGTGACGCCATGCCCGGTAACACTGTTTTTGTGGAACTGTTTGATGGGACTGAGTTCTTTTTATAAAAACCATAAATGATCCACTTCTTGGGCCGTTACATCAGATACCTCTCAAAAAATTCTCACCCTCGATAATAAAAACAAGACCCTAAGATAATTGAGGGGTCTGAAAACCCACCTCGAATGATGCCTCTTAGGAGTAATCCTCATTAACATCTGGGAACACATACCCCTTAAGTAACACCACAAATATTCAATGGTTATACCGTCAAGTCATATGGGGTAGAAAGTCCCTTCTTCCATGTTGAGGTACTATCGGCTTTGGGAACCACTGACTCATCCGCACGGGTTTAACCGCAGCCCCTAATGAATCTTGATTAGGGATCTGGTTTTCCCCATCCCATAGTTGAGACTCTTCACACGCACTTAGAGAACAAGGATAGAAACACATTTCACAGTTAACAAGGTAAATCACATCATCACAAACGATTAAAAAGCAAAAAAGAACAAAACTCAGAATAGCTCGGAGTACTGGGCACAAATTTGTGCCTCCCATTCCTAAGTACTCTCCTCGAGCCCTCCATGACTTTATAAAAATCAAACCAAAGTTATGGTTCATCCACATATAACTTTCTTCTCATGATCCTTGATCATCAGAGGTCTTTCTAAAAATTTCATGTCATCCGTGAAATCCATATTTTCCCAATCGAGGACGTGTGAATCATTGTGTAGATACTGAAGAAGAAGGGAGATGTGGAAAATGTCTTGGATCATATCCAATAGAGGTGGTAATTCCAGCTGATATGCCACCTCTCCGACTTTCCCCAACACATCGAAATTCCCAAGGAACCTAGGAGGGAACTTTCACCCATTACCGAACTGTTGCATTCCACGTCATGGGGAGACCTTCAAGAACGCATGGTCTCCAACCATGAACTCCGAGGGACACCTCCTATGATCGACAAATGACTTCTTCCAGTCATGATCTTCACACAGGTGAGTGACATGGCCTCCTGTAAAAATCTTTGAACAGAGCCATGCCAATGGTAGAGTGATAACTATTGTTGTATGAAAACACTACTAGAGGAAAGTGTTGTACCCAAGATCCCCCAATGTCCGAAACCCATGCCCATATAATTTCATCCATCGTCATGATTTTTAGCTCTGTCTTCCCATCTGTCTGGGGGTGGAAAGAAGTGAAAAGGCATAGATGGGTGCCAAAAGCACTCTAAATTCCCATCCAGACTCATGAGGTAGGTCGTGCATCCCTATCCGAGTCTATGGACCTCATAACTCCATGAAAACACAATACCTCATCTACATATCTTCATTGTAAGGCATCTGCCTCACTTGAATCCTTAATCACCCGGAAGTGAGCTGACTTCGTCAGCCTGTCTACCACTACCTAGAAGACACACCAAGTACCTTTCCACAAATTTTGTCACTTCTCGTTTCACCCCGGGCCACAAAATTTATTCCCCCAGGCCTCAGTACACCCTGGAAACTCTAGGGTGTACCACTACAAGTGAGTTATGGATTTCTCACCAAACTACCTTGCACATAATCTCTGGGAAAAACAATTTCCCTCAAAAAATTATCTCATTTTGAACATCCTACGACCACCCTTCTAGAGCATTGCATTGGTTAACCCGATTTCACATCACTTCAATCTCTATGTCTCCCCACTAAGACTCCCCCACCTGCTGTAGTAGAGAGGACTGCACTGTCATCTGAAACAGAAAACATCTACCACCAGCCTCCCTTATATTCAAGTTTAGGGAAGCCAACTACTCTATTGCCTTCCAAGAATCCATAGATTCCTGAACAGCTTCCCTCTGAGACTTCCGGATGAATGCATCCGCCACAACGTTACCCTTACCTTAGTATAAGATATCTCGATGTAGTAGTCATAAATAAATTCCACCCACTTTCCTTGTAACAATTTCAGGTCCTACTATGTAAAGATATGCCACAGACACTTGTGATCTAAGAATACCACAAATTCCTCCCCGATGAGGTAGTCCCGCCTAAACATCAATGCAGAAACAACTACTGAAATCTCTAGGTCAGTGGTGGAATAGTTACTCTTATGATGATGTAACTACATATACCCATAAGATATCTCTCCCCGTTTTTGCATAATCGTACACCCCAGTCCAAGTCTAGAATAATCACAAATCACCTCAAACAACAACTCTTTTTCTTGTAACCTTAGCACTGGGGAACTAACCAACTTTCCATTTAGAAAACTAATGGATTCCTTGCACTACTCACTTTACATGAAAGCCTGATCCTTTCTGGTCAAGGCTATTAGAGGAGCAGTGAATAAAGATAGTTCTGATACGAACCTCTGATAATACCCTACCGGACCCCGAAAACTTCTAACCTCTATCACATTTTTGGGTGATTCCTAAGAAAAAACCACTTCATCCATTGATGGGTCAACCGCTACCCCTTGCTGAGACAGCACATGTCCATATAAATTCACTTATCATGTCATGAACAAACACTTTTATAATTTCTAATGCAGTTGGTGGTGTTGGAGGATTGAAAATACCATCCTGTGGTTCTTAGAATGTTCCACCTATGACCTTGAGTGGATTAAAATTTCATCAATGAACACAATGACGAACCGGTATAGAAACATGCAGAAAATAGAGTTCATGAGCCCCATGAACACAACAGGTGCTTTTGTAACACTGAATGGAATGCCTATGAACTCAAAGGGCCCTTACCTGCACCTGAAAGAATTATATGGGATATCATTTCCCATCACACTTAACTTGGGATACCCAGACCACAGATCGATTTAGAGAACCAACTGGCTCCCCTCATTTGATCGAATAGATCATTTATTAGCGGGAGGTGGTAACGGTTCTTGACCATTACCGGATTTAGTCTCCGGTAGTCCATTCTCAAAATGAGACCACCATCTACGTTCTTCACAAACAAGACCGGAGCACCCAATGGTGACCCACTAGGTTAGACAAAACCCTTCTTCATCAATTTTCAAATCTGAATCTACAACTCCCACTACTCAGGACTTGTCATCCGATAAGGAGCCATGGAAATCAGATGGGCACCATGTTGTAAGTCTATCCCAATCTCAACAATAAGTCAAGGGGGTAGATTCACTACATCCTCATGGAAATCTCCAGGAACTCTCAAACAACTCTAGGAATGACCATTATCTTAGCATCCACTGATTCTACTGAATGCATGACCTAATTAGAAAGAAGAGGTTCCACACCTCGTCGCCCCAACTGAAAATTCTGTTCACCAACAAAATCCACAAGTTGGGTCTTCCTCATCAGAGAAGATTAATCTTATTGAGAAATAGTAGATAACAAAATTCCCAAAAAAATCCAATCGATGCCTAGGATGAAATCATATGGTTGTATCGACAATAGTAGAAGATCCCTGCTAGATTGTTGTGTCCCTATCATCAGTCTACACCCTCGGAAAACATAAATAAATTCGGTCTGAACTCTGATTAGCGTACTAAACACTAGGGGAATTGGAAGTCTCTCAGCATCTAAACCTAGATCATAGGCTGGACTGGGTGTAGCAAAGGAGTTCGAAGCTATTGTATCAAAGAAGGCATAGACAAGAGTGCTAAACAAGATGATCGTACCTTGAATGACTTCTGAACCTCATGGGATTTCTGCCTCTTTAGTGTGCAACTTCCCACACCCATCTCCTATACCTCTCGGCTGTTTGCTGCCTCCCTGACCACGCCCGGGTCGAGGTCCCTGAGGAGAACCCTGAGGCTGGCCTCCTCCTATAACATCTTCCCAAGGAGGAGCGAGAGCTCGCAGTCCCTGCTACTGCTATTGAAAGGGCCCAGCTGGAAGATGCTGCTACAGAGGTGGGCGCTAAACTTTCCCACCCCTCTGTATTGTGCTCGGTCCGGGCATAGATTCCAACTATTCCCATGGATTCCATTGATGAAGCATCTCATTCCTTCGCCCATGAGGAAAGGGTGAGGACCATGAGATCGAAATTGGAACTGCTAGGGCCTGCTCCCCCCAGGTCGACACCTAGGAAGCCCTGACACTAGAGGAATGCTGCTAACAAACCCCCCCCCCCCCTTTGATGATCCCAAATATCTTCCCTCTCATAGCAAATTTCCCACTTTGTGCATCCTTTCTACCACTTCAGCCATCTTTTAGACCTCCATGTATGTCGGTAGGGTGAAAGAAGTAACGACATATTGAAGAAAAGGTCATAGTTCCTCCTCTAAACGTCTTGCCTAAGACTCCTCATCCGGGAAGTGGTCTAGAGAAAAGAGAATGAGATCCTTGAACATGGTCCCCAACACCCTTACCTACATGATCCCCTACTAGAGGAAGAGAATCTCATGCCTCTTCTCATCCATCATCATGGATGAGAGAAATTCTGCCTGGAACTTCATGTCAAAGATAGTCCACGTAACCTCAGTCTACCTCTTCTCCCCAAAGTAGAGAGTAAACCATTGACCCACCACTGCCCGCATCTAGCTTCATCCAGAGAACCCAACACTCTATTGGAGCACTGATCAATCTGAAAGATATCATCAGCTCCTCTATCCTGTTCTCTATCTCCATGTATGAGGTGAAACCCTCGTACTTCTCGAGGGTCTTCCACTAAAAGTCATAAAGCGTCATCTACCACTGATCATCCTCCTCTTCTCGGTCAATCCTCTTCTAATTAGTCAGGTCACCCTCCTGGGCCTCGATCGCCTGCACTACTATTGGTTATCATCCAGGTGCCATAGCTGCAAGGTTTACAAGGAATGCCTAAGCCCAAGTAGTATAAAATATTTCTTTTAAAATTTTCTCATACTTATTATTCATTTAAAATCCTCAAAATACCCAAGATACATAAGAACAAAATTCATTATGCTGCATATACCTTTCTTAGGGTCTCTACCCTGTAATCAATGTAGCCTCACTTGGTCGTTCGATAGGTTCAGAGTCCTTGCATCGGATCATGGGGGGCCCTAAAATCCCATTTCCTAGACGGTATTCCCTGACCTATTTATCACACCATGATTTTATAACATTATTTTCCTACCATTCCATGAAATCCTCATGTTTCCTGAATTCGAACTCTATTTTATCTCTCAACCCCCTTCCTTTGATAACATTCTTTCATACCCTCCTTCACCAAGATGAGAGAAGGGACAATAGATTGCCTGACCCTTCCTTCTTCATGTAAAACCAGAGATAATGACCCCTGAGACCTGCCTTCAATATGTCCTGGAGTGGTGACTAGAACCCAAGGTATAGAATCACACACAAAATGGAAGGCATTAACCGTTTTATTTAATAGGATCAGGATATAAGATAGTTAATCCCAACAACACCAAAACTAGAGGTAAAAGTAAATCCGAATGAAAACCATTCTCATATGCTTGTCTAAAATAAAATGCTAAAAAATTACACGAAACCCCCGAAAAAAATTACCAAGAAAAAGAAAAATGGAAACAACACCTATCCCAAGGTATAAACACGTATAATCCTGCACGATCCTCAAAGTCCTCCCAGAATCCTGAAAACAGTTTATATATGTAGGGTGAGTATACATGCATACTTAGTATGGAAAATCAAAATCTCTCGAGCACAAGTGGGGAAGAATTATAATTCCCCATGGAAACAAAAGAAAAACTAATGCCAATAGTAAGGATTATATCCACCCAACCTCAAAAGGGCACACCCCCTAAACAGCGCAAGTCAAGTAATGTAATAGTAATGGAACTTCGATATTTGGGTACCCCGCGCCACATTCCCTCTAGTTAATGAACACATAAAATGCATCAAACCTCTCCCGACATTCTCACTATTTTCCCACTTCCATCACCCACCCACACACACCTGGGACAAAACCACCCATAACGACGCCCACAAACACCTGGGCCAGAACAACTACGGCCACACCCAAAGACACCTATGCCTAATCTCTAAGATACTTGGGAAACAACCTTCCCGCACAGAACATGGCCAACCACCACAACTACCATACCCAAAAATCATGGCCTATAATAGACCTCTTTCAATAACAGCTTACCCGAAGGATCTTGGGATACTCAGGAAAGGGAGAAAAAAGAGAGCGAATAACCAGCCACTCATAGAGTGTTGGAAAAAACACCCTTCCCCATGAAATGGGGGTGTTCGGTACAATGTACTCAAATTTGGTTTTGGCATAAATAAGAAACATAAGAACTAAAATTACATATATAAGTAACTAGAACTCATCCCAACCTAGGGGTTCCAAACCAACCCAACACGAACACCCTCGTTACTATTCATTTATAAGAAACACCACAGCCACAACCATGTCACAAATCATTCCTAGAAACCAATTTCACTATCAAATCCATTCCTATTTTCATATTCAAGTGATTTAATTTATGTAATTCTGCAGTACTGGGAAAATAACAGGCATAGCCACAAGCCATGGAAAGGAAAACATCCAAAAAATAACTTATGAATTCACATCCAGTTCTCTTATAAAGTCGTAATAAAAAAATTATACTTGAGATACCTCAAAGTACTAAAACCCAAGAAAGACTCAAGATACATCCCCACACAGCATCAGATCTAAAAACCAACAACTGAAAAATAATAAAGGATCCCATCCCCATCCACATCACTTCCCAAGAATCAATTGTACACCTTACCATAACAAAGAAGGGGAGTTTTTCAAATTTTATTTTTCCATTAATTTAGTTCCATATTTCAATCTGGTTATCCGGGGTACTCAATTAAGGATTCCTATTCATTGGGCATCCATTTAATCAATAGATTTTATGTGATTATCCAGATTCCATGTTACATCCATTCAATCATCATAGAAGACTGGGTTCATTATGCACAAAGAGGGACCACCGACGACCATGATTTTCAGTAGATGTAAGACTGTATAATTCCAAACATATAAAGAACGATATAAGAGTGAAACATCATCGTCAAACACACCCCTTCATTATTTAAAAGACTGTTTATTATCATTATTAATATTTCGTTTCATCCATCCCTATAGAAACAATTGTATACCTACCCCACATAATACACTGTAAAGCGAGATGAAGGAAAACACTAGATGGATAATCTTGGATCAATGTTTTTTCCTCCACGTGCCCAGAACTAGGGATGCGCGACATGAAGGGGAAAAACTATGGGGACTCCAGGGGTGAGTAGGAAGGCTCCAGTATAGGCGCACCGCTAGCCTCAGGAAGGGGAACACCAAATTCACAAAGGGGAAGAATAAACCCATCCAAGAAGATGAAGAATAATGAACTCCCATACAATAAAAAGGTGACATACTGGAGTTACGGGGTATTGAATCTTGAATGGATTTAAAGACGGATTGTGGTTTCACCACACAGTTGTGTGGTTACACATGATGGAGTTAATTTTCATTTAAAAATTTACATCAGAGAGGTGGCTATAATGGCTGAGGTTTAAAGGATTTCCTTTAAACAGAGGAAAACACGTGTGACAGGGGCAGAACTAGAAAGTATGGGGAAAGGATGTGACACTGATGAAAGTCCACATGTTTTGTTAGGTTGAGATTTTTCCTGACTATTTCGAAATTCCATATATCCTTTTTGGTAATTAAATGGATTTGAAAATGGGTTATTATATCATTTTAACGTCCAAAGAATTGTTGAAGGAGTGTAAGTAGTTGGAAACCAGAAAAAGAAACAAGTGTGGGACATTGTTTGTTAAGACACCGTATGTGGTGCCAAGGAGATGGTGACACTATCAAGGTACCACCCACACGGTGCCAAAGACACGGTGCCACCCACACAGTGCCAATGACATGGTTCCACAATCATGGTGCCACCCACATGGTGCCACCTTCATGGTGCCACCCTCATGTTTCCAAGGACCCGGTTCCACTGTCATAGTGCCACACACAAGGTGCCACCATCATAGTGCCACCCTAATGGTGCCAAGGACACGATACCCCCTTAATAGTGGCACCCCAATAGTGCCACCGTTACGGTACTACCCACACAGTACCAAGGAAACTATGCCAGCCACACGCTTCCACCATCACAATGCCACCATCACGGTGCCACCATCATGGTGCCATAATCACGGTGCCACACACATGGTGCCTCTATAAGCGGTGCAATCATTTTAGAGTGAGTCCATAACTGGTGCCACCATAAGTGGTGCCACCATCTTAGTTTGAGACTGTGACTGGTGCCACCTTTTTGGTGGAACCGTTTGATTAAATTGAATTCTTTTTTGGAAAACCCCTTTAATGTTCCACTACCGGGACCATTACACATAATCATAACCAGTCGCTCAAAATAATAAATTTAGGAAATAAAATATCAAAATAACATAGAAAAAATGTCATTCTAGTTTACATGAAAAGTGTCTAAATTGAATACTCTCAATAAATACATTGAAAACTCTAATGTGGGTCCCGAACATTGTCTAGTTCCCTCATCCATTATCCATATACAAATCATCCATCTAATACAAGTCAATTTTCAATGATTTGTCCCGAATCAATAAAGTCTATTTGGGTACTAATCAGGTATCCCAAGTAGGATGTGAGTACGAATCAATATGTCAATGCCAACTATGTCTAAAACAATATCTAGTCAATGATAGTTCATGTAGTTTTATAAATAAATAATTAAAATTTATTTTTAATAGTTATCAGAATATCAATTAATCATTATTTAACCTCCTAAACATCAGGTTCCTATAGATACCCATAAAACAATACCTACATTGAGCAATTCCTGAATCTAACTATCCCTAAAGGATATCATGTGTCTAAATGTCCATGTTTCTATTATATTTTTTATAAATGAATGAATATGTAACCATTCATAAATTTACACTATTTAATGACCATGTTACCATTCTATATTTAATTAAAATGAATGACCATGTAACCATTCATATATTCTCAAAAATTAATAACCATATGACCATTTCTTAATACACAAAACTGAACAACCATGTTACCATTCATTAATTCTAAAAATTGAATTACCATGTTACCATTATATATCTCTCAAAAATGAATTACCATGTTACCATTAATTAATTATCATAGTTGAATGGACATGATAATTTTATTTAATACAAATAAATGAATGACCTTGTTACCATTCCTCAATGCATAAAAAATTCCAAAATAAATTACTCACATCAATTTCACTAAAAAATCACCAATTTTCTAATCATACCAATCCCATTAATTATTTAACCAATTAATTAAGCATCCCAGTCTCACACTATTTTTTAGATTTGTCATCACAAAATTATCTTTATTTAATTCCAAAATTTATTAATCACATCATTACATTTAATTAATTCAATAATTAATAAATAATGAAACCATAATTAATTTAACAATTAATTACATTAAATCACTATATGAATACCTCATAATTAATTCATCAATAAATTATCCCAAATAAATTAATTCAATATATTATACTTAATTCAAAAATTAATTATCTCAATCTACTATCCCAAAAAATAAAATAATTAATGTCATGATATATTATCTCAAATCTATAATATCAAATATCTCTAATATCACATCTCCCTTAATTAATTAATTTAAAATATTAATTAATTCATCAAGATCTATATTGATAATAATTAAATAGTGACCCAAAAATTACATAATAATATTTAAAATCTAATCAATGGGATTTGAATTTGTAGACCACCTACCTCTATTCACTGATGAATGATATCCCAACGGATAACCCCAAAATTGAGAAGCACACTAATGTATATCTAGATCCTAATCGAAAAACCATAAATCAAGATAAACATATCAATATATAATTAATTATAAATCTATATTATAAAGCCTATATATATTGACATAATATATATCTTGATCTATTAAGCTGATGGTTTTTTACCAAAAAAATAAAAATACAATTAAGGAGGATGAACGTGAATGAAATATAATAGAATCCTCTTATATATAGATGATATGATCATAGATCATGAATTAAAATAAAAAAAGGGAGTCTATATAAACATTAAATACCTAAATAATTCTATTACATAAAAAATGCATTGGTGTTAGTTTTGTGGAAATGGGAGAAGTTTTAGGGCTTCAGGTGGATTTAAAACTAATTTTTGAGAAATTAATAATATTGTGCATAGTTTCCTCAGAAGGGGAACACTATTTTCCCAAACCATGAACCAACCACATGATTATTGTTTTATGGGTTCATGGTCTATACTTTAAGGTTTTATGGTATGAAGAAATATGCATTGGCTTTGGATACCCAAATTTCTCAGGGTTTCATTGTTTTCTGGGTTAGGGAAGACTGTTTTCTCTAGTCGTGCACCATCATTGCACATCCCCATTTTCATTATTTTTTCTTAATTTTCACCAAAAAACACCCCAATGTAATAACTAAATAAACATTACTCAATAATGATAAAATATTTCCTTAAATAAATCATGATTAAACTTTTTAAAAGGAAGGATCTTACACTACGTTTTTCGTAGACGTAGATAAATTCATTAGTTATATCTTAAAACATATCTAAAGAAAACAATATTACTAAATTTCATTTTTCATGTAGTGAGACATAATATATATGAGATAGTAATTTTTTATAGATCCAATATATATGATATATATAATGAAATATTTTAGGTCTCATGTAGTACAACTTTTTTTGTATCGAATCGAGATATGAGTTTTAGCATAATGATCAAGTGAATTCATCAGAATATTTGTATACAGAGATGTGTTACAGTACCAATTACCATCCTCATAAAGATTTTAATTTTGAAAATACCATTCAAACCCTTCTTGATTTATAAAGATCATGCTATATGTATTTGAAAGGAGGTGGGGTTTAATACCATCTCCCAGTTGAGTTTTCTTAAAACAATAGCAATCACTTCTGCATTTAGATGACTCCCTATGAAGCCCTATTTATATTTAAGTATGGAACTCTAAAATTATTCGATAATGTTGGTAAAATAATTATATTAGGACAAAAGATAGTTGATAAAATGGAAGAGATGTTTATATCCATTCAATAACACATTAGGGAAGCTTAGATTCTATTTAAGAGTTAAATGATAATCATTATCACTATCTACAATTCGATTTTTGTGAAATAGTTTCCCTATGAATCTCACTATATATGGATTTTAAAACATTTTTAAATAACATAATGTTGATCCCTAGGTATATTGGACGGGAAGATATTCTTCATCAAGTAAGGGCTATAACTTATCTTTTAACGCTTCCATTGAACCTCCATAATGTTGAAGATGTGTTCTATTTATCTCTTTAAAGAATGACATACCATATTGTTTTTATATACATGACTCAATGTTTGAACTATTGGATGATTTTCTTTCACATGGAGAAAAATGGGAAGAAATGTTGGATCACATGTTTAATGCTCTGTAGAGGAATCATAAATTAAAGAAAGCTACATGGGTACTTGATTATGTGTTGAAATAAATATATTTTTCATTTTTATATAGTAGTGTGATGGAATTTATAGGTTTAAATTAAATTTAAACATGTATAATGTAACTTACGTAGAATTGTTTGTATTTTATTTGATTTAAACATGAGTTATTTGATAACTTTCCTTACATTCAACCATGTGTCTATGTAAAATGTGATATTGTCTATTTTTGTAACCAATTTTTAAATTAGAATGTCGAATATGTTATAAATAAATTAAGATTAATATTTATGAGGGTTTTAATTACTGAATATTTTCATATTAATTCATAATAAATATGTACTAAATTTTTAGTATTGTCATTTTAGTCATTAAATATATGTTTTCTTTGAAGATTGTTTTTATTTCATTTTCTCAGACAAAATTTTATATAATTTTTAAAATATTCATAAATTTTTGTTGTGCGGTAATTAATATTAATAATTTTATCATTAGTAAATATTATGTCAAGTTTTATTTTTAGTATTTTCATAAAATTAGTTTTTCATACTGAATAGTAAAAAATGCATATTTTGGAAACCAACCACTTCTATTCATTAAATTATTTAATGTACAATTATCATTATATTTTTAATTTTATATTAAAATAACGTATGATTAATTTCATTATAAATAATCTAATTAATTTCATATAAATTAAATTTATACATTATATTTGTATATGTACATTTTTGGGCTCAAAAAATATTTTTCTTAAATGAAAATTTTCATACAATGTGTTTTTATCATAATAAATAAATTAATCTGTAATGGTTAATAATAAAAATAATATTAATATATTATATAATAAATAAAATATTTTATAATTCATTTTATTGTTTATATATAGGATATATTTTAAGTAGATTTATTTTTATACGAAAAAATTCAATTTTCATGAAATGTTTTTTCATTACGTTTTTTACATTTATGTAAAAATAAATTATTCCAATTATATAAATTTTATATTGATGAATATATTCTATATTTTAAATCAGAATAATTAATATAATTTATGATTTTGAACAGTTTTTCTAAATGAAAAATCATATGAATTTTTTTTTTACAAAACATAATGTTTAAACGTGTTTACTGGGTTGGGGGTTAAACAATGATAAACGGGTAGAAATGACACAAAAAATTGTATAATTATTATTTTTGAAGTAATTATAACCTTAGAATATCTTATATTTTTAATTATTTTCCATTTTTTTAAATTATCATGAATATGTAATTATTATATTTAAATGCGTAATGTAATTCGATGTGTGTCATTCCCCAAAATTATAAAAGGGTTCTTATTAATATTTGGTATTCACATAATTTCATCAATATATATGAGAAATTAGATAACCCAAAACCATTCATTCTTCCTTCCCTTCATCCTAGAGCATTTTGTATTCCACTATTTCTATCCTAGGATGGATTACGGTGTAATCCAAGCGAGGTCTCTCAAGGAAAAGGTTAAAATTTTAAAAAAATATCATTCAATGTCATTTTGTCTTCAACATTTTCAAAAAATAACATATCCATATTAACATGATGGATATTTTATTTAAAAATACTATTATTTTATTATGATTATTTCATAACCATTTCCCACATCATATACCTTAAAATGTAAATGAATGTATTAGTTATGCATATGTGTGGTATGATGCCTCTATATATCTATATAATTATTTTTCCACCACCATCATTCATGGTTGGTTGTTACTATGGATTTAATGTTTATATATGTTATTTATGATATGAAAATTCATTTATAACTACTATGTCTTATCTATCGTCTTACATTCCTATCAAATGGAAATTGATAATGTCACTCGTACGTAGGTGTATTCCCCACCTCTATAAAGTAACATGATTTGTTTTTCATTTCTTATTTATAAACTATATATTAAGGAATTATTTAATTAATATTTATGGTATTTATGATATAATAATTATTCTATAATGATATATTATTTTTTACCTTTATTTCTTCGTATCAACAAAGAAGTGGAAACATCACTTGTGCATACATATAGACTAACATAAACATAAATTGATTTCATTTATTTTTCATCACCTATTTTTATTAATGGCAATAAAAGAGTACATTATGATTATATATTTTACTTATGAAATAATTAACATTCTAGAAATTATATAACAAAAAAAGTGAAATACATCAAACATCCCAACCGAAAGAAACATGAATAATAAAAAGGTTAACTACTAGAAACAATTATTTTAATAATCAATTATCAATAAATAGTTGTTAAAATGTTATTTGTGAACATAAATGATATTATAATTTTTTTTATTGAATAATAATAAATATAAATTTTCTATACATGATTTTATATCACATTGAACGGATATTGAACATGAGGTAAGAGTTTCATGTTACATTATCACCGTTTATCAAGATTACTTGTCCATAAATATACAATTGTTAAATTTTGTGATACGTCAATAATAAATATTTTTATATTATACTGAAAAAATTATTTAGTTAAATTATTGGTTTTGCTCTTATTTTAATGTCTCTAGGTTATTAAAAGACTAATGAATGATATTATGGAGACCAAATTTTATTTTCCACATATCTTAAGAATAATTTATTCAACATGCATCTCTTATTATAAATTATCAAAATAATGTTTTTCATTCTATTCTAAAATGTTTTATTATAAAAAGTTTTACCCACTTTTTACTTCTATTAATTTTTTTTATAAGTAATATTTTCTAGGTTTTCCAAACAACAACAATTTTTCTAATGCCATAAACATAATATCTGTCATAATATACTAAAGATGAATAAATTTTATAACTATCATGGAAAATATTTTATTTAATAATTAATATACATGTTCTCAAGGATCATTTCAAAAAAAGAAAATTCATTAAAAAATTTAACAATATTTATTACATTTTTAAATACAGGACTTCAAAATTAAAATTTTATTTTCCTCAAGAAATATTCTTGTTATGATATAAATGTATTTTCATCTAAAACATCACCCGTTTCAGGTTTCATATGATTTAAAAGGTAGATGATAAAGTTTCATAATATTTATTCTTTCTCCTGATGTTAATTGATTGTTATGATGACATATTTATAAAACACATTTCAATTTGTACATGTTAATCTATGTTGAAGGGATAAATATTTTCATCATCATATTAAATAAATTTTAATTGATTATGATTACTAGATAGATGGGTATGTTTTAACCGACGAAATATTTGGATAAAGATGAAATTTTTATGATCACCAAGGGTAGACATGTGGTTATCCATGTACTAAAACAGTGTACATGAGAGTTTAAACACATGAAAAAAGAGGGTATATGTGTTGTCATCCCAGGACAATAATAGGGTACATGAGTTGTTATCCCAGGTCTGAAGTAGATACAAAAATGGTTTTCCCGTGCCTAACCAATGATGATTGTCTTGTGGGATGCCTTGACAACATATTTCTATTATTATGATTATGCTAAACATTATGCCACTCTTTTATGACATTATCTTATGCCAATGTTTTTCTGTCATGTCTCATGTTATTTGATACATTTATGAATAGGGTATTATAATTAACTATGTTTTATACCATTAACCAATATTATGATATATGAATTGATTGATGTTATTTTCAAATTATATGAACATATTCTCAAAACACTTATAATCATTATATTATAATAAGTGATCATTTATTGATATCTCCCTTGTTTACCATTTTTGAGCATTAGTAAACATTGATTGTGATGTTTTTATTTCCCCTGGATATGAGGAGTGTTTCTATGTCTGCTATTTCTATAAAAGGTTATAGATGTGAAGATCTTAGTTGTAGATGATGTAGATATTTTCTTTTCTTGTTGTTTATGATTCATTATTTTCAATGATAGTAATCCTTTATAGTTCAATAATGGATAATAATGTTATTTAATTTGTATTCATATAGTATGATGTTATTTTAATGTATTTAATTTTTAGTTCACCGTATTTATCACCACATCATTCCCACTCTCCAACCAATGAGTAAACCTCATCTGATTGTGTCCACTCTTAATCCTGTTATCATATATAACTACATTGTGTCCACTCTCAATATTGAATGCAATGAAAATTACATTATTTTGTCTCTCAATATCAATATATCACGAGATGTAAAACATTATCCAACACATTATATGTAAATATACGACCCAACCCATAAATGTTCATACATATTCATTTAATAAGATATCAATCATTTATCACAAAATGAAAATGCATGGATGTAATAAGGGATTCATATAATTTCAAATTTTTATCACATTGAAAGATATCCAAATTGGAATGGTATATAATAAAATTTATCCCAGAATGTGTATTTCATAATGTAATTCATAGGTTTATTTATTAAAAAAATAATATGAGGTAAATACTTTGTAGTTAAAGAGAAAAATGGAAATGAAACATCAAATGGTATTTTAAAAACATTTAATAAATCCACTATATTACCTAAGAGAACATTTTATTCTTTATAAATGAATGTTCTAGGATAATAATTTCGGTATCAAGGTTCTTTCCCTAGAGTTGATGAATTTTCATGATAAAAAATACATAATTAATTTCATTAAATTTCAAATGAACAATCTCATCCATCCATTGTTCCTTTTCAATTTTAAATTCATCTCTTATTCAATAAAATGAATGTGACTTTTTCATTCCTTGAGCACAAACATATCATGATACCCATTAAAAAAATTGTATGTCATTATATCCTTCTTTATAAAAACAAAAATATTGGCACATAACATCCAATATGCATAAATCCTCATATAGATGGATAATATCTTAAATCCATTAAACCCAATCCAATGGTTACCACGAATAATTCAATAAATGGTTAAACATATATCCCTTAAAATATATAATTCATTTTTTATTCCTTAAATAATATCGTATCTTATAAAAAACTTTTTTTTATTAGACTCTTGGTTTTATCCTTAATCCAAGAGGTTATTAACTATGATTTTATTATTCCAAAATCCATGTATTGGGATATGATCACATGAATCATCACTAAAGGATGTATGATAATATATTCATAGAGAATATTCATACAAAATAAATAATGAACTTCAAAACTAAATGGGGAGCATAAGTTTTCCCTAATTACTATGATTTACTTATTTGATTTTTATTTTATAAGGTTTCATATTTTCCTTTTTCCTCAGATGTTATTTTATCTTATCATTATAATTATTCCTTTTATTGGGGAACATGACGGAATAATGGCCAAATTCCATGCAATTGAAACACTAATGCGTAGGAGGTTCATTCTTTGGGGATTTATCATTATTTACATCATTAGCTTACTCCAACCCATTAATTGTACATTAAACCATTCTATGACCTCCCCTTACTCACGTAAAAAAATTAATAGTCCCCATAATACGATTCTATAAATGTTTATTCCCACACATTCTGCATAGTGGAATGAGAATTTTATTTTCTTCATAGTTTTTATATTTTACATTAAACTCCACTTTCATTTTGTTATCATGAACATGAGATTGATACTCAAAATTCAACATCCATTTTCAACTTACCCACTTTTTTCTCTTGGTTTTAGTATCCACTATTAGAGTAGATTACTGATGGTTGTTGATGTATTGGTAGTTCAATAATGGTTTTATTGATTTTGAAGCTAAATTGTTTAACACTATTTAATTTGGGAACATCAGGTGCCTTTTAGAAATGATGGCGTGGAAATGGCGTTTAACTCCCCTTGTGTGTGATTAGGTGGTGTGGTACACATCATGGATGATGTCTAGCTAAGGGGTTTCTAACGTCAGGAGGATAACAAAAAACAACTTCTTTTATATATACTATTGTATATTCTAGACAAGGATATTTTAGGACTAGGTTTCACCACATTAATGAATCGATCAAATTTTATATCATCTAGGATGATAATACCATAACAGTACCATTCAAGGCTTGTAAAATTTTCTTTATAGTCACTAATAGATTTATCATCCTTCTTATTAATCTTAGCGAATTCAATTTCCAAAATCGTAAAAATAATATGAAGAAAGTACTTATTAAAAAATATTGTATTGAACTCATCACAATAAATGGAGTCAATTTCAGGCCATCACCTCGTATTCATAATAATATTACACCATTGATATTCCTAAACTTTTAGATTGTAGACGTTAGGAATGAATTTTTCATTCTCTGAACACTTGAGAATGGAAAATGAATTTTTTGTGGAATTGATCAATTTATCATAAAATAATGTGTTAAAAAAACTTCTTGATGACAGTGGATTTTTCCTCATCAAGGACTCAACATATCATTGTTCCCTATTTTTTCTCATTTGGATGTTCACCTTGACTCATAAAATCATAAACCTGATTGATAATATAAAAAAAGTTTTCCATTTCATCTCCCATAAGATTCAATTTATCAAGAGGAAAATCATTTAATTTTCCCATTTCATTCCTTTTTATCATTGTACCTTATAGTTTCCTACATTCACTAATACTAAAAATAATCATGTAAAAAACATCATACATGGGAACTACATAATAAAAAAACACTTTTTGGGTGACTAAATCATGACACCTTCCCTTTTTAATCAATTAAAATGCTATTTTATACTATTTTATTTATATTCATATTCTATTTATATCCATCTTGATGGTGCATAAAGAGTTTTTGAGTTCTCAAATCATTTCCCCCAATTGTGTAAATGAAGGTGTTCTGTGAGGCCCATTACAGTGCACTACTTCCCAATAAAATCTATGAAAATATGATGTTTTGGGTTTTTAATCCTATTTAAATCAATTCAAGAGTCACATCCACATAAATTATCTTTACATGGATGTATTTTTTGGAGGCCACTCTCTCAAATTATTACCTTAACTCATGTACATTTTCCTATAAATTAACTAATACTTAGACATATCATTAGAGATATGCCTAGGCATATATTTACATATATATCTTGGGATATCAATAAGGTTCTCTCACACCAGCTTCTAAATGATGAATAAAACATTCCATTGATTCTAACTATAGTAACCCAAGCTTAGAAAACATGGATATTACATCATTTATGATGAATAGTCATCCCATTATAGAAATACATGTTTAAGGACTGTAATGGTTTTGTATCATTGGAAAAATTGAAATATAATCATATAACTTGATGAAATATCATTAATATCTCTCTTAAATAACTTCACCTTTTAGTACTCCTCCATAATATGTTTCTTAATAACATGGGGAATGGAAATATTAGAACCGGTGAGATTATATTCATATAAAATGAAAACTAGGGAGATATGTAAGCATAAAATGAGCATAAGGGTATGAAACCATGGTGATAACATTATAATATCAATCTCTTCATATAAAAGATCATTAAAATGAATCATTTCATAAGTATATATCGTTCATAATATATTAATGAAAATTGAATAAAGATAATAATCCATGAAATCATAAAATATGAATAAGAAATGGAATTTTTCCATACAAATAAGTACAGAAATATTATGTTAATGATACCTACGAAGACCTTTATAAAATGTTAGGCAATGGATAATCACTTGTGTAACATCTTGTTACCTTTCTATCATACATGCATTAAAACATATAGTGTTTTTCATATCTAATTGTTTGGGTAGCGTTGAGAAGTAATTCATAGGATACCTTTAATGGTTAATTTATAGATTTATTGGATTTTCGGCATAAAGATATTGGTTCCCCGGCCTTGTAAGGTATTACAAACCGTGTAATTTTGATATATGGAGTGTGATTTCTAAAATAGT
Source organism: Viscum album (assembly GCA_963277665.1). NCBI lineage: Eukaryota > Viridiplantae > Streptophyta > Magnoliopsida > Santalales > Viscaceae > Viscum > Viscum album. Next base: position 382,516,907 of record OY728151.1, read on the forward strand.
AATAAATCCATTTTTATCAAAAGGTTATCAGTGTTATGTTGATTTTGGGATTTGGAATTGACATGAATTATAATTTCGTTACACTTTGAATGAAGTCCCATGTGCAGTTTTAAAACACAAATAGTGGATAAAAATCTTATTTCCTCTTATCCCCATTTCTTTTCTCTCAACCTAAGATCCCATTTCAAGAAATTATAGATCAGTCAAATATTTTTGGGTAATTTCAATTAGCGATTTACCATTGTTGTGAATGTGGTGTGACTTTTTAGGTTGAGTTCTTATATCATTTTCACCATCGTTATTGTTGGTGGATTTTATTGTGGGTTTTGTTGAGGGTTTTATGATCCCTTGAAAATGTTAGGTTGTTCTGTTAGGATGTCCAAATTGGATTGAACCTAAATTTATTTATTTAAACCCAAAAGTTAAATTTTAATTAAATTTCATTAAATTCTTTTCAATTGTTTTATTAAAATCAAAATTCCATTTAATTGGGTGATTAGAATGTGAAATTGGATTTTTGGAATGAAATTGCAACCCCCTGCCACCAATTCCATTGAATTGTGGTGTTTTTGTGAAATTGATGGGATAATTTGGAACATAAATTGATTAATTTAAATTATTTTATTTAATTTTTGAAATTTATATAAAATGTGTATTTGAGAAAAACGACATAAAATGGTTTTGATTAAAACCTAGTAGTTTTAACTTGTAAAATGGATTTTTTTTATTAAAACCCCAATTTTCGGGTTTTAAATTGAAAATTGGAACTATTGATAATGTATTTTTGAATGAATTTAATGTTAACATAGTTTTAAAAACAAATTTATACTAATTAATTTTATTAGATAAAATTAAATCCAATAAAGTTAGTGAGCTATTGGGATAAAAATCTCATGAAACATTGTAGTTGACATGAAACATGGTGTACAGGGTCACATCCTCGATGGGATTGTGATGAGTCACCTTTTGACAGTGTTAGAGGGATGTGTGTGCACACATATTTCCATGATCACCATTGAGTGTGTGAGGATCTTGTTTGCTGGAACTATCATACATTTTGGCAAATGGATATTTCTCACTTTTTTTATTTGAGATATAAATATATTCTAGTGTTTTTAAACTATTTTAAATTCCTTTTGAATTTATATAAAATGTTTTGTATAAAATTTTTATTAACAAATTTTTTTAATGTATTCCCATCATTTTAACTAAAGAACATGAATTGTTTAAATTATGCTTTGAACATCCACACATGATTATTTAAAATATAAATATCTTATCATGGTTAATTAAATGTTGGAATATATCAGGGAATCCATTGTGGGAGCCTACTTTGGTTTTAGTTCACAACCTACCTATTCCATAAGGTGATTTATCCCTTCAGGTTCAAGTAAGTGTAAATCACCACATGGAGGTGGTTCTAGCTGTTGATCTGTAGATATGATTAGTTGTGTCAATTCATAAATTGGTATTTTTTTCCTATTTTTTGTTCATTAAGGCAGTATATTGGATTTTGAATGTCGTTTTGACTACTTGAACACATATCATCATTGATTTTAGTTTTTATGTAAACTAATTTTCCTTTGTTTTTTCCATAATATTTGCGGAAAAATCATTCCCACATTCATTTTGTTTGATGATAGTTTCTAATTGGCATCTTGTTTGGTTCATGTATTACCTTTATTCCATTTTAGTGTTGTCTCGGTATTATGTTCCATGGTACTTGGTTGGTTCTTGGCAATGTGGAATAATAGCTCTATGTTTATCTTTTTTCTTAATGCCAGTATGATTTGTGTTTTCTATTTATGACTCCGGAGGTGTTTGGTATCCATTTCTTGGAGAGCTCTCAATACAATGAACCCTATTTCACAATGTATTGTTAGGTAAATACATCTTCAAGATTATTTCTAGTCATTTACTTAATATGCATTTAGATATATTGAAATCTAAATTATTTTTATTTTGTCTACTTGGATTTATTTCTCTTATTTCTCTATTTTAGTCTTAATATTATGTCCTCCATGACGTCTTCTGATGTGGTGTAGAATTATGCATCTAAGAATATCTGTGAATCAGATCAAGGAGGATGCTTCTATGAACCTCTGTGAGAAAATACTCTCATGGACCCAATCCCAGTTGGGGTGATCATGCATATTGTTCATTTTCTAGGATAGGAACCACCATAATCTCTCATTCAAGATCCATCTATAGAACCTCACATGGATATTCTCATGATTATTTCTGATGATTTAATTCAACATAGTCTACCACAAATCTATATCTCAAATTATACTCAAGAGGATAAGGAATGGTTGGGAATGATTAGGCATTTTATTGGGTTCTTAGAGAAACCCACCCAAATCAAGGTGAAGTGTTCCCCTATCGTGTTGGAGGGACAAAGAAGGATAATGTGGGACATAATGGTGATGGAAAAGATTCATGAGGTATTAGAGTGGAAAAACATCAAGGTTATTTTAAATTAATAGTTCTTTCTAGATTCGACATTGTATTCCATGTCCACTGTGTTTTTCAAACTCGAGCAGGAGAACTAGACCGTGAAATAATATGCATACCATTGTATGAGTATGTGCAGATTTCAACTATGAATGTATTGTATAAAATATGAAGGTTCAAAGCTTTGGGTTGGGGCTTCAATGTGATATTTTTTCTCAGTTATTATTGTTGAATGTGACTTCGTATACTGATGTTATAGATAGAGAGATAATGGTCTAAAAGGACCTCGATGGAAAGTCAAGGATGCATGTAGTTTCAATAACTCCCAATGGCAGTGTAAATTCCTCTATGTGGAAGAAGAAGCATGATGGTTATCATGGAGGTTCTTGAAAACATGGTCATTCTAGACCTCATTCAATGCCTAGAAGATGACCTCTTATTTTCTACCAGTGTTGGAATATATGGCATTCAAAGAGGTTTTTTTATAGAGGAACCCATGTTTTGTGGCTTCAGCAGACACCTAGGTCACATACATAAGTTCTTACATGAGTTTTTTCTCCCTATAGTAGGATAATATCTTCAGAAATAATACGGAGTAGGATGAAATTAGATGCTTCCTAAGAAAAGGGGTTCTAGAAATATTAATCGGGAACAATTCTTCTTCACATAGTGGAAGAGTATCCATACGAAGCAGATACAGGTCAGGTGATGGTGAGATGTACCATTACTACAACTTTATTTTTAGTGACCCCTTTATTTTATACTGGTGTATATCATTCGTTCATTTCATCCCATATTGTAAATATTCTAAATCTTCATATGGGTATTTTATCTTATTTAATGGATATTAATACACCCCTTCATTAGAAGATAGAGTAAGGACTCTATTTTTCTTATTATATGCTATCATTATGAGATATTGATCTTGTAAGCATTGTTCTCCACTGGTAGTACAAATGCCTCACATTAACATGGCCATGAGGTCCTAGCCCACCAGGTACCACAGGTTTCCCAACAGTTTTGTGGTCACCTCCCGAGGGTGGACCCACATTCCTAAACATGTCATCAAACAAAAGATTGTACCAACATTCAAACAAATGTTACTTATAGTGTGAATTTTCCTCACTCTCACACTCCTTGGGAAACACCCCAGAATGTCACCCATCCTGGTCATGACTCCAAGGCAGTAAATATTAACTATGGAGTACTAATCATGTAGGCTCTGAAAAAAATGTCTCTCAATGTTGAAATGAGTCATACTATTTTATTCATTTAACAATTTATCCTTCAAGTTTTTAACATCCCCCCCTGAGAATGAAATCATCTATGTGGACCTTAAATCTGAAACCTAGTAGTTCCACCACACATACATCTAGGTTCCTGTTATGATACAAATGGATCATCTGGACCCCACTAGTAGCACAGACACCCCACTTTAACATGGCCATTGGACCTTCCCTTCTTGGTACCAGTATTTCCCTCACAAACATGTAGTCCCATCATTGGGGTCCACCCATATACATGAATGGGTCATCAAACTAAATATTGTCCCCACATTGAAACACAATTTCATTCCATTGTGCTTTGACCTCAGTTACACTCTCCCTGGTAAATATCTGAGATGCTCACCCTTCCTAATCACCACTCCTCGATAATAATTCTTAACTATTGATTTCTAATTAGGTAGGCTCTAGAAAACAATGGTGTGCCTTGTGGAAATGAGTCATATCATTTTAGTCATTTAACACTTTTCCATTCTGAGGTGTTACAAATAATTCATGGAGATTTTTGTTTCTCAACATGAAACCACTTAACATCATTTTTGGGATGGATTCTCTCATAAATAATAAATCACATATAGTTTTTTATCTGTAATTGGACTACTTTACTACACCTGATTGTGTATTTATTATCATTCAATGAGAAATGTACCTTAGTTTGATTTGAGATAAGCCTACTTATCTAGAGTGTGGGAAAGTAAAATATATATTATCATTTGTTCTTGATTGATATTATTTTAGCAGTGATCCCCTCCATCCAATTTTTAGTTTCTAGAAAAGTTCTCCTAAGATTTAACTAGTATTCCACCGTTATGTGAGGTGTTGTTTTATATTAAATTAGTTCCTAGTACTCAAACAATGTCTATTACCTCTTACCACAAGCAACTAGTTGATATGAAATTGTTGAGGACTCAGTTGGATGATCTACTAGATAAATTAAATATACTCCCAATTGTGTCACCTTGGGTGGTTCTAGTTCACATTTCCATGAATGATGATAGTTCACTATGCCATTGAGTTGATTATGGATAATTCAGTTGAGTTATGGTATAGACCAAATATCTTTTTCCACGGATCTATTATCTATTTGATTTGTTGAAATAGTTGAAGTGGTTCTCATGGATTGACCTCCAATATGGTTACCATTAGTTCTGGATAATGGAATTTGGAATCAACAAATACCCCTTCAGAAGAAGGTATGACCATTGTTAGTACCTTTTCATTCTCTTTGGTCATACCACTGCTCTAGTAGTCTTCATGGATTTCATGAATATAAATTTCCATGAGTATCTTGATATATTTTTGATAGGCTATGTGGATGAAAACCTAGATTGCTTTAATACCATATAGGATCATCTGTGTCATTTTTGAGAAGTTATATAATTGTTTAGAAATCAATCCAACTATACCACGATCTTGAAATGTTATTTCTGGATCTAGGAAGTAAAATTTATGGCACATGTGGTGTTATAACATGGTATTAGAATTGATACTAAAAATGTGTATGTTCTTATGACATGGGAGAAACCACAGAATGTTTTTTAGAATCGATGATTTAGATGGATATTACTGTCAGTTCGTAAAGAACATCTCAAATTTGGCATATTCAATGATAACTCTAACATAGAAATGGGTTTTGTTTTCTAGGGATACCAAAATCTAGAGATCATTTGTTGAGTTGAAACATTTTTGACTTCAACTATAGTGTTGAATCTTTTAGAGACTGACCAATGTTATGTGGTCTTCTGCAATTCATGGGGTTTAGGTTTGGGATATGTTATTATGTAAGGTGATTGTGTCACTTGTTACAACTATCATCATCTTAGGACCATGAATGTAATAACCCTAACGATGACCTTGAACATACTATGTTAATGAACGCAATAAAGAGTTGGTGGCATAATCATTATGGATAATGGTTTACCATATTTTCAGACTACAATAACATCAATTATGTCTTCTCTCAGAAAGATTGGAATATCTTCCAGAGGCGATGAGTGGAATTCCAGAAATCATTCAATAATGAAATCGACTATATCCTAGGGGAAGAGAATGATCTCCTAGATCCTTTAGGCAGGAATATTCTAACTTAGTATTTTAAATAATATTTTGATGAGTGGAACTTGATTGGTCTCATTGCATAGTTTCATGTTTTGTCAAGGAAACCGGGGATGAGGTTTCATTGGATAGTGTTTAGTTGAAATCGTCTCTTCTACAAATGATTCTTTAGGAACAACACCTCCATGTTTTGGTCAAAAGAAATTGAGATTATTTTTATGGTGGGGAGACCATTTCTGAGTTGTTTATCTCTATATAAGGAATTATTTGATATCATAATAACTATTCTGTGCCGTTACAGTTGATGAAATTTGTTATGTGAGATTTCCCTAATTCCCTATGGGGAGTACACCCCTGAGCGATGAATATTTTATATGACATGAGGAAAAAATTTTGGTGGTCTTGTATGATATGGAACCTTGATAATTGTGTATCTCATTGTTATACAATATAAATGGTCAAGAAAAAGAACTATAAATGTTCATATTTTCTACATCCACATATATTGACTATTTGGAAGTGGTATTTGGTCTCATTGGACATTGTGGTCACGTTTCCAGATACCCATAGGGAGAAGAATGAGATACGGAATGTGATTAATATGCTGACTAAATCATCTCAATTTATACCCATTAGTGACATAGACAAGGTTGAGTAATTATGAAATATATGTATGAAATATATTATTTACATTCAGGATATTCTATATGCTATAATATCTGATAAGGATTCTTGTTTAACTTCTCATTTTGGGGAGTCCTTTGGGAGGAACTCATATATCTGGTCCATTTATGCATGGAGTACTATTTAAAGTCAGTTTTCTAGATTAATAGAGCGACACAGATTCTTGAGAATATTTTATATGCTTGTGTCCTCAAATTTTTTGGGTATTGGGATGATCACTTAAGGATGGATGAGTTTTTATACGACAACTGAAACCATTTCTTGATCTGGATGGCTCCTTTTGAGACATTTTATACAAATCCTCTCAATTATCTATTGTTTTGGTTGGAGTGGTGAGAGTTTATTGGTTGGATTAGGCTTGGTTTAAGTGACAAGAAATGATTGATTTGATTCACAAAAACTACTGAAATCACATAGTAGTTGTTAGTCTGATTCTGATAATCATCATAGATATTTTGAATTTTAATTTGGTGACTAGGTGTTGTTGAATGTTTCATCCTTATTTTGTCATCATTGGATTATGAGGAACAGGAAACATGATCCACAGTTTTTGAGACCTTTTTATTTTTATAGAATTTGGTAAAAGTGGCATACCGTTTTTCACATCCACTACATCTGATATCGATAAAAAAAGTGTTCCACGAATCTCAGCTAAGCCAGTATCTATTAAATGCATATCATATTCTTAGATGGAGTGATATTGAGGATAAACCTGATTTATCCATTACTGAACGACCATTAAGTATATATAATTTTGAAACAAAGGTTATTCATGGGAGGATGATTCCTTTGGTTTGTGTGCTATGGAAACAAGATTTATATTCTTATGAGATGTGGGAGTGTGAGGCACATATGAGGGAGTTGTGGCCAATCCTTTTCGATAAGGAAACATTTTTCTAGAATTTATATGGATAGAATGTTTTTATAGGTTGGAGGTTGTAACTTCTCATTACCTTTCAATTAAGAATGTTTTTCCCTTATAGTAGTGTTTTTTTATAATTGATTGGGTAATGTTGTGATGGAATGGGTAGGATACCTACAATGGTGAAGTCAATGATTTGTTGGATTTTCATCATAAAACTATTGGTCCTACAGTCTTACTGGAATTTTTACATTGTGTAATGTCGTTACATGACTTGTAAATTCTATTATAATAATAGATTCTATTTCATAAAAAGGTGATGGGGTTTTTGATGTTTTTTTATTTTTTTAATTACATGTCTTATAATTGGGTTACACGTTGTTAAATTTCCTAAGTATTGTTTTTAAATAGATAGTTTGGTTGAAATGCTATTTTCTTGTCTCCATATTTCATTTCTCTTGACTCAATATCCATTTTTCGGTGATTTTTGAGCCTTCAAACCCCTTCCAAGTTGTTTTAATCATCGATTGAGCATTGTTAAGAGTGTGATGTGACTTTCTGGGTTGATTTCGAAGATATTTTGTGCATTATTTCTTTTTGGTGTGTTCAATTTTGGGATATTTGTTTCCCTGAGATTGGAATGTGTTTCCATAATGATTTAAAATGTTTATTGACCCGTAATTTCTTGATTAAAACCCACTTGTTTGATTTAAATTAAATTTATTTAAATTTTATTCAATTGGTTTATTAAAAACCCAATTCCTTTGAATTGGGGTATTTGAATATGAAATTTTATTTTTCGCACAAAATTGGGAAAACCCCGATTTTCATTAAATTTGTCATTTTTTCAAATTGATAATGAATTAGGGAATTTAAATTGATGATTTTGAATTGCGAAATTGATTCCAAGATTAAATTTGATAAAAATATCATTAAATAGTTTTGAGAAAAAACTAGTGGTTTTATCTACAAAAAGGATTGTTTTTATTAAAACCCTAATTTTTATTTTCAAATGGAAAATAAACACTTTTGATATGGGATAATTGTATGATCAATATTTGTAATTTTTTTTAAAAATAAATTTACAATATAAGATTGTTTTAGAGAGCATAAAAGTTTTTTAAGTGATTGAGTTATTATGATATCAGATTGTTGACACTTTAAAACTGAAACAAAACATAGTAATGAAGCTCAAATCCCTGATGCGATCGTGATGAGTCACTTTTTTCTAGTGATAGTGAGATCTGTGTGTACAAATATTGTGGTGATAACCTTTGAGTGTGTGATAATATCGTTGCCTATAACTATCATACCTTTTTGAAGATTTCTAAGTTACACACAAGTTTATATTTTATATATAAATTTGATCCATAGTTTATAAATTATTTTATAGGCCATCTAAATTTATTTAATTTTTTTCATATATTTTTTTTATTAATAAATTTTTTAAATATATATCCATAATTTGAAATGAAGAGAATGAATTGTTTTCATTATTCTCAGAACATTTATACCTATTTGTTTAAAATTTTAATAACATTACATGGTTAATTAAATTTTGGAATCTATCATGGCACCCATGGTGAGACTATACTGGGATTCTAGCTCTCACCCTATCTGTTCCTTTAGGAGTTGGTAGATTTTATCCTTCCAGGTATGAGTATGGGTAAAGCACCACTTAGAGGTGATTCTAGTTGTTGATAGGTGGACATGGTGAGTGGTGTATGTTTGGAATTGGTTTGTTTTTCCAATTTTTTGGCACTTTTTTATTCTACAATGGGTTGTTCATTCCTATTTTAATTATGTCACACTTCTTGCTATGATGTTTCTTTTGTATGAATACTGCTTTTTTTTTATTGATTCTGCAATGTTTGTGGAAAAATCATTCCTAATTTAATTTTTTAGGATGGTAGGTTATAGTCCCCAATCCATGAGGATTGTTAATGATCTTTGTGCCACGCCAATGCTGGATCAGTTTTCTGGATACTAGGGTACCCTGGCTGGTTCGTGACCACCTGTCTACATAATTTGTGCATGGGATTCCCTCCAATGTAACCACTTGTTTTAGACTTGGTATTCCCTCCCATGTTTCATCTTTTTTTGGAACGGTATTATATATCTTTTACCCTCTAGATTCAGTCTTAATAATCTATATTGTTTTGGTCTTATATTGCCATTCCATGTTCCCTCTTGTTTCGGGCTAAGGGGGCCCTCTTGTTTTGATTGTGGGATTCCATCCCCAATACACACTTATTTCATTCTTATTATAAAAAATTATTTTGGGATTGGGATGCCTTAATGTGTACTCTTTGTTCTCATAAAAGATTTATCCTTAAAAAAATAATTTTTGAGATATGTACGATGAACCCATCAAATAATTAAATAATACATGCATATGTCACAAGATAACAAAATATTCATCATATCCGGACTCATATAAATAGATGAGTTTGATAAACATTATACCATAAACCACGAAATGAATTTGATATTATAAATTATTTATCACATCCTATTTTTTTAAAAAAGGGATAGGTTTCATAGTCATATCATCATAGAATACCTGAAGACAGAATTAGGTTTTCATAATTATTTATCATGTTATATCCTATGGAGAAGATTTAGGTTCCAAACAAAATTCATCTTAAAATTAACCAATCAATAAAATTATATGAATGGTGACCATGGTTTATATCACCTTTATAGAATAAACTAAATCTAAGGATTTCGATGTATATAGGGAAATATTTTTAATGATCACTTGGAAAATTTCTAAAGGAAATCCATCTTTCTTAGAAAATAACTTATTAAAAATTGAATCATTTTCAAAATCCTTTTATTTTAATACCGATTTTAAAAACATTTAATAGGAGATTTATAATAACCAATAAAAATATTCTTTATTAACATATACTTTTTTAATTTTAATTTTCTTTTTAAAACATAAAAACATTTGAAACTGTTTTCAATGAAAATAACCTTGAATTCCTTTAAAGCGAGCTTGATTTTTTATTAAAATATTTTCATTGAATATAACATTGAAAACATATAATGTAATATCAAAAACATTTTTAAACCCATTTATTTGAAAATAAAACAAAAAAATTATAATGGAATCTTTGAAAACATGGTTTTTGAGGAACAATGATTTCGACCGAAATGAGAAATAAAGTAATATTTTCTTAAGAATTATTTCTTAATTATAAGTACCAAAGAGTATAAAAATTGAAACATTATTTGGATATAAAATTAATAACATGAGGATAATAAAATTCTGGATTTTTATAATAATATATATAATAATATTAATTTAGTGGATTCATAATAATAAACAATCCAAATAAATGTTGAAATTGTAGAAAACAAATCATAACACTAAGGTACCATTAATTCACACTCACCATGAGAGATTAAAAATAAATAAATCCAATAATTTCTTAAAAATAATAAAATTCATGATATAACATGTCAATGGGATGTATATACTCCACGTATAATAATATAGGGGTTATGTAATACAAGTGTCTCAGTGAATGTCCATTGAGACCAAACTACCATACCGATTTGGAATCATTTGAAATGAAAACCCACTAAAAGAGTCATGAAAAATGGATATTTAAATACCCATAAATTTAATTATATTTATCATCAAACACACTTATTGGAAGTATATACACCCCAAAAAAAAATTAATGGTGAACATGGCATGAATCTCACAGATACAAAAAGTGACATGATAAAATTCTTACCTTATATCATAAATTTTTTATACACATTCAATCCAAAAGTATAATAAATATAATTTTTTGAATTTATATTACCTGTTTATCAACAGCTTAATGATAATGCAATGTTTTGGGGTAATATCCACTTTATTTTCGTATATGTTTTACTTTGTATTTTGGATCCTCAAACATTGATAATGATTTATGCATTCCAGAAATTTCAAACATGATATAAATAATATATATATATTAATTATATATATATATAGTAATATATTAATGATATATGTATGATATGTAATTCACCATTCATCAAGATGGAAGGTCGTACCTATGCATGAATCTGGTATCCATTTTATAATCTAATTAAAAAAAATAAGTAACTGAAGAATATATATATATGTATATATATCATCCTAGTAGAATTATTATTACATATATGTATAATACAATTTTAATAAACACATCCATAATACATTCAATGTAATGTGTTAACGAATCACATGACTTTGAGGAGGTGGTAGTCCACATGTCCACAAATGAAATTATCATGTTGTCACAAAATGGAAAACATAAAGGTATGTTTTATGTAATAATTACATAAGAATAAATACATCATAAATATAATATATAACATTTAATAACTATGTTTCCATCAAAATTCTGATCCATGAGATGTGGTAAACTAAAAATGGACATCGTCATTTTTTGAGGCTATAGTTTTCCATACACTATAATGGTATGTTCGTTAGCAATTAGTTGGATGTGTGTTTTTAATTATAGGTTGAACCATATAATAAAAATATATCTGTATTTTTATGATACTATGGTTATTATATGTGAATGAAAAAATTATAATTTAAATGATAGAGAATTAAAATAATACAAAAGAGTATATAGAAGGATGTTACCTTTTCATTGAGTAACTCCTTTTGGTTTTCAACAAAGGGATTTATAGGATTTCATTCTACAAAAAGAGAGGAATCAGTGTTGTAGGGACTGATTTTGGGATAATGTTTGGTTAGATTTTTAAGATCAAATGTTTCATGAGAGGTGTTTTGAAGGGTAAGTGGGAATACATTTCTATAATAGAGAGAGTAGAATTATTTTAAATACCAAAAGTTATAAATTTTCCTAGGTCTCCCTTAAAACAAGGGCCAAACAAATGAACAAATATTAGATTAAATGGAAATTATATTCTAGAAGAACCACCAAAATAGAAAAATTATGTTCATATCTATAAATTTTCCCCTAACATCAATATCTCCCCAATTTTATACTTTTGGTTTTTACAATATATCTAGTGTCTGAAGATAAGTAATTTGAACATTAAGATTAAATTAAAGTTATATTAATATTTAAATATATACCCATATAATTTTAAATATTAATCATAATTTATAAAATTAAAATCCATCGTGTGTTGGAAATTAAATTTAAAATATGTGTATATAATAAGGAAAAAAACTACTTTAAACCGGATCGTGATAGAACTGTTTTTACTGTCAATGGGTCAATAAGGTAATTATTAAAATATTAATTGTTTCATTAATAAAAAATATTTCATTTTTATTGACAGTTGTAATTAAATTTTAAAAATATTGTAATTTTATATATTTTTAATCATTTAATAAAATTTGATTTATTTTAAAACAAGCATAATTATAATTTCGACATTATATATTTAATTTTATTTAAATAAAATAAAAAAATTATTGGAATTCAAAAATAATATGTTCAAATCTGTGTAACATGGAAAATTTAATTAAAAAAATAATTGAGATTAATAATTATTTAAATGTACATTATCTTTAATGTTTCTAGTATTATTTTTCATGTTTAATTTTTAACTAAATAATTAATGTGTCAGAATTTATTAAGCGTTTAATGTAATAATATATAAAATATAAAGTTGACTTAATATGATTTATAATAATCTAACTTTTAAAATAATTTTTTAAACCGATACTGTGTAGCTTCATATATACTCTAAAACATTATCAATGTTAAAGGTAATGAATTTTTGGACTCACCTATTTTTATAATCCCAAATCATGTTTAATTATATAATAGGTTATTTATTTGAAAATCTATTTCAATGTTTTTTAATCTCATGACTTTGTTAAAATCATTTTATAGTATAAAAATTCTCTATGTCAAAGGTCACTGTTAATGGTTACTGGTAAGAGGTCACGGTTTTAGGCCACTGTCACGGTCACTATTGACAAAACTAGAACTAAACCTTACCTATTGAAGTCATTGGGGAAAAGGTAACCCTTGAATACCTTCCTGATGAAGGTTACCATTATAATAGATACAATCATATATTTACTATTGGAATTTACCAGTTCAAGGTCCCTATTTTAAAGCCTACTGTTGGAGTACTTACCAAAGAATATAGATGTTCAATCAATGAGATAGGTCAATGTTGTGACAAGGTTGCGGTTACAAAGAGTTTCTGTTAGAAGTCCACTGTTAGACTTATTTCTTAATGTCTTCTGTTATGTAGTCTACCACGGAAGATCTCATTGTTAATGTCTACCACTGGACAAGTATACTGTTGGTGAATCCTACCGCTGGACAAGGCTACCATTAGTGAAGTATACTGCTTGAAAAGCCTACCGTTGGTGAAGTCTATCATTAGAAAAGTCTACCGTTGGTGAATTCTACCACTGGACTTGTCTACCATTGGTGAAGTATATCACTGTATAAGCCTACTTTTGGAAGTCTTCTGCTGATTAAGATTTCTTTTGAAGATGTTACTGATTGACAAGCTACTATTACCAATCTACTGGTAACATATTCTATATTTTATCATTTTTTCTAAATAATATCATAATTGTAATATTTGATTAATTTAATGCATCTGCCATAAATTAATATAGTTTTTAGACATGTCGGGAAACTATACAAGGTATGAGGAAGACCACACATGCTTAGATCATTACCTTTATTGGCTCTGTGGGATTAAAATGGGAGACCTATCTAAAAGAAAGAGTGAGTAGTAAGTGCGAGCTGGAAAACCTACACCATAATCGACAGCACTAAAGATCTTGAAGAAGAACAATTCTTATACTGAAAATCCATGATCATCACGAAGATATTTTTGAAGAAAATATTCACATTTGTACTGTTGTTTTTCAAGAAACCTTGGCACCAAGATGTTGAATATCCCAGAACTTTGAAGCCAGTACTTGAAAGTTGTGACACTCTGTTTTTGAGGTAACATTCAGAGAAAACCAATACCTTCATTTCCTCAACTCGAAGATGTCCAAGTTTTATCTTCAAACAAATAGAACATTCTAAACTCATCCTTAATTTCTTTAGATATACTGCCTTCTTTATTTTACATATCTGAGGAGTGTTCTTGTTACACACACACTCTCTCCTGTGCTTCAACTGGGGTATACTGAAAATCCCCACTGAAAACCCTCCCAACTCTTATTTCCCATGCATAACATTGGAAGAAGCCTTGTGTGGATTAGTATCTTGTATTCCCACGTAGAACAATTGTAGAGGTTATAGAACCTGGACAGTTTGTTAAAACAGTTTTAAATCCTAATACAGGTTGTGTATCGGGTTTTTATAAAAACAGATTTGTGGCAGGTGATCACCAAGTGGAGAAGATTAGGTCTCAACTTGAGACTGAACCTCTTGTTTACTTTTTTGTTCTAATATTCAAGTACTCTATTTTATTTTATCCACTGCTTATATTTTTCAATGATAGAAAACTATTTTTACATTCTCTCTCATAGTTAGTTTTGATTATTGTTTATAAGTGCATAATTCAGTAAACTAGTTTCAAAAGTTGAATTAGTGATTACATTGATTCAACTGAGTACTAATCATCCTTATATAATATTGTTGAGAAATTGAAAATTTATATATATACTACTTTAAGTGACTGGGCTATTTTGAATTGGGTGATTTTAATCATATGGTTTTGATAGGAATTTATATTGGAACTCAATTCACCCCCCCCTCTTGAGTATCCACTCTGACCAACATTTGGTATCAACGGATTTTATTTTCAAGTGCTCAAATTCTTTTCAACTGTGATTTTAGTTGTATCTTAAAGATCATAAAATTTCTATTATATCTAAATTTTTAGTTCTTTAAATTCAAAATAACTATTGAAAGTATAATTGAGGGTGATGATAATAACATGCCACCATTCATTAATGGTAATAACTATGCTCAGTAGAAATAAAAAATGAAAATGTATCCGGATAGCATGGGACATGAAATCTGGGACACAATTTAAGAAAAACATATATTTCTTTCTACTACTAGAGGCACATGGACTCATTTGACTAAAACATCATATAATAATAACTATAATGAAATGAATTATTTGCAATTTTCTCTAGGTGATGAGGATTTCAATAGAATGTCTACTTGTAAAACTGCATATGAAATTTGGGATACTTTAGTTGTTTCTCATGAAGAAACTACCAATGTTAATGAAATGAAATTAAATACATACACTATTACATATGATAATTTTAAAATGAAGACAGACGAACCTACCTTTGAAATTTATCATAGGTTAAATTAAATAGTGAGCACCATGAGTTTACTTGGTAATCCAGTGGACATGAATGACCAAATCATGAGATGGCTTCGATTTCTACTTGACATATAGAGGGGAACATCTATTTCCATCTGAGAATCCTATGACATACGAATGCTACTAGTAAACGAGCTAATTGAATAACTTATGTAGTAATAAGAAGAGCATAAGGTGAATCATAAATTAGGAGATGAACCAAGGAAGAATTTTTTAGCATTCAAGACTTTATCCTCAAAGTTCAAAGAAAAAGAAAAACATAATGTTCCTATATACAGTTCCACTAGTGAAGAGTCAGAATTAGACAGTGGTGAGGAGATGGCTCTTCTTGCTAGAAGGATCAAAAATTACTACCGAAAGAAGAAATTATTTTTTTAGTCAAACTACAAGGGAATGTATGATAGTAAAGGACAATGAAAGAAATACATAAAATAAAATGACAACTCAAATGAAATAATCTTCTATGAGTGCAAATAAGAAGGTCATGTGAAGGAAGACTTCCCCAAGCTAAAATTTAAGAATAAATATGAAGATAAGGGAATGAGATATAAAGTGGATATAAGAGTTACTTGGAGTGCTTCAAAAGACAACTCCATTGGATCTGATGCTTGTGATAGTGAATAGAACAATCATTCCATCTTATTTTTCATAATAGAAACATCTGTGGTAACACTTAATTATCTTATACATAATGCCTATTATTCTAGGAATAAGAGTGAGTCATATAATGAATAAGATATTACTAAGGATGACTTATTTGAATACTGTGAAATTTTTGAGGATACCTTTAATGAGATCAAGGAAAAATATAAATCATTAAAGAGACAACATGATTTAAAAGAAAATTATAATCCAAATCTGTATATTGAAATGGAAAAATTCTACCATCTATTAAATGAAAATAAAGAATTAAAATTATCGAATGAGAAATTAAGAAAATATCTTGACAGTTTTACAGCTGCTAGAGATACCTTGACACAGTTGATAGGGTAACAAATTTCTCCAAAATACACAACTGGAATAGGATATCGACTATGACAGGGAAGGATTTTCAAAACTAAATTTCTTCCAAATTCTAGACAGTTCACAGCATGTTCAAGCCCTGGACCATATTTTGAAATTAAATTCTCTAAAACTCCAAAAAAATTATTCTTGTCTCAAAACATATCTAGTAATTATATAAAAACCTGTGAGACAAGTATGAGTTCCAAATGTATTACATGATAACCTCTCTGGACCCAAGAAAATTTGGGTACCAAAGTTACCCCATGCCTAATTTTTTTTGCAGCGAAGTGGGCTAAAAATTTCCTACCAGACCTTGTGGTACATTGACAGTGGATGTTTAAGACATATTATAGGAGATTATTCATTCTTCAAGAGCCTAATCATAGTTTATGGTGGATATGTAAATTTTGGAGACAATTAAAAAGTAAAAAGTTTCAGCTTATGACAGATTGGTAACCCTAATACAATATTAATTTCCAAAGTACACATTATTGATGGGTTAATGTTTAATTTACTTAGCTTATCTCAATTGTGTGATGATGGTTTTAATTCCAAGTTTGAAATGATGCAGGCAACGTTTTTAATTAAAAAATTATTAATATTCACTGCGTGTAGAAATGAAAATCTGTATGCAATTGATTTAAATTCCGTAGCCAGGGAAAATGTTTCCTGATTAAATGTTTTTCATATGGAATCTAGGTTGTGGAACAAATGATTAGGACACTATAATGTGCACTCTCTTAGGAAAAAATCTATGAATGGTCTAGTTAGAGACTTACCTAAATTGGAATTCCCACTTGACAAAGTGTGTAATCCCTGTCAAACAGGAAAACAATCCAAAGATTATTTCAATCCATAGAAAGAGGTCTCTACTTCTAAACCACTTCATGTGGTTCACATGGATTGGTTTGGACCATCAAGAGTTTCATGTTTAAATGGGAAACACTTTTTTTATGTTCTTGTAGATGATTTATCTAGATATACATGGGTATACATTCTAGCTCACAAAAGTGAGGCTTGTTCTTACTTTATTATGTATTCCATGTCTATAGAAAATCTTAGTGGACTTAGAATTAAGACCTTAAGAAGTGATCATGGTCATGAGTTTGAAAATAAAGACTTTGAATATTATTTCTCAAAAAATAGCTATAGTCACAATTTCTGTACTCCTAGAACACCTCAACAGAATAGAGTCCTGTAATGAAGAAATAGGACCCTTCAAGAAATTTTTTGGACATTGCTTAGTGAGTAAGATTTACCAATTTATTTTTGGGTGGAAGCTGTAAAAACAACTTGTTATACCATCAATATATTCTTGATTAGACCTCTTTTAAAAACCCCTCTTATGATCTTTGGTACAATAGGAAGCCTAAGGTTAATTAATTTAGAGTTTTTGGTTTCAAATTCATTATACTTGATAGAAAATATAATCCTGACAAATTTTCTCCCAAAAGTGATGAGGGAATTTTACTAGGTTACTCAATATTGTGTAAAGCCTATAAATTATTCAATAAGAAAACCAAATGAGGGGAAGAGTCACTTCATGGTGAATTCTATGAGACTGATCCACATAAACCTAAATCCTCTCTTGAATATCTTGAGGAAGATATGTCAATTATGGACCTTAATGATAAAAATAGTGAACCCCCCATGAAAGTGACCAGTTCTGGAAATTTTCAAGAATCTACGTCTGTTGAGTCTGAACCAACATATAATCGTGAGAAATCTATGTCGACCCTTTCTAGAGGTATTATCACTCTCAAGAATCAACTTGTAGATGCTTTTGTAGGTGATCCGAATATAGGAAAACAAACTAGAGCTTCTCTGAGAAACTAAGTTGAACATCAAGATTTTATTTCACAACATGAACCCAAAAATATTAATGATGCTATCAATGATGAATTTTGGATGATGGTTATGAATGAAGAATTAACGCAATTTGAAAGAATAAAAGTCTAGGAACTAGTTTAATGACCTAAGGACACTGTGACAATAGGAACTAAATGGGTATTTAGAAATAAAGTTGATGAATCTAGAAATATAGTTAGAAACAAAGCGAGGATAGTTGCACAAGGGTATAATCAAGAGGAAGGAATAGACAATGAGGAGGCCTTTTCACCTGTAGCAAAGATAGAGTCCATTAAGATACTACATGCTTATGCATCTCATCTGAATTTCAAATGATACCAAATGGATGTTAGAAGATCTTTTTTAAATGGGTACATAATAGAAGATTTATTTGATAAAAACCCCTTGGTTTTTTAAATCCCCATTTTACAAATAGTGTTTTCAAACTATCTAATGTTTTATATGGTATAAAGTATACTCTTAAGACTTGGTATTATAGGATCAACTATTTTCTTATTTCAAAAGGTTTTACCAAAGTAAAAGCTGATGCTACTCTCTTCATTAAAATAATTTCAAAAGATGTTTTGATAGAACATCTTTATGTATATGAAATCATTTATGGATCATCTAAAAAGCCATTATGTACTAATTTTTCATAAATGAAGGAAAATGAATTTGAAATGAGTTTAATGGGAGAATATAAATTTTTCCTTGGATTTAAAATTTTTCAAAATAAAGATGGTATTGTTTTAAATAGACCTAAATATATTAAGGATCACTCAAAACGTTTTGAATTGGATGGTAGTAAAGGTTGTGATACACCTTTGAGTACCACTTGTTAGTTGGATGGAGATGAAGCTGGAGAACTAGTGGATCAAACCAACTATAGAGGTATGATAGGGAGTCTGCTCTACCTTACTTCTAGTAGACCAGACGTTGTGTTCAGTGTATATATGTGTGCTCAATTTCCAGCTAATCCAAAATGATATCATCTATCTGTTGTTAAAAAGACATTTAAATATCTCAAATATACTCCCAAATTATGACTATTTTATCCAAGAAGACAATAATTTGATCTAATAAGTTTATTTGATTCTTACTTTTCTGGTTGCAAGTTTTATAGAAAAAGAACCTTTGGAACATGTCACCTTTTAGGCAAGTCACTAATATAATTGTGTGTTAAGAAACTGAATTCTATTTCATTATCTACTGCCAAGCTGCATATATAGCTGCTGGTAGTTGTTGTGCTCAATTTTTATGGATGAAACACACTTTACCAGACTATGGATATCAATTCAAACATGTATCAATAAATTGTTATAATACAAGTGCTATTAACATTTCTAAAAATACAGTATCTAATTCTAGGACAAAGCATATTGATGTGATACATCACCTTTTGAGAGATCATTATCAAAAACGAGATATCACTCTTGAATTCATTGGCACTGAACAACAATTGGATTATATATTAACAATAACCTTGAATTATGAGATGTTAAAGTAAATAAAAAATTAGTTTGGGATGATTAATTTAAGTATAGGGAACCTCGCCATTGAACCTTACCGTTGAACCTCACCGTTGCAACTCACTGTTATATCCTCACTGTTAGAACCTCAACATTATAACCTCACTGTTAGAACCTCGCTGTTAGATGCTCACCATTATAACCTCATTATTGCACCTCACTGTTAGAAAGTCACTATTATAACATCACTGTTAGAACCTCACCGTTTCACCTCACTATTAGTACCTCACTGTTGAACCTCACTATAAGAACCTCACTGTTAAAACCTCAATGTTAAGACCTCATCATCAGAACCTCACTATTGGGTACCTCACTATTAGAAATTGCCAATAAATCGTATTTTATGATAGAATATGAACCATTTTATTAGTATTTTTTCTCGATATGTTTTTGTTTTGATCCCTAAATGATAAAATTAGATCAAAAACACATTTTGATCCACTCTCTTTCCCACTCTCGAACCCCAACTCTCAAAACCCTTAAATTCTAAGTTTCCACTAAACCCTCAAACTTCTTAAAACCTCAATGGTAAGAGTCAAGCGAGCTTCGGATAATTATGGAGGTGTTCCATGGACTTAGAGACCCCAAGCAAAGTCCAGTGGTTGTAGTAATATATCAACAGAACCTATTAACCCATATCTGTCAAAGAGAACAATTGCGGCTGAAAATGAGTTAAGCGAAGATTGGTTGCTCTTGAGAAAATCATTAGTGATGGAGTAACTAGAGGCTCAAGGATGGGGGGAGTTCTTTGACAATAATAATAGACTGTATTACTAGAGGCTAGTCAAAAAAATTTATGAATATCTAAAATTTAAAAAGTCATATGATGGGAACCGACAGGTGTTATGAGTAAATGGAACTGAGGTAAGATTTTCATCTGCTGAGTGGGATGAATGTCTAAGGGTACCTCCTGAGGGTATATGTGACTACTACTCTGCAGTGATTCCTCTAGATAGTGAGATTATGGGGTATGAGAAAGCAATGGACGAGCTAACAGGAAATGGGACCTCAAGGATGATTATTGTTGCTGAAATGAATGGAGAGGATAGACTTCTGTTCATGTTTATCCAACATGTGATAAGTCCTAGGAGAGGAGATCTCACTATGTTGAAGTATCAATACGTATTCATAATGTATTTTTTGAAGCATTAACATAATATCAACTTGTGTAGGTTACTGATGTCTTAGTTGGAATACATGAAAAAGACATGTTCTAAATCAGATGCTTAATTTCATGAAAAAACTTATTTCTGTGATGCTGAAGGTTAAGGGCATTACGGGAGATAAAGAGAAAATAATTTTAACCAAGAACAATTTTTATATATTTGAGTTAATCGGAAAGTTCATGAAGATCAGTTGGAATCCCTGGAGAGAAGAATGGGTAAATGATGAATGGTAGCTTTATGGGAAGTTAGACTCTGTAAATAATCCTTCTAGGCCAAAGGATAAGAGGGATCCAGGTATGAAGATTGATGAACCCGAACTTGTATATTCTGAATAAGAAGTAGTGGAGGTTGTGGATCATGAGAAATAGGGTAATCATATAGATGATAGGAGTGATCTAGATCTACTAGCCAGTCCCATAGTTAGAATGGTATCTTTTGGAGAGCCCAAACCTCCAAGAAAATTACTGAAGAGAGAATATGTTCTGAGGGACAATGGGGATGAGGAGACTAGTGAAGAAGCTCTTGATGAATCACATATAACTGTTAGAGATACCACAGAAGCGGGAGAAGCTTCTTAATCTGGTCATTCTCACCATGAGGAATATGGGAAAACCACTTATGACAGTGAAGGAGATGATCATAGTCTAAGTCCTCTGATATGAATTACATAAAAAGAAGTATGTGAAAAGGATGAAGAAGATTTATTTACTTCCCTTGCTATGGAAATTTTGGATGACTCAGTTAAAGCAGTGGCTCACTCTACTGGTGAGTTAGTTGATCAAGGAGCAACACCAGCTGAGGTTGCAAGGAAGGAAGATGCGGAAATAGTTGTCTAGAAGGTTGCTCCAAGTGAGGGGGATCATCATATTTCCAAAGGATCTATTTCTTTTGTGCATGAAGTTGATGGCTGGACTGAGGACCCTGGGATTCTGGTGTTGTGTCTAGATTATGATGACTCAGAAGATGAAATTCCCAACATAATACCTTCAATGCCTTCTCTTTTCAACTTCTTTTTTATGCCTCCAGTAACGTCCTTCCATCTGGACTAGGTTAGTAAGGAAAACCTTGATTCCTTGAAATCTAACTTGTATAGAATGCCTAAGGATAGGTCCTCTGATATAGAAAAGGGTTTTTCTCTAGTTCAAGAGAATTCAAAATCTGAGTTAGCCAAAATGCACTTCAGTATTCAGTATAATCTTCTCTGGGATGTAATTTAGTGTCAGAGTCAAATGATTGAGCTGACAAAGTCTATGGAAAATGTGAAATATTCAATAGTATGTCTGGACTCCTATATGGCTTCACGGGTTCAAGTGGATAGAGAGAATAGATATATCAAGAGTGTGGTTCAATATTTGGTAATTGTGTTTGATGATTTTATGATGTCCATGGAAACCCATATGAAATGTCAATATGAAGATGTGACAAGGCTGATTAGCTTCCTGAATAAATCCTTTAATGAGACAGTAGCTTTCTCTCTTGAACCTCTCTGTGCATCTGCTTCAACTTCAGCCCCTCCTGCAGTTGACTTTGAAGCTTTCAGAACTATTGTTAGAGAAGAATTGGAAAAGATATCTTGTGATAGTACCTCAGACTCCTAGTTCATTTCTGTTAACATGGAAATTCAAAACCTTGTGGGGAATTATTTAAGGTAATCTTCTCAAGACCAGAAGGCCATCAAGGATCAAGTTTACTTCTACAACAATAGGGTCTACACCAAGAATCAAATGGATTTTCAATTTATACTATTGTGGGAAAACCTCATAATTCCTCTGGTTACCAGAGCCTTTAAGGACTAGGTTAGCAGGTTATATCAGTTGACCCCTGCTTTGGAAAACTTTAGGGAGAATAAAGATGACTTTGTCTCATCCACGGAGAGATGTGGAAGTTTTATAATGGATTTCAAAAACCTTCTCCTACCTTTCCTTCATGTGGAATTTACTACAATTATTGTGCCCCCTTCTTTACCTCTTCCTATTCTATTTCAGGCTCCACCAGTTCACATTATATGATTTCTCCTGCTCATTCCATCAGAAGCCTAACCCCCATGATCCCTCACAGAACCACTCATTATAAGAACACATAAGCCTCTGTTGCTGCTCCTCCTACTATCTTTACAACAATCCCTTGGTCTCTTCCACCACCTGCAGACCGTCCCACTTTCTCTTCCAATGTAAAGGAGTCATTACCTATTTTTGATGTGGATTTAGTGAGGTTGTATATTTTTATTGGGAATTTATAATTATCTTGGAATCATGTAATGATATTACATTATAAAAAATTCACTTTTGTCTCTTATTGTATTTATTTTTTCTAATAACAATGGGTAAGAAAATACATCAAATGTAATTCAATATCTATATCACATTAATCTATTCTACTACATGTGTGATAGATTTATGATAGGCTTATATATAAAAACTTTTTATTTTATTAACTTACATCTGATTTTCATTATCTCTGATAATCATATAATTATTCTAATGTTTAATGGCATAATTTATGATTTTCATAAATGGGAAGATTGTCGGACTCACCTATTTGGATAATCCAATATAATGTTTAATTCTATAATGGGATAGTTATTTGAAAATATATTTCAATATATTTTAATATCATGACTTTTCTAAAATTAGTTTATAGTACAAAAAGTCTCTATGTCAAAGGTCATTGTTGAAGGTTATTGGTAAGAGGCCACTGTTTAAGCCACTTTCATAGTCACCATTGAAACATCTACAACTAAACCTCACTTCTTGTATTCATTGGTGAAAAGGACACCATTGAAGAACTTAATGATGAAGGTTACCATTATAAGAGCTACAGTAATAAATTTACTATTGAAAGTCACCAGTACAAGTTCAATGTTGTGAATCATACCGTTGGAGTATTTACTGAAGCATACAAATGCTGCGTCAATGAGATAGGTCATTGTTGTGACATGTTTCATATTAAAAAGTGTTTCTGTTAGACATCCACTGTAAGACTGATTACTGTAAGTCTAATGTTTCGTAGTTTACTATGGAAGAGCTCACTCGGAATGTCTACCGCTGGACAATTCTACCATTGGTGAAGTCTGCCATTGGACAAGTAAACTATTAGTGAAGTCGACTTCTGTAAAGGTATACCATTGGTGAAGCCTACAGCTGGAAAAGTCTACCGTTGGTGAACTCTACCACTAGACAACTCTACCATTGGTGAAATCTACCACTGGATAAGTCTACTGTTGATTGTCTACTGCTGATTAAGCTTGTTGTTGAAGATGATACCGATTGAATGGATAATGTTACAAGTCTACGGATAACATAATTTATACTTTATCAAATTTTCTTAATATTATCATACCTGTAATATTCGATTGATTTAATGCATCTTTCATTAATTAATATTGTTTGTAGACATGTCAGGAAACAGTAAAAGGTACAAGGAAGTCCACACATGGTATGATCATTCCCTTTGTCGGCTATATGGAATGAAAAAGGGAGATCGAGATAAAAGAAAGATTGAGTAGTATGTGGGAGATGGAAACCCTAGACCATATCTGACAAGACTGAAAACCAAGAAGAAGAATAATGCTTATACTAAAAATCCAAGAGCTTCACTAAGATCGTTTTGAAGAATATATTAAAGGTTATACTATTGTGGTTCAAGGAACCCTGATACCATACCGTTGAACATCTATGTACCTAGAAGCCAGTACTTAAATGTTGTGACACTCTGTTTTTGTAGGAAACTTGTAGAGAAAAAAAAAACCTTTATTTCCTCAACTTCAATATATACAAATATGATCTTTAAGAACATAGGGAATTATATAGTCATCCATAATTTCTTTATCTCTATTGTGTTACATAATTTATATTTCTGTGAAGTGTGCTTGTGAGACACACACACTATCTCTTGTGCATTAACTAGGGGATACTGAAAATCTCCACTCAAAACTCTCTCAACTCTGGATTCCCATGCATAACTGTGGAAGAAGCCTTGTGTGTCTTGGTTGCTTGTTTTCCAATGTTGTACTGTGGTAAAGGTTATAGAACCTGGAAATTTTGTAAAAACTATGGTAAAGCCTGATACATGTTGTGCATCATGATTTTAAATAAACTTATGGGTAGTAGGTGTTCACCAAGTGGAGAGGATTAGGTCTCGACTTGAGACTGAACCTCTTTTATACATTACTGTGCTAATCTTCAAGTACACTTTTTTATTTTATCCTATGATTATATTTTTCAAAGAAATAAAATTGTTTTCCATTCACTCTAATATTTAGTTTTGGTTAGTGTGCATAAGTTCATAATTCAGTAAAACCGTTTCAAAAGATGAATTAGTTATTACATTGATTTAACTGAGGACTAATAAACCTTTGAGAAACATGTTGAGAAATTAAACATTTATATCCCTACTACATTAATTAACTGGGCTGTTTTGAAATGGGGGATTTTAATCATATGGTTTTTTAAAGTAATATTAATTGGAACTCAGTTCACCCCCCTCTGGAGTATCCACTCTGACCAACATGAATGATCATTTTCTTCTTTTTCACTACATAACTTATTCTATGGGACAGTTTCACTAACATTTTTCCCACTAACTCATAAAATTAGAAGGGGGTGATATGGGAAAACAATTGGAATCCTTTAGCTTTTGGACAAGATTTTATGTCATTTTAGACTTTAATAATAAGGTTTTCTCCTTTTTACGCTTAATTTTAATTTACAATGTGTAATTAAAATTAATTATGTTTAGAAATATTTTTTTTGTGGAAAACTAAGTTATTGTTATTATAAATTATATCTTATTTTTATTAAAAATATTGATTCATTTTATACTATTAATAATCATAGATGATGAAAAAATATAAATAATATTAATCATGAAGACATGAGGACAATGAGAATTTTTAATGAAAAAATGATCAAAATATTTCTATGTTTTTTTAAAGAAATGTGAATGTCAATTTTATTAAAATTAACATAATTGGTTTAAATGATGTAAAAATTATCTAATTATAATATAAAACCTAAAAAATGTAATTTATAATGAAAAATAAATTATACAAATAATTTTGTTTTGAATTAAAATTCAGTATTATCACTAATTATCAAAAAATAAAACATCTCATAAATTAAAAAATAACCCTAAGATAATTTTGCAATAACAAGTTTAAAAGTGATTTTTATTTTTAAAAATAAAATATTTCAAATTGTAAAATTTTAGTTTTTAATGTTGTTTCTCAATTAAATGTCGGTGGCGCTCGGTGTTGCGTGTTTTAGAAACTATCTTGGTGTTCCATGTAGCATAATATTATATTGGTGTTTTATATAATGAAATACTATAATGGTGTAGAATAAAATTTAATAAGAACACAATATATATAAATTTTTTCATGTATTGATAAAAATCAAACATTTAATTTAAATTATGTGGATGATTTAAAAAATCTATAGGAGTTACATTAATAGTTCAAGAAATACCAAAAAATTTAAAATATATTTTTTTTATAACTATTGTAAATTAGTTCCAAAATGAAAAATATTTTATGACATGGATCATATTTTCATAACAGCATATAAAATTAAATCTTTACAAATTTATATATAATTTCATAACATTTTATTTAGATTTACCACTTCCTTAACCGTTTTTAATAATAATCATGGTAACATTGTTTCAAAATTAAAGGTTTGTAAGTTTACTTGTATGGAAAATATTTGGTCGAAATGATCGAGGGATGTTATTTTAATAAAATTAAAATCTAAATTTCCCACTTGAAATATTTTATTATTTATAAGTAATTTATTATAATTTGTCTAAAAAAATATCTTCAATAACATTTTGACACTAATCTTTTAATTTATATTTAACGGCATGAATAAAATAATTTTTTTTCAGTATAATTTTTTTTAAATATTATTAATATGTCATATTTATCAAAAAAAATTCAAGTGTCTCAATATTTAAAAAAATTATATTACTGTTGTTATTTGTATAATAATTTACATAATTTGTGTATATAATTCACAAGAAATTTGTTTTTGTTGTGTAAGTAAATAAAAATATTATTTTATTATAAATATTATAATTTATAAAAAATTCATTAAAATTTTAAATTATTATTTATAACCTGAAATAAACTCTTTTTATACCATTCATAATATTATAAAGATGTTAATGCTGTGAAGATTTCATTTTTTATTTATTATTTACATAATATATTATAAATGTCACGATATAAGATAACTTTTAAATAAAAAAGTATTATAGTATAATTTTGGATGATTATGGATGAAAAAGACTAATAAAATGAAATAAAGAATTGTTATTGAATGGATAAAAATTTATATCATATTACTATCTTCCCTAATTGACCAATTTTACTTTACTATTGAAACATATATTTATTATTGTTATTAATTATAAAGGCCAAAAATAAAAGGGACCAATTTACCAAATATTAACATCACGATTAACAATTTTTAATCCAATTTATCAAATTCAATTCATATATGTTTCAAAAATTAATTTCAAAATAAACCGTAAAACAAAATGAAAATTAATTTTCCATAAAAAAAATAATTTCTTAAGTATACTAAAATTTTATTCAAAAACAAGGAATCAAAATTCTTATAATTACTATAATTCTCTTTCAAATAGTATAAAAGATATAATTTTCATTTTAATTTCTTTTAAAAAACAATGTAATAGTTTGAATTTTTGAATGGAAAGGAATGTTGTGAATAAAAAATAGTATTTTTAACAATTCATTGAAACAAAAATATTTTCATGAAATTATAAAAAATTAACTCTATGATAATATTGACATGGTAGATAAAAAATTAATTTTCATGTTTTCAATAAAATTATAAAAGTTGTATACGTTAATTATATTTTTTAAAAAAATAAATAAGAAAACCATTTTTTTAAATTTTCTTTTAAAAAAATTTAAATGACTTTTCTAAAAATTGAATACATATTTCTTAACAATTAATAAATTCAATTTTAATTATTATGGAATATATAAAAATAATTTATAATGTGATTATTCCTATTCATACCCAACTATTCAACTGGTAGGATATAATATTCATATTTAAATAATGATTTTTCATTATTGTTAAACAAGGGTTTTGTGTGTGATGTTCACTGTCAATCATAATATTCTTATTTGAAATCATAATGGTAATACAAAGAGGAAGAATTAATTTTATAATTATGATTATGGAAGAATTTTATCCTTTTATTATAATTTATAATTATGATAAAATAAAAATTCAACATTATTATATAGTATTACAATTATTTAATGTTTTATAGATATTATATAATTATTATAATACCATTCTGGTTTGTTGTAAACCATAAAGAAACTGAATCATGTTATAATGAATGAATGAATAATAACACAGTATTTAATAATAGTAACATTCAATTCACGTAATATTAATAATTTCAAAAATATGATTAAATAGTATTATATAAGACTTAATAAGAGAGATAATTATATGAAAGGGATGAATGATATTACTGGAGAAAATAATTATGTTGAAGAATTTAATCAAAACATGAAATCCTTAGGGATTTACAAGGTGCATGTAAAATATCTTGGAATTATAATATTCTATAATTTAAGAGAAGACTTATTTCGAACTAAATAATGTATAGTATATGGGTGAATTCTAATATTTAGAATTGAATTTAGGGGGTAGGGGAACACTAATTGTATAAGTTAGGGGAGTGACACTATTTTAAATAATTATGACATTAAAATAGAATAAATCCTTTTAAGGGAAATTGGAACCATATAAGACCAAATTAGAAGATATGGTGATTGAGTATCAAAATAAACTAAAAATAAATAATTTAAGGAATGTGTTACTGATAATTGCATTTTTGTTCGTTTGGTTAACCCCATTCGTCTATTTAACCCCTTCCACGGGGTCCAACTTTAACCATAGTAACTTAGTTATATGCACAAAATGCATGTTCAACTAATTACCTAATATTTATTATTCTAATTCCAAATATTAAATAAATGTTTCATGATTCAATTATAATAGGTACTAAAAATTACCTTTAACATAATCACACAAAACACAATAAAACCTAGTTTTTAATGACTTTTTTGGAATAAAAAATATATTACACCATAACCATGTATATAAATGATTCTAAAAACACATAATGGTTTTTTAATAATAATAATAAAACATATTTATTTGAATTTAAAACCAATCCATAATTGAATTTAACATTATAATTACTAAATTAAATAAAATGGTAAAAAGTTTTTTTATAAGAATAAAATAAACATGTGAATTAAAATGCTAATATTATATTTATAAATATAATGAAATTAATTTATTTAAATGAATTATTTCACTAAATTGAATAAATACATTAAAAAAAGTGTTGTTAAAGTTTTTCCAGTTTATATCAAGATAATACCATAAATTTTAAAATATTAATTCAAATATATATTTAAATATTTAACAAAAAGCCAACCATTTAAGAGAATCACCAAAAAATTATTATATTATAATTTGTATATTTATTATTTAAAATTGAAGTCCATATTATCAAATTTGAACTTTATAATTGATACAAAATAATAATTTCATTATAAGAATTCATAATGATGAATGGTAATTTCTAAAAGAAAATTTTTAATCACAAAATAAATTTTATATTTTTTTACATTCATTATAAAAAACATTAGATGGATGTCAAATTTGTTTATCGTACATATTTTCAATAAATTTCTTTAAAATAATTATTTAGTGAAGATTAATTAAAAATATAAGACACATAAAAACAATTCTTTAAAAATATATTTATTTTATATTTAATTATTTAATACTACTAAATTAAATAATTTATATTCTAAAAATATAAATTTACTTTTGAAATAATATTAAAATATTTCATTGATTTTTATAAAAAAATATTATAATAATAATATGTGACTGATGAAAAAATTTATTTATTTATTTAAAATTGAATATCTAAATTAAATTTTATATTTTTTTATTATTTTATTATAATTAAGAATTATTTTCTATATTACATTGAAATATATAATCTGAATAAAATGAATCATGGTTGATTTTATTCTGGTATTCCTTGTGGTATAATACAGTTAAAATTATTTATATTAATGGGGAAATTAGTACTATATACTTGAAGTGTTACACACCGAGAATTCTAGATTATGTAGCTATGGAGAACCCATGTGGTTATGAACTTTTTATTTTTTATATTTTAAAGGAAATTATAATAATGGTTAATAAATATTTATAATGATTTATATAGAATTTATATGATTTGTAGATATTATTTAGATGAGTGATATGTAATTTCATTCACTATTAACCATTGAATTATGTTTTAAAAGTGGATAATGGATAATTTTTTTTATAGTAAACGCCTCTGAGAAGATCATTGGTGAACTATAGAGAGGGAGTTACATATAAAATATTGTAAGGAAAACCTCATGTAGATTGTAATATCATTGATTAGATAATTTATGCACATATAAAAATTAGGGTTTGAAGGTAAAAAATATCTAGATCGAATAGTAGATCAAGCTACAGATTTGTCTAGATAGAATCCAACAACCTTCTATAGAGCTAACTATTATAAAAAATCTGAGGAAACATCAAATAAAATTAATTATGTCATCAATTTTATTTTGGATCATAAGATTTATAATGTATTGTTTTCCAACAATATGTGTGAATACAGAAACAGTAAATGGTGGTAGTCAATCGGGTATGCTAAAGAAATAGATACCACCTCATGAAGGTTTTTAATGATATTTTAAACCCAAAAAAAATACTAAAACCATTATGATGACAAGGTATATGGATTTCATGATTTATGATAAATGGAATTCTTAAGAGATAATGTATAATAATAAAATTTAAAATTTTATTCAACTGTGTCTTAAAAAAACATGAGCAATACCCTCTATTATTGTTAGTTAGAAATGGGTATAAGGCCAAGATTTCAATCCTAGTACATTTTATTTTTCATCGCTAAAAAATTTAGTTTTTAAAGAATGTAATGATAAAAAACTGATATGGGTACTGTTTTATGTATATGGGGTTCCTCAATTATAGCTAGTGGAATATTGGGGTCTTCATAGAATTATAAAACTATGTAGGATGACATTTAAATAAAAATAATAATATTTACAAAACCCAATTGAGCCTAATTTCATGATTCAATTAGGATAAAGACATTGATAATATTCCATTGAAATGGAATAGGAACTCTAAAATACATTATTAAGATGAGTAATAGTCTTATGATCATTATATGAAATTGAGTCATTTGTATTGATTTTATAACATTTTTCTTTTTTAGGTCACAAAATATGGTGTCAAATCACATGGGGATCCAATTTATAGTTTGATGCATAAAAAAGTATGATCTTATTCCCATATAAGAGAATAATAGAGCTAGATGAATAGTGAATCATATCCTGATAGAATAAATCACGATAAAACTAAATATTACAACATATTTAAGATAGAGAATATACTTATATAATTGGATTTTATTTGAATTTATTCTATAGGAATAATAATTATCAGTTTAATTATGGTTTTTAATATGTTTCATATATCTTCTTTATATTTATTAATATAATCAATAGTGACTAATAGAATTTATTTTCAACTTTATATTTTGATTTATTTAATGTCCCTCCCATAATAGATTGGGTTGAGAAGAGGTGGATGTTTAACTGGGCCTTTGGTGACATCCCCAAGGCACCAAAATTTGGAAATAAATTACAATGGATTCATAATTAATTCGGGGATTATTTTTTGTTATGAAATTAAAACATCCAAAAAAACAATACCTATACAATGCATGAATAAAAATTATAAAACTCAAAGAGTAACCAATCCAGTAACAAACATTGTCAATGTAGAGTGCGAAAAACAAGACAAACAAAACCCAACTACATGGGAGACATCAAATCAGCAACTCCCAACCTACTACAAGATCCAACTCCACATGACACACCATTTTATCACGATGATTTGCAAAAGAAATGAGATACCTTTCATTTACCTGTGACATGATATACAATATCAGAAAATGAACCAATGTTTACAGGAAGGGTTGTGTATAAAAATCAGTAGGATTTCACAAATTATTTCACAACACACACCACTAGGATATAACATGTTATCACATTTATCTAATATAGTTTAAAATAATTAAATCACTTAATATCAATTCCTAACCATATCCCAAACCAAAGTTTTTCAAAAAAAGGTAACCAAACAAGCTTTTTAAACCATTTCTAAAATCCTATTTTGAAATTCCCATTAATTTCCAAACATCCACACTACATCAAAAATTCACACACGCATAACAACCATAGACCTCACAATACTCTTTAGTGGGGAATCATCCATTCACCATGTAGTCTCATGGTGATCCATTTTGATGGTGGAAACATCACACCATTATCTATCACAATATTTCCAGGTAAACTTCTCATCTTTATCCATCCCAAATTCATATGAACACATAATTACTATGTGTTCCAAATTATAATGGAAAACCAACAAATAATAGTCTATTTAAAATAAAGATTAATTTTATAGAAAAAATTTCTTATTTTTTTCAATGAATAAAATCCGAACTACATTTTTAAATAAACATTTTAAAATGATGAACCCAAAGAACTATTCACAAAACAGCACAATTTTCCAAATTTCAAAAACCCATCAGTAAAGAGGTTTTCCATCTATAATAACACATAAATATTATAATTCAATATTATAAATTCAATTTATTTTAAATAAAAATATCAATTTATAAAAAAGAGGTGTTGATATTCAATCCACCGACCTCTGAAAATTTGTAAAAAACAGGAATGAATAAACTTCAAAAAATTGGCTTCAAACAACAAGAATCCTTTATAGATAATGTTACATTTACACAAAAAAAACATGCATATCATCATGATGTGAATCAAACACCATTTATTTATCCCCAACGAATTACATCCATGATACTAGGAGAAGAATGAAGAATAAATATATGGTAAACCACCAAAAATGGAATAGTATTCAAGAATTCAAGAATCCAATGATCATAGATTCACTTATAGACTGCTCTTGGATTGAGTGGAATGTTTTGTACAGTAATGGTATAATGGGTAATTTTAGTTAAGGCTAAATTAGGGGGAACAAAGTCATTAAGGGGGGAAATCGAGTAAAAGCCATGGAAAATGAATCTTATTTTTAATGTTTCATGGTTAGGACGCACAGCTAGAAACGTGTGTGCTAACTGTTCACTATCCACTACCTCTAAACACCCATTAGATGGGTAGATCACATGGATAGAAAAAATATTTTCCAAATAATAAATTCCACACAATCCAACATTACACAAATTATTTTGGGTGGCTGCATGGTTTGGCCAATATTTGTGCCTAGTCATGGAACTACCCCCTACACACTATTTCCTTTTCACGATTACCTTGAAGGAAATGCATGGATTCTACTAAACATTATCAAAATGTATACCCCAAAAAATACCCAAAACATTCCATAAATCCTATAATCTTGAATAATCATGTCCTCAAAACATCATTTAATATAAATACATAAATAAAGGGTAAATTAACTAAAACTATGTGTTATACATTCTCCCCAAATTTGGAGTATCTATCACTAGAAATTTGTAGAACACCATTATTCAAAAATAATTCTATCCATTTCATGACCATTCCCTTCTCAGATTCCTAGAAATCTTCCGAATTCCAAATATGATTCCATAAACCCCAAACTATACTAATGAATTTCTAAGGATAAACTTTCTCTTACATATCCATAATTTGTTCTAGTAGATGAATCAAAATAGAACATGTCTATAAATTAACATGAAAAAAATCATATGGTCTAGATCAAGTTGATAATTATTCAATTGAGTTTCTAGAAAAACATTATGCATAAAAAATTATTATTTTTGGCAAAGTCAACTAATATGTAAACTCAAAAACCCCATTTAAGTATATAGAAGAAAGGGCCAATCTGTTGAGGAGATAATAATACCTACATTCCAAATATGATAATTCTGAAGACATTGAGAGAAAATCACGAACCAATTATCACATAGCTAGATCAAAAAAAGTTATCGATAATAATATATATATAATTTTTGATTACTCTAACACATCTCTATTCTCTTCCTGATCAACTGAATCTTCACTATTGTCTCTTTTACAAGGAATGGTCCAACGTGTGAGGTCTCACTTGTTTCTACCAACAAAAGTGTAGAATGTAAATGAAACACCTAAAATGCTTCAAAAGGATCAAAATTTATCAGTTCCTCACAATAAGTTTTGTACAAGAACTCAACTTATGATATATTATCCTCTCACAAGCCACTAAAATCCATTACACAAGCCTGGAATATATCTTCCTATCTTTGCATCTTAATTTTTATTTTCCATCCATAAAAGGATGATACAATGTGCACATATTTATCAGATTACCAAGGGAATTATGTATGTATTTCTAAAAATGGGACATGAATCTCAGAACATGGTATGTTACTATCAAAACCGGAACACCGTTCCTTCTTACCAGTTCAAAAATATAGATTTTCAACATAACATCCACCAATTTTTATTCTCTAATATGGATGAAATTGGAATCTTTTTTGATTTGATACACTATATCCCATATGGAATAATATTTCAATACCTTCTTTAATAGACTTATTATCGGATCAATCTTTGTTTCCTTTCATTTCCACAAGGCACTTGATGAACACTATATCATATCCACCAACTGCGGGTTTTATTCCTCAATTTTCCAAAAGTATAGAAATTTTATAAGAAACTCATAAATTTCTCTATTCTTTCAAATGAAAAAAAAATTCATTCAATGACTTATACATATTTTTTATTCTAGTATGAAAATTCCATCAGGATTGATGATAAGAATGAGAGAGTCATTCATGACAAGCCAACAGTATGGGCATCCAATACTGAAATAGAAAAACGAAACTCCCATCCATTTTCCTTCCCTCCATAGTTAACCATTGAGTTTTGAATATATTAAAACACATTTAGAATCATATGTCTAATCCTATTTATGATTCACAAAAAAAATGGAAAATGGAAACAAAACCGCCACACTACCATAGTCTCAACAAACCATGTGTATATTCTATTTGATTGACATCTTCTTCCACTGATTCAATGATTCATTATCCCACTAGATATATGAAATTATACTTAATTTATCCCCCAATGAGTTGAATTTACATTATATATAAATCAATTTAAATTTAAACATTTAAAGACACTCCATCTATCATATTTTTAACAGATTCAAAATTGTATGTTGTAAAATGTGTTCCATACTCTTATGATACATAAACAACATAAATTTATCACCAAAGATATAATGATACCCTATATTAAATGAATTAAATATACTAGTTAATTCTATGTAATGTGATGCATATTTCTTCTCAACAAACTAAAAAATTCGTGTTAGATAAGCAAAAACATGATCTCCCAGCATGAGACCACATTCAAACCCAAATCCCGATGAATCACAATACACTACATAATAATGTCATGATTCAGAGAATATAAATATTAGTGCTAATGTAATGAAATCATTATGATATTGAAAATAAATCTTATATTCCTCATTTTATTGTAATATAACACATTTCATGGTCAATTCTATCATTGCTGAAGCTATTCCTGAATAATAATGACCAAAACATCCATAATAACCAACCAGAACAACGAAACTACATATCTTAAAGACATTATTAGGAGGTTTCTAAAAGATAAAAACCTCTCCCATTTTTGAATCCAAAAAAATAATTTTTTTTTGAAATAATATGGCTAACAAACCATCCATATTATATCAAAAAAATAAAACAGTCAATGTTACACATTCTTCCAATGATACTATAAGTTAAAAACCATTATTTCCATGTGATTCTCATTCACATCACTTGTCTAAGAATAAAATAGTATGTTATCCACAAACACCACAAAAAAATAACCCATATGAATTTCTAATATATGATTCCTTAGCTCTATAATGGCCTTTGGTGAATTCATAAGAACAAAAGTCATAACAACAAACTCATAATATCTATAACTACTCCATAATGTTTCCTTTTAAATATCCAACTTCTGATCCCATAGATGGTGATATCCTGAATGCATGGAAATTTTATAAATTCATTACAATCCACAAAATTAATTAAACAAACCATAAATTCATTAAAGTGGTTATCTATAATTTATTATACCTTTATTTAGTTTGTGATAATCAACACAATGCTTATTGGTTCCATATTTCTTTTTCACAAATAATGAGTGTTTCCCATTGAAAAATACTTAGAAAAATCAACCATATTCCTTCCAATTGTTTATAATGATATTTAATTACATTAATTGTATTGGGTCCATCTAATAATATGGATTTCATATAGATATACTCTCTAGTAAGTTGTGCATCATAAACTCCTCTTATCTCGTGGTAGGAAGCACTGATAAATTATTAGGAAAAACATAATTAAACTAATCAAAATTTGCTGGAAAAAAATTATTCCCTATATCAACAGCTGATTCTAGGATGAAGGATGCTAACAGTTATGAGATTATTCCAAACACTAGTTATAGCAAGTCTACTCTACCATCCTTTACATTTTGATCTCCTAAAAATAGATACTCAAAACCATCATCAGATGTATAAAAACCATTTAGGTATAATGGTTGATATGAGATTTGAAAATTTTCCACAAATCCATACTGAGAATTAATTCACATAAATCCATTTCACGTTCTAATTGACCCCAAATCAATGAAGCACCATCGATAGTTATATTATTTAATTTTAACATTAAGGCTCAAAATTCTGTTTTTCTAATAAGTCTTTGATGTTTTAGAATATATGGAATTATATCAAATGAAAACCTAGAAGATAAAAAATGTGAAATTGTAAACAAATTAGATGAAAATATATAAAAAACATTTGTAACAATATAATTAATATTAAGCATATATATCACCATCAAAGGTCTAGATTGGTCATCAATTATCACTTTCTCATCTCCATATAATTTCTAAATTGGTTCACATTGTTCTTTATTACCCTATTGAGATTTCACTTAATAAAAAGTCGTGGTATTTCCAGAATCACTATGGAATCAACATTTCTAATGATGGGAGCTATTCTATATCACTCGTCCAATGAAGGTATATGACATCTGTGAAACATTTGATCCATTCCTAGCACTTGAAATTGGTGAACTACAAAAAATGAGATAAATATAGTCCATATTGTTGCAATTGTGACAAGATCAAGGTGGTTCCATATAATTCGACATCATATTCTCTATAGAACATCATTGAAAACATTCAATATTTCTATTTTTCTTAGTATGATTTATCGATTCTATTGTTTGATTTTAATTCATAAGGCCACATTGAATATAATAATTCATGTTTGTTTTATTCCAATAATTTATGTTTCCACAGTTTCCCATAGGTATTTACATGCTTCCTCCACCCCTAGTTCATGAGATATCCCTTTATATCATCATCTATATATTGAAAATGTCTTTATAATCTGTTATAAAAAGCATGGGAATATTTAAGTGATTATCATATCTCATCCCCAATTCAAAACGTCATTCCATCAAGGATGAACATAGATAAAAGTCATGCTCAAAGATTACTAAATTCAAACATTTATCTATGTACTCAGTCACTATGAGTTTCTTCCAATTCAATATGAAAAGGGATATAATTCGAATAATTTTGAATGTGTGAGGATCGATTTTTTTTTGAAACATTATTCAAAATACATGATGAAATTCATAATATAGTGTTCATGTAATCTAAATGATTTGATTTATCTTATTTATCCACACTTTTATATTTTGTGGCTCTAAATAACCTTGAATGATCTAAAGATTCTTATTTTAGGACTGAACAGAATGATCCAAATTTCCTGGTTCATACCTTATATTCCATGATTCAACTGCTTGAAAATCCATGACCATAATTTGAACTAGGATTTGGTTGGCCTATGTCTTGGGTTAAAGAACATTCTCAATAAAATCTTCTTGTTGGTTCCTATAATGTATATCAAGTTCCATTCACGATAAGAAAAAGAAAAAGACATATAGTCTCAATACCTAGAAACTAAAGGCTTATAAATTCCAAATTTACCACATCACACATGTCACAAAAATGAATTTAAAAAATTAACAATTTATATTTTCAAACCATTAATCAAAATTTCCACAAACTTTTTAAAATCAAACCATTATCACCTATTTTTGATAATAAACCCCTTTTTTACCAACAAAAAAATAATTACTGAAAATGAAATATTATCTCCTTAGTATAATTCATTTATATCAACTCATAAAATGTACAGATCATGGTCTAAACCAATGAATATGAGGTATCAAGTCGTAGAAGTTTCAAAAATAGTCATGTACCCAAAATCCATGGTAACAGGAAGTTACACATTAATAGGTTAGCTGAGGTTTTTTTATCATCTATATTAAATGTTATGAAAATTCTATCTCTTTATTACAAGACCAACTCAATGATTAACAAGAATGGTTTTCCCACTCTAGGACTGAACAAACTGGTTCTATTTGTACTATATCACCCCCACCCATAGGATTGTGATGTTTTGGTCGTTTTACTAGTCCTTTGGTGAAATCCCCAAGACCCCAAACGTTGTAAATAAGTTCCAAGGGATTCAAAAGAAATTAAGGGACGTTTTTAAATTTTAAAATAAAAAAATAACCATAATAAAACAATATCTGAATGTTTTTTGAATACTAGTGATACAAGTCATTGATTATCCAATTCAGCAACAAAATATATTGAAGTACAATTCAGAAACTAAGACAAAAAATACTCAATGACATGATAGCCATAAACTCAGAAACTCCAATCCTGATTCAATATATCACTCTAAAATACATGAAATTTCATCATGATGAATCCCTACATAAATGATATTACATTATTTTATGCATTTATGGATATAAATTATCTACAAATGCACTAAAGTGACCATGAAGGGGGTGAGTGTAAAACTCAGTAGGATATCCTCAAAATCTTCCTAACTCACTACACTACGATAAAACATGTAAGAATATATATATATGAAATAGTTTTAAAAAATATAATTCATTTTATATCATTGAAAAAAATTCCAAACAAAACATTTGAAAATTAATGTAACAAAAGAAGATTTTAAAACCATTTTTAACCACCTATTCTAGAATAACCATTCATTTCCACACATCCACACACATAAAAACATGAATATAAACCATGGACCTCCCAATATATAAGAGTGGTGATTAATCATTTAACAAATCTATCACATGGAAAAAAAATTGGTAGGAGAAATTTCACACCCTTTTCCATCTGATTTTTTGGGGGAAACATCACACCCTTATCCATACTAAATGCATATGAACACACGACAACCATGTATTCCAAAATACTATTCTAATCCAATGATGTAAATTAATTTAAATAAACAAATTATTTTATATAAAACATTTTTCCATGAATCAATATAAAACATCAATTTAAAATCATCATTTAAAAATAATGAACCAAAAGTACTTTCCACAAAAAAAATAATTTTCACATTTTCACAAAACCATCACTAAAGATGATTCCTAACAAGAATCACACATATATTTCCCAATTAAATCCATTAATGTTTATATATTTTAAATCATCGCTTAATTTTTTTAACAAGATTAGTCAATAGTGAAGTATCCAACCTTTCAAATATTTGAGAGAATTTATAAAATTAAAAAGCATCAAAAACACTGATTGGTACTCTATGAAATGACTTTAGATATAGTTCCCTTTATTTATATCAAAAATATATCATCCATAATGGAATAAAAAACCATTGATCTATCCAAAATGAATTATATCATTTATTCCAGGAGAGGAAATAATAATTAATATAAGGAATATCAATAAGAACAAGAACTTACCTACGAATCCAGGCCTCCAATGCACATAAATTCACCTACGGGTCACTCCTAGATCAAGAGGAAAGGCCTCCACATCCTTAGGATAAAATTAAATTATTGTTAGGGTAGGATAAGGGAAAAAAATTTATTAAGGGTGAAATCGTTGTTATATCCAAAAAATCTAGATCTATTTTTTGATGCTAAATAGTTAGGGTTCATGGTTAGGCAAACGATGTGCTGACTGTGTACTAGCCACTACCTCCAAACACCCCTTTCAAGGGTGGATTGAATAAATAATAAAAATTTTCAACCAAGATAAGTTCTACCCTATATATCCTTCTATTAATTCTCTTAGGTGGCAATAGTTTTTGGAAAATAATGCACCTAAACATGCATTTAATCAATGCATAATGTTTCAGTTTCATAGTATTTGGGAAGGTGGTTCACGATTTCTATTATCCATGATTAGACTATTCACCTAGAAAAAATTCCCAAAAACATGTAAAAAATCATTATAACCTCTTTAATGAAACCCTAAAATCATTATATACATTAAATACACAAATTGAGGGACAATTACCTAAAACTAGGGGTGTTACACCTTCTGTGATGAAAATCACCATAGCGTTGGGATAGAATAAGAATCAAAGTATCAAAGTATCATTAAGTAATGTAATCTTTTAAAATATTAATATTAATGGATCATTTAAATATCATAACCCTATTAGACTAAAGTCAGTTGAAACTATATTAATTGTTACTATATATATGTGACCACATCCCAATGGACTGAATAGTTTAGTATTAATTAAAAACATCATTTATTTTTGATTTCAAATTACATTTTAAAAACATAAAATACAAAATAGTATTTTCATTCATAAAACCATTAATCCCATTTTAATATACCTATATAACAATAATAATACTCATCCTAGCATCCAAGGAAACGTAATTATAAGAATGGGGTAGTTCTATGAATCCCTTTAAGGGTATTGATATAGTAGAATCCAATAATCCATGCGTAATTTGGATAGAAAAAATAATGATAAAATAAATGTATATGAATAATCACATGATATAGAAACTTATC
This sequence comes from Viscum album, assembly GCA_963277665.1. Lineage (NCBI taxonomy): Eukaryota > Viridiplantae > Streptophyta > Magnoliopsida > Santalales > Viscaceae > Viscum > Viscum album. Next base: position 382,558,201 of record OY728151.1, read on the forward strand.
CATACATTTCATAACTAGTAAAATATGGTCATGGTCGTCAATAACTCATTCTATTTGGAAGGAATGTATAATTTCAGCTATCTAAAATATATTTTCAATGCCTCGGGCCAAGATATCTTATATAAATGGGTCAGGCCATTTAAAAAAACTCAATGTATTATTTGTCATGATATATAGTAATTTAATGATGGGATATGTAATTAATGTCAATTATTATCTCATAATAAGTTCAATTCATTCCTTATATGAATAATCAATACATCATAATAAACCAACATGAAAAAAAAATCATTAACTTTCTATATTTGTAGAACTAATGTCCACAATTTCCCCAAATAATTTTGATCATAAACCTTCCAAATAAACATTTTTGATGTTATCATAATATAATAACTTCAATAACTCATAATATTTAAAAAAATATTGTTGAAATAAGTGAATATACACAAAAAATCTCAATGGAAAATTTCTTGAGAAGAATACACATTTTCACCATGAAATCAGTAATTTAAAATCCTAAAAATTCAGAAAAATTAAGATATTTTTTCATAAATAATATTTTAAATATATAATATAATTATGAAATAAAATATTGTTCATTATGGCCTAAAATTATATTAATTTCTTATAATATAAAAAAAATTCCTTTCACACAATTTTCAAAATGACAAAAATTACAACGTTCGGAAAATTCCATGTAAAGTCCTTTTAAAATAATTTATAAAAATAAAAAAATTAGTAGAAATACCTTCAATAAGTTATTGGATCATTTTAGAAACATCCTTTCATATAAATTATGGTAAAATGGTCATAAAAGGGAAATATTACTAATTGGGTTGAAAACAGGTTCGGTTTTCCTTAAGACATAATTTTCATATCTTGAGAAGATAAAGAGAAGAAACTAATATGGAAAGAAAAATTAATTTCTCGAAATTACCAATGGAAAAAATTATATATATATTTTTAGAATGTTCAAATAATTCCCAATGTTGAGGCTTAAAATTGAATATTCTCGAATAATGATGTGATTTTGAAATAAAATATTACCTCCAGTACGGTTTCCTTTGTCTGTGTCCAAGCATTATATATAAAAAATATAAATTATTTATACAAATATTCTATAACCGTAATCATATATATGGTAAGAAATTTTATGTAACTTAAATATGTTATAACCCATTTATTAACAATTATTTGTTAAATAACTATTTTAATTAACAATAGATTTGTTTTTTATATGATTTGTTTTGGTAATGTCAGTTCTTTTACATTGATCGTTTATCAAAATATCCATAATATTTAATAGGACTTAAATTTCATATATTATAATTATATATGTAATTATATCAATAAGTAAAATATATTAGTAGAAAAATGAATATCATTATTAATGAAGACTGTATGTTGTACGTATACCTGAACTATTTTCACTTTTTCCAATGGATCGAAAGAAAAAAAAGTAAATAATAATTAACCTTTATAGTATACTTTTTATATCATATATATATAATATCATTGATATATCTAACCTTATATCCATCCATCTAAATAAGGAATGAATAATATATCACATCGCTTTGTAGAGGTGGTAGTCAACACTTAAACCCGAGCGATGATAGCATTTTTCATTTGTTAGAAATTAGGGTGAATAATAGATTTTAAATAATCATAAAAAAATTAATTATATTTTTTATTCTTAACTAATAATTTTATAATAAATTCTACATATTTATAGGTCATAAGGAATAAGTTAAAAGAATGTGATTGGTTAAGGATGTGAGCACTTCAAATAAGGAACTCCATTGGATTCCCCCATAATGTCCATTATTATGGTATTCTTTTATGACCGTGAACTCCAAAATTTGTTTTCATATTTTTATAATAGAAAAGGGTAAGTATTTTTAATTCTATATTTCTCAAAATGGTGTAAAGAAGAAAGGCCTGGAGTGTCTTTATATATGTGAGAGAAATGAAACACTTGTAATTACCAAAATAAATTAAAATAACTAAGTATTTATAAATAAAAATGATTCCAAATGAATAAATAGTAAAATATCATAAATTAAATAATTTAAATCTCACCAAAAAAATAAAATTTCTATTGTTATAACTAGTATTTTAAACCTTATCTTTTGGTTTAACATCTTACAGAACATGTTTTAACATTAACTATGGTAACACCTTTTTCAATCATAATGGGCTATAATTTTAAATATAATGAATAAATTAATTCATAAATGTATATGGAACAATATTTTCAACCATATATTATCCCCCTTGTATTCTATAATTATTTTTCAGATTATTAAATATTTTAATGCTATATAATTTACACAAAATATATCTAATGTGATTTTTACTCTATTCCTTTAATTTGAAATTGTAAACCAAAAAAATTAAAATTTTAATATAATCATTTTATGAATTAATAATATTTTATAATAATCTATAAAATTCTTTTATTTCTATAAATTAATAATATTTTATTATATATAATATTTGTAAAATGATTAATTTTATTTTTCTTTGAATTGATGAAATATTTTTTGTGGTTTTGTGTTCATATAATTTAATTTTATAATAACTAAATATTATAAAAGATTTATGGAAATTTTAATAATTTCATTATTTTAAAAATAAAAATTTATATCCATTCAAACTTAAATTTTTCCCTATGTGAGCACAGAAAAGTTTTTTAAAAGTAAGAGACTGACATTTTTTATTTCACATCACAATAAATACTATATAGGTCATTTTATTTGAAAAAATTCACATAAATAATTAAATTTCATTAATATGTTGATAATTGTCAATTTCTATTGATATAATAGAAATAAATATGGAAATTAGATACCTTTACACTTAGTTTTATCATAGGGAAACCCAATTTACCTATTATAGAGTTGATAAATTTCCATAGTTACAATTCATAATGCATAAAAGGGAACTATTTAATAAATTTGAATCTCCTTGATCCAAATATGGAATAAAGGATTCATAATTAAATCTATATAAGTGTCATAAAATAATTTTAATATAAGTACACAAAGGGAAACAAAATGAGTTTTTAGAAAACGCATTTTTGAAGCATAAAAAATTATTGAGTGTTATCCCATTCGTTTAATAAATATTATAAGAATGTTTAAAAATTATTAATATATATATATATATATTTATTAATATTACATAATTCTCAAAAAGTGACTAATTAATTTAATATGACAAACAACATTTCTCATATCAAAATAGTTTTTCATAAAATCATTTCATTTAGTTTCAAAGGTTTTTTTTAATTTCATTCCAATTCGTAGAAGAAGAATTTATTTTATACATCAGTAAAGAAAATTATATTAAAATTTCATTTATTACTATTCATACCATTCAGTGTAGTGTCTAGGATATATAATTATACTATATTACAATTCATTTAGACCCGGGGTTGTGTTTATCACAAGTAATCAGTGAAAATAAATTTATTAAAAATAAATGTTATTAAATCTTAGCATGTTACATTCTATAGTACTAAAAATGAATTTTAACAAATATATTGTGTTAATATATTTCATTTTTTTTGCTAAATTATCATCATCAATACCCCATGGTTCTTCTAAGATTATTCAAATTCATGATTCCTCTAGAGAACTATTACCAAATAAGTAGTCTTATTCCATATATCTTTATCTATATGTTCCATGATTTCTACTGGTTGTTACTCATATGAATGATAATTATTGAGTTTATTTGCCTTTAATAATATTATATTATATTTTTTTGGTATGTACTTAGTCATGAGAGATATATTGAACATATTATGAATATCAGAGAGGATCTTTGGAGGCACCATTGATAACCTATTGTCCATAATCAATCAATAATCCCGATGGATCCAATATACCATGGGAACATATTTCCATTATTTTTTGATATCATAATCATATTAAATGGGGAAATTCATAGAAACACATTCTAAAAAACATCGATCTCTAGATCTCTCAAACGATTATCAGCATGGCTTTTCTGTCGACCCTGAGTTTCCTTGGTATAATGTTGAATGGCTATGGAATTCTCTTCAATTAACTCAGTTGGATCAAGTCATAATCGATATATTTATCATACATCATCTCATAATAATGTAAACATATAGTTATTCCCCTAAATGGAGTCATAAGTATCCATCAGAACTATCAAGATAAAATAATGTTTTTAGAAAATAGGGTAAGAGGAAGGTATTGATTCCAGCCATAATTAAAATACATATAAAAATATCATATAATAAATTATTGGGTTTAAATTTTTCTATTATACTGATTATCTATTTGGGGATGATTAGTGATACATATACAAAAATATCTATTCATAGCCTACTGAATAATTTACTGCAACATTGAAGTATACCTCAAATACAAATCATATATATTATAATATGATAATCCATACATATTTACTACATCGTTAATGTATATTAAAAAAACATGATCAAGAGATAAATATTCATTATTTGTAATGATGATTTAGGACTTCATAATGTTATCTTTTATAAACCATATATAATTTTGGCCTTTTGTTGTTGTGGAGAGTCTAATAAAAAAATATTGTGATGTTTTTCCATTTCCATTTTTGTAAGTGTAATTTTTTTAATATTACCTTTTATTTTAGTCTCTCAAATTCCACATTATGAAATAACATTAATCAAGATACATAATTATAAAATATTCTCTTAAATTTTTCATACTAAAAATACTCTTTCTTCTCTGTAAATTTCATCATACATCTAAGATAAATAGTGAATGATGAACTATGGGACTCATCAAATTACTCCCTCTTCAAATTGGGTATGGATTTAACAAAGACACATTTCTTGAATCTGATCATTCCAACATAATCAAGGTTAATCATAGTAATATATTTCACATTTTTATTAGATCCATATCCCCCATGTGCACCTATTTAATCCTTACATTGATTTATGTCTTCACAACCATTTTAGAACAATGAAATTTCTCACATCTCCTCATGAATTCAATATATATCATTTCCAAATAAACTAATATTTTATATTTTTATATTCATAACTTAGATAAGTTAGGGTGATCATTTCAACTCAAAGCATCATACACCTTTTCTGAAATGACATGGTGGTAATGTACTGAGCAGTCAAAATATTTAATCAAACACACACATATTCTCTAGCACATATTCCAATATTTCTTTATCAATATCTAATTTAATATTTAATAAAAAGTATATATATATATATTATTCTACTATCTATAAATATAATTCCTCCATATTTTTATTAAAAAAATTTCTACCGCCAACTCCAAATAAAGAGTCAAGTAATTTTTCTCATGAACCATTAATTTTCATGAATTATAAGTTATCACAATGTACTTATTTATAAGGACACATCTCGTCCCAGAATTTGACACACAACTATATTGGCCTCATTAAATTTCTCACCCTTCAAACCATGTATGGATGGAACACATAAACATTTCTTGAAACATATCATTCCAACTAAATTATGGTTAAACAATTGAATATTTCTCACATTCATTGAAAATATTTGATCTTTTCATATTTATAACATAGATATGGTAGTGTGAACGTTTCATCTCAAAGCATCATACACCTTTTTTGACGTCACATGGATTTAATTTTCTAAGCAGTAAAAATATTTAATCAAACCCACCCATATTCTATGGTGGATATTCCTTTCCTTAAATGTCAATATCTAATTTACGATTTTATAATCCATATATATATATATATATATATTGTACTAATCATTATAATTTCAATGCCTCCATATTTTTATTAGAAAATTTTATATTAACAACTCTAAATCACGAGTAAGTTAATTTTTTTCATGAACATTCATTTTTTTAGAATTATAATTTATCACCATGTAATTATTTATGAGGACATATCTCATCCCATAATTTGTAGCCACCATGGTAAATATCATCCAATAATCAATAAAATCCATCCTTTAAGGATCCACCAATATAACCTCACTTGAGATAGTATGACCTAAAAATAAATATTTCATAAACTAAAATTCACACTTTGTTAATTTCTTAAACAACTTCTCCTTAATTAAGATCATTTGATAAATTCTAATATATTATTCATTCCATTCATTTCATATTGAATATATAATTACATCATCTATCATGACTACAACAATATCATAATGGAAATCTCATTATTTTCTATTCATTATATCCATGAAGATAATAAGAGAATTTGAAAGTCAAATTATTGTTACTAAAAAATATTAATGACCCTTCATCATGTATTTTGTTCCCATGGGAATATCCATTTCCTTTAACCCTTGACAATGATAACCATATTGAAGATAAATATTTTTAAGACACATAGTATCTCATAAATGGTGAAGAATATCATGAATATATGGTATTTGATACATGTTCATAATAGTGATCATGTTAAATTCCAAATAATTAATTAATAGTTACATTGAGCTGTATTTTATCTTTTTGGACTCCTCATGGGTTAGTCATGTTTTAATGATAAAATATCATGTTATAAATTTTTAATCTAGCAAAAATAATTTATAGAAATTTTTTGGTGCTCTATTTCTTAATGCATACAACATATAGTATAAACATTCACAATATCCTGATTCAAAATCTTATAAATCATGATTAATCTTGTATAAGATATTTGAGATTTTATTACAATGCTACATTAGCTTCATTATTAACTATAATTCAATTTGTGAATATTATTGCTTATTAATGTTTTATAGATATTTGGTTATGTCTGAGAAACCGCAAGTCTGCCACTGTTTCCGGATTTTGGAAAAGTCACTGACACCATAATCTAGACAATATGATTTAGAAGAAATAATCCAAAAACTTTGACTCTAACACTGTAACAAGTTTCAGATTCCATAAATTCGGTGGCACCAATTTCTTACTCCGTCACCAAGACACCAATCAATGTTTTGAAAAGGGAAAAAATCGTTAATTTAGACACTTTGAGGAAAACATAACATATGTTCTACCTGATTCGGATCTAAATTCAAATGTGGCACCATAACTATATCACCACTCAAAGGAAAATGAGAAGACACAATTTTACAATGACATTGTTTCTTACTGACGTCGTTTCAAGAAAAACTGTGACACCATTTCTTAATCAATTTTTTTTCCTTTTTTTAGTTTAAATTTAAATTTTATTCCTCATGGTCATATTTGAGACATTTAATGAAATGAAATTATTTTATGTTTCCTTGTAAACATTTCACCTGATAGTATGAGGTACAAGGTGTGGAAATCATGGTTACCTTCAGCTCTAAATCATACACCTTGAAACAAAAAACAAATCATGAGATTCAAATATATTGAACAAGAGTGAGATATACTGAAGTCCATTCAGAACTCTCATGAAATATGAGTGAATTCATGAACAAAAATAAGAACACATGAAGAAATCTAAAATAAGCTGCACTTCAAATTGAAAAACTTCTTTAGTATATCATGAAAGAAGAAACATATTCCTATTGAACCATACCTACACCTATAATCCAGAATACACCAATCTATTTTTGTGCCAAATTCAATACGAGGAATAAAACATCATCTCATCTAAATCTGAGGAGTCTGTAGCTACATATCAAGACACATCAAGCCACATAATTCCTCTCTAGAATTTATTTGGTCTGTCGTGTGCATTGTTTACATTCAATTGAGTAGTGTGTGTATCAGTCTTTTAAGAACACACTATCTCCATTATCAAAATGAAGGATAAAAGATATCCTTCCACTTATATCTTATTAAATATGTTTACTCCCATGGATAAGTGTGAAAGAGTTCATTGTGAGACCTTGTGTTTTATTCACACATTGAATGGTGGATGAGGTTGTTGTGAACTTCATTGTCCTGTGTACTATTGTTTAGTCGGATCTAGGGTTTTGATCAAGTTTATTAATATAAACATCTTGGAGGAAGGTGATCAACAAGTGGAGTAGATCTGGTCTCGGCTTGTGACTAGACCACTTGTTTTATCCAATATGTGTTTCTATTTAGATTGTCCATATTTTAAACAATACATCAAAGATTAAATTTTTCTCTGACAACTATTCGTGGATAGTAGTTATAAAAAATTTTGTTTATTATAATACTTTAAAAGTTGTATAAATATCACATATTAATACTAATGAGAATTAATCAATCTTAGAAGAAGCTATTTGAATAGTCAAACGCATATAATCTTATTACCTTGATTAACTATCTTGTTTTAATTTTAATTTGGTGAATCTTTTGATTAGAAATTTTTATAAGAATTTTTTATAGGAAATCAATTAATCCACACCCTTCTGTTTCCTACTACAACAAATTTTTCTATTTGAGGCTATTTTTAAAATCCATTTTTTTAAATTGTAAACTATTAATCTTATTAAAATATTATATAACTAGGATTTTAGTTCAGTTTTAATATATCCTCAAATGTTTGTTAGTTCAAAATTTTTAGTTCATTAAAAAAATTCTACAATTTCTTCTTTTGGTATGGATAACAGATTTGAAGGTGCAACTAATTACGAAACATTATTCTTTAATGGATCCAACTATGCATAGTGTAAAATTAAAATGATTATATACTTAGAAAGTATGGGTTTTGATATTTAGTCATCAATTATAGATGAATATAAGATGACGGATACTTCTAGAACCACTTGTGAAGAAATAAATAAGGATGAGTATAACAATAATTGCAATTCCATGAATGTTATAGACTATTCTTAATTAGATGAAAAATTTAAGAGAATTTCTCCATGTAAAAAAACCCATGAAATTTTGGAAACCTTATCTATTTCGCATTGTGTAACCTCTTGTGTTATAGAAATGAGAAATCACACAAATTCTATTAAATATGATAACTTTGAAATGAGGAATGGTGAGACTATTTATGACATGTATCTTAGGTTCAATGAAATAGTGAACATTGTGATCTCTCTGGGAAAAGATGTTACTTCCAAAGAACATATTATGAGGATTCTCATATGCTTACCTAATAGACGGAGAATAACTTCTACCTCCATTAAATAATCACGAGACATCAAAAAATTACCTGTCAATGAACTCATTGAAACATTTATTATGTATGGAGAAGAGATAAAAGTAAAAAAAGATAAATATGAACCTAAGAATAATTTATAGAATTAATAACCTCTACATATAAGAACAAGGAAAAATAGATGTTTCTAGAAACTATTGAAATCTATAGATATGATGAATTAACCTCATATAGTGATGAAGAGATGGCTCAACTGGCAATAATATTCAATAACTTCTACAAGAAGAAGAATTTCTTTGCGAATCCAAATAATAATGTACGAATGATAAGAAGGGAAATTGGAAAAATGATTGGATATGAAATAACAACTCATAAGATATTATCTATTTTGAATATAAGAGGAGAGGACATGTCAAATCTCACTTTCCAAAATTAAAATACAAAAATGAAGTATGAGAAAAAGAAAATAATTATATGGAATATATGAAAAAAACATGGAGAATCTCTAAGTATAGATATTTTGAATCAAAATCATCTCATGATGATAAAGATAACATGGAAAATGTGTATTTTATGTCAAACACATCTGAGGTAACCTTAGATTATCCTACACGCAATTCATATTATTCATAAAATGAATGTGATTATAAAAATTTGACATGTGATGAACTATTTTAATAACATAACATGCTAGAAGGAAAATGTAATGAACTAAAATATAAATATAAATCATAAAAAATATCATGCACATACTTTAACAATCATGTCTGAAAGTACTACTTAAAATGAAAAAAATGATCAACTGCTCAAAGAAAACAAGGACATAAAAATTTATAATGTGAAATTAGAGAAACATATAGAAATTTTTACAAATAGAAAAAATAATATTACTCAAATTCATTGTTATCAAATAGCTCTTATGTACACTTCTAGTATTGGATATCATCATGGACAAAAAACCTATCTAAAACACATTTTGTACCTAAATCATGAAAATCTATTTTTCTTCCCAAAAATAAAAATATTGTTTCTAGTTCCTATTCCAGACATTCTATTTCTACCAATAGTTATTCGTGGCTAAATAGGGTTTATTTTAAATATAATCTATATACTTATTTTTGGAAATCTATGAAGAAATTATGGGTTCCAAAAGCACTAATTACTAATGTCACTATACCCAAACAAGTCAGGGTACCAAAATCTCTTTTGGTTTTATAATTTTATAGGAAACCTATCTAAGGATCTCATTTAATAGAATATGGTACATGGATAGTGGATGTTCATGACACGTGGTTGGATATTATTCAAGACTCAAGAACCTAATCATGATCGTCGCTGGGAATGTCACCTTTGGTGATAATGAGAATGGGAAAAAATGGGATTCTTCTAGATTGGTAACTCTAACTCAGTCATTATTTCATAAGTAATCTTTTTTGATTGACTAAAATATAATTTTCATAGTGTCTAAAAATTATTTTCTGACAGATTTCATGTTAAATTTTAAAATGAATCTTGTAATTTCATCATCACTAAAAATGAACAGAAATTTTCTGCGTTTTGAAATGAAAATGTTTATGCTATAAACATAGATTCATTAATATCTCATAATATTTCATGATTATGTGTATATCAAAAAGACTCTTGTATTTGAAATTTAATACTAAGAAATATAAATATACACTCCACTATAAATCTTAATAGAAAATGCTTAGTCAAATTCCTACCCAAACGTGCATTTCCAAATGATAAATTCTGTAATCCTTGTCAAAAGGGTAAAAACAAAATATTTATTTCACATCAAAGAATTCAGTTTAAACTTATCATCCTATCAATTTGGTTCAAATAGATTTTTTGGACCATATAGAGTTTATTGATTAAATATGAAGGATGATGTCTATGTTCTGCTACAAGACTATTCTTGGTATACATGGACTTATTTCGTAGGTCACAATAGTGATGCTTGTACATCACCATGTTTTCTAAAAAATGAAAAATCTATGTGGACTTAGTCTAAAATCATTTTGATGTGATCATATATGGGAGTTTGAAAATCAATACATCAAATCTTTTTTCTCACAAAATGGCTATAATCCTAAAATCTCTACCCCTATGACACCACAACAAAATGGAGTTTTCAAAAGAAGAAATAGAACATTACAATAAATTTCTAGAACAATTCTTAATGAGTATAAAATAGCTATTTACTATTGGGATGAGGCTATAAATACAGCTTGCTACATAATTAGTAGAGTCGTAATAAGAAAAAAATTCTAAAATGAAATCACTCTGAGTTGGGGAACAATAAAAACCAAAAGTCAGTTACATGAATGTTTTTTTATTTCAAATACTATATACATAATACCAAGTATAATCTTGGGAATTTATTTTCCTAGAGTGATGAAGGAATTGTCTAAGGTTACACAACCTCAAGTAATTCATATAATGTCTTTAACAAAAGATCAAAAAGTGAGTAAGAATCTGTACATGTAAAATTCGATGAAACAAATCCACATGAACCTAAGACACCCTAGTGAATCTGGATGATGAAATGTCAAATATGAAAAAAACTCAAAATAATCTAATTCTCTTGTCATGAAATCTATTAAATCAAATAGTACTAGAAATTCTTTGAATTTGGACATGATGAACCCGAACCAACAGATGAACGCCAAATTATTATCCCCTCCTTTTCTAGACCAAATCGAACCCTCAAGAACCATACTTTAGATGTTGTTGTTTTATATTTAGATGAAGGAGCACAAAAAAGAGATTCAATTAGTTATTAGGTTGATCATCAAGCTTTCATGTCACAGATTAAACCAAAAAAAATCAATGATGCTATCAATGATGAATTTTGGGTGTTGGCTATGCAAGAAGAGCTAAATAAATTTGATATTCATAAAGTTTGTAATCTTCTAGATAGACCCAAATATTCCTTGACCATAGCCACTAAGATGGTGTTCAGTAACAGTGTAGATGAAGCTTGTAATATAGTGAGAAATAGATATTGATTTTTTTGCCCAAGGATATAGTCAAGAAGATGGAATTGACTATGAAGAAACATTTTCACCTATTACTAGACATATGGCCATCTGAATCTAGATTTCTTATACTTCCCATCTTAATTTAAATATTAAACAAATGGATGTTAAAAGTGCATTTCTAAATGGGTATATAGTTGAGGATGTTTTCATTGAACAACCCCTAGTTTTACAAAACCTCATTTTCAAAATCATTTTTTCAAATTAACATTCTCATTATATGGTTTAAAACAGTCCCCTTGAGGTTATTATCATAGAATAAGTACTTTTATCATTAAAAAATGTTTTAAAAATGGAATTTCTGATATGACTTTTTTTATAAAATAAATTTATTAAGATGTTTATGTTGTTCAAATTTATTTAGATAATATTTTTTTGGATCTTTAATAAATTATTTATTTATTAATATTTATAAAATGATGAAAAGTGAATTTGAACTGTGTTTTATGGGTGAAAATAAATTATTTCCTGGATTTATTATTTTTCAAAATTAATAATGTATCATATTAAATCAAATTAAATATAATAAAAAATATCAAAAATGATTGGTATTTGATAGCATCAAAATAAGTGACACTCCAATGAGTACTACTTATAAGAAGGATCTTGATGATGATGGTAAATCTTTTGATCAACCCACTTACAGATGAATGATATGATATATTCTCTATATGACTACTAGTAGTCCAGATATAATGGTTAGAGTAACTATGTGTGCCCATTTTCTAGATAATACCAAATATTCTCAATAAAATGTAGTTAAATTAATTTTCAAAAACCTCAAATATAAAATCAATTTATGTTTTTTTTTCATAAAGGAAATCACTTGATATGGTGACTTATTCTGATACAGATTTTGGTGGATGAATATTAGATATGAAGATCACCTCGGGGACATCTCACTTTTTGGGAAATTCATTCATTTCATGGTGGTGTAAGGAAAAAAAATTATGTTGCGTTAACTACTAATAAGGATAAATACATAGAATCTGGTAGTTATTTTCAAATATTTTGTGTAAGAAGAACACATTACTAGATAATGGATATGAATTCTATCATGTGCCTATAAATTATAACAAGACAAGTTCTATTTTCATTTCAATGAATCTTGTTTCACACTCTAGGAAAAAGAATATTGTTGTAAGGCATAACTTTTTGAAAGATCATTATCAAAAAGGTGATATCACATTGGATTTCATTGGTACTAAACATGAACTTGCTGATATATTCACTAAAACATTAAACATTGAAAGGATAAAGTATATCCTAAATGAAGTAGAAATGATAATTCCTAGGTAAAAAGTATTACGGTCTCGAAGTTATTGTCTCACACTTACTATTTAACTGTTTATAATTTCCTAATTCATAATTTCACAAGTTACTATCTTGGAATTACTATCTCAAATTTTAGGTATCATAGATACTGTCTCTCAGTTACTTCTATACAATTGTTATCCCAATGATTATGTCTCATAGTTTTGTGTCACAACATATTGATGAAACTGTGAAAAATTGTTTTGGTCTCACAGTAATGACTCAAATTTCAATTTATATAATTTTATGTCTTGTATATTTGAATTGATTATATTTTTGTTTTTACACCTTATTTTTGAATTTTCAACATTTGAAATCCCTAAATGATAAAAACTCAACATCTTTTACTCCACTGCTCACAAGAGCTCTCTTATTTCAAAACTAAAAACCTTCTCTCTCATACCATTATTCCTTTTCTAGCACTTTACCTTTCTCGAACCCATGTTGGATTCCCAAATTGAATTCCATGCATTCAATGACTACTGCGAAATGAATATCATAGTAGAAAGTAAAAAATGACCTGAAAGTAATAATCAGAAAAATATTGCATCCAAATCATTTTGTTAGAATAGAAGTTTCGAAAAAACTATGATCAATGTGGTTATTGACAAGTAAGTTTCTCATTTTGAAAGTACTAGAAGATAAGTTATGGATGAATTTGGTCACAAAAGAGATTATACTGATTTATCCAAAACATATTTCTCATTTTTATTAGTATGGATATTTTTCATTCAATACTGAAAATTAATATTGTAAGAAGCTGGATTAATGGTCAAATGTTTTACTTTTATTCATGGTTATGGGCTAACTACCTAGGGATACCTCATGAACGAATATATAAGGATTTCAAAAGAGATCATCTTCTTATTGTTATGTATTTATATTAGAAGAGTCCCTAGGATGTTTGACTATAAATAAGAAGAAAAGTTGGGAAATTGTTGCAGAGTTGGATAGTGAGACAAGGAACTATTTATGTTTATCCAAAATCTTATTTTCCCATGGAATGAAGAATCTTCTTCTATTATGTATAAAGACGTGGTATTGATTCATATTATGAAAAATGTGAACAAGATTAATCTGTGTAAGTATATTATACTTCACATGTGTGAAATGATCATGATAATTCCAAAAATTGAACTCTTTTTGTTATTCAAATAAATCTCTACAATGTGTTCATAAAAAATAGTAGATGGATCAAAGTAAGAAGTTATTAAATATTATGAGTTATTTATCTAAATGGATACAATAAAGATGTATGAAAAATAGATGGAATCCATGGAAAAATTCTCGGGTGGAGGACATTGAATGATCGTATGAAATGTTTAATCTAGTCGAGAAACCTTCAAGAACAAATAATAATTTTGCTTGTGGTTTTGAACCATGTTATATTTTTTATTATTTAGAATAAGGAGTTTAAAATTCAGTTGTTCCACCAAATGAAGAAGTTGTCTGGGACAAATAAGATTGTGTCTTATCAATTCTAGAATATGTAGTTGTAAAATTTATACCTCTTTTTGATAAAAGAAACTACTGCTAGTATAGAAGTACAATTTGTTGGTGGGGATCTTTTAGAAGAACATGTTAATGATTAAGGCCTTTCTATTTAGGAATGATCAAAATAAAAAGATAATTCTGTAATAATCATATATGATTAAGAAGAAATGGAACATGTCTTTAAGTTATATAGAAATGATATCAGTAAACCTGATAAAGATGAAACATTGGAAATGGGTCATGATAATAAATCTCTTTTTCATAGAGGATATTCATCTATTGAGGGGGAGAATCACCCCAATTGAGAAAGTGTTCAAATTATCAATCTTGTTTTTCAAAGCACTATGGATACAAGGTATAATTTTCCTAGCTATTTGATGTGGAAAATACCCAAGAGACCCCAGTTAAAGTCATAGACCATTCCATTGTGTTTCAATTAAAACAAATTTCTTCTATAGAAGTATCATCTTCTAAGAAGCCTGAACCAGTTTCATCTACTATTCCAGATCCTATAAAAGATCCTTATGATCCTGTGTGTCAGAGTGATCTGAAATATTTTTTAGATACATTGTTTGGTAGATTAGAAAATATCTGGAAATCACAACTTACTCTTATAGAAAATATCAGGGAAAGAGATCCTCCCATAATGATAGATAAACTCATATAGAAATTTCATCCAAAGTGACTCATGAAATAGAAGAATTTAGGATTTAGAATAAATAGCTGAGTTATGTGGTGAAGTCTCATATATAAATGGTTGAAGATATGAAAAATGTGTTGCAAACTAGACAAGATCTTGTCGCCCATCTTTTTTACGATGATAGTGATCAGATTCCACATAATGGTGTCTCTCTGATTCAACCAAATTTTACGTTAATATATGATAATGTGTCTGATAGAAACATTTTTTTAGTCAATGAGATGTATGAACTTTTTTTGGTCTTAACAAGATTATTGATTAGTATAAGGGAAGTTCATAGAATTTTATAAATGAACATAAGTCTCCCACTTCACCAATTTCAGCTTTAAATGCCTCTGGACAGACATCTCAACCTATAGATTGTGATCTGATCAAAACATTTTTTAAAGAAGAACATCAGTAGAATTAAGTGGTGTGGATAATGAAATATTATTTGGTGTTTTCAAGAATAGTGACATAGTACTTGATTTAGTGAGTATTCATTCAAATATTTCCAATTATGCTCCAGAATAAGTTTCTAAGAAATTGGATTTATACCTTAATAGAAAGTACACTATGCATGATCTAACCAATAATTTCAAGTACCCTAGATAGAATTTGAGAAATAATTATGTACCATTGGCCTTAAAGACTCATGCCCAAAAGATAGATTATTTCACTCCTCTATTGGACAAGTTATTAGATAACAACTATTATTTTGAAAATGCCATGCAGTACGGTTGTGATCTCATTACTTCTTTTGTTATGTTGTTTTAGCCTTATCTTCATGTGAAAAGAACATCCATTGTGGACTATGTAGTTTCCCCTTTATTTAATGACTAAAACCCCTCCTCATTCCCTACCTTTACTTATACCTCTATGTCAACATCTCATGCCCTTATCTAGATAAGACATGTTATTCGTGGCCAATAATTGCATTAGTCTTCAAATAAACCCACTCTAGAACCTCATGTTTTTCATGGATTACCTCTTTCTACTCTCACAATTGGATGAATCCTTTCTCCAACCTCACCTTAAGATCATGTTCCCCCTTTTGATGTTTCAAAAAATTGAAAAGAGAAGACTACTAGTGCTATATAGAAGTGAAAAAGGTATTTTGATAGGAATGTTTTTCATTTTGTATCATGATTATAATGACGACTATATTTCTTTCTAATGCATTGTGAACTATTTTTGTTTATTCTCTTACTTACCTTAATTCCATATTTTTTTTAATTTTTTTTTCTTTTTCTTGGTTTTTATAATCCCATAAGGTGGAGAATATGAAACGGAATTTAAATCCCATGATTTGTGATCATTTAAAGGGGGATATTTATTGACTCATCACGTGTTAATCAAGTTTTAATGATAAGAAATCTTGTTAACATTTTTTAATCTATCACAAATCATGTGTAGGAATTTTTGGATTCCCAATGATTTAATGCTTACAATCCATTGTAAAAACATTCACAAGATCCTGATTCTGAATCTTACGAATCATGTTTAATATTGTAAACTATATTTGATCTTGTTCTGTAATTATTAATTATCTTAATGGTTATTTCTAATTATTTAGTTGTATATTATTTATTAAGATAGTGTTGCATATATTTATGAGAAACTGTATTTCTTCTATAATGACCCATACTTTACATACATTTTTATTACTATAAAATTGAAGAATACTTATTACATCATATAACAAAACCATGATATCACTGTATAGTTATAGTGTCTTTAGAAACTTGAAAACATAAATAACCGCTTCATAAATCATCTACATTTTCTCTCATTTATTTCAACATATATATAGTCCCTTTTTTCATATCATACTTAATAAAATTCTTCCATATGTGGGGAAAATAAATCATATAGTAGGGTGATCTCAAATTCTATGTAAGGGTAAACAAAGGAAATATCAACCACATCATATTCATAAGAACATAACATTTTGAAAATATTAACCTGTAAAAGATATTATAATATCATGAGATGTGATAAATCAAAGTAGTGAAATTTAATCCCAATAATCATAACATAAAACCTGAAACTTTTTGGCATACACACATAATCATATAAAATAATTTCATATTAGTCAAGACTCATTTACAAGACCATCATAGAAGACAAAGTACATTACTGAACCGAGTTCACTCCTCATTCCAGTCTAGTATCACTGAACCAGATTAACTTCTCATTACAGTCATGTCTATCTCATGTGATATAAATCATTACCTAATGCATTGGAGGGAGATATAGGTCCCACCCATCTCATAATGAAATCATTCTTATGTGTTCCAAAAAATCATAAATCATACATCATAGAATAACCCATGTAATAAAAATGGTATTCCTACACATCATGCCATCATAAAATAATCCATATAACATAAAACGACTTCATAAAATTAATTTCATCTTTACATAATCAAATCAATGTAATAATAGGGATAGAAACAGAACCCTATATTATCTTAGAAGGAAAATAATTTTGATAAAACAATTGAAATCCATTCCTGAGGAAAATATCCATTCTCCTTCAAAATCATTTTTACTTTCTCAACATGACATATCATTTTAAACTAAAACAAGTTAATTGAAAATAATCATGAAAACCTAGAATGAAAACTTCCCAGAAATAATGTTCTATGAAATCATAAAAATCTATTCATGTCGTATAAGTTAAATAACATTCCTCTTGTACATTGGCTGGAAAAGTCAAAAAGTATCTCGTACTAAAAATGACAAAAGATTCCTTTCATATATTTTAGTAAAATTTTCACCAATAGGTAAAATTTGATTTAAAAAATTGTAAGAGGATAGAAATAATATTAAATATTGAGTAAATATGGATGTGGATGTTAAATATTCCCCAATAAATACCAAAGTATAAACAATCTCGGATAAAAATTGAGATTGCGAGATTCCCCCTTACCATAGGTATGATATGCTTTGTATGTATCTACACCTCCTGTATAATGATTTAAATAATGTTATAGACCTATTAATGAATCATAAATATATTTATGATCTCATTTATGATCACATTTTCATCCATTTGTTAGTAAAATTTCTTTGTTACTCATTGCTTGGGTATTAACTGCTTTATTTTCATACGTATGTTTTGTCAGATATGTTCATATTCCTATTTTTTGGTTGTAGTTATATCATTTTCAAAATGGTATTATTATAATATATATCATATTTATTTATTCAATTCATTTATATAGTCATGGTTTAATGAAGATCATGTGGAATGAATCAAATTGCACTGTAGAGACGGTAAGTCGTTAGTACGCACGAGCGACGATATCATTCTCATAATTATTGAATGGTATTGGAGTGGATGATACAATATCTCAGAATTAGTATCATGTAATAATAATTGTATATATCTATTCTTTACATCATTATATCCACCCATGTAAGGTGGTCGTGGAAAACAGATTACACCACGATGTAGAGACTGTATTCCGTACGTACGGATGCACGATGATTTTATTTTTTGTAAGATGGATAGAAGGTGAAATAGTGTTGTTTCATATTTATAATAACATAGAAATATATTATTGATACATATATTATTACTTTATAATGAAACAAATAAATAATAGGAAGTAGAAGAAGAAATAAATTTGAAAGAATCGGTAAAGATATTACCTCTTCTTCGACGAGCCTCTTCTAAACCTACTCTTAGGGCACTGAAGTTGGTCATTAAAGAAGACCAGGACCTCTATTATGTTTCTAGAGAAGTGGAAAAGAGAAATGGATAGGGTTAGGCCAATCTTGAAGGATCAAAATATTGTGAAGAGGAGAGGGAGGAGGTTCCCTTTTATAAGAGAGGAGAGGTGCTCCTTTGGAAACATAAAAAATATCAATTTATAAAAAATTCAAAACCCACTTAAATACCTCCTAAAATAACTTATTTCTAATATGAGATTCAATAGGATTGTAATATCATCAACCAATAAAATTTATACATGTTGGGAATTTATTTTCATCCTTATCAACTTGATTTATAATTATTTAATCTATTTAATTTTATTTGTGGTAATAAGATTTTAAATTTTAAATTATAATAAATTATTACTTATTTGTTTTTAATTGTAATTAATTGGATACATTATGACATTTTAGACCATATAAATTTCAATTTATAATTTTTAAATATTTTGGTGTTATTTAAAAATTTTATAATATGTAATTTTTATAAATTAACAATAGAGTCAATTTTGACACAATTCACTTATTTGCATTTAAATAAAATATAAAAAGAGAATATATTCAATAAAAACTATTTAATAGATTCATAATATGTCATATTCATCTATAAAATTTGTGGAGAAAATTTACTATTTCATATAATATTTGTTTTTATATTTTTCAAAACATTTATTTGATATTTCTATCAATAAAATAATTTCTACATCACTATTATGTCATCAATAATGTTAATTATATAATCCCTAAAAATTATAAATAAATTCTCATGATGTAGATAATTTAATTATATTAATTTAGACTATTTAATTTCGACGTTTTATGTAGTTTATCACTATATTAAAATTATTACACTTATAAGATATAAGAGAGTGACATGTTTTCACTTTCTTTGGTTTTAATAATAATTATATCATTTTTAAGGTGAAAAGTCCATGAAACGTATCCATTATGACCATTAGGTGATATGGGTATACTTTTATTCATCCAATAGAATTTTGGCAGGTGGTAGGGTAATTTTATAATCTTATATTTACCCTTAATTACTCGACTTACCTTTAACTGTAGTAAATAAAAATTACCGTAGTTACTATTCATAAAGTCAAAAAAAAGTAACATATTAACATAATTTGTACCCATTTAATAAAAACATGGAATCAATTTTTCAAAATTATAAACATAGAATTTGCAGAAATTTATTTAAAAATAATATCATTGTTATGAAAACAGGTTTTAAAAGTTAAAACATTGTCAAAGATTGAGATGTTTTTACCTGTGAATTCAATGTAAAATTAATGGTAATAAACTAAATTATATTAAATGGTAAAAAAATATTCTATTTATACATTAAACCCATTAAATTTTATCATTTAACCATATAAACTATCCTGATGAAAAAATTTGTTTTTACGATAAATTTTAAATATTTTAACTATTCATCAAAATATGAATGTTATCAGAAAAGTATCAAAAAAATTTCCAATGTATATTTTTATATCATGTTTTAAAATAAGATGTTTATTTTGTTAAATTGAAATTATAATATTGTCAAAAATTAGATTTAAAATGGGTGTGCAATCAAAAGGTGGTAAAAATACATTTTTTGAAAAATACTTCTTTTATCTGAAAAAATGATTTTGTTTTCATACCTCATTCTAAAAAATTTGTATGATTAATTATAATGATATATATTTCAAAATTCATTTAATACTATTCATAATGGCTAGTTAATAATATTATAGTAATATATCATTTTTAGTGAAACTCGGTATTGTGTACAACGCAAGCTATCGAGGAAGGTTGCTCTTGCGTGAAACACAAGCCAAGCCAATGTTGTGTGTAGTGAAAGAATCCATCGGTGATTCATATAACCAAGACATAAAATAATATCTATTTCTCATATAATCTCAGGGGTTACATTCTACCCCCCTAAAATGAATGTTTCCCTCAAAATTCATCACATCATAACAAATAGATGACGATACCGCTCCATCGTCACATAATTAATTTCCGATGTAGCTTATTTTAATTAGTGGTTCCTCCATAAAACATTAACCATGCATGTGCTTTTGTTTTATAGAAATTTTTCGCTACGATCCTGAATCTCGATCAGTTTCTCTTCATACAAAAGATCTTGCTCCATCGGTACAACTTCTGAGCTTAGTACATGTGAAGAATCAGGTATGTACTTTCTTATGAGAGATACATGGAACACATCATGAACATGAGAGAGATTTGGTGAAAGTGACAATCGGTAAGCTACCTTCCCAACACGATTCAATATTTAGAATGGACCGATATAGCTGGGGCTTCGCTTTCCCTTCTTTCCTAATCTCATTACTCTCTTCCAGGGGGATATTCTAAAGAACACTTTATCACCCACTTCAAACTCAAGGTATTTTCATCAGTTTTCGACGTGACTTTTTTGTCAACTCTGAAATGATATTATGTGTTATGAAAAGATGTGACCTTTTTTCCATCTTATCAAAAAGATCAGGTCCTAATAGATTTCTTTCACCAACTTCATCTCTGCATGTTGGAGTTCTTAATTTCCTTCCATAGAGAGATTCATAAGGTGCCATCTGAATACTGGAGTAAAATCTATTATTATAAGAAAATTCCACCAAAGGTAGGATTTTATCCCAACAACCTTTGAAATCCATTGAGAAAGCTATCAATATGTATTCCATAGTTTTAATGGTACTCTCAGACTGACTGTCTGTCTAAGGATGATAGGAAGTGCTGAAACATAACTCTGTATCCAGAGAATGCTGACGACTTTTCTAGAACATCGAGGTCAACCTCAAATACCGATCAGATATAATGGAAAGTGGTACTCCATGGAATCTTACCACTTCCTTTACATATATACCAGAAAGCTGATCAAGAGAAAAAATCTTTTCTAATATCAATGAAGTGTGCCGACTTTGTAAGACAATCAACTATAAACCAGATAGCATTATTGCCTTTGGATGTTTTGGGATGTTCGATGAAAAATTCCATCGCAATATTTTCCCATTTCCATTTTGGAATGGGTAATGGTTGTAACATCCCCTTAGACATTTGTCTCTTAGCTTTAACATGCTGAAAACCCAAGAATCAAGAGGCATATTTGGAAGTATCTCTTTTTATGCCATCCCACCAAAAGTACTCTTTTAGGTCTCTATACATCTTTGTGCTTCCAGGATTAATAGAGAATGAAAAACTATGAGGCTCATCTCGTAGCTCCACCATTTATTCTTGTATGGGAGGAATATAGACATGTTTACTAAACCTTATTATCCCATAACAACGAAGGTTGAATTTAGGAACATTTATCACCTTATTTTGTAGCCCAACATCCTCCATATCTGCCTCTCTAATCTTAACTTGTATAGATGGTTAGACATTAATTTGAAAAAGATAAGATATCTCCCCTTTAATTAAAATTCCATGATTCATCCTTTGTAAATACATAAATATTTGATATTTTGTGATCCTCATCAGGGATAAGCTAGCATGATCTTGTCAACTTAATGTGTATACCACCTTGTTTTCCTTCCCAGGGTGGTAATGTATGGAGCAGTCGTAATCATTAATCAGATCGAACCATCTTTTTTGGCACATATTCAGCTCCTTTTGTGTGAAAATATACTTTAAACTTTTATAATCAGTATAAATATCACACCTTTCACCATAAATATAATGCCTCTAAATCTTTAATGAAATGATTACCATGGATAACTCCAAATCACGAGTAGCGTAATTTTTCTCATGGATTTTCAACTGTCATGAGGCATAAGATATCACCATATCATTTCCCTGAGAACACAAGCCAATCATTTATTGGATGCATAACTGTAGATCACAAACCTTTCTCCACTACAAGGAAGTATGAGCATAGGTGCACTGGCTAACCTTCTTTTTATCTCTTGGAAATTCTCTTCACATTCATATGTCCTAACAAACATAACTTCCTTCTGGGTCAATTTGGTGAGAGGGTTAGACAATCTTGAAAAATCATTCACAAAAAGATGATAATACCCAACTAAACTAAGAAAACATCATATTTTAGTTACTATTGTTTGTCTCTACCATCTTTCAATTACCTCCATTTTTGTTGGATCCCCACATATCCCCTCTTTTGAGATTATGATACCCAAAAATGCAACTTTTTGAACCCAAAATTCAAACTTAGTAAATTTTTCATAAATTATCTCCTTTTTTCAGGGCCTTCAATACAATTATCAAGGGATCTTCATGTTCATCCTTTCACTTTTAATATACAAGAATATCATCTATAAAGACTACCAAAAACTGATCAAGATAGTCTCTAAAGACTCTATTCATTTGATCCATGAAGATATCGAGGGAATTAGTAAGACCAAAAGGCATCACTATAATTTCATTGTGTCTATACCTTGTACGGAAATCCATCTTTGGAATATCCTCATTTTTACCCTTAATTAATGATACCCTGAATGAAGATAAATTTTGGAAAATTATTGAGCTCCGTGTAGTTGGTCAAATAAGTCATCAATGTGTGGGAGAGGATATTTTTTCTTGATATTGATCTAGTTATGTTCTCAATAATCATTGCAGAGTCTCATTGATCCATCTTTCTTCCTAACAAATAGAACAGGTGCTCCCCATGGTGATATACTAGGTCATATGAATCCCTTATCATGATTCTCTTGGAGTTGTTTATTTCATTCTTGCAAATCAATTAGGGTCATTCTATAAGGTGTCTTCTAAATGGTCATAGCAACCTGTACGAGTTCTATTGAAAACTCAACCTCATGATTTGGTGGAAGACCTAGGAATTCCTCTAGAAAAAAATCATCAAACTACCGTATAATGGGCATATTCTTAATCATGAGCTTCTCTCCAACCATTTGAGATAAATCACCTTTATTTATTGGAATTAAGACCCAAAAGATGGAATATATTTCTACTAGAAGGTTATATTCATCCTTTCATCGATAAATATCATAGATTGATCAGGAATATGAAATGTGACATCCCTTCTTTGGAAATTGATATGAGATCCATATAAATAAATCCAATCCATGCCAAGATTCACATAAAATTGCACTATAGTAAGGATCACAAGATTTTCAGGAAGCACTTTCCCACAAACTTCAATTGGAGAAGAATTGTAAACTTTTGATGCGACTGTTGTGCCATTAAGATTTGTCGCAGCTAACTCAATATCTAATTATTGATGAAGTACGATGATACCCTTAGAAAATTATTCAAAAATAAAAGATAGGGTAGATCTAGAATCAAATAAAACATTTTCTACATTAGAGTTGATGGTAACTGTACTATTCACCACTTCATAATCGTGCTTCACATCGCCAATAGAAATTGCATGTGACATTCCATTATCTTTGGCCTTAAGAGTTTGTTGGTGTTGATAACCATAAAAACCCATTCAATTAGGTAATTGATTAGCATAATTACCCATTTCCAGGCACTTGTAACATTGAAGTGTAGGAGGTGCATTCTGTGTATCCATTTCTTTGTTCCCATCATTAGAAATCCTCTTCCCATTACTTCAACATTCAATTTCTTGATGACCATCTTTTCCACATTTAAAACATTTACCTGTCCATTAATGAAAATTCCCTCCATGTTCCTTTCCACACTTTTAGCATAAGGGAAACATTATCTTTTTTTCACTGTGGTCATTAGATTTTTTTTGAATTCCATTTTACTCTTCTTATCAAACCCATATGACTGATGTGTTACTAAAATCTCTATATCAACATTGAGAGCACATCAAATAATTTTCTCACAGCTATTGATGTTCCTTATGGCTAATGACCTTCGAATACTTGGTTTTAAGCCACTAAAGAATCATTCGATTTTTCTCTAAGGTTGGATAATAATTCAGAAGCATACCATGCAAGTATTGAAAATTATCTTCCTAGGTACCTATAGATTCATCATCCTTTAGCATTAGTTCAAGAAACTCCTTCTTCATTTTTGTTAGACGAATACGTGGGTTGTCCTTATTGAAAAATAAGTTCTTGAACTCTTCCCTTTCCATGGACTCTTTTTCATCTCTTCGCATCGTATTCTTGATAAGATTGCACCATTGATCAGCTTCACCTTCCAAATGATATACTACTAAGGTGACTTTATCAGGTTCAGAACATTATAGAACTGAAAATATATTTTCAGTGGTATAGATCCATTGTTCATCCACTAATAGAACATAACACCATCTGAATGAAGGTGGAATCTACCTCATGAAAGATTCAACAGAATTTTGCTCCTTCACTTGCTCATTTGGAAGTTCTTCATGATTCATAACTTGAGAAACTTGTGTGATAATGGATACAAGATTTTTAATTCTAGATCCCATAACATTTTGTTGATCAGGGGGACAATAATTACATTCCCAGTCACATTCATCATTAACATGGTTCCTTTGGGTTCCATCCATTGACTAAAACCAAGAAGCCTAGTCTGAGCGACACTAATTACAACTGGAAAACTGTATAAGAAGTAATAAAATATCAAACATTAGGGATTATAATATGATATTAATTTCTATTTCTAAAACACTATGATTGTGCTCTATTCTTAAACATTTCCTTAGGGTTCTTAATAAGGAATTAACATACCAGTTTCCAAAGGATAATTATACCTTTCTTCTGATACCAACTATAATGACCCATACATTACATAAATTGTTATTACTTTAGAATTGAATCATACATATTACAAAATATAACAAAACCATGATAGGACCATATAGGTATAGTGTCTTTAGAAACTGGGAAATATAAACAACTAGTTCATAAATCATCTACATTGTCTCTCTTTTATTTCCTCATATCTAGGGTCCCTTTGGGCATATCATACTTAATACCCTTCTTCTTAGCCCGGGGAATAGACAACATACAAAAGGGTGAGCTGAAATTCTCCGTAAAGGTAAACAAAGGAAATATCAATCATATCGTATTCATAAGAAAAAAAACAATTTGATAATCTGAACCTGAAAAATAGATCATAATATCATGACATGGGATAAATAATAGTAGTGAAATGTAATCCCAATTATCATAACAAAAAACATGGAACTTTGTGGCATACACACATAATAATAGAAAATCATTTCATATTAGTCAAGACTCATTGCCAATACCATCATCGCAGACAAAGTCCATTACTGAACCGAGTTTACTCCTCCTTCCAATCATGTATCACAGAACTAGATTAACTTCCCGTTCCAGTAATGTCTATCTCATGAGATATAAATCCTTACCCATTTCATTGGAGGTTGATATAGGTCCCACCCATCTCATAATGAAACCATTCTTATTTGTGCCACAAAATCATTAACCATACATCATAGCATAACCCATGAAATAAAAATGGGATTTTTAAACATCATTCCATCAAAACATAATCCATATAAGATAATTGGAATTCATAAAAATTATTCCTTCATATCATAATCGAATCAATTTACTAAAAGGGATTGAAATAGAACCCTATATTATCATAGATGGAAAATAATTTTGATTAAACACTTGAACTCCATTCTTGAGGAAAATACCCTTTCTTCTTCAAAATCATTTTTCCTTTCTCAACATCTCATACCATTTTAAACTAAATAAGTAACTTGAAAATAAACTTGAAAACCTGTAAATTAAGCTTCATGGAAATAATGTTCTATGAAATCTTAAAAATCCATTCATGTCGTATAAGTTAAAAAAACATTCTTCTCGTACTTTGGCCGGAAAAGACAAAAAGTATCTCGTACTGAAAATGACAAAAGATTCCATTCATATTTTTTTTAAAAAAATTCACAAATAGGTAATATTAGATTTAAAAAATTATAGGATGATAGAAATAATATTAAATATTGTGGAAACATGGATTTTGATGAGAATTATTCCCCAGTAAATACCAAAGTATAAATAATCTCGGATAAAAATTGAGATTGCAAGATTTTCCCTCACCTTAGGTCTGATATGCTTCGTATGTATCTGAACCTCGTGTATAATGATTTAAATAATGTTATGGATCTATTAAAGAATCATAATTATTTTTATGATATCTTTTATGATCATATTTTCATCCATTTTTTCGTAACATTTGATTGTTACTCGTTGTTTGGGTAATAACTGATTTATTTTCATACATTTGTTTTGTCGGATAGGTTCATATTCCTATTTTTAGGTAATAGTTATATAATTCACATAATCCTATTATTATAAGATATATCATATTTATTTATTAAATTCGTTTATATAATCATGGTTTAATGAAGATCGTGTAGAAGGAATCACATCGCACCATTGGGACGGTAATCCGTACGTACGCATGAGCGCCGATATCATTCCCATAATTATTTAATGGTATTGGAGTGGATGATAGAATATCTTAGAAATAGTATCATGTTATAATAATAATATATATCTATTCTTTACAACATTATTCCAATACAAGTATGGTGGGGGTTGAAAAAAGATTACACCATGGCGTGGAGACGATATTCCGTACGTACACACACATGGTGATTTCATTTTCCGTTGGATGGATAGAAGGTGAAATAAGGTCGTTTAATATTTATAAGAACATATTCATATATGAGTGATATTGATGTTATTAATTTATAATGAAACAAATAAAGTAGATAAATTAGAAGGAGAAATAAATTTGAATGAATTGGTAAAGGATATTACCTCTTCTTTGACGTACCACTTCTAAACCTCCTCTTAGGGCACTAAAGTTGGTCGTTGAAGAAGAGTATGACCACTAGTATGTTTCCAAGGAATGGGAGAAGATAAACTGATAGGGTTATTTCTGAGCTTGAAGGCTCAAAATGATGTCGAGAGGAGAGGGTGGAGGTGCCCTTTTATAAGAGAGGAAAGGGGCACCTTTGGAAAAAAAATATATTAATTTATAAAAAATTAAAAACCCACTTAAAACCTCCAAAAATAACTCAGTTCGAAGATGAGATTACATAGTATTGTAATTTCATCAACCAATAAAATTTTTACATATTGGGAATTTATTTTAATAATTTTCAACATGATTTATCCTTATTTGATCTATTTAATTTTATTTGTGGTAATAATATTGTAAATTTTAAATTGTAATAAATAATTACATATTTGTTGTTAATTTTCCATAATTGGATAATTTATGACATTGTAGAACATATAAATTTAAATTTATAATTTTTAAATATTTGTGTGGTTTTTAAACAATTTTATAATATGTAATTTTTATAAAATAATAGTAGTTTCAATTTTGACACTATTCATTTATTTGCATTTAAATAAAATCCAAAAATAGACTATATTCAAACCAAAATATTTAATAGATTCCTAATATGACAGATTCATCTAAAAAATTTGTGGAAAACATTAATTAGTTCATATAATATTTATTTTAATATTTTTAGAACCATTTATTTGATATTTCAATCAATAAAATAATTTCTACATAACTATTGTGTCATCATTAATGAAATTTATTTAATCCCTAAAAACTCTAAATAAATTCTAATGATGTAGATAATTTAAATAGATTTTTTTGACTATTTATATTTGATGTTTTATGATTTTTATCACTAAATTAAAATTATTACACTTATAATATATAAGTGAGTGACATGTTGTCACTTTCTTTGGTTTTAATAATAATTAAATAATTTTCATGGTCAAAAGTCCATGAAACTAATATAATATGACCCTTAGATGATATGGGTCAACTTTTATTCATCAAATAGATTTTTGGCAGGTGTTAGTATAATTTTATAATCTTATTTTTACCCTTAATTACCCAATTTACATTTAACTCTAGTAAATAAAAATTATTGTAATTACTATTCATAATGTCAAAAAAATAAAAGTAACCTAAGAACAAAATTTTGACCCACTAAATCCAAATATTAAATCCGATTTTAATAATTCAAAACACACAAGTTGTAAAAAATAATTTAAAATGAATCCGGTTGTTAAGAAAATGGTTTTTAAATGTTAAAACATTATCAAAGATTGAAATGTTTTTACCTATGGATTCAATGTAAAATTAATGGTAATGACATAAATTGTATTAAATTGAAAAAATATATTCTATTTATATTTTAGAACTATTAAATGTTATCATATAACCGTATAAATTATCTTGGTGAAAAATTTTGTTTTAAGAAAAGTTTAACGTATTTTTACTATTCATCAAAATATGAAAGTTACCAGAAAATTATCAAAAATTTTCCAATATAAATTTATATATCCTGATTCAAAAGAAGATGTTTATTTTTTAAAATTGACCTAATAAATTTATCAAAAATTAGATTTAAAATGTATGCACCATCAAAGGGCGGTAAAACTGTATTATTTGAAAAATATTGTTTTTATCCAAAAAATGATTTTTTTTCATACCTCATTCCAAAAAATGAGTTAGATGAATTATAATGTTATAAAATAAAAAATTCAGTTAATACTATTCATAACGTCTTGTTCATAATATTTTAATAATATATCATTTTTAGTGAAACTCGGTATTGCATACAACACAAGCTATCGAGGAAGGTTTCTCTTGCATGTAACGCAAGCCTAGCCAGTGTTGTGTGTAGTGATTGATTCCTTTGGTGTTGCATATAACAAAAGACTTAAATATATATATATTTCTCATAAAATCTCAGGGTGTTACATCTCAAACTGGTTCCATATTTTGGAAAAGTCACTGACACCGTGACTCAGACATTGTAATACAGACACCGTGATTCAGACATCGTAACCTAGACACCGAAACCAGTTTCATATTCCATAATGTCAATGACATCAGTTCCTTGCTTCAATCAATAAAACACTGTTAATATTTTTGAAAAAGGACTAAACACTGTTACATGGGACATTGTGATCCTGAAACTGCCTCTGTGCTACTAGTTCATAATCTCAATGCAATTGTGGCATCGTGACTCTCTCACTGATCAAAGAAAAAAGTGAAAACACTATTTCCCAATGAAACTAGTTCTTAGTGACACAGTTTCAAGAAAAACTCTGACACTGTTTCATAATCACATTTCTATAATTGGTAGTTTAAATTTAAATGTTATTTATAATGGTCATATTTGAGTCATTTAATAAAACTAACTGTATTTATGTTTCTTTGTAGACATGTCACCTAAAATTATGTGGTATGAGGTGTAGAAATCATGCCTAATGTCGGATCTAACACATGCACCCTGAAATAAAAATAAAAGAACATAACTTAGAGAAATAGAACATGAGTGAGATATACTCATGAACCTCAAAAACTCTCATGATGCTATTTTGAACACAAGAAAAAAAAGAATAACACATGAGGAAATCTCAACATAGGTTCACATAAAATTGAAAAACTACTTTCTTATGTCAAAGAAGAATAATATAATTCCTACAGAACCATATATGAACATGGATGCCATAATAAGACACTCTTTTTTGTGTGTCAAATTCTAGAAGAGGACTCAAAACTCATCTCAGCAATATAAGAGGAGTCTATAGATGTATCTCAAGACAAAATAGCCATATAAATCATTTATAATACTTATATGCCATATTGTGTGCATTTTAAATTCTTTGGAGTAGTGTGTATAACTGTCTGTTAAGAACACATTGTCTCCTATATCAATCTGAATTATACAATATATCCTTCCACTCATATATTCTTACATTAATTTACTCACATTAAAATATGTGGATATTTCTTTGTGTGACCTAGTAGAATATGACAATGAATAATAGTGGAAGAGGTTGTGCGATTTGGACGGGCTTTTGTAATAATTTTTACCCCAAACTAGGTTGTGGAACAAGTTTATTAATATAAACTACTTGTTAGCATGTTATCACAAAATGCATTCGATTAGGTCTTGGATTGAGACCGAACTACTTATTTCGTCCAAGATGTGTTTTTATTTATTTTTTCTCTATTTTTATTTATATTTCATCAAACTAAATTTTACTTTCATAATTAGTCTTAGATAATAGTTATAACTCCTTTTCCTTATTATAATAATTTCAAAAGTTGTATCAATATATCATATTGATAATACTAAGAATTAATCAATCTTTTTAGAAGCTGTTTGAACAATCAAACTCTTATTATATTTTTACCATGATTAACTTGTTTATTTTTATCTTAATTGGTTGAATAATTTATGTAAAACTTTTTAACATATTTTCTTATTTAAATCAATTCACCCCCTTATGATTGTCTTACTAAAAACAGCACATCTTAACAAAAATAATAAGCTATCATCAAAGAAAAGAAATTAAATGAATGAATCACTTATTAAGATTATTCAACAGTTTATTATTATATTGGTTCAACTCCATCAAGGGTATTCTATATAGAGACTTTGATTATGGAATAGCACTAGAGATGTGATTAGTTTAAATATTAACATCATTTTTAGGGGAATTTTAGGAATGTATTTTGAGAAGAAGAAAACATATTCTTTAGAAAAAGGCATATTATTAATGTTGTGTTTATTCGTAGCCAATTAATATAAATATACCACATTAATATGTTGAAACCCCCATACTATATAATAACATTCCATTGTGTCTTCAGGTTCATCATCACACTAGTATATAATTGATGGTTGATTCAGAATATGAAATGTAGAATTCCTTCTTCTATAGTTGAAATATGCATATAGTATGATAGATAATCCATAAAAAAAAATTAAATTAAATTTAACTATATGAAGTATAAAAATATTTACAGGAATAATTATTCCATAAATATTATATAAGAGAGGAGTTATAGACTTGATATTGAATCATTCTATCATTTGTTATTTTCACCATCACATTTATGTGGTGAGGCAATAACATTATAAAATTATTCATATATAAAAGATTATGTTGAATTCGAATCAAATAAAACATTTGCAATCCTGAAGTGAATGATAAGCGTGCATTTTATAATATATCAATGAAATTCCATGCCAACTATAGTAATTTCATTATAATGTAATTCTCCCCCTAGAATCATTTCTGATAAATTCTATTTTGATTTATGGAATTGGTTTTAAAATTTACACATCTCATTAGATTTACATAATTATAATATTATGAATTGTCCCTTACCCATGAATTCCGAAGAATGGAGGCCTTTTCTCCTTGATTATTACAAATTTCATTTCATTAGAGACATGTACCACGATGTTTCATTCCACAAGTATCACATGTTTGAAAATTACCCTTTATTGTATTCCACGTTTTCCATTTTTTCTCTACCATACTATTATTTAATTATTTCAATAGAATATTTATTTCTTGCACAACTATTTATTCATATTGATATCCTATCATTCCACATCCATATATGATGATATTTTCTGGATGAAAAGTTATTATAGATATATTGGATTAATCCACTAACGAAACATTATATATTATACTTTGGATTATGTACATAGTCTGTAACATGTCTTTAGAATAATGTAATATTACATCTATACTAAACATTATTTTTTTCTTCCTTTTGTCTCAGAACAAATAACGTTTACTCTATATCTGCTCGATTTTTGTGGATAATTTTTTCCCATTAAAATGCTCATAAAATCGATCTCTTCCATACTCCAAATTTCCACATAACCCATAGATTTTTCAAAAAATGAACACTATGGATCCACACCACCTAGGATATGATAATCATTAATCAACACATTCTCACATCCATTACATCACTCCGTGAGAAATGTATTCTCTAAGGAACATATATATTTCATAGCTACAAATGGATTAGTAGTCCCATTTAATTTTGGATGTTTCTAATGCATCAAGTGTTATACATAATAACACTACTTTTTTATTATTAGGCTACAATATATGGTTATGGTTACTATTCATAACCTGAGTCATATTCCCCAATATATTTATAATGTGGTCATCTCTACATGTATCTCTCCTTCATGCTTTATTATGTTTACATAGATTGAAATCCATATATGGAATTTGTTTATTCATACGACTCCCATTTCTTATACTATAATACTTTTAACAATTATGGCTTACAATGCATTAGATCATAAAATTATGAATCGTAATATATTATTTACAAACTAGTGAAACACATAAAATAAATTCAACAATTTATTCAAATCTAATCTTCGAATTTCTAACACAGTTTCTTTAATAATATTCTAAAATCAAAGAATTTTTTTGATAATTTATAATGGTTTGAAAAGAATATATGAATTAACATGAGCATATTCTCTACGAGTTTGAAATGTGTTTTTTATAAAGGCTATACTCAGTGTCCACCATGATGATGGGTGCGATATACTCGAAAAACTCTTTTCATGGTTACTCCACATACATAAATCTTTTATAAAACTAAATCCACTTGTACTATGTAGATATGTATGTATTTCATATATAAAAACTTAATTATTATATTTCCAAAAAATTGGGATGTTATCATACACTTATACACATCCCCAATGTTAGGCATACCTTTATGTTCGGAAATCATAGTTTTTATAAATCTAATTAACAATATTTCTTCAAAAAATTACTATGATTCCAACTATAAATAACCATTCCCTAGTATCCTAGAATTATTTGTTTCTTTATTACATTGTTATTATTTTCTAGTGATCACACACCAAAAGACTGAATAATTTAGTTTCATAGGAAAACTAGATACATACTTGAATTTCACTTTGGATTTGAAGGGATAAAATATATCATAGATTCTACATATATTATCCTAGTTGAAATGGGTCATGTGTGGTTTTGGGGAGGTCTCAAGTTCTATTATTCTCATATTTATACATGTTTGTGTTTTTGTGTCTACTATCTCTGTAGATCCCCTTCCACAACAATTTATAATTATATAAAATAAAAAATATTATTCTAATTTAGAATATTAATATTTACTTTATAATATACATATATATAAATCAATATAAACTTATTATCATCATGGGAAAATAAAATATAAGAAATCGGTTAGATCTAATTCATTGAATGTGTATGTGCAAAACAAAAAAATAGTGCATCAATGGTATGTAATGAATAAATGGAGATCAGATAACGTAACATAAATTATCACATATATATGAACTGTATACATGGATCTCATAATGTTTAAAAAAATTCTATGGTTATCTATAATTTATTTCATATTTAGGGAATGTATAATGTAGAACATATGAAACTTACTGTCGAGGAACCGTTCCAAAAAATATTACCTAAATCGGTAACGCCCCGAAAATATACCAAATCTATGTATTCAGATGATAAAAATCAATGAATCAAGGGGATATATATTTTATTTCACCACAAATCACATAATAATTCATATACACACATCATATGAATAAACAATATAACATAATAAACATTTATAAAAAATCAATAGTTGCATTTATTTGGATAACTTGCATACATGATACCAATAAATTCTTCTATCAAGATGATCATAAAACATCCAGAGATATATAGTGGATTTTATCATATGATTATTAACTTGGTAAATCATAATATTTAACAAATGATGTTGACATAGAATACAATTCTTCTAAAATGGCACTTGAATGTTTCAATCGAAAAATACCATTTTTCTCTTTAAACAACATAATTATAATATAATTTTTGTCTAAATAATTATGGAAATTTTTTAATTTTAATGAAACATGTAAAAATTTAATTTATTCATCAATCAATTAACATTTCTAATAGATTGAATTATATTCACACCGTATATGTCAATAAAAAAATTCTATTCATAATGGTGTAAATCGTTCAAAAAATAACCTTGCTTAGAAAATGAAAAAAATATTACATATAAATTTATTGTAAAAAGTTAAACATGGGTAATTATTTAAATTATAAATCATTTTTTAAATTTAAAAACATCTTTATAGATATTTCATAGAAGATATAGGTATAAAATAGTAATATTATGGACCTAGTAGAAAAACAGGGTCATTTTTTCTTAAAACCCATATTACATTATATTTGGACATAATGATATGAGAATTAAAGAAACATGAAATTTTAATAAATTATAAAGTTAGAAAAAAATATAAATTTTTATAATATAAATATCAAATAATCTCTCCAGTGAACAATTAAACACAAAAAATCTCAAATAATGATAAGATCATGGAAGAAACACTCACCTCTAGTTCGACTTCCATTGTTTGTGTTTTAAACACATTTATAATAAAAATAAAATTATTATAAATATATAATATAATCATAATCATATATATAATAAACTATATGATTTACATAAAATCGTTTATCTCAATTTTATTAATGAATCGTAGTCTATATAATTATTTTGAGAAATAATTGCATCATTTTTCATGTATGTTGTGGTTCAGTAGTATTGGTTATTTTATTTTGATTGTGATTCCATAATCTCATAAATTTTAACCATTATCACAATATATTATATATTAATTATATATTCATTTATTCAAATACATAAATTGTACATATAGAAAGAATTATTTCACTATTAAGGGAGATGGTAGGTTGTGCGTACGCATTACTGTCGTTTTCACATGTT
This sequence comes from Viscum album, assembly GCA_963277665.1. Lineage (NCBI taxonomy): Eukaryota > Viridiplantae > Streptophyta > Magnoliopsida > Santalales > Viscaceae > Viscum > Viscum album. Next base: position 382,594,021 of record OY728151.1, read on the forward strand.
GAAATATGTAATGAAAGTCATGTAAATAATATTTCACCATTAATTAATCATTATTATATCATATATATATTATAAATTTATTAAATATACAAATATTACCATCCATGTAAATTTAAAATGAAAAATGATTCACATCACTTCATTAAGGTGGTTGTCCACACATAAAAACGAGAGATGTTATCATTTTTTAATTGAGGGAAAAGAATTTGGAGAATGGGGTTTCAATAATTATAATAAGATTTAAATATATATATTATAATTAATAAATAATTTTATAGAGAATACAAAATATTTAGAATAGTTAAAAGAAGATGTAATAAAGAAGGTGATTAGTTAACGCGATTACCTCTTCTTTGAACAAATTCCCTCAGATATCCTCTTAAGGACCATTAGGATGGTATTTCATAAATAGAATATCCTAAAAAACGAGTATATGTATTTTTATATTATAAAATTGTAGTTATTGGTTGAGAAATTATGCCTAACTTGGTTTAATGAAGTTAGGGAACATTTAATATTTTTTAACGGAGGGTTAGGACACAATTAAAATTACAAAAGAAGATTAAAATATTACTAATTATTTATTATGAAAAATGAAAAAATGTAAATATAATCTAAGATAAGGTTGGATATGGGTGAAATATTATCACCTAATAAAAAATTGGATAGTTTTATGTTGTATTTTAAACCTAATCTTTTAGTTTAACCCCTTAGTTAACATATTTTAACATTAACTGTGGTAATGATTTTTTCCAAAATTAAGGTTAATAATATAACTTATTATGTAAAAATTATACCATAAATGGAAAATGGATACCATTTTATATCATATATTATCATCTTTTCCAACATAAAGAATTTTTATGACTTTAAAATATTATAATATAATATTATTTACGTAAAATTGCATTTTTTTCATTTTGATACAATACAGTAACTTTTTATTTAAAAACATAAAGACAATGATTTAATTAAAATATAATACATTCAAACATCACTATTATTTTATAAAAGTCTATAATTTTTTTTGTGTCACAAAAAATAACTTATATTAAGTTACTTTTAATATTTTTAAAATCATTTATTTTTATTCTATTAATTGAATAAATATTTTTTTTGATCTATGTAGATATTTATGATTGTTATATAATAAAAAATATTTATAAATAAATTACAACCATGAATAAATTTAGTTATTATAAAAATATCTATTTATATCCATTGTCAATTTTCTTTTTTCCTTGATTTAAAAAATAAAAGATTCATAAAATAAAGATAGTGAACATTATTATTTTTCATCAATTAAAAAATATTTTTGATCCTTTTATTGTGGAATGTATCCCATAAGCAATTATATTTCGAGAATAATTTGATTATTTTAATTTTCAATTCAGAAATTAAATTTTAACATGAAAAATATTGACATTAACACTTATTTTTAACATAGGATAACATGATTTATCCATTACGTAGGTGGAAAATTGAACCACGATTAAACATCATAATTCCTAAAATTAAAAGGGAAATATTTTTCCAAATATAGACCCCATAATTGAAAATATTGAATAATTTTTTGAAAATTTATTCTCTATTAGTGGTAACAATTGATATTAAATTATGTGCTAAAAATTTAATGAAATAATTTTAATAAAAAAACAATTTTGAATCATAAAATTAGATTTCGACTTATATCGTTCCTAAAAAACATTTGATGAACGATTAAAAAATTGATTGACTATAATATATATAAATATTTTTTTAAATAATTCACTAATAAGGAATAATTTAATTTATTGAGGTAAAAAACAGATTGTGTGTATAATATTTTTTAGAAAAACATTTGTCTTTATTTAAATTTGCTTTTAACATTAACTTCAATTAAATTTATAAAAAATAAATTTATTTTATTATTGGGTAAACCATATACATTTCATAATATATTTAATAATATTAACAACCTATAATTTATCATCAAGGTTTTAATGGTATGCTATATTATAATTCATTTAGACTCGGGGTTGGATGTATCATAATCTATCGTGGAAATTAAATTTATTGAAATTGAGATATATTCTAAAAAATCCAGGTTTTATTGAAAATATTCATTATTTACATGGACATCACAACCCTCATTTTATGTATGGATAATATGAACTTCTCTAAATAATGAATTTTATTTTTCAATGGAAGGTCTATTTTATTTCATATGATTGAAACACACATGGATTTCGAATTTATTGAGATCCAATATCAACTATAATATATCTAGTTATTAAATTTATAATGAAAATTTATTTTTATATATAATTATTACACTATGATTTCATGGTTAGGGATATAAGTGATCAACTTCATCTATTCATTAATAGATATCTAACCATAATTCATGATGATTTTTTCAAACTGAAACCAAAATAGAATATTCAATAATCAATCTATCAATTACCTAAAAAAGTATTATCTCTTTGACATCTTATTAAATTTAATTTTGTACTAAATTATTTCCAGATACAACCTGATTATAATGATATTTATGGGTTTATATATCATTGTATTCCACCATGTATTTCCATGGATCATTCTTTAATAATTTGTATGAAAGTATTTGGGTTCTCACTAATTATTTAACATATAATATTGTTACTTTAAAACAATAATACCCTTTTCTTTTGAATGATAATGCAATACCATACCATTACTTGTATTATTTATTTATCCAAATTTTTTGTTAAACACATGTAACAATATTTGTGGAAAAATATTCAAGTGTATGATAATAAGAATGTTAGGTTTTAAGCATTAGAAGCCCATAATATTATAATAGACAACCTAAAAGGCCATTATATGGCTAGTGAGAGGCCATCACCCATCTAGTGGGCTATCTAGTGGCCCTGCAGGCTACATAGATTCACTATCTAGTTTGTCGGGGGCTAACAACATGTCAGTGGGAGCTGTGTTCTTTTTTTCAATGGTATCCACAAAAATATTCCCAAGAGATACATTTTATGTTTCCCCTCCCATTTGGACACTAATAACCCTCATACCCATCCCTCTCTTATATTCTACTTGGTGGATCTCCTTTGAACCTTGTCTATTTAGAGTGCCATCATTGGGGATTCAGATCTAGTGGTATGGATACCACTTTCATTCATCCCATTCATCATTTCCTTCACTCTCAAGAGATGCATTTATATTTTTTGTATAATATCCATTATTTTTAGAGATTTTATCACCCCTTTAATATTTTCCATTTATTCTTGTATTGATTGTTAGTATTATAAGAGGGGAAATCTATGAGTCTATGGTAGGAACTCCCTACGTTTTTACAATTGTGTTCCCAAAATTTTACATTCATTAGTTCAATGGTCACAATGATGTGTATTTTTTCAGGTCTATATTTAAATTTAAGGCATAAATAGAACCCCCGAATATTATTATTCCCTACAATAATATTCTTATTTATAACCTCAAATTAGATCTTAAGGGTATTCCTCTTATGTGGTGCTGACCTAGTCAAATATTGGTATAAATATAGAAACATTGATTTTTAGAAATTAATTTTAAAGGTGCATATGTAGAATAGATAAAAGAGTTTGTTTTATTGTTATATAATTATGGTATGAAATGTTAAGTGATAAAAAGTTAAATTAATTCAATTTTTTGTATTATGAAATATTAAAGTTATTATTTATTCATCAATTATGTTTTTCTCTTACTAAAAACACTATTTAATTTTTCGTGGAGGGAATATAAAGGGTTATATCAAGGGGAAACAGATGTTATATCATGCACATTAAATTAGACTATTGTGATGGTAACACATGAATGGGTTTTCATTACATAAAAAGGGAGTTAGTTTTTTTCTCATTGTAATTGGATAATTGAGTTGGTAAAAAATTATTTAAACATGAATGATGTATATCATTATGTGAGATGATGATTGAGAAAAAATTATTCCTTAATAAATAGAAATAGTGAATAATGGCGTGTGTTATAGTTGGTAATGAATTAGTATGTCGGGATGGTGCAATATGAATTTTTTATATGATATTTTTAAATTCAAAGTGGGTGGTCCTAATGAATTATTTGGTAAACTCACTTATGGAATTTTTGATACTATGAGATGTATATAGACACGAAGAAATCATGTAAACTCCCTTGTGGTGGTATATATACTATGAAATGAAAACTCTCTTGTATTAGTCATTTGCATTATCTTTGGGAATTATTAATGATAGAAAATGACAATTTTCATTAAGAGGTCATGTAAATTCTATTTACATGATCTTATTATGTTGAAATGGAAATGCTCATAGGGTGGTCATGTAAATAGCCTGGAGTCATTTTTTTATTTGTAAAATGGTAAAAAATATTTAATAATATGTGATATAAATGGGATATCATGATCCTGAAATGTTCTCAAATAAAATGTATGCAGGACGAAGTAGATATTGAATTGTGTATTGTTCTGGTGTAGTACCTAGACCCCTAGTAAATTACTTTTATTTTACATGTTTCATCTACATGCTCATAGAAATTTATCACATGATAACATCAGTTTTTTTAACCTCGGGTTCCACCGCACATCCGTAGAAATAGATTATATTATTATTATTTGTCAGATTTATTTATAGAACAGTCAAAGGCACCTATATTTCATGGTATATATTTGGGTATGATGTTTGTGATGGCATACTATGTTTTAATCAAACACTTATCATGCCATTAGTTATTGCCTTAGAATAACTTATGGTTGAATGTATTGAAAATAACTAAGTCTCTATGATTTTTTTTTTTGGTCACCTTGGATAGGGTGTGGATAAATAGACCAATTAAGAACCAATAATCATTTTGGGGGCATTATTTCTGTCTTTGATACGACTATTATTTTTATATTTTTTAAATGATCAACCCTTGAGGTCTCCATTTTTACTTTTCTGATTGGTTAGTATGTATTATATCCACTATTTTTTATGTCTTATGATTCTATGGTATTTTAACCAAACTTTACTCAGTCTCTGATTATATTCTGGGATGGTTGTATGGACTGAATGTTAATTATGCATATATTTTTACCCTAATGATTGGTTATAGTCACCCCAATATATTTTTTTTGACCATTATATCTATTTGATATCCATTGAAATATATGGATTTATGCTTTATTTCTTGTAACTCTCTGTTCTAGTCAATGTTCATAGTGTATCGATATGGGGATTCTACAAAGTTGTATCGATATGATTTATTTTTTATGACTAATTTGATATGGTATAAATGATTAAATGAATAATTGGAACATGGTATGAAAATTTATTTTTTGAATGTTCACCCCATGATTAAGGGAATTCAATATTTTCAAGGATGATATTTTAATTCTTATTGATCATGTTTTAGTTGTATTATTTGACCTCAAGTGATATAAATGAAATTGAGGTTATCGATTTATGGTAGTTTTTACCTTTTATGGTATGAAAAGAGTTCATGTCTTTAGAAATTATATCTGACATATATGAGTCACATTTCATTTGTTTGTTTTCTTATGGTTGGTTACAATGACATGGATATGGGTAGGTTATTTAATTTTTATATAGCGGTATATATGATGTTTTATTTTATAAGTGCACATTGGAATTTTACTTGACAGATATTCTAAATATTTATATGTGTATTGGGTAATCAATTATCCTAATATTTATGTCTTTTCATCAAAAAAAATCCAATTTCAAATTTTTAATCATTTTATTCTATAACATAATACTCATATTTCATTTCTCGGAGCCTCTCTTTAAGAAATTTATTCAATATGAATAATAAAAAGTGTAAATGTAATAATCCTATGTATATATATATTATGTTTAACACATTTGAAAAATATTTTTATCTTATTTATTAGTAGTTTGGGATATTGTGATTTCATAACACATCCTAGAGGGGCACTTGCTGTAACTATTGTATGCCTGCTTGCAATATGCCAGAGTCTGGTGACTAGTACCGATTAGGTGTATCAAACTAATGGGAGGAATTATCCTAAATTACAAGTAAACATACACATATCTTCAATCCAAAAATGAATAAATGTAAGAATTCTACTAAAACGGATTGAAAATTGCTATATCCCAAAGACAGAGTGTGATAGTGAAAGTATTGGAATGTAAATATGGCTAAAACAAGACCACAAAAAAAGTGTTTGTAAACAAAAGACCAACCTGTATGAAATGAGGTATTGTGACACCTATCTGAATCATAAAAGAACACCTTTTCCTTTTGTCCTCACTAATCACCGCCTAGTCCTAGTTCACCTAGGACTCCATTAAAGGGTAAATCTTCTACACATGACATGACACATGTGAGAAAATCTTCTAAAGGGAATAATATAACAATACTCATTAGGACACCCTGAAAACACAAATGAAAAACGAAAATGGAAATTAAAGTCAGATACACACATGTATATGTCTATAGTACATATAACAAGGATATCTAGATATACCTAGTCTATAAAAAAAGTCTAGAGGTAAGTCACAACTAATTAGGAGCCACTAGATTTTTCTCAAAGTAAGATTGTTCTGGGAGGACTCACTCCTTGTACCATGGCATCACCGGAGACACTCATACATAGTTCTAGCCCATTTTTACCATTTACAATTGAGAATGTATTGTTCAAGGAATAATATTATACATTGATATGAGATTATATCTTGATAATACCACCAACCCAATATGGATCAACCCACAACATAGGGGATCCTACCTAGAGAACAACACATAGCCTATTGATATGGTTGGATAAAAAGAGGACAAACACCCTTATCTTAGTGGTTATGTCAATTCCACAAAACACCACTAGAAGTGATATCGGATCCTACTCCTCTACCAAAGAGGAATACCATAACCTTATCTGCGACTCATACTCTCGTGGGTACTACAATGTAGTAACATGGATATAATTCTATAATAAACCATTGAAGAAGTGACCAAGAGAAACACCCTTGTCTTATAATGATCTCAACAAAAAACTCACCACATATGTCAAAATTTTATTCTAGTCTATAGGGTCACATCTCTATAGAAATCTTGTCATATGGACACACCGTTTGAATGTTATGGGAGTATGAAGCTTCAAAGGAAGGGGGGCACATGGCTCGTGGACCGACAGAACGGTCAGTCCACTGATTGTGGCGGCCAGCTGCCATAGTTGACTACCCTGAATAGATTCCATATGGTTTCCAAGGTCAACCAAATACCATATTTATCACTTCTACAAGTAAGTACAAATGATTAAGGCTGACATTTGACCCCCACACTCAACAGTGACCTGGCCTTATGTCATGAAAAAACCAGGTCCAACCATCTCGGCTCTACCAGGCTTACTTGTTTGGTCTGGTCTACATGGTCTCTGGAAACGTACCACATGGATACAACCATCACTGCATCCCACCGACACTACCATATCCCGCAGCCCCATCATCTCCACATGTTGATTCCCACCTCGTCCCATTGCCTTTCATTCTCACCACATTATTCTGTGGCCACCGCCTACGGTCATCATACCACCGATGCCTCACCACACCAAAACACCACAATGGAACCTCTCCATTGGTCCCTTATTCAGAAAATTGATCAACCTTCGATGCCCAAAATTCAAAATAGTTATTGATAAGGGCTCCTTCAGTCCAGATCTATATAGATTGTTCCTCTATTCATAATTTCCCTTTAATCAATGGTTCTGACAGCATTCAATGCCACCCGACAAGTCAAAATATGGAAATAGGTGTCCAATAGTGAAGAAATATAGGAATGATGGAGTGAAAATCCTGAGAACAACCTATGAAATGAACCATTTTCTTTGTTGGAATAGGCCTCAATCCATTTCTGTTAGAAGGACAAATAAAGAGGAATTAACATAAATTCCCTGATAATGTCGTACATAATATCTCATACAGAAGAAACAATTGATCCCAATATCAATTTGTTCATGGATTGACCTGTGTTTTTCAGTAAAATAAATAATGGGAAAATTCACATATTAACAACCCCTACCTGGATTTGGATAATTCACTGATGATGGATGATCATTGTGTCATCATCGGCTGTTAGGTTTCCTCGAATCAGTTTCACGTAGATTGTCGATCCATGACCCGTCATAGTTTTTCAAGAGATTTATTTCTCCACATCTCATAGTAATTAATGGGTTATGGTGATAACCTAGATTTTTAGGAAAATGATTAATAAAACTAAAATTGACCATGTCTACAATATTTTATTATAAAAATATTTTATATACAGTTTCGACCAACATGAATTGTTTCTATAGACAACTTGTACTAACAAAATTTATGTTGCACCTAGGGTAAATACACAACTCTAACCTCAATGGATCACTCGTATTTCTAATTTGGGATCCCATTTAAGTGTTATTATAATTTTTTTGTAAGACATCACACACATTCTATAAAAAGTTTCATATTTTTCAAAGAATTATGTCAGGATAACAAAGCCTCATAATCACACACCATCTCAGTTCCTAGACTCAAATAGAATCAATAAAATTTCTAAAAATAAAACATGGGAAAAATCCATTATTTCATATTCCCCAGACCATTGATATGTACATACCTGAAATTCCAAAATATGGATACAAAAAAATGAGGGGTACAATGACTGAATATGGGCCTCCGTCCCACACATGTTTTTTAGAGTTTTCCTTGCAACCACAAGACACATACCAAATTAATTGACCTCAAATGAAGGATCCCCTTAGGGAAGTCCTCAATCTCTACTGGGTACTCTTCAAACACCTTCCTATCCTCAATTTCTAGATCTCCCTAGTCAATGAAGTTTGATGGGTCCTCCATGTACCTTCTTAATTGTGGAATGTAGAAGACATCTTGTACCTGATATAATTGTGGTCGTAGATCTAAGAAGCGTACCACCTTGCCTACTCTAGGCAGTATCTAGAATGGGACAATGATCCTCCAAGATAGCTTGCACCCATTATAAATAATTGTAATCTACATTGAGGTGAGATATGGAAAAACACATTTCGTCCTTTAATGAACACCAAAGGCCTCTATCACCTATCAACATAAGACTTTTAATGGATTTTTCATGTCTTAATCCACTCAAAAATGATCATCACCATAAACATAGTATCTGGAACCAACACCATACCCATTATTACTGACCCTCATAGATTAGTCGAGCATCCTGATATGAAAATATTATCACTAGTACATCATGGATTCTAACTATCTCATACTCATAAATGTGACCCATGCTCTCTACTAAACACTTCTCTCGGATAGCTATGAAGTGTCTGACATGCTGAGTCAGTCAACATTCACCTAGATGGAATCATATCCCATGGATGTTTGTGGAAAACCTATCCCAAATCCATTGATATCTCATCACAATTCCATTATGTATCTTCAAGGGGTTTAGATAAACCCACTAGAACCTATTTCTCAACCTTCACATCCTATCAAGTGAGGCTTTGAGAGACTAACTCACCAAATCCCTTCATTATCCTTAGTTAACAAAACTGATGTCATTGGTCATAGTACATATTCACGAAAACTATATGTACCACCATTGGGATGTATAGAAATCTCTAAAAACCTCCCCCCACTATACCATTGGAACTACAGTTCACCCTCTAAAAATAACGACATTCTCCCCAACCTTATAATATATATCTAGAGCATATCCTATAGACATCATAGCATGTGAGGTCTCGCAATCGGTGTCCCAAAGCTATTTATCACTATCATAATAAAATATTGGTGCGGTTACAACCATCTACTGTAGGTATGCTGCCCCATCTCCATATGAAAATGATATCTACAAAAATTCCAACATCTCTAACACATCATTATGAAACTACATGTGAGATATATTCAATAGAGCATCTCCCACCATGTTCCCCTTCCATGTAGCATACATTATATCCATGTCATAGTACTAGAGGAACTATATCCATCTACTCTATATCATGTTCAGATCCTTCTATGATAATATATTCTTAAGACTCTAAATATTAGAGTAGATGATGAATCCCACTACTATAAAGTATTTACACATGACTTCAATGAAAAGAATGATACTACTTGCTCAAGATCATGGGTCACATATTTCTACTCATGTGTTCTCAACTGGAGGGAACCATAGACAATCACTACTATCTCATTCATTTGGAAACAACCAATCCTATTCCTTTATGCATCGCAGAGCAGCACATACTTGATTCCTACCTCTGATAACATCAGGGTGGGAGTGATCATAAATCTATACATCAGCTCCTAAATGAAATTTTGGCACTTCTCTGAGCACATGAAATCCATCCCCTTTCATGTGAAATCTATCATGGGTTCATATACTCTAGATAAGTGAGGAAAATCCTTCGATAGTAACATTACAATACAAGAAACTTTGTACCATAGTGACACCCTTGGGTGGATCCCAAGAAAAACTACCTCATCCTCCCTTGGATACACTACATCTCTTTCCTATTAAATGACATGTCCTAGAATATGGAAATCTGAAATCGAGATCTGGCAGTTAAAGATCTTCCCATAATGTTGGTTCTAAAAGAATGTCTCCGGGACCATCCTCATGTGTCTCACATGCCCCACCTTAGATGTCGAGTATAGTAGGATGTAATAAATGTGGACCATCTGATCTATGTAAGGCTAAATAATCTGGTTCATCGGTCCCATGAAGACTACTATGGAATTATTCATTCAAAACAGCATCACCATGTACTCATAGTGACTATAATGACATATGAAGATCACCTTTAGTATATCCTCATCCCACACTCATTTCTAGTGATATCCTCATCTGAGGTCAATCTTTGAGAACCACAAAAACCCTCCGAACTGATCAAAGAGTTCATCAATCCTTGGTAGTGGATAATATTTCTTCATATTCACTTGGTTCGTGTGATGATAGTCCACACATGAGGTCAATCTTCCATATTTCTTCTTCGGAAACAAAATTGGGGATGTTGAGGGTGAAATCGTTGGTCTCATGATTCCCTTCCTCTTCAATTTCTCCAATATCACCCTTAGTTTACAATACACTATGGGAGCCATTCGATATACTGGTGTTAATATCGGGGTTTTCATGGGGTGTTGATAAATACATAAGCCCAATCCTCTTTTGGTAAGTAAACCTAGAATATATTCTTGGAATAAGTTCTCATACTGTACCACCACTGTATGGAATTGAGGAAACATATCATCCACTACATTGTGGGTGTGGCTAGACCACTACTAACTAATTAGATTCACCCTCCTATATATGATCCAATCGTTAACATCATGCATTTCATTTCTCAACAAAAAATGAAAAATATAGCTCCCTCACTGTGGACACACCACACTCTAAACCTAAAATAGGAAATCTGAGCAAGATATGTAGATAACCAATCCATACTAATAATTATGTCTTAAGGCCTCAAGGTCTTTTCCATGATATCCCATTCAAATCTCTTTCCTCCAAGAGTCATAAAACACTTTTGGCACTAGTGTTTGATCATCAACTCTCTTCTCATAGAAGTCTTTAAGTGAAATGGTTAACTCAGTAATTAAAATATAATTTATAAGTCCTGAACATGGTTTGTGGAAAGAAAGGATTTACTATTATTGTTCTCTATATAAACTAAAACTATTGGAGAAAATACACAGCTCATAACCTGAATCATCCATTGTGTGGCGTGGTTATAACCATCCATTTTCTGTAGATAGCCTTGTCCCTGACCACCATCTTCCTAAGTGTAAAATGGCCCACATGAGGGTGGGTATGGTAACATATTTAAACATTGACCCACTATTACTTCCCCTCCAGGTCCACTGTCATGTCAGATACCCTACGGATATGCCTAATCCTATTTCCATCTCTAGCTAAGTGGTCCTCTAATTGTCTCCTGGTCATCTGTACAACAGTTCGGGAAAACATGTTGCAGATGTCCCCAACTGCCGCATGAGTAACTCTATTTTTCCCTCGTCTATTTTGAATTACAGGGATCATCTTCTACAACACCTAAGATTCATGTATCCTTATGAATACCTTCAGCTACCATCTTATGAGGTCTCTACTCTTTCCTTACCATTTCTAACTAGAAGTGTCTATATCCGCCCAGATCTCACTCGAAGGTCTGAGCCATTAATTACTATTCATGTATCATATCAATTGAGTACCTAATGAGGTTGGTATGCCTTGATGTATACTCAAAAATAGACAATTCATCCTACAAGAAAAATATAATCTCTTGGATACAAATATTTAATTTCTTATATGGTGATAAATCATCTAATAATAGATTCTATAAACTCTATCCATAGAAGAGTTTCATCATCATAAGATTAGATAACCAAACCACAACATTTTTATATTTAGCAGTTTTGAAGGATCGCTGCAAAGACCACCATTAGATCTATATGTGACATGAATAGATAGAAAATAGAGGTCACTACCTCATGAAAATCCTCCTACCCCTATGTATTAGGCTTTCCTCGAAACATGAGGGGTATCAATAGCTAAAACTCATGAAATGCGATAATCTTACACTCATCAGCTCATAGTGCTCGTAGTAGCTGGTGCTTGATGGGTTATTTTATAGTTGGTAAAAAACATTGGAGGTTCTATCTCTGGTACTAGCCCCTATACTAATGACTAATGCTATGATAATCACCCTTGTGATCACATAGGGAAATCCAGGCTAGTTTCCTACATAGAGGCATCATGATATGAAACAAGATGTACCATACTAAATTGAGTAAATATGGAGATCTGACTCAAGAAGGAAATGGAAAAAACAACCATTACTATATGATTCATATATAATTATTTCCCATTTACTAGTGTTTCCATGTACTGATTCCAAATGAATATAGTTAGTGTCCTTTTTTGGATACATCGACTTCTGCATTAACACGGGAGTCCTTGGCCTGAAATATATACTTGAAACACATAACAATATTTTCCCAAACTAACCTCATAGACTCCCAGTCATATGGTAGAGTCGACCTCCTTTGATAACAATCTGTCATGACCTGTCATAAAGGGGATTTTGAAATGGCTATCGCAAGTCCACCTCCAATTTTAAAAGGGATGGTGACTAGCACTGAATTGTCAAATATCAAAAATGTGAGGCATTGTCGTAATGTACATGTATGTACACACTCATCCACATGGAAAAAATGAAATTTTAATATATAAAGTAAACAAAGAATTCAAACCACTATTTCCCACAATAACATTATGATAGTGAAATAATTGGAAATTTAACGGGGCCAAAAATCCCACCAAAAATAGTCTATAATCACATGTCTGACCTATATGAAAAGTGGTACTAGGACTACTATATGAACTATTGGAGGGAACCTCATCTACCTGACCTCATTAATAACATTCTAGTCCTAGTCTACCTAGGACACTGTAAAATAGTCAATCTTCATCACAAGCCACAACATGTTTGAGAAAATACAATGTGGGGGTTAGTATAACAATACATAGTAGTACACCGTGAAACCAAAAAGAAAATACCACAAAGGAAAGTGCATTCAACTCCACATATGTAATTTTATACATTACATATATCAATTATATATCGATATACCCAATACAAGACACCAGTCAAGAGTTATGTCACAAGCTATTACCGACCCCATGATTCAGCACGAAGCATGCTTGTTCTAGGAGGACAAACTCCTCAAGCCATGATATCATAGGGGACACTCAGGAAATGGTAAATCTCATTTGGGGTAGACTACAATGGGAATTTATTGTTCAAGGAATATTATGATACCTAGAGTGGGGATCATTCCTAGAGAATACCACTAACCCAATCTGGATAAACCCACAATGTAGGGGATAATACCCAAAGAATACCATTTATTTTACTGATGCGGCCTAATAGATGGTGTTCTAATTCCCTGTTCTATAATGTTATGTTGACTGCAGAAAACTCTACTAGGTTTGATAGATGATCGCTCGCTAGTACCATAGAGGAATACCAAAAATCCATCTAGGTATCGACCCCTATAGGGGAATACAATCTAGTAACGTGGACGTAATTTCATACTAAACTCAATGGGAAAGGACATAGAAAAGACTCTAAACCTATACTGGTTCGTAAAAAAACTCCCCGCTTATGTAAACAAGTTTTTCTCGTATATAAGGATGCAACACCACATATTACTCTTTAATAAAATGTTACATTTGAATTCTATGGGAGTTTAATGTTTCTAAAGAAGGTCAATACATGGGGCCCATGGTACGATAGTGAGGGCTGACCACGAAGACCAGCATCCTCATGCCTACCGCGGTCAAATGTGCCACATTGATTTTGTGGTCATGAAGTAGCTAGAGTGATCGTGGCCCAACTCTGTTCGGTCACCCCATGTCCGACCCACTCAGCCTTACCCAGCCAGCTCATTTGGCCACATCCATGCAGTGATTGTCCAGGTCCCATACAGTGTCATCCACAACTAAATCTCATGGCCCAATTCTTCATTGGGTAGCAGCCTAGTGCATCTTGCAACCCACCGTCATCGACACCGCCTTCTGTGGCAACTTCCATGACTCAAACCTCTAGTATCCATACCATCGCCACATCACCTTTCTAGACCACCACCTCACTTCGTAGGACCACCGTGATGGACCTACTCCTGTAGTCCCTTCCGATGACCACCGAGACACATCTGATGACCAAAATTTCGAACGGTCACAAATATATGCTACTCAAGTCCAAATCTACTTACATCTAGCATATGTTGTCCGTTGTCATCCAATCAGAGTGTCTGATCAAGTTTAGAGACACAAAAAATTTGAAATTGTGGCCATAATGGTCTAACGGTAAAGAATGCGAAGATACGGGTAATGAAAATCTCATGAACACCCTGAGGAATGATCCTTGACCTTTTTTCTTATTCACCTCAATATTATTCATGTAGAAGGATAAATGGAGAGTAATTATAATATAGTTCCCTATAAATCCATATATAATATCCCTTCCTATAATAATGATTGAACCACAGATAAATATATTCATGGATTTTCCCACATTATATTATAAATCTAGAATGGGTAATATCACAAAGAAAAAACCTCCCTACCTCGATATAGATTAGTCATTGATGAAGGATGATCATTGCATCATAATCACCGGTGAGGTTCCTTCGAATTAGCTGCACATTGATCAACGATACACGATCCATTTTCATTTTTTGATAGATTTATTTCTCCTTATCTCAGAATAATTCTAGGTTTATGGTGTCAACCCATAATTAATGAAAAGGAATAATAAATGTTAAATTCACTATGTCAAATATATTTTTTTATAAAAATATTTTATTCACAGCTTCTCCAACATTAGATTTTTTTACAGATGACCTATGGAAACAATATATATGTAACACCTAGGGTAAATCTACATCACTTAGCACAATGGTGGCCTCATATTTTTTATCAAATAATCCGTTCAAGAGTTATCCCACTTTTTTAGGAAATCATCAAGCACTTCCAATTAAATGCATAATATTTTTAAACTATTTTTGGAGAAAAACGGGCTTCGGTATCACATGTCATATTAGAACATGGTCTTAAAATTAATCCACATAATTTCCAAAAATAATATGTCGGTAAAATTGGTGATTTTACTTAATATTTCTCAAGTTATAAGATTCCTATGATATTAAATTTAAAAAATAATATCTTAAAATTCCAACAGTCACATTCCTTGACCTAATTGGTGTATAATTTTAATGAAAATGTGAATTATTATAGGTCATAGTGTGTAGGAAATAGTCTAGATAATCTATAAATGGGCCTCACGATTGTTCAAAATGTGAGATCCTTATGTTAAAGAATGAGATTTTAATTACTAATGGGATATATGTGTATACTTTTCCCTTATTATGCATTTATGTTAGTTTACGATAACACTATAATTATTAGATGTGTGGAGTCGTATTTGATTGATGTATATAAAAGATGAAATTATCCTGAAGGGGGTGACTCTCATGTGAGGAGGCTCAATAGGGATCAGTTTCATGGGTAGGGTGATATTTTTTCATTTTATTATTCTTGTGAGTAATTATTATGGTACCCTAGTCTGGATTGTTGGTTATGGAATGTCATATGTCGAGTACCTCAAGATAGGTGTACAACTAATGATCATGAGCTATGAATTATCTGAGACCATATTTATAGGAATATGTGTGTTATCCTAGTTTACATTGATAAATGGATTATGATAGTGGAGAGTTGAGGGTTTAGATTATAGAGGGAGACCCAAGATAGGGTCTTTCCAAAATATATAAGTTCTTTAGAAATTAATAGAATGATTAAATCGTGAAATTTTAGACCGATGCACAAAAGGGGATGTTACTGTGTGATAAATGCTAGAGAGGCTTATTGAGAGTGTTTTGTCTTGGAATTCATCGGTTTATTTATACCATTTTATTTGTTGAAGGTATAAAATATGGATTCCCTAAATAGATTTTTTTTATCTATGAATATATAATAGTTATGAGTAGTTTGGATGCATAACCCAATTTATTTCTTGTTTAACTAGAATAAAGATTGTTAATAGAGAACCTAGATGACTGAATCTTGGGAGAGTATACCATGGATAGAAACTGTAGGTCTTGCAATGATTCCTGGATTATGGATGGTTATGTTTGTGGTTTTTCATAGTATGATGCAATGGTTTTGAAAAGTATAGAGGGTGATTTTTTTCATAATGAAAGTCCTCTAAGGTGGAGGTATTGACCGTGGATTAGGAATGTGATCCTAGTTGTTATAATACCTGGTTATCTAAAGCTTAAGTTAGGATATTATTATTAGGCTTTATATATGTGTGAAAGCATTGATATTCAGTGAGATTAGGCATAAAAGTGAATGTTGGGGATGCACTTTGCAGTTTGGATTTTCGGTCATGTGGTTTGTAAGTGTGTACCTACTAAGAATAACTAAGATCATAGAATATCATTCTTATCATTCTAGGTTCCTATTAGGTTTTAAATCAGCAATCAACCATGTTTATTGGTTGAGTATAGATGTGGATCCAATAAGAGGTTAGTGGCTATGGAAACTCGAGTTTTTTAGATGAGAATACTGATATCCCTAGGGAAGGTGAAGGGATAACGGTTAGATCAAGGTGATGTGGTATATTTTATATGATCTTGAACCTATCTATATATTAAATCGGTGGAGAAACATGGATTAAGAGGAGAGACCCATCCGTGTTGATAGTGGAACCTGTCATGGTTGTGCTTGGGGAGCGTTATATGGAGGGCCATATTATGGGGAGTGTGAAATTGGAATGTAAAGGGTACAACCCTCATTTTGAGTGACATTTATATAGATTCAAGGGATAATTTCATTGGTCTTATAATAGTAGATTAAAGTCATGGTTTTTTGTTATCTCTTGGTTAGGAGTGGAGTAGTCATGTCTGGTTGTTACCTACATTAATAAATAGTGGGTTGATCATGGAGTTTGTTGTTTTGTTTTCATAGAGATATTATGAGGGTAACCTTAAGGTGGGTAGTCCCAAACCATTTGTGATTGAATCATCACATGTTTTATGGATTTTTTATATAGTGAGAAAAGTCAGTGGATGATAAAAATTAATTAGGGATGCCAGTGGACATGTGAATATAGATTTATTTAGTTTTCTATAGTATATCAGATTTTGAATTTAGATGTAGTGTTGGTTGGAGATTTAATGTTTGTATTATAATAGAATTAATAATCTATGATCCGAGTTTCGGTAAGATGAGTGGTGAATGAGTTCATAAAGTAAATAATTATTGTAGTTTTGGTTGGTTGAGGATCTAGTCATTGAATGACCTAGGGATTTATTTTCTAACTATAGTGTTCATGCATGGATGGTAATGAGATGCCTTCAAAATCTAAATCATAAAGATCATGAAATAAAATAGTGTGTCTATAAGACTATGATTTTTTATGTTTTTTTTAATATATTAAATATCTTTGATAGCTTCTGTTTCAAGGAACACTATGTTAACACTGTGTTACATGCAAAATTTGGATAGGTTTTGTTATAAAGAACAATGAGTTGTAATAAAACCATGATAAATTATTATTTAAAATGACCACTATAACATAACCGATAAAATTTGTGATATGAATAGTAATACATAATTTGTAATATTAAGTGTAATTTATATATATATATATATATAATATATTCATAATAAACTACATAATTTTTTGAAAACCTCTTTATATTTTTCTAAAATACTATTTTCCCCAAAAATATAATTATATTATTTATTTAGGGGTAAATTAGTCAAATTATCTTATAAAACATTTATAAACTATATATAATGAAAAAATTATTATTTAAAATAATCATATCAAAATTATCTTAGGGTGTAATATTGATGATATTCTAAAAATATTAATTTTGATCTCAACAATGAGACTATATCGAGTTCGGAACCGGTTTACATTCCATCCTATCGAATGTCACAAAATGGGATCCAGGAACTAAGAAAGCAGGTGGAAGGTCTTAAGGCTAAAGGCTACAAATGACCCATCCCATTATTGTGGGGTTCACTAGTCTTTTTCACTAAACAGGAGGATAGATCCCTTAGATTGTGCATGGATTATCATTAACTGAATCATATTATAGTAATGAACTATTATTGAATTCCTCGTATAGATGACCAATTTGACCAGCTCTGGGGAGAAACTGTTTTTTATAATAATGAATTGTGTTCGGGTTACTATCATGTATAAGTAATACAATAAGATATACCATGTACAAACATATTATACATTCATGTGGATATTTTTTTCTTTATTAAAAATGTGGTATATGATTTCTTGGATTTCGGGAATATGGTTTTCCACCCGTTTTTTGATTCCATTGTGGTGGTCTTTTTTGAAGTCATATTAGTGTGATTGAAGATTAAGAAAAACCATTACAATAATTTTGATACTAGGTTGAGTACAATTATATAGAAAAATTTACATGTGATGGTCATTAAAGTCCACTTATAAATCAACAAGGATCTCTTGTGGGGTCCTATTATATAAGAGGCAGAAATATTTATTGACCAAGAGAAGGTGATGGTTGTAGTTTCATTGGAGATTCCCACAAAAGTAATCAATATATATAGCCCCTTTGGAATGGTTCACTATTAAATGTGGTTAATTCAAAAATTCACATGCCTATAAGTTCCACTAAATTCATTTTCCAATATGGGGTTCATAGAAAACATTTTAGAAGTTAAAGAGAAGACAAAATTCAGTATTGATCCTCTTATTTACGGAGTCGGGAAGGATTTATTATGTATTTTAGGATGATTTATTTATTTGTTTTGGTTTAGTTATAATACAATATGATCAGCTCATGGAATATGGGTCCCACCTGTTGAGACCTCATTATAAAAATTACCCTACACATGACCATGATCTATAAGCCGTTTTTCATGTTCTGAATTGTTTTAGGAACTATTTTTTAGGGGATATATTCATTTAAATAGATCATAAATTTCTCAACTATATCTCTACACCACAAGACTTGAATCGGTATCATTATTGGTTCATGGAATACCAGCTATAGTTTGACATTATGATTCCATACAGACATTGAAATGGAAAATTCCTATCTTATGCCTTGAACTATAAGAATCGAACGTAAGATATAATGGAAGAAACATTTTAGTGGAATATGAGGGTTCAACTTTCCGAGTATCACATGGAGTATCAAAACCAAATGATCACATAGTCAAAGAAGTACTAGAAGAGATATACTATCATATAAAGAATGTCTGAATGAGGATTTTGTCTAAATTTTGAGGGACAATTTTTGTGGGAGAGTTTTATATGAGAGAACCATCCTCATGGTAGTTTTATTAATGGATGTGAAACCAAAATATTATGTGTCCACGTATGGGTTCCTACTGATATATGGGGAATAGTTTTTGAGGGATTACCATTCATAATTCTTGGAATTACAACCCATCCTTACGAAGATGTACCGAGATATAAGGCATCAATATTGGTGGCTAGGAACGAAGAGATAGATTGCAGGCTTCGTCACTCAGGGCCCTACCTGTTAAGAGATGAAATAAGAGAAGCAATGACCTATTGGAATTCCACATCACCTCTATATTCCAGATTGGAAATGAAATTCCATCACTAAGGACTTCATTATGAGATTTCTGAGACCACCCAGATTCGGTGATGTAGTATTGGTATTCATCGTCTATTTTCTGAAGGTTGGAACCTTTCTACTGATTTGAGAGACCTTCTCTATTGATGATCTAGGAATGATTTACTTCTAATAGATAGTGTCACATCATGGTGTTCACTATTTTATCATTTCCAATAGAGATTCCCCCTTTTATTCAATGTCTTGGAAAGGGTTGAAAAATGAATTGGGTAATAGGTGCACTTGAGTACATCCTATCACCCTCAGTCCAATGGGGAGTCTAAGTGAAGAATCTAGGTGTTAAGGATTAATCTTTAACCTGTATCATTGATTTTGGTGGTTAATTGGAATATCATATCCCTCTGGTGTAGTTTTCGAATAACAAGAGATTTTAGGAAACAATTAATATATATATGTATAGGGTACTCTTTGTTAGAATGTGTAATTATTCTTTATACTAGCTTGAGACAAGTGAGAAAGATATTTTGGGTCCTCACCTTGTTCATAAGACTAGAAAGAACGTTATTATGACTTTAAAGGATATGGATAGAGATTAGTCTAGTTATAAGTCCTATACTAGTCATATCTATAGAAATATTATGTTCAAGGAGGTACATTGGGTCATTCTATTTGTATAAGTCAAATTTGGACATAGGTATATTAGATATTATGGACAGTTATCAGTTTTTTACCCAAGTCCAGTAGAGATAGTGGATAAGGATAGGTTAGTAGCCTTTCATTTGAAGTTAAATCAGAGATACAATTCCATTAAAATTACATCCTTTACTTTCATCTTTAATAATATCATGTTGACCTATCTATTTTGTTTTACCATGTTGATATTTATATAGAAGAAGATGTGTTCCTCTAGGAGGATCTAATATAAATTATTTATCATATCATAATGGTACTTTGAGGAAGGTCAATACCTATTCTCTGGGTTCTCTAGCAGGGTGGATGTGTACATGAAATGACCTCTGAGCAAGATACCAATGTATGTGTGTCGTGTCCAAATATATTCTCATATGTTGTCAAACTACCATTGGAAGGGAAAATCTAGGACAAGATTTCTTAAGGATGGGAGGTTTTAACCCCTAGTAATTTATAAAAGGTAAACACCCTACATATTTTTTTTTCAATTCACTTTTTCCCCTAATAATGACGCCAAATAATGTCATGTGTGGATCAGGTATGTCCAGGTCTCATTCGTGTCCCAAAGACATGAAATGGGAAGTAAAGACTGGAATACATGGTTAAACGAAATAGTGTCTCCCAACATGCTTGGTTTCTCTGAATTGTGTGGTTGTAGACAATGGGGACCAGTGGGAAAGATGGTTGTTCTAAAAATGTGTTACCAAAGGCTCATGACCATGTGGTGATATAAAGGTTTGAGCTATAGTGAATTTGAAGGGTTTGTTTATGGTCAGATAAACCATGATCAGAACTGTGCATTATTCCTCTTTAGAGGAGAACCTGGAGCACAATTGGTGGATGGTTTCCCAACCATGAATTGAAACAATGTACCCATGTTGTTCAGGGTTAAATTAGTTTTTATCTCATATATAATGGTTTAATTCATCTCCTTCTTCCTATTTTTTCCTCTATATCCTTCCCGCTCCCCCTCCAAATGCCTGAGCTATATCCTCCTCCTCCTAAGGTATTGAAATATCTCCCCAATTCCATCACAAAATATATTACTGTCAGTAGAAACATGAACCTCATAGTAATATAAAACTCCCTATCCCTTCTATTATGAGTTTCTTAAATCCACTATTGTGCTATTTAGGAGTAAAAATTTTAACCTATGTTCTATTCATTTGATGTTTACACAATTTTATCCCAATGTAGGTGGATTCGAGCTTCGGTAATGGATGGATGGAGTGATACAATATAGAGTTAGGTGTTAAATGTATTTCCAATTCATTATGTCACTTTTTAAATGACTCACCATTATAACATTCAATGAAAACTTCAAGAGATTATTAAATTTTTTATGTAAATTAATTAAATTGGTTTCCCATTTCTATTTGACCCGACCACATGGAAAGACCCATTTCTGGGGTGTTATAATTATTTTTTTCCACCATTTGGGTGTTCCCATATTTAATGGAATTTTTCCAATGACATTAATTATGATCCACCTTGGTTGTGGGTGTTGCATCCAGGTTAAAATATGTAATTTAGAATATTAATAAATATAAACGTTTTGTTATGAGGTTGGACCTTTATCATAAAATCTTATAAATGATAGTTAAATTCTATTATTCTATTGATTATTCTAAAAGGTTTATCATTGAAGAATTTTTTTTTATATTTCAATTCTTATACTTGATCCATATTCTATTTCCTTGTGTGTGCGTATTATGGCCTCTATTGTTATGTTCTGTATCTATTCCTTATCTTGTTCCTTGTACATGGGATTTTTCAATTGATTATTGTCTTGAATTGAGTGATTAAGCATGTAATATAAATTTAAAATTATTTGTTTCCTAGTTATATTGTAACATGAAATTGAATGATTAAGTATATAATATCCCTTTAAAATGATTTGTTTCCTAGTCATGTTGTAACATGAAATTGAATATTCTATTCCTTGTGATATGGTTCTTTGTTTTTATGCCCTCTTACTATAACAACCCAACTCTTTATTACACACTTACACATAATTTATTACATAATATTTCAATTAATACAAGTTCATGGAATGAGAGGTAGTGTTTCTTGAGAAATTAATAACATTACATAAGAACATAGAACATAAAACAAATCATCTTTATTGAAAACATCATTTACATGACCACAACATTACTTTATAATTATAATTTCATCGGATAACTTGAGGACATTCATATGAAAAGGGTGAGAGAAAAAAGGACATTAAGGTACTGAATAATTCATAACATGAGGAATATCGTACAAGTTATGTAACAGGAATATCAATGGACCACAAGAGAATCACGAACAAAAAGGCATGATATAGAATGATTATCATAACATATAATTATAGAAACAACATTTTTCATAATATTAGCATGAGACAAGGTTCATTTAACATCGATAACGAGTAAACCCTCATTTTACTTAGCTTATCATGATACTGGTCTTTACCAGATGCATTGGGGCACTATCAGGGAAAACCCTTCTTAATTATTTCATTTCATGAATAAGTGTGCCACAAGGATCTTATAACATAGATTAATTAAACATCATCGTTTATTCCACAATAATGGGATGTGGAATTCATAAATGAAACTATATAATAAATATTAAATTTTCATAAATGTGAATACCCTTGATGGAGAAATGGTCATTGTATTCACTATACAGTGACTTTGGCTTGGAAAATCACGGTGCCATTTCTACAGGATAATTTAGTGAAATAAAAATTCATAAAAACAGTTGATGAGAGAGAAAGGGTTGTATAATCATATATACATGAAATTTAAATTAAAGGGTTCATATAGATACATTTTCCAACTTATGTAATGGAATTTATATTCATAATAAAAAATAATTGATTGAATGTAAATGAGGAGATGGAAATCCCTTATGGAATTTAAGCATGGTAACAAGTGTAAAGGGAGGAATATAAAATGGAATGACAACATAAATAAACGTGGACAAAAATGGGGAAAGGAAGAAATTACTTATTTGGATGTGTAATTCCAAAGGCTTGGGAGAGGCTTGATAGGGGATTCATGGGAGCTTGGTGCACCTGGGAAGGATTATATAGATAAGAAGGAAGGGTTTAATTGAGCTGATAATGTATTTACTAAAATTTAATGGGATATTGAGTTGGTTTATATAGTCAATAGAAAGAAATTATTTATTATTTAGGTTTCCGACACCACACATTAAACAAATCAAAACCACAATCCCTCTCATGGGTTTTTACCATAGTGTTTTCCAAAGTGGAGTGGAAGATATTATTTTATATTGAAAATTTCCTAACTTATTTAAATATTAAGCTTTCTTATGTGGAGGTGAGTCACACTCTCAATGAAATCATTTTAAAATGTTAAAATGTTTTATAAGTCATGGAGGGTCCCCTATGGCATTGAAAAATAAATAAAATAAAAAAAAATTATATTAAAGCTAAAACAAATATTTTTTGAACATAACATATATAGTATTTTATTAAACCACTATTCGGTCATTGTGATTTTATAAGACACATTACATATTCAAACAATATTTAATTTTTAACAAAAAAATCGTTTGTCCCAGAATATTATGAGAAACTCACCATTGGATAATTTCGACCTCCTAATTAAAATATATTATTCATTTTATCTAAATAATTTCTTAAATATTTTATTTTATTCTTTTACAATGAAAACTGACATATATAAAAATTTCATTGGTTTTGAAAAAAACACTTTCAACCATTAAAAAAATTACAACTGTATTCAAAAAAATTATAAGATCATTTATATTAAACAAAATAGTAAATTATTAATAATATTTTATTAAAATATTAATTAATTTAAATATCCATTAATTCATGAAAATAAACTTCTTAATTGAATATTAACTAAAAATACTATTTGTGATTTATGAAATACTTACAATGTAACAATACTAAAATGAATTTATATTCATTATTCTATACAAAAAGATTAACCTAATCCTAGTGTTATGATAATGTTAAAAATCCCCTTATAAGAACCAAATAATACATAAGTATAGGGTGTGCGATGGTGACATACTCTTGGGGTGGCTTGTATTACATCTCTTCGGTGTTAATCTCTATTAACGTACACTTATCATGTATGTGGTTCTATTCAAGATTACCATATTGAAGCTAGGCATGGGCTTGTTCAAGAGAAATGCCTAGGGATGCCACCTCCTTTCTGAGCTCTGACAAATGGTCTTCGTATGGAGAAATTCTTCCCGATGAGGTAATCACATCCTTTTCAGAGAAAATTGTATTTGTTAACGTCACCTATTTATACTAATCATGTGATCAAAGTTAAACATCTATATTAGCAATGGTAACAATTCATAAAAAAATATTTTCAAATCCAAAAAACCTAAAACCAAGGAAGTGCATATATCTTATATAACCATTTTACAACATAAGACATTTATCAAGATTAAGAGGAATTTTCATTAATAATATTGTTGGTCATTACAATCTTCCCCCCTAAAGAAATTTCTCACATGAAATTCTCTTTTCCCATGATAAAACTTATGAGGGTAAATATTTTTCATCACTTCCTATATTTCCCATGTTTCTTCATCAAATGTTTGGTTTCACCACAATACCTTGAAGAGGAGTATTGTATTATTTTGTAGAACTTTTTCTCCACAACATTCAATCTTCTCTAGATTATCCTTATAAGAGAGGTGATTTTCCAATGTTACCACCTCTATATTGATAACATGAAATGTATTAGGTATGTAATACCTTAGGAGTGATACATGAAATACACCATGTATTTGAGACATGTTCGATGGGAGTGCAAGTCAAAAGGCCACTTCTCCAATAGAATCAAGGATCTCAAAAGGGCCGATGTACCTTAGTCTAAGATTTCCCTTCTTCTCAAATTTCATAACTCCCTTCCATGGTGATATGTAGACGAATACCATTTTCCAACATCAAACTCAAAGTCTTGTTGACGATTATCTGCATTGTTCATTTGTCGACTCTGAGTAGTGTTAATGTGTCGTTGGATGGTCTTGACCTTCTACACCATTTCTTCGACCATTTATGGACATAGGAGTTTTCCCTCTCCATAATCATCCCAACATGTTGGTGTTCTGCACCTCTCCCAATAAAAGGCTTTATAAGAAGCCCTTTGGATGATTGAGGGGAAACTATTATTGTATGAGAACTCAACAAGAGAAAGATGTTGATCCCATCCTCCTTTGATTTCCATTGACCATGCTCTCAACATTTTATTATGTGTTTTGATAGTCTCCTCAGATTGGCCAAAATTTTGAGGATGATAAGCCATAATGAAATAAAGATCAGTATTCAGAGCATGTTGAAAAATCATCCATAATATAATGGTGAATCCCCAGTCTCGATCAGATACAGTAGATAGCGGTACTCCATCCAGCCTTATCAATTCTCTTATATATATCTGTTCTAGTTGATCAAATGATAAATTCTCTAGAATTGGAATGATGTGTACAAACATCGTAAGATGATCCTCAACAGCCCAGATAGAATTTTTTCCTTTCAATGCCTTTAGATGTACAGTGACAAAGCCGATGGATATGTTCTCCAATTTACATATTGGTATGGGTAATGGTTGAATCATCCCCTTTTACATCTTCCTTTAATATTTCTACTATTGGAATTGCAGCCACATTGTTGTATACTCAGCGATCTCCTTATTCACGTAAACCCAACAATAATGATATCAGAGATCTCATTGCATCATTGTGTTTCCTAGGTGAATGGATAATTTCAAACTATGTGCATCATCCAGAAGTTCTTATTTTACTCTGTATTTGAAATAAAATGTATTATTTATGAAATATCACAATTCCTTCTTCATTAATATTGAACTCTGGTGATTTCCCTTTTCTGATAGTTTCCACATTTTATGAATTCCCACATCATCCTGTTGAGAATCCTTTAACCTTTCCAAAAGAGATGGTTGTGAAATCATTTGAAAAAGGATTGATGATGTCATTATATTTATGTTTCTCATTTCCATCTTCATAAAATAAATAAAGATTGGATCATTTTCATTTTCATCAATGATGTAATTTTTTGTTCCATTCTACTTAGAGAAACTACTACCGTGTTCTCATTCCCAGGGTGGTAAGGAATAGAGTAGTCATAGTCTTTGATCAGCTCTTACCATATTCGATGGAGCGTGTTCATCTCATTCGGTATGAATATATACATGAGGATTTTTTGATCCATGTATATTTCACACATATCCCCAAAGAGGTAATGTCTCTATATTTTCTAATTGGATATTACTGCAGCCAACACCAAATCTTGTGTTGTATTGTTTTCATCAGGAACATAGAATTTCCATGAAGCATATTTATTGACATTTTCATAATGCATCAACATAGAACCCATTCCCTTACTTAAATCATCACTAAATACCACATAATGTACTCCACATGCATAGTGTTAAGTCTTCTTTTCAAATCGTTGACGCCGTCTTCACATTCATCAGTCCATGAAAACATGAATCCCTTCCGAGTTAACTTGAAAATAGGGTTTTAAAATCACCATAAATTTCTCAAAAATTAGCGATAATAACTAGATAACCCCTGTATACTGCTAATATCTTTCATCAATGTTGGCCTCATCCCTCCATCTACTGGAGTTGTCTTGGGGGGATCCACATATATACCATTTATTGTGATGATATGACCAAATAATGAGACTTCCTTCAACTAGAACTCTAAAATGTTGTACTTTTAATAGATATTATCCTTTCTAAAGATCCGTGATATTATTATTATATGCTCATCATGCTCCTCCTTGGGTTTGAAGTATATTAGAATGTAATCTATAAATACTACCACATATTTGTCGAGGTAATATCTACAGTATCAGTTAATCAGGTCAATAATGATTTCTGGATCATTAGTGAGTGGGACTGGCATTATTATGAATTCGTAGTGCACGTACCTTGTATGAAAAGAAGTCTGGCGGATATCCTCTTTGTTCACCCTTACATGGTAATATCCCAAATGAAAATCCACCTTAAGGAAGTATTATTCTCCATGTAACTGATTGAACAAGTCATCAATTCAGGTTAGATGATACTTGTTCTTTATATAGATTTATATGATCTCATGATAATCACTACAAAGGAACATTGACCCATACTTTTTGATGAATAATACAGGTGCAACCAATGGTAAAGAACATGGGAATATAAACCCTCTTCCAGATTCTCATGTAGTTATTGCTTTAGATCCTCATGTTTCACAACATCCATTCTATACAAAGTCCTGGATATTATAAATTCTCTAGGTATTAGATAAATTGATAATTCTATATCTCTACTAGGAGGAAGACTAAGAAATTCTTCAAGAACACTTTATCTAATTCCTTACAAATAGGTTTGTCTTCAATGATGGTTTCTTCCTTAGACACAACCAACTGAGCATGATATGCATGCTCATAAAGTAGTAATATACACACTTGAGATGATAGTGATAAATAAGACCCATCTTTCGCCATTCACTTGTATAAAATCGGGGGTCGATTCTCCATAATGAGAGTAATTTCCCTCTCATTTCTATTTATTTTGGATCTATATAGGGAAAGAAAACCCATGCCATGAATTGCATCAAATTACAGCAGATGGAGTACAAGGTTCACTGGGAACTTCAAACCACAAATTTTGATAGTGGAGGAGTTATATACAAGGGTTCCAATGATTTCCAATTTTTTGTTCTCTTCGACATCATTACTTCAATGATTTTTGGTGGTGTTTCTATTGTTCTACAAAACATCAGGGATATAAAATAATATGTAGACCTAAAATAAAAAAATTGTTTGATATTATATAATGAATAAGTATCATACCTTTCACCACTTCGTTTTCAATTTTCACTTTAGTGGTAGTGATGGAAAATGATCTCCATTTCATTATTGGAGGTTATTGGTTGCCTCTAAAAAGCCATGGCAATGGGAACAAACTTGAAAAGTTCCCAAGATCTTTTCATTTGATGCAATGAGTAGTGCGTTTAGGTTCAATTAGACTGTTCCTCTCTTCTGCCACAATAGTGGGTTTTTCTTGTCTGTATTTAATAGGCAGGTTCCCTTTTATTCCACACCTTATTCATTTCCTCACCCCCTTGAAGAAGCTTTCATGGTGCTTCTTTCCACACATTTGGCTAGTGGGGTGTGGGACTTTCATATCACCATTTTATTTACCCATAAAACAACCATAATTAATGTCCACCTTAAACCTCATATCACTATGATACCACAATGATTAATTTTTCTCCATATCAAAATTGAGGGCATATCGGACAATTTACTCATAGCTCTCAAAGTCAAAGATCGCTTAGGATTTTTGTAGGTTAGGTTATAGCCCTCCAAAGAAGCAGTCAACCATGAATTCGGGGGAAACGTCAAATCCATAGGCATATCGTGCATGTATTGTAGAATTTTCCTCACACTCTCTCATGGATTTGTTGTCTTTTTTCTTGATGGCATGGAAGTCCCTTTTCATATTACTTTGGAGGGTGAATGGAAAATTTTTATCAATTTTTTTTTCGAGAAATCCTTCCATTCCAATGCCTTGATATCCTAATCAGGATTTGTTTTTTAATCAATGTCCTCCAATGATTAAATTTACCCTCCATACGATAACCATCTAGAAGTACCTTCTCATGTTCAGAATATTGATGTATAGAGAAGGTCTTCTCAATGGATTCAATCCATTTTATAAAGATTGAGGGATCATATGATCAATTAAAAGTATGAGGCCTTTGTCTCATGATGATCTCAATTGTGGATTGTTCATTATTGGTTGGGGATGAATGTTTCTCATGACCCATGATTATATTCCAAACATGAGTTAACTGAGATATTATTGTGACAATGTTTGTGATTCCCATTTCGATCATATTGGGAATCAAATTAAAATAGTCATCAAATTGATATTCACATCGGTTATTAGCCAGAGTCATCCAATTATAGACCATTGGCTAGAATAAAATGAAATTTTTGGGTAACACATAAAAGGGAATCCAATGACAAAATTAGATAAATTAAAAATTACATTTATTTCCTTAACTTATAAATGATATACATGATATAATTCCCAACATATATTATTATGGGATTTTTTTAATTCCCTTAATATTGGATCATACTAAGATCATAAATTTACCAAATAATTTCCCTTAGTAGTATCATATTAAAGTGTGCAGCAAGGCCTGTTTTTGTGAACCAGTTCCCATTTGAGTCAAGCTCAAAACAGGGTTTTCAGGTTTAACCCCTAGATACATCTATGCCAGAGCCGCCTCTACCTGCTCATATCCATAAAAAGAATTTTTTTTCATGATAAACAATTAATTAGTAATAACCAAATTTATGGATTTTTTTATTATACTTAGTCTTATCCTTAAGTCATTCACTTGGTTTTTCTAATCCTAATCCAAAAAATAACTAAACCTATCATTGAAACCATCTATAACAACCCTTCACTTTATTACAAACTTAAAAATTATTAATTACCCAAAAATTAACTTAATGAAACTCTGAGGATCAAGAGGTCTAGTGTCTTGGGGAATTAGGAACATTACATAACAACTTATAACATTAAAAAAAACATCTTTTTTGAAAACATCATTTACATGACCACAGCATTCCATCGTACATAGAATTTAATTAGATAACATGAGGACATTATTATGAAAAGGGTGACATAACAATAATAGTAAGGGATTAAACAAGGAATAACATGAAGAATAAAGTACATTTTAGGCAATTGGAATATCAATGGATCACAAGAAAAACATGGACAGAAAGTCATGATATAACATGATTATCAAAACATGGAAATGCGGCAACAACAATTAACATTATATTAGCATGATAAAAGGATCATCGCACATGGATCATGAGTAAAACATCATTAAACATGAACTTCCATGAGTAAATATTCATTTCATATGATGTATCATGATATCGATCATTAACCAATGCATTGGAGTGCTATTAGGGGACACCATTCTTAATCATTTCATTTCATCCATAAGGGTGCCACATGGAACATATGACATGGATTCCTTACACATAAACATTTATTCCATGATAAAGGAATGAGAAATTCATATATGAGACTATATAATTAATATGTAAATGTGAATAAAGGTGAGTACCCTTGATATATAAATTGGCATGGTATTCACTAGACAAAGACTGTGGCTTGGAAATCGTGGTGCTATTTCGGCAGCATAATAGAGTGACATAAGAATTCATAAAATGGTTGATGAGAGAGTAAGTAGTGTCTTGGAATATGTAAATTAAATGGATAATAATGGGTTAATATAGATACATGTCCCATCATATGTAATGGAATTTAGATGTATAATACAAAATAATTGGTTTAATGTAAATGAGGGGAGAGAAACCCCTTAAGGAATTTCGGCACAATAACATGTGTACATGGGAGGAATTAATGAGAGATAAAGAAGAATATCATCATTAAAAAGTAATTAGAGAATTATGGGGGAGGTGAGAAATAATACCCGGACATTTTTAATTGAAAAAAATTGGGAATAACAATATAACGAAACGTTGATGAAAATAAGAATGGAAGAAATACGTTACTTGGATGTGTGATACCAAATGCTTGGGAGAGGTTTGATAGTGGCATGATGGGATCATTGGGAGCATTAGGAGGATTATAGAGAGAGGAGGGAAGGAGATGGTCAATCTCATAATGGTTTGAGTGAATAGGAATGGGAGGTTGAGTGGGTTTATATAGGAAAGGGGATGTAATTCTTAATTATTTAGGTTTTCGACACCAAACATAAAAATAATCAAAACCAAAAACCATATAATGGTTTTTCCAATGGTTTTGGAAATAGTAGAATTGGAACAAATATTTTATATGGAAAATGGCCGAAACTATTGAAATGTTTGGCTTTCTTATTTGGAGGGGAGTCACACTCTCCAAGAAATCATTTTAAAATGTAAAAATATTTTATCAGACTTTGAGGGTCCAATAAGGCTTTGTAAAATAAACCATGAAAACCTGAAATCACATTATATTAAAGGTAAAACATATATTGGTCTAAAATCCCATTAATAATTTCTATTACATATTTATTTGGTCATTATGTTTTCATAAAACACATTATATATTTAAACAATATTTAATTTTTAACTAAAATTTTGACTATCTTCGAAAATTATGTGAATTTCACCACTGGATAATTTCGACATCCAGATTAAAAATTTAATATTCATTTTATCTAAGTAATTTTATAAATATGTTAATTTTTACTTTTAAAATGAATACAAACATTTATTGAAAATTCATAGGTTTTGACAAAAACCGCTTTCAAACCATAATAAATATTACAATTGTTTTCATAAAAATTATATGATCATTTATATTTAATAAAAAGTAATGTAGTAATAATATTTAATTAAAATATTATTTAATTTATAAATCCATTAATTAAAAAAATATAATTCTTAATTGAATATTTACAAAAAATACTATTTAGGATTTAAAAATTATTTACCAGGTAACAATAATAAAATGAATGTATATTATTTACTCTATAAAAAATACTTCACGTAATCATAATTCTTGGGTATTTTTACATAAGCCATTATAACACCCACAAAAGACTTATGGGCATGGTGTAAAATGGTGAAAGACTGTCGGGATGCTTGGATAACATCGCTCGGGTGGTATTATCTATAAACTTCCATTTCTCCCATATGTTGTTTCGTTCAAGATTAAAATATTGAAGCTCGACTTTGGCTTGTACATTATAGAATCCCAGTGAAAGCACCTCCATTTATGAGCTCCAACAAATGGGCATCGTATAGAGAAATTATACTGGATGACGTCATCTCTTCCTTTGTTAGAGAAAATTGTATTTGTTAAAATCTGGTATTAATACTAATCACGTGATCACAAATCAATTAATATATTAGCAATGGTATCAATTCATAATGTTATTTTTTAAAAAAATCATAAAGCCTAGGATGTGCATATATATTATATAACAATTTTACATAGTAAGTTATTTAATCAGGTCAAGAGAAATTTTCATTAATAAAAGCTGGGGTCATCACCCCTACTATGGGCTAGTAGAGAAAATAGGTCCCATTTTAGGGAAGACGTAAATGGAATCCCCATGTTTGTTTGGATTCACTGGAAGTGTCAGGATAGATGAACTAGCTATCTATGTATTGCCTCTCTAGGAAGATTATTCATACTCTGGACTAACACAGGTTCCCTAGGGGAGACACTATGGGTGGAACTGTTGTAAATATTACTATGCCATTCCTCGGGCGATAACTTGTCTCCTATGTGAGATAATTCTTATGGACTCAGAGTTCACCACACCATGAGTGATACATGGTATGACTTTACAGTTTTCCTTGTATGTAATCGAGGGAATTTTTTTTATCAGATTCTCCAATTCTGACCCATGGGATTCTAATACACCACTTTTGATGGGTTCTAGTCTCCACAGTTTGATTTAATAGATTATTATCTTGTGTTATATGTTATGTGCCTTTTATTTTGTGAGATTTCTTATATTAGGACATGTAAATGTGACTTCCAATCCAATGAAAAATCTTGGGACCTTTTTACAATGGTTGTTTTTTATGATGGGCACCCTAAATATGATATCACTCATATAGGTACCATTGATCAGATGACCATCTTAGGCAGAAGATGGTGGTATCAGTCAGTTGTCCACATAGGATCCCAATCTAACATTTTTAAAAATTAATTTATTTTTTGACCTGAAATTATTTTACCAGGAACACTACTTGTTTATTATTGAATTAAATGGATATGTCAAGACTGCATGGGTAGTGGCCTATTGAGATAGTATCTCACAACATGCATGGTATTTCTATGCTTCCCCAAAAGACATTCTGATTGAAGGTATGGATAATGGGAAAAATTCATATTCATATGCTTGTTTTATTTACAACATTTGGATGAAGTACGATGTTGAGGACTGATCCTATGCTCTAGATAGTTGTAGTATTATTATTTATTTTCCTAGTGTGTAGTATATTATAGTTTCACCTACTCCCCCTGAACATAATTTTTCTATAGAAACATGAAAAAAAATCTATATTAAATATATTATGGTTTATTATTCTTCTATAGTTATTTATTACTTTTCATGGTTGATTCTTATTTTTTACACTATTGTTTTCTACCGCATATATCTTCTTTTGTTATTGACTATCTATTGATGCATATGTGATCACATTAATATATATGGGAATATACTCCCAATAAATAAAAACTAATCCCTCAAAAATTTTCGGAATCCTTTAAAATTGAGTGAGGTTCACATCTAGCCATGTGGCCCTCCATCTTGGTGCACTATTGAGTGGAAAACAAGCAGGGATGCTATGATAACATTAATTGAGCCACTATATGGATATTAGTTATTATGATTCCATACACTTTATAAAATCCATAAACCTTAACCAGAACAGGTAATCAAATTTGATAATTTCTTTGGACAATTCATTCAAATTGGAACATGGAATTTCCAAACAAAATCTATATTTACATCAACAGAGAGATTTCATCACCTGGAAACATTCATATCAATTTACTCATAAAAAACAAAAAGTTATTGTATTATATTCAATTTGATTCTTAGATTTATTTCTTCTTAACATGTTATCTTAAATTTCACTTGATGGATGGATACTATAAGACCAATGGGTGTCTTTCTCTCATAAATGAATAAAATATAGTAGTTTTTCCCTCATCTAATGCCATGACCCAATAAAATGAAGATGATTACTAGTTTTAGAGGAATAAAATATATACTAGATAGATACCTATAGATTATTAATTGGGTAAATACCCATCATTACTCTATTTTATAACTCACCCATTTATTTTGGATATACATGGAATCCTTCATCTCTGAAATTGGTCATTATATAGAATTATTTTATTAATTAAATAATATTGTAGTATGTGATTAAACTAGTTTTAATAATTTTCATTCTCATTAAATTAATTAAAATTAATTTTCTCTATCTATATATTCCTAGTATTATTAATTGGTGTTATTCTATGGCTTTGTATTAATAATTGAACTCAAAATAATTTTATTTAGGACTCCTTCAAAATCATTATACCAGTGCAGCAATAGTTGATGTCAAAAATATTATAGGGATCCACTAATTATTTGTGTCAGAAATTGACCCACTGTGGCCTATATGGAAAGTGGAAATCTAGTTGAGTCACTCCAAGCCTGCACCCAAGAGTCTAGGGGATGTATATTGGAACTGATTATTCATATGAAACAAATAGGAGTCCATAGACTAGTCTAATTATAGACATTTACACATCTATAAATGGATATAAAACATTGAATAAGTAAAATATAGATGAAACTATAATGAATGCATATATTTATATCTCATATAAAAGTACAACAATATGTGCGTAAAAAAGGAAAGTTCCAAATACTAACCCAATATAAACTATTGAATTACCCAACTTGGAGACAATATTAG
This sequence comes from Viscum album, assembly GCA_963277665.1. Classification (NCBI taxonomy): domain Eukaryota; kingdom Viridiplantae; phylum Streptophyta; class Magnoliopsida; order Santalales; family Viscaceae; genus Viscum; species Viscum album. The sequence goes on from OY728151.1 coordinate 382,629,409, forward strand.
GTCATCCACCCTTATTAAACCCCTAGATTTATCTATAGTCCCTATATATAACTTATATCTAATTAATATTCACTTTTTATTGGTCAACCTATATCTCAAATGATTGAATTTTTATCTCTAAAAAATTCCATGTGTTGGTAGAGACAATGTAGGTGCGATTATATACATTCCTAGTAGGACACATTGAAAACTCCAAACACAAATAATCAATTAGATTATAGTCATAACATCACCATAAGGTTATGTAAACCAAAATATAATAAATAAAAATAAAAATAATAACCCAAATATACTCAAAACTAGATACCATGTCTCAAGGCGAGGCAACACCCTCACTTCCATCCTAGGATTCTACTAGAGTATCAATAGAAGAAAATTTTTGGGAGAAATAACTCCAGGTGTCTAATATTTTTAATTTCACTCATGCAAGCGGTTATGACTGTCATGAATAGATGAAAAGAATTATATATTTAAACTCATAATATTTAAATCCATAGAGAGGGTATAAATCCTTTGGTTATGGGGTGTATAGGACCCTATTAGGAACAACCTAGTATGTAGCGGAGTGATTTCTTATGTTTATTGGTCACATAAATTTCTAAAATCCCACCCAAGGAAGAAGAGAATGGAAATGAGGATACAACACCATAACTCATAGAGGGATTATAAATCTAGTCCAAAATGTGAACATGTATGATGATGGGAACAAGATTTTCCACTGAACCCTCATATATATGTCTTGAGAAAACACAACCCTGCATAACTAATTAAGTGAACTCACTCATATAATATACATATGGTGAAGAAACACATATAGATAGATATCATGGGATCACACCCATCTCACACACGAGAAACATTAAGATGAATAAGTGATCAATCTTACCCTTGAGGAGAACAAGATGTTTTCCATGAGTATATGATGCATCTCTAAGTCTAGAACATCTTGGGTTTCACAACCTCACACAGGTGGTCCTTCTCCATATACATGTAATGTTCATTATGATACATAAAATGTATTGTTTTGATGGAACCTAACCTATTCCACCTAGTCCATATGGTGTACTATGGTCAGTTCTCATGTTCAAAATAAATATCCATGTACACTAGTCATGTCCATGTACATTCCAAAATACAAGGCATGTTACCTAACACACACAATAAATTGGGGTCACATAGACTCATGATCCTGCATACATTACACAATATGATCCATTAACCATGGGTTACTCAGTGTGTGATTTGTCACACACCAAGTGTAGTTACACATTTATTCTTTCATATGTACTACCCTATGCATAACAATTTAGCTGGATGGGGGTTACATGGTGTGTGATATTTAAATCAACACATATACCCTTGTTGTCGTACAAATGGAATTACACAGCATGTATTCCTCTGAACTACACGACATGCAGTTTTGAATTTTATAGAAAAATTTATTCCTGACATTGATTTTACTGGGAAACCTCATCGTCCACACCAACCAAAAATGATACACATGAAATGTGAATCTAGGATTGATTGATCTAAGAAATCATTGATTGATTTATTCTGACTGCCCAATTACCACGATAAACACCACCCATCACATTATTCTACCACAATAATTTTGAATCATGAATTACGATTCATAAACCAATCCCAAAACACATTCATGACCACCAAACTCAATCATTAAATTTAACTTGATCCTAAACCCATGGAAATGATATAACTCATCAAAGAATTTTTTTTCAATGATACATTCCCAGGTAATTATTAAACCACCAACCAAAGGATGTGATGGCGATGAACATGTGAAACATGATGAGAGAAATGAAAAATTTTCAAATATGAGGTGCTCATCTTTTGTTAGAATAATTATTATTCCATGATAATGGTGAAAAAAGAAAAATAAATGATTATAAATAACTTATAAATTTTACTATTAAATATCTCAGTAGTAAATCAACATTAAACTACCTAATCAATTATTAGGAGTATTGATTCACATATGATAAAGAATAAATAAAAATATGGGAATAAAAAAAATTCTCTCCCATATATTTGGTTTGATTGATGATAAAGAATTATTTATCATCATTTTATTTTGATAGATCCAATAATTCCATTGATATAAATGATCTTTGTGATACTCAAGTAATTGATCCATGAACCTGTGACCATATTCTTATGTACTCACAACATGAGCTATATATCCTTTCATCATCTACGGTTAAGTGTCTAAACATATTTAATTTATGATAATAGGATTTATATAGAGGAAAATAATTTTGTAAATAAATTAAACAGATAAATTAATTATGTAATCAATTTACATAGAAATAAACAAATGAGAAATCTTAAAATAGTTACCCATGTGTAGAATTATTATATCCATACAGTGGTAAAACCGAGATTCTAGATTGAATGGAGATCCCATCTTTTTCAGATGGAACACTATTTTATATAGATAACAATATTTCAAAAAAATACTATATACAGATGATATAATATATCTAATATTTTTAATATATTAACACAAGGGATCTATAGGTCTTGGAATCCCACATTCGCTTCATTCCCAACTCCTAAAATATTTCATCATATATTTTAAAGTGTGAAAATAAATATTTAGAGAATCTATATTCTCTACAACACCAAATATATTCATTCCAAATAGAAATTTTGTTCAAAATAGAGGATTATAAGATCACATATTGATATCTCACAATAATGAGATCTCTTGAAGGTTTCTATTCCAAAAAAAGCATGAAACCAAGAGAATCACTTTACCATGATATGTCGTCAACCACCGGTTCTCAATCAAAATGGGTCACCTCAAAAATGTAACTCCAACACTAATGTACAGCTCTCCTATGAAAACAATGTGGAATTATTTGTTCACATTTCTCAACTGGTGTGACACATGGAAAACACCATGTAACATGAATATCTATAATGGCAGGGATAAGTTACTGGAAACCTTAATAATCGAGCATTGGAACCAAAAAAGGGCATATGAACCATGAATATAGCATGTCTCCCTATCCAAATATCCATAAATCTAATCGATGAAAGACTCAAAAGAATATGTTGTCTACCATATTGAACCATAAAAGGCCCCATTCATTAGTCTAAAAATACCCCTAACATTTTATGATTGTCCTAATACACCCCTAGATTAACAAAACCACTGCTACCATCATTAGAACCCATTTTATACTACATTTCTTGTTTCCCACTAACTCTGACCAATAAAACAATGAACTTCAAGGTCCCAATGCATGGTCTCAAATTGTGTTGTTGTGATGGTATAGTTTTAACTGTTAAGATAAAAATACACAATTTAATATAGATGATCCTATAAGCTATATAAAACACGAATATTCAACCTCAAATCATGTTCACTAGAACCTAAGAGCTCTATATTTAGTAGATGTCATTCTAGGGTAGAAATATCCTACTCAATCTCAATTGAGTCAAAAATTACTCTATAATCCATTCAATATTGACAATGTGTTGTGAGAATCATTCTGTGAAATGATCATCTAGGGAACACTGTAAATAATTAAAACATCAAATACAGACATACAACCCAAACACTCCACAATTATCTTCAATAATATGTTTAAGAAGTGATTTAATGTAGTGATTTAGTATATGATCTGTCATATAGAGTTGTGACCTCAATTTGATCACAGAATCCCCATCACACATTTATTCCCCATTCCATTTCCTCTCTCATTAGGACACATTGATCTTAAAATTAGGATTGTTTATGTGTTGAGAGATAACTCAAAAAGACAAAAAATTCCATATATATGTAAAACATTTTTAAAGAATCCATGTACTTTCTCGCCACTCATAGCGATAATAATAAGGGAAACATGAACCTCCTAAACACATCCTCTCATATTATTACATGTGTCATTTTGCATCCTCAAATAAGGACAACATGCTCCCTTCATTCATAATATCCTTCAGGAACCTGTCTAGAGGATATTCAGTCATGCAAGACCTCAAAATTGGTATCACCCAAGATTTTCCTCTTTGACTCACTGAATATGTAGAGGGGTAACCAATTTCAACTAGATTTACAATTTTCCATCATCATATATTACTTTCAAATTTAAATTACCCAAATTCTCCATCACTAAAAACAATAATAGTAATTACAAAACCTTATTGTAGTGTCATATAAACACCTAGGCATGTAATCCCATTACATATTCAGCTGTTCACCAAGGGTTACATGGAATTTGGTTTGACCAAATTACATTTATCACTATAAGGATTCTTGGGGATCCATTTTTTGTTAATGAACATCTAATGAAGGTTGAATATAGAAAATATTTACATCCATTTTTTATTGATATCCAGGACTATTTTAAGATATCTTATTCAATAAATATGATCTTAATCTAAGCTATATGTATGTGTGGAAAAATTTTGAGGTGTAGATAGAAGCTATAACACTAAAGTATCCTATTCATATTACTTATTATTTGAATATTATATTTAGTGTAAAATATATTTCCTTAGTATATAGGGAATTGGAAAATGGTTAAAATAATCATGATATATGGGATCTTGAGATATTCAAAACAGAAAATCGTGTCATCTATTTTTAAATAAAGTGGGACAATGAATTTATAGTGAAAAAATGTGGAATGGTTAATATAATTATAACTTCCATTATTTAAATAGTATATATTTATATTGATATTGAGAAATTTCATTATGTGTTATGTGTTGTATCCTAAAAAGTGTAAAATATTGAAATTTTTTTGTGTTTCTAGGTCAAGGTATATGGTCTCAAGGAATATTAATTATAAAATTCTATAGGGGGTATTTATAAATAGTAGTGGTTTCATATATCCAATGTGATCCTCATGAAAATATAATCAGACCATGTGCATGAAAAAAACATATATTCCTTTATTTTTATACTCTGTTTGAAAAATAATATATGTGATTCATCTAGGTACTTTGAGTAACTCACACAATGGTTCTAAACCCATAATGTTCTCTCTCTCCATGCACTTTGGGGATCCTCATATTATTATAATTTGATTTCACAATGTAATATATCATCATATTATTATTTTTTATTCAAATTATATTCTATTCTCTTGTCCCCGCATAATTTTTGTGCTACATCCAAATCAACTATGGGGGAAAATATAGGGTCGAAGTCTATATAATTTTTATTATTATTTAGATTCTCTATGTTATACATATTCGCCATCTTTTGAAATTAAAAATAAGGAATATTCATATCCTTAAAGAGGTGTGAGTATTTCTATGCAGTTTCTGTTTATTTTGAGTATGTTTCATTCTTCCATTTTTAATGTATTATTTACACATAGTGGTTCATGTTTAAATTATCCTTGAATCTATAATAATTATTAAACATGGAATCAATTATTTTTCAATTTAAAATGTCTATTTAAATTATATCATTTCATAAAATTTTGATTTCTATTTTTTATAAGGTTTCAACGGTTTTTTTGGTTCAAATAAAATTTTAAATAAAATTTTCAGTGGTACGTGATATTTGAAATGAGGATTTAATATTTTTTATTTATAATTCTATTTATAATGTTTTATTTGAGGTTAAATTTATTTCCACTTTCCATATAAATTTATATTATACACTAGATATAGTGTTATTTTAATGGTTGTTATTTCAAGTATAGAAATTTTACTATGGATTGTGGTATGAATAGTTTTTCCTGAGAATATTAGGCATGAGTATAGGTGAATAATATCAGGGAAAATGTAGATAAAATTATGAAAAATATTATCTCCCCTAATTTAGTTGTAACATCCCCAGATTTTATAATTTGAATAAATTTAATTTATTCGATAGTTTACTCAACACAGAACGTTGAGATTAAACATTTTCCCGAAGTATTATTATTTTAACAAGACTATTATAACCTACTCATTAAATTTGGGGGAACAAATATTATTATCCAATTATAAAATATATTATTTTATAAATAAGTTTTAATTTATTAATTTATTATTTTTTAATATTCAAATAATTTTTATTAAAGTAATATTTGTTTTCAAATATATAATTTCATCAAAAAGTGATTTTAATATATTTCAATGAGAAAATATATATAATTAATCATTTATAATATTTGAAAATGTTATTGATAAAAATTAAAAAAAATATTGCTTCATCATTTCAAAATAATATAAGGATCAATTTTTCATAACCTTCTAAATTTTATATTTTTACTGAATAGAAAAAAATACTGATTTATATAAAACTCACTTTTATTATATCAAAAGGAATTTTAAATTGTAAAATTGAAGTAAAATTAAAATAATTATAATTTTTTAAAATAAAATAAAATTAATGAAATTATTTCATTCAATAAACCTTATTTTTTTTATGTTCACTTTTGGGATTATAAATACTTTTTCCTGAAAAAAATTATTTTTTCCAATAGTTTAAATGTAAATATAATTTTAAAAATTATATTTTTTGAGATTTTAAAAAAATATTCAAAACTTGGAATCATAGGTTTCAATTAATTAATAATGTCATTTATCATTTTATGAATCAAATAGTACAATGGTAAAAGATATATTTACTAGTGTATAGGTAAAATAATATAGCAGGTTAATGTTTAAAAGTTAAAAGCTGAAAATACATGAAAAATGAAACATTAAATGGGAGTTTTATGTATTGATAAATATTATAATAAATTTTAACATTAAATATAATCCAAATTAATTTTAGTTAAATTCATCCAAATGTGTTTGGATTTAAATTGTAACTAATCATCAATCAATCACTTAAAACAACCCCACAAGTATAAATACCACTACTCACCATGCCATTTCTGCTCACAAGACATGAAGAGAAAAATATCTAACAAACCATCTCCTCTCTAGTATCCAAATATAAAGGTTCTGCTCGTCTTACCCAAAGACCAAATCCATGTTCCTTAAGAGGTCATGAAATGAGGTGATATTTAATCCGTAAAATTCTCAAATAATCTCTCCCAATTTCTTTTCATCTTATACTTTGTCCTCACCTCCGTCATCCTTCAAGAGATAATGACTCAAATATCATCTGTATAGTGTAATTTTATATTTATAATGGAATATATTATATCCTTTTTTATTACCCTCTATTTTTTAAATAATTGATTCCATTGTCCAAAAATGGTGGTTATTCGACTATTTGGATAATGATTTTTACCACATTCAAATCTCGTCCAAAATAATTATTATATTTAAATAATATATTTATATTTATATACTAACATATTTCATGTTATATAACTTAATTATTAACATATTATTAAGTAACATTAAACTTGTTTTTTTGTCGAAAACCCAACCAAAATAAAGTAAAAAGTGATCATTAACATATTATAAAATTAAGCATCCTCAAGTATGAAACGAAAAATGATATATTGGACACTTTAGAATAATTTATGTAAATTAATAATACTTAATTTCACTTTTTATATTATATTTCCATTATATTTTAAAAATTCATAATTATACACAAATGAGAAGACCGTGAAAACAAGAAATGAACATAATAGAAAACAGTAAAATAATTCAATATTATTAATGAATAGATGTTAATATTTTATTAGTGGATGAAATAAGAAATTATAAATATGAACAATTTTCTAGAAATAATTTAATGAATTATTTAAAAATTTATACCATAGGATTAAAAACATAAAAATAAAGGGAAGTTTGATGTATGGATTTCTCATCCCACTTTTAATTTTGTGACATATATGTATTATTCACAGCATGTTTCTTATGTGTGGTGTAAATAATGATATTTCTAATAACATATTATTAATATAAATATCTTCATGGGACTAAATTATTTATTTGATAAATATTAAATTTATTGGGATCATGATTCTACTGATAACAATGCTGTAAGGATATTCTTAACAAAATTTTCATTAATTGGGCTAAACATCAACATCCTTTATTATGTTGTAAAAATATAATTTTTGAAATTAAATTTTATAATGTTTTGTTTTATATCAAGTATTTTATGTTTATTTATAGTGGATACAACCATTCTATTCATTTAATTAATTATCACATCAATGTTATTATATGTATAAGGGTATTTATTTTCAAAAATAACTTTTTAATATTTACCTTAAAATTCCATTTTTCATACATGTCCTTGTTTTCTAAAGTAGTTTCCCAAAATGTTTTTACTATTCTGTTATGACTGTTTCAGTTCATTTTTACTCAATTTTTACTTCTATTGAAATGATTTGAAATGATTAATTTTTTTGTTTCATAAATGTTCTTCTTTATGATTTTTTCAATGAAAATAACAAATTAATGTTTTTTAACTTATAAAACATTACTGTATTTTCATTATTTCATAACACCATAATTAAATAAATAATTATTTACATTATTACATGGGATTTTGAAATATATTTTTTTATTTTATAATTCCATAGAAATTTAAAAAAAATCAAAACCAAATTGATCTTTTATTCAATAAATTTTTCAAGAGATTTATCAATATTAATTTCCATCTAAGTTTACAAAATTATATGTTACATATACCAATCATGGGATATTTTACAAGATAAATATCATTATAATTTTATCAAAAATTTTCTATTTGGATGTAATGTATATATATGAAAAGTATGGGTATTTATAGTTGTTATAAAAAACATATCTATCATTTTCAAAATAAGATGATAATACCTTAGTAAGATCCCTAAAGTCACATCTTGGTAACAATACTAATGTTTTTGTAATGATCATGAATAAAATATAATTAATTCTATGGATTCTTATATTAATATTTTATAATAAATTCTTCATGGTTATGTTGTTTTAGAAGTATCATAAGTACTGCTCAGATTATAATTTTTGGTTTTAGTCATTGGACGGAACCAAAAAGATCTAGGTAAAGATTTAATTTGATGGAAAATTTTATAATGATAAGTCAAAGGAGATGAGGATATACTGGGGGATGTTGTGATTGTTCCATATCAGTTTTCACAAAACATGATTAACCATGTATACAATAAAAAATTCTCAAACTAAAAAAAGAAGTGAAGGAAAAAATTTCTTGGAGTTTCGGTTGTGGATACCATGTCAAAAATAAGATTTGGTTTCATATATATTTAGAATGTGGGAAGACATAAAAATATGAATTCATTGGAGTAAAATTACGTTTTTTGGAATGAAAAAATAATACAAATCAAGTAACTGCAAAAGAAAAATGATGATTTAACTTTACGGATTGGATGAGAATATTTGTCATCTAAAGGTATTATTAATAGATGAAAGCTTTAAATTTTGACAGAATTGGAAATATGAAAATATAAATCCTTGGGATCTTTTTTTTAAAGAGACATTTATGTAAAATGAGTAATTGATATATTGAGACAAAAAATGACATATTAAAAGAATTAATTTTTAATTAATTAAATGATAATGGATAGTTACTTGTTTGAGAAGAAAGTGGGATAAATGAAGAATTTATGTATTGTAATTAAAATATTATGTTATATGAATGATGAACTATATATTTATTTTATATGATATGTAATTTATTTAGGATTTTAATGGTGGTGTTTAATGGTGATGATGTGCTAGATATGTTATTTAATGGTAAGGTGATATTTTTCGAGAAAACATGATTAATGGAAAGATAATCCTTAATACATGCATGATATAATGATAATAATGAATAAATGAGGTGTTTTAATGTGAAAAAAAACATATTTGATAGTATTGATGACCTTGGAACTAATTTTCAATATAATGAAAATTTGGTTTATGGATTGAGATTATAGAGATTTTAGGTTTATGTTATGGGGGAAGAGTTAATTTTGGAATGAAGGAAGGTCACAATAAGCATTTATTATAATACATATTATTTCCATATCTAAAGAAAATAAATGATAATTGGCATCACATGTTTGGTGTGTTGTATTTAAGAGCAACATAATTTTATTTTCGGCGGTAATGATATATATATTTTTTTAATATTGATACTTCAGATCAAATTTTCTGTATTTCATTTTTTTATAAGGTTCACACAGGTAAAAGATTAGGATATTTTCTAGATTGAAATTTTGATGAGGCTTTAAACATTAATATATTAAATAATCATATAAATATTTATGCATATTGGATATCCTATGTTAACCATTTTCCTTTGATCATAACTATGGATTGAAAAAATAACTCTTTATCCTATTAGGGATATTATAATACATTTGTTCATTGTGCATTAAAACTTCAACTACATTTCATGGAGAAATAAATGATGTTGATTTTTTCAAGGCACATACCATGAATGAGGTTGTACATATGAGATAAACCATGTAAGTATTTCTTCTCAAATGGTTTTAAAATAAAATTTTCCTATTATTTCATTTATAATAACATCAATAAACATTTTCAAACCTATTTTTTATTTTATTTTGATCATTAACCATCTAATGACCATTTTATATTTCAATATTCATAATAAATTGACCTTAATAATTCTCTTATACTTCCAAATTTCTTTTTCAACTAATATTATCTAAATCAAAATATTAGTTATATGGTGATATTTACCATTTACATTCCCAGATTTTAAGAGTATTTTTATAACCCTTTTACCATATAGAATTCCCATAAAGGAATTTCCAAATATCCAATATTGATTTTTGATCTTCAATTTCAAATTTTGATGATGATTTTTTTATAATTCGTTATTGTATTAGGATGGTAGAAAATCTATTGGTTCTTCTTATCAAAACACTCTCATGTACATGAGTTATTCCATCTATCTGTCATTGTAATTTACATACATGATCCTTCAAATGTATTAAACACACTGTTCATACCGATATAGAAATAACTTTATTAAGTGGATAATTTTTAGAGATTTAGGATCATTGAGAAAATTTTCTACATAACAAGACTACTCATCTAGTTAATTTTTTGTTTCAAAAAAACCAATTAGAGGAATCAATGTTGGAATCTTAGTATGTGAGGTGGCATATATTTCTTTATTGGATTTTATTCAAGTGAATAATTTTGACAAAGAAATTATTTTTAATCGTGGAAGAATATAACATCCCAGGATAATATTGTATGAATAAACATAATTCCATTGATTGTTTACATTTTACCGAATATCGAGCTTAAATGAACTCTAAAAATAATATTATTTTAATACGACCATTATAACATATCCCTTAAATAGGATGTAAAAAATATTATTAACCACATTTTGAAATAAAACTTTTTCCAACATATAATTAATGTATTAATTAATTCTTTGTGAATATAGAAATTCTTTTAGTAAAGTCATTTTGATTTTCAAATAAATATTTTCTTCATAAAATAATTGTAGATTTCAATAAGAAAATCAATAAAATATTTTTTTGGAAAATTAAGAAAAATTATATTATTAAAAAAAAAATTTTGGATCCATCATATAATATTTATCATAGGAATAATTTATAATAATTTTTTGGAATGGTAAATATTTTATTGAATAGTAAAAAAAATTCATTTTAAAAAAACTCTAAATTTATTTAAATTTAAATCCATATAATGTTTTTAAATTTATAAACAAGTAAATTAAGTAATTTTTTATATATTAATATATTTAATTAAATTTAATAAAAATTTATTCCTTATTTAGGTATATGTATATTTTTTGGGATAAAAACACTTGTTCCAAAAAAAATTTATTATTTGTAATGGTTTAATTTTAAATGAATTATAAAACATCTGTGTTTAGTATTTTTAAAAATTGATTCCATTTTTTTAATAATTTTTGTTAATTTTTATTTTATAATTTAATTGTCATATTTTTGCAATAAAATGTTTCTATTTTAAAAATATATATTTACTGATGTCTTGATAAAATAAGGTTATTGTTTAAACATTAAGGGGAAAGCATAAAACACTTAAAACTTAAAACCATATATAGATGGATAAGGGTTTCCTAAATATTAAATATAATTTAAAATATTTTATATAAATAATATTATTATGAATTAATTTCACCAAAATGTGGTTCTATTTAAATATTAAATAATCATTAATTTATCACTTAAGACCACCCATCCTCATGTATAAATATCACCCCTCAACCCCCCCCCCCCCAATTTCCACAAAATACACTAAGAACCTAAAATATCTTCCAAAGCCTCTCCTCCCCACAATTACCACTTCAATGTTATTTTATGCTCACCTAAATTCCAGTTCCATGTTCTTTAAGGGGACCTTCAAGGAGGTGATATTCAAGAGGTAAATTTCACAAAACAAATCTATTAATTTGTATTCATCCTCTACATTCTCCCCAAAAAATTCATCCATAATTTCATAAAAAAATTATTATTATGTATATAATTTATTTTTATATTTACATTTTATTATTTTATGTCCATTTTTTATTACCTCCACTTATTCAAAAAAAAACCAATTTCCAAAATATGGCGGTTATTCCTCTCTATCGATAATTATTTTCGGTTTTTCATTACCTCATTCATGGTTGTTCATAAATGAATTAATATGGTTAAATATTAATTTAATTGAAGTATTATATTCTATTTCAACATTTGGATCTAGTTTCTGTACATAATATTAAATTATGATGTAACCAGTTCATTTTGGTCAGAAAAACCGCCAAATTAATGGAATTTTTTTCTTTAGCTTTATATAAAAAGATTTGAACTCATGTAAGAGAATAAAAATTATAAATGGGACTATTTATATTTATTTATGTTAATTAATTCAATTTATTTTAACTTTTATTGTTTTATTTATATTTTGCATGAAAATCTGCAATTATACGCAAATAAACTGAACATGAAAACATTAAACGAACACCCTCATAAAAATGAGAATAATAAAATATAATCAATTAATAGAATGTTATATATTATAAAAGGGTCATAAATGATATTATAAATATTAATATAGTTCTAAAGATAATAAATAACATTATTTAAATAATTATATAGGAAGATTAATTACAGAAAAATAACTGGAAGATTGAGGTCAAAATTTCTCTTACACTTTTACTTTTGTGAGATATATTCTGAACTCAATGTATATTTCTTATATGTTTATTATATTCTGACAATGTATGTATCATATCATGAATCACATAATATTTTTGGGTATTGAATGTTCAATTTTATATTTATTACTTTTATGTGGAAGTCAATTAAAATGATTATAAAGTGGAAAGGGAATTCTTACTATAATTTTCATTCATTGAGTTAAACTTCTAAATACATTATTATGTTGTACAAAGATTATTTGTGATATGAATATTCAATATATTATTTTTTTACTCTAATTATTTTATGTGGATTTATATTGGATACATTTTTTTGATTTATTTGATCATACCTCTTTTCACTGATATAAAATTTTAAGGGACATTCTTATAAAAATTATCTTTTTAAAGTTTTGGTTAGAACTATTTTTATCTTTCATGACCTTGATTTATAAAATTGTTTCCAAAATATTTTTTAACATTAAAATATTATTGTTTAAATAAATTTTTACTTATTTTTTTTAGTTATTTTAAATTAATTTTTTATTGTTTTTTAAATGTGTTTCTTTGTTAGTTTTTTGAAGAAATATGGATGGAATTGTTTTTAACTTATACGACATAAGTTGATTTTCATGATTTAATGAGACCATAATTAATTGAATATTCTACTACAAGATCAAAATGTATTATAAAATATAATTTTTTTTTCATTTATTAGACTACATAATTTAAAAAAAGTCCAAAATAGATAGAATATTTTACTTAATAATTACTTCAAGTTATCTTTAAAAAATTTTTTCCATGTAAAATAATAAAATCATACAGAACATTTATTTTTATAGGTTCTGATATGATGAATGATTTAAGTTCTTATGGGACTCATATGTCTTGTTTTCATTATGTGATGTGTGGTATCAATATATATTTTAATTGAAATGGGTAAATATGGATAACTCATGAGGTAAATATTATATGGGGTACGTGATTTCCTTTTTAAAATTCCATGAATTGAACTGGTTTTCATGTCCATCTGTTTATGTGTGGACATGAATTTCATGTCTATAAGATTATAAATGTAACATCACAGGTAAGGATTGAATAAATATTTTTAATATTTATTAATATTTAATAATTAGATATTAATTTTAAATTAATAAGTGACTTTATTTTCGATATCATACCCGACATGAAACAAGGAGTTCTATGAAATAATATGTTTCACACAAGAGAGAGTTATACTGAAAAATAGTATACTGTTGATATTATTTATTCTAGTGCTAGTTATCTCATATAAATTGTATCAAAACAAATGAATATGAGTAACTATATTATTATTTCACATGTTAATAAAATATCCATACATTTTTAAAATAAATTTTATAGGATTAAAATAATAATGAATCTAATTTAAATGATAAAAGGCTCTCTAATTCCCAAAAAAAATATTTTTACCAACCTTTAAGGGAGAAATCATTTCAAATATAATTTTTGAAACATTTTTAATTTTTATCTAACAAAATTGATATCATTTTTTATGGAAAAATGTCAAAATTTATTTTCAGATAATTATTTTAATTTTTCCGAGAACATTCAAATTTTTATGAATATTGAATAATATTGAATTTTAATTCAAAACTTCATTTTTATAGTTTATTTATAAGGAAAATTGTATTATTTATTTTTTTATATAATAATTATATAAATTTTATAACTACTAACCCATTTTATTTCATTAGATTTAATTTCACTTTGAATTTAGATATAAAATCTTAGCATACATTTGAATATTTTTACATTAAAGACCATGTTCCCATCCCATTTGTGGGATTAAATTTAAATTAATTTATACAAATTATATTAATATATTTTTTAATAATAGATTATATATTTGAGATATTAATGATTTGTAATTTCTAATATGGTCAACATAGTTTTTGACCAATACAATTAGTGAAAGTCAATAAAATTAATTACCACGATTAAGATAAGAATTAGAATAATAAATGACTAAACCCTAAACTTGATTCCCGAAATGAACTATAAATTCTAAAAAGAACATTTTATATATGTATTTATATCCAATAATCCATTTTATTGGATTTAGAGCATTATTAGAGCCACTTGTTATTGAAAAACATGTGGGTGAAATTCCCATTTCAAAAATTTACAAGATTGTCACTTCTCCTCGACTATAAAAAGAAACTCTACCCTTCCATTCATTCACACTTATATTGTGACTTGGAATTTAAAAAATATTCTGAATTAATCTCAAAAATACCTCTCCTCAAGATATAATCATTCCCTTGGGATGAAATCTATCCATGGAATCCCTTTTCTTGAAACAAAAACGAGTTACACAAAAAATAGGATAACCTCCTTCCACATGTTGTTTTCTTTTATTTTCACTATCCAACACGTAAAATATTCATACCCCATTCTTATAATGTTTCAAATATATCCTAAATAATCTTATATGTTTTTATTAATAGGATTCAACCTACACATACTAACAATTCCATCTAATCGGTAACAAAACCAATGCTCATGTACGATGAAGTACGACCTCAGGTAACGATGTCAATGATTTTTTACTTTACCGCATCCCATGGATGAAAATTATTATGGAAAAGATATTTTCATATGAAATATATTTTATATTTATAAGTTATTAATGTCTTTTTAATTTTTAAATACTCATACCATTATTTGCAACAGAATTGGTAAATAAGATAACATCATTTTGGGATGTGTGGACTACCACCTCCTCATAGAAATGTGACACGTATACAAAATTAATAGGATGTATTAAGGATGTTTTAAATATAAATTAGGTGACATAAATAAAATACTTATAAAATTAATCTAATAATTAACTTTCATGAATTATTAAATATCATTTTATTTTTTTACCCATTCACACACTGAAAAATTGATAATATTGTTAGTACACATGTGGACTACCACATTCTTAATGTGATTCAATTATTTTTACATTAAAATAATATATATATATATATATATGTATCTATATATTATAAAATAATAGGGTATTTATTATCTAATGGTAATTATCGAAGGATAAGTGTTACCTTCCTTTGTTAATAATCATTAAAAACGGAATGTTGCTCGTCCAATCATATAGAAACATTCTCTATATTTACAACATTGGTTCATCATTTCTATCCATAATCCATGATTGGTTTTAAAAGTATAATTTATGTTTAAATTTGATAATTATTTCAGGATTTACATTCTCTATATGTTTATATAATGACTCATTTGACTATAGTTGACCTGCCAAATTCCATTTCGACTCATTAACCGAATATGATCCAAACACTTGACTTATACATCATTTTGTATATAGATGAATAAAAAATTTTCATAATTGAATAATTTTTTAATGAAAATGGATCATAAAACATTAAGTAATTAATATTAATTCACTATTTATAAAGATAAATTTAAGCGTTTCATGTCAGAATCAAGGTAATATTTTTCGTCTCAATCTCTTTTCATTGAAACATTCCTTCATCGTATGAAAAGTAATTATTCTATAAAGTGTATATATAGAACCATTGAATTCATATATCTGTATTTTATTTATTCATATGTTGTTAATGTTTTTTTTCAAATTTTATAATTCCGTGTTAATTTTGATTTAGTTTTTCAAAGTGGTATAACACTCTTTGAAGGTTTAATTATTTAATATAAAAATATTTTTAACATGTATATATTCTTGGTATTATTTTAAATATTTATATATATAAATATTAAATTATTATAAAGAACATTTATATGTATTCTAAATTTCATTTCATGGTTTCCAAAATTTTTTTTTTTTATTTTTATAAAGAAAATTTTGTAAAATGACAAAATTAATTTCCAATTCATAATGTACATGGACATAACCACTTTTATCTCACCATTAATATTATTTTATTTATCGATTCATTCACAATATTATATGTTATATTAATTGAAAATAATTATTTTCTTTTCATTTTACTAAAAATGGGTTTTCATAACAGATTGATTATTTTGATAACTTGAAATGTTTTATTAGGAGTGAAAAAAATAGAATGTAAAACATGTAGAAAAATGTATTCATTAATGAGTATGATTATACAATGGTATATAGAAATTTGTTGGGGGGTTCTGTAATAAACCAATTATGGGTGGTTCCATGATACACCAATGATGGGTGGGTCCATGATAACCCTCCAATTTATTTGTAAAGGAAGTTGGTTGTATGGTTATTCCATTTATAAGAGTGATGTGTATGGATAAAGACAACATTATTATTACATTTATAAGTGTGAAATGTATATTTATTTCCCATGTAAAATTTCGATATTTTATATGCCTTCTATTGTTAATATGGTAATATTTTTTTTGCCAAAAAATGTTTGTAATGAGATAAATTTCAAAGTATTTTCTTAAATACATCTCAATGGTGAAGAGTTTTTATTTTTTATAAACATTCATTGATTTTAATGGTTATTAATAAACTGACAATGTCTTTATATTTTTAGCTCTTACTGTGGATTTTATGTTCATCCCATATTTTTTAATTTTCTCATAGGACTTAATGATGAGTAAAGGATTGGAAGAATTCATGTTGATAGGAATGATGAGTTTTCATAAAATAGACCGTGATTTATTTTGAATGTTTAATATGGTGAAAAAATTGACATTAATCATATATGTCCACTTGGAATTTTATATTTTTGTTATATGTGAGATTTTTATTAATTCTAAATACCCTTAACAAAAAAGATTTACCGTGTGAGATAATGTAAAATTGTTGAATTAACACAATATTATGTATTATTTAGTTTTGGGTATATATAGTTTTCATCAAAGGGAGATTAAGGTAATATCAGGGGTTAAAATAGTTATAATAAAATTTTATTTGAATTTTTTCCCTTAAGGTAATTTAAAATGTTATAGAATAAAATATTACCATGTTTCTTCATCTAATATATCTTAGTTTAGAATTTTTTTCCATAGAGGAAACTAGGATGGTCTAATGGGATGGAGTTAAGTGGGAAACATCCATCCGAATTAGCATCCCAAGATGGTTAGAATGTGAAACGACTAGTTTTGTGTTGTGATGGATTAGTTGAAATAGGTAATAAATAGAGGTGTTTCCCATGCAATAGAGAAACCATATCTAACCTAGAGGTACATGTTTATATCATATAATTTTATGTTACGTCATCCCCCTTTAATGATTGGATCATATGACCCCATTATATAAAAATTATGGCTTAAATACTAATAAATGATATTCGATGTCATGGGTTACTCAGATCACCAATATGTAACATTTGAAAATATTCATTTTAATGGTTAAGATTACAGTATTCGATAAATGGTTATGAATTTAAGATAATTTGAAGAGATTTAAGACTTTGAAAGGGCTGAATTTATGAATATATACATTGAGAAGTATTTTCCTATATCTATTCTACTATCTATGGAGAAACAAATCAGGGAATTGAGACCAAAGTTTCAAATTTTTTTGGATTCATTGGAATAAAATTTCCTTCGACTGAAGAGGTATGTCCCAAATTTTATCTAAGAAATTGTTAATATGATTAATTGGATGCAATCAGTATTAATGTAAATATATTGGTGGTTATTTGATTCCTGTGAGTTCAATAACTATGAAATACCTGTTGGATGTGCTAAGAACAAAAAAATGGGAGTTTTTATGACAATGTTTCCCATGAAAATGAAAAAAAGAAGAGTTATAGTAGCCTAGTAATAGTAAATCATTCCCCAGATAAGTATGGAGGTAAGTAATCACAATTTCAATAATTCAATAACTATGTTCAAAAGAATTATAGAGAATGTATTTCAATGTCTAGGATATACATACATTGTGGTAAGTTGGGACATATGGCTCATGAATGCTAGGATTTTGATCATGAAACCATTGAAAAGCCAGTGGTAATATGGTTTAGTTTCCATGATCTAGGTAATTAGGTCAATGTATGTCCAAAGATGATTACCCATGATGGAAACTAGAATGATCAAAAGAAAATGGGTTTTGTAAATTCTATTTATATTACTATACTATATGATGAAACATCAAATGAATTTTTAAAAGGTATGATATTGGTTTATTAGAATTATTCAAATACTCTATTTTAACCTGGATTATCACATTCATTTGTTTAGGAGAAATTTACCCAAAATTGGAAATTTAACCTCATGAATGTATGATAGAACATTTAGTAATAATTCTAATCCAAAGTATTACAAAATCCTTGATTTATAAGAATCTTCCTCGTGATATTAATTTGATGGAATTTACTACAAATAATATTGAACTACAAATAGTGGTGTTTGATACCATTTTGGGTATGGATTACATTCAATTTATCATGATCAAATAAATTGAAAATCAAAAAATGTTTTTTCAGTGATTTCATAACATGGATTAAATTAAAATATGTTGATAAATTAATTTAATATTTTTGTGAAAATTTTGTATCTAATATTTTGAAATGAATGAAACAGTTCTGATAATTAATATTAAAATAAAGAATGAATATACATATGTTTTTCTAGAAGCATTTTATGTTGTCGTTCATAACTGGGAAGTTGAAATTATGGCTGATTTAGTGCTAGATGATAAGAATGTTTCTAATCTCTTTTATATAATTTCTCATGTATAACATGTTGAATTTAAAAATTAGATACACAATTTTCTTGATAATGTTTTCATTCGACCAAGCACTTCACCAAGGGGTGGTCATATATAATTGTGAAAAAGAAATATTGTTCTATAGTGATTTTTATTGATTATAGATCCTTGAATAACAGAAATACTAATAAAAATGACATTTATCTTAATATTTATGATTTTATTGATCAGCTCCATGAAGATCATTGGTTCTTGAAAATTGATCTAAGGTTTGGGCGTATCACCTTGAACCCATAATAATGGATTCAGTGCATTATTTTATTACATTTGTATAGAAACAGGATTAATATATAATGATAGTAAAATGATTATTAGTTTTGAAAAAACATATTACACTCATGGTACCCATTATACATTGTGGAAAAATAAATCATAACCGATGTAAAATGTCAGCAACCTTATAAAACTTTCAATGGATTCCTCTTCATAAATTGGAAAAGAAAACATAATAAATTTAATTTAAAATTATAAAGAAGGGAAATTAAAAGAGTAGTAATAAATATTAAATGAGAAAAATTATTATTGAATTTAATTTAAATGAAAACACATTACATTGAAATAACTATAGAAGGCATAATCAATATTTAAATGTAAGAAATAGAAACACATTCTATATAATCATTAAACCTAGAATGAAATGAATCAATATAAATGTTGATGCATAATTTCATGGAAAAAAATTATATATGAAATGAATTTAGTGCATTAATATTTGGATTTATCTATCTGGAACCTGAACCACTATATTTTCAAGTTCCTTTCTCAAGATAGTTTACACTGTACTTATTTGGCCAACTAATTTGTTTCATTAGACTACCAATGCATCATGGGGCTTGTATGAAACGGTCCCCTACACGTAGTTATTTCCATAAAAGGACCCCATCCTATGTATTTCTTGTCCAAATAATTTATCATATATCAAATAATTTATTTATTTTATGAAAAACATTCATTATCAAAAATTCAGTTTGACAAAATTATATGGCATTATCAATAATTCATCAGTTAATCAAATATCTATCAAAGTGAACACTATATGTATACATAGAATATGTTTTAGGAAATAATAATATAAATTTAATAATAATATGAATATCCAAGATGAATTTACTGTACAATAATAATTATGATAAGGTTGTGATAGTTTCAAGATAAAGTTAAAAATAAAAAATGAAACGGATATTGCAAAGATAACTATTACTGCATGGTGAGTTTCATGTAAAAACATCTTGGATGAGAAAATTAAAATTAAAAAACATAAATACAATAAATAAAAAAGTATTCATGATATAATATTTATAACATGGAAAAATAGACACCACATAAAATAAGTAAGTGGTGAATATGACATTTGTCTCACAGATGTAAAATGTCAGATGAAAATACTTTATCTTATGTCTGAATTGTATTGTGTGTCTTTATATTCCAAAATAATAAACATAGAATAATTATTTACTTTAATCAAAAAATATTCTATGTATATAATAACTTTTATTTCTCTTATTAAAATTTCTTATACACATACTTAAATAATTACGTTTATGTAAGGTGTTTTTACTATATTTTTTTAATGTGCAAAAAATGACTTTTCTAGGTAAACTATGTTCAATGGTTTTTTTGTATAAACATATTAATAACAAAAATAATTAAATAATTATCATATTTATAAAAAAAATTACACTTTTATTATCAGTAAATAATGATGGTTATGAAAATATAACCGACGTTAATATAATGGAGACGGTAGGTCGTACGTATGCATGTGTAACGTTGACATTTCTCAATGGTCATTATAGATAAAAGGTAGGTAACACTATATCATCCCATAATAGTAATTATATCATTAATAAAATTTTATTTATTCATATATATATAAATATTTCATGTGATGTAAAATGAATCAAATCCTACAGAGTAGGTGGTAATCCACACAACCACGGTTGACGTTATCACTTTTTATTGAGTGAAAAGGGTAGTAAATAAATAAGCAATATTATATTGTCATAAAGTAACATATTTAATTATTATCATATGTATTTCATTTATGTAAAATATAATTAACTAAAACAACACTTTATGAATTCCATGTATAGAGTGAAGGAATCACGTCTCTTTGAAGAAGCGGTAGTACACAATTCCACAAATGCTGATATCATATTTACAAAAAATCAAGAATATAATTGCTAGTGTTATAAACAAAATTTAAATAGAATAAAGATATATTAAATTTCATTTATAACATATATAAATAGTGCTTCAATCATAATTCACAACCACATAAGGTGGTAATGGAAAAATGAACGACATCATTTTGTGAGGTGGTATTTCATCGTGCAATTGAAGAGTATATTCATTACCAATTAGATGGATGTGTGTGTATGTGTTGGTATAAACCATAATATAACAAAATATCAGTATATTTATGATACTAGTGTTATTATATAATCATGTAATAAAAATAATTTAAATATTGGGGATTGAATTTAAACTAAAGAGCTTGAGGGGGGATGTTACCTCTTATTTGTGTATCTTCTTTGGGTTTTCACAAAATGGATTCCTTGGAAGGATTTCATCAAAATTTCAATTTTATAGGATGAGGTGATGTATGTTTATGATCTATTTTTGATGATATTTTTCTATCTATAGTAGCTTGAAAGGTGTGAGGATGTGGGAGGGATGAGTTCTTTTTTATAATGGAGGAGAAGTGACACTCTTTTAAAGACCAAATGTTATACATTATTAATAAGTCTCACATACAAATTATAACTTGAAAAATGAAAAAATAATGAATTAATGGGTAATTGGGGCCTATAAAAACCTCCAACACACAAATAAAAGTTTATTTTCATAATTTATTTCCTTTGCTGATTTGTTTCCCAAATTTTGTTATTCTTTTTATTAAAGTAAAGGTATTTCTATCCTAAGTAACATAAACATTAATAATAAATTATTTATATAAATATTATAATATATAGACCAATTTAAATATAAATTTCCTATATTATTTTAAAAAAATATTAATACCTTGTTTTGGGAAATATATTTTAAAACAAGTACCTATAACGTACAAAAACACTGCTCTAACTAAAATCATGCTTATTATGTTTTTACTATATATGGGTCAGCATGTTAAATATAAAAGATGAATTTTTCCATTAAAACCAAATTTTGAGTATTTATTGATAGTTAAAAATCACATTCAAGAAAATATGTTCAATATTTATTTGAAATTATTTAATAAAAAATCATTTGTTTTAAAAATAAAATTAATGTCACTTTTTAAATTATTTATTTAATATTAATTTAAAAATATCAAAAAACACTATAATTCTTATTTATTATGATCAATTATTTATAAAATGACATATTATTTTAGAAAAATAATTAAATATAATAATTCACTCAATTTAATTCACTATTAATGTTAATAATATCATTTATTTTAGTTAATTATGAACAAAACTATCACTATGTTTGAATTTAATAGTAATTAAATGTTAATAATTCATCTCTAAAAATTAATGATAGATAATTATGATAAAAATAACCCAGGTACCTTAAAAATGTATATATATAATTGAAAAATTGATATTTTTTCCACATCTCAAGGTTTTATAAATTATAGTGGTAAGGAAGTTTTCATTATTTCAATTTTCATATCTTATTATATCCTATAGGGAACATACGCGGACATGTGTCCCACTAACTCATTAAATTATAAAAAATAGTGGATATGGAAAAACTATTTTTAGTCAATGGACTTTAAAAAAGTGTCCAAGTCATTTTGGCCCAAAAAATTATGTTTTAGTCACCTTTCAATATTTATTTTACCATAACCTCTATAATAATTTTAATTAATTTGACTAATCGTTTTGGTTCAAAAAATATGTTGTTCTCAATAGACTAAAAATTGATTAGGTATTATAACTATTTAATTAAATTTTTTCAAATTTTATTTAATGATGCGACTAAAATAAGTTTAATGCTAATCCTCTAGAAGTGGAAAGAAAATGGTTTTTAAAGTAAAACTATTAAAAATTTCAACATTTATTTATATAAAATATCTATATAAAAGTGAATATAATGACAAAAATTTGAATAATATATTAATAATTTATATATATTGACTTTGAGTACCAATTCCAAATATAATTTAGTATTAATAATTATTAAAATGAAATAGAAATTTTTGGAGTAGAATTTATTATTTTTCACTATTTAGAAAAAAAGAACAATCTCAGAAAAATAACAAAAATTTACCCAATATAATGTTGATATTATGAATTTTAAATTATTCTTATTTTGAGAAATAAAATTTAAAAAATTTGAAAAATTTAGTTTTAAAATAGCTGTGAAATTAAATGGTTGTAAAACATTATCATCTGTGTAACACAAGATAACTCATTGTTGTATG
The DNA here is from genome assembly GCA_963277665.1 of Viscum album. Lineage (NCBI taxonomy): Eukaryota > Viridiplantae > Streptophyta > Magnoliopsida > Santalales > Viscaceae > Viscum > Viscum album. The sequence goes on from OY728151.1 coordinate 382,653,580, forward strand.
TAACCTAATCATAACATGGTGCTGCGTATAAAAAATATAGCAACATATTTTATTTTATTTTAAAACTAAAAAAATTCAATGTCTTGGGGAGTTACATTCTACCAACCTTAAGTAACATGCATCCTTAAAATTCATAATATATCTCAGTAATAAACAGATTGATTTTTTAAAATACTATTGTGGAAAGACCTACATTATAAATTGGATCAATAACACATACAATTAATAATAGGGAAAATTAAATGTGATTTTCACAGCAAATCATGTTTTTATAATTAGACAAAGTTAGTAAAAACATGGACATGGAAGATAAATATATCCATCATATTCTGATGGAATGTGATACAGAGCATGTTTAGTAAAAAGTTGTCGACCAATAAACCATAATCCAGATGTGTGAATAAATGTCATTGATATCACTAAAAATGGTAAAAATAGGAAAATATTTCTATTTCAACACCCTTTACCCAAAGTTGATACTTTTTTCACAATAAACTCCTCATATTTTACCTTTAACCATTTCTACTTCATCTCTTGTAATAAGTGTCATGACCCGACCCTACCCGGGCACGAGCCGCAACTTCCCTAAGCCCGCCTCCATAGGCTAGGGGCTGGCGACCAACGCTGAAGGCACAATAACTCGGGGAGGCCTTTGCCAAAGTACCTGCACACACACACGCAGCACACTCAATGCAAAAGTGTAGAGTAAAAAGAAAAGTATAGGGAAACTGCTATATATATAAACCACAATGTGAATCGACCTCTAAAAGTACACAATACAAGATGAAGGTAACTGAAAAAGAAAAGGGGAAAACACACGCCCAACCAGAAAAGGTTCCACAACCCGGAAACATGTATACAAAAAGGAAAATAGCTGGAAGGGTCCCCCACCTGGAACCTGACTCCGACCACCGCAGGCTTTCCAAGCTCCCAAGCTCCTAAGCTCCTCTGAAGTCACGACCAACCTGTCCGTCGTCTGCAAGGGCACACCAAGTGAGGGCAAAGCCTAAGCAGGGGTGAGTATAAAAATACTCAGTAGGATACCCCGAAGGCTCAAGGGAGAAAAAAAGACGGTACCGAAGGGTGAGCAGTAGAGCGAACAGGAAAAGTAGAGGAGTACAACTGAATGTGCAGTAAAGAGTCTAGCTTAACCCAACAAGAGGAAGGAAGTAGACTCGTCCAGGCACAAGGAGTTGGAAACGGTGAGAAGATGAACTTCCCGTCGATTCTTCGCTACCTATAGCAGGAGAGTAGACTCATCCAACCATGAGAAGATAGACACAGAAAGCACATGGCATACCCCACGCATCTTCGACACTCTTGGAGGGAGAGTAACCAAACCCAAGAAGTGGGTACAAGAAACAAGGTATATACATATCTGTATGCTCATCAAGAAACCCGAACAAGATTGTAAGCGGATCTTCGTCCCATAGCTCAGCCCAAGAAAAGAGTCTCCAACAGTCCCAGAAGTAACACCATCGATGCCCAGTATCCCGCATGTCAGCCCCGAACCGCAAGCCAAGGTGGCTCAATCACCACAACTCGACACTATCCGCTTTAGGCGGCACTGACTCGCCCACATTGTTTTAGATCGCATCACAAGAACGCATCTCGGTGGGGGAAAGTGCCCCTTGTACTTGAGGGTTCTAGGGAAAGTCAAACCACCCCTCATCACTACGCTGCAGTCGAGAGGTCTCCTCAATGTCAAAGTCGTTCCATCACCGACCCGTAAAACCAAGGGTCCTGCTCCGGTAATCACGGAGGAAAGCCACAGGCTAGCCTAGTAGAAAGGAATGAGCCTGGAATGCCAACAGGTGTCCCACTGCCCAGCCCTGTTGGAGGGTGATTCATAACCAGATATTGGGTGACCCACTACCCAGCAATGCTGGAGGGTAAACCATAATACTTCATCCAGCGACCTACTGCCCAACCCCGCTGGAGGGTAGACCATAATACATCATCTTTCGACCCACTAACCAGCCCCGTTAGAGGGTAGACCTTAATACATCATCAGGAAACCCACTGCCCAGCCCCGCTGGAGGGTAGACCTTAATACATCATCAAGCGACTCACTGCCCAGCCCCACTGGAGGGTAGACCTAGAATAAGTCGACAGGCGACCCACTGCCCAGCCTTGCTGGAGGGTAGACCTGAAACTAGATGACAAGCGACCCACTGCCCAGCCCTGCTGGAGGGTAGACCCCAAGAGGTCGTCGTGTGACCCACTACCTAGTCTCTACAGGAGGGTAGACCCTAAGAGGTCATCGGGTTACCCACTTCCCAGTCTCTACTGGAGGGTAGACCCCAAGTGCATCGGGTGACCCACTGCCCAGTCTCTGCAGGAGGGTAGACCCTAAGAGCGTCGGGTGACCCACTGCCCAGTCTCTGCTGGAGGGTAAACCCTAGAAGTCAGTGAGCAAACCACTGCTCAGGCAATCTCTACTAGAGGGTACAACACTGGCCAACCGAACATGGAGTGGGTATTGCGAAACCACCCAACTCCAGAACAACTCTCTCCCAAAAGAGGTTCAGCGCCTGTTCCATCACGGGGTGCCACTAGCACCACTATTGGCCGATCCATCGAGAAGGAAACCAGGGGGAGACCACTCCACCCTGCTGGTCAACAAACGAGCATAGAGTCAGGGGAAAAACTTCACACTGCTAGTCAAAGTATGGAAAGCAGAACCCGACATGCATGTGGGGCCGACACAATGTGTGGCCCCATCTCAACCCCAACCAAGCATACAAACTTTCTTAGGTACAAACATCTCCAACGTGTTCCTCCAAACATTCCTGTATACTCTGAGAGTATTCCACATTCTCAGCCCAAGGGCCATTGTACACACGACACCCAACGTCAACGCGAAGGCATGACGTAACATCTCCAACTCAAAGTCCCAGGCACGGCCAATCACATATTGTGAACCATTTATATCACACTCCCAAGAGTGCGCGATCACACGCCAAGGGTCTACTACAAACTTGGTAGGACGAACCGCCACCGGAGCACCTTTCATGCATCCACATTTAATAAAATTGCTCAAGAGGCTCCGCACATCCAAATGGATCGCACCGTTGTAATCCTCGTGAAAAAACATGTGATATAGACTACTCACTCACCTGAAACAGTCAACCGGTGAAAAAGGTACTATTCCCCATAACAAAACCCGTGTGGGGCCCACCCCAAGATCCCGAAACTGAACAAACGGATCATGCCACTGCGATCCCCTCGAAAAGAACACGCGGGATTGAATACTCAACCGCCCAAAATGGATACCCGGTGAAAAATGTACTATTCACTGTATCCGGGTCGGGTGGGACCCACACCGCGTCCCAAAAAAAAAGGTCGGGCAAACTGCGTCATTGCAATGCTCACGCAAAAACCCGTCAAAAGCAGTACTCACTTGAGTGGAATGGATACCCGGAGGAAAAGATGCATTCCAGCGCACCGCACATGAGCGGTTCTTCGTGGGACCCGCAACCCAGTCCTGAAACTCAACGAACTGATTGCACCATTGCGATCCTCTCGAAAAAGCACACAAGATGGACTATCAAATTGTCCAAAATGGTCGCCCGTTGATAAAATGGAAAATCACCGTCGACGCCCAAACGACCCTTGTGGGCCCCGCACCATCGTGCGGAATTACAGCGGGCAGACTGCGCCATTGTGATTCCCTCGGAAAAACACCCAACATCGACTACCCGCACACCCCGAACGGACGTCTGAGGAAATCTCGCTAAAAGCCACACGCGGTTCAAAAGAATCGTCGTGGGGCCCGTGCCTCAACTTTGGCCTCAACGCCTGAAACCACCTTGGAAAGCTCCGCCTCGATGCCAGGGTCCCAACGCCATTGTCGGCGCTCAAAACTGACGTCGGACGCGTCCGCGCCGTCCAAAACAAGATCCCTCGAAGAAATGACTAACCCCTCGACGTACGTGTCGTGCCATAGCGGATGATACGGGCGTCCGAACACCTAGGGGGCAAGACCCCCGGGGCTGGACCGGCCTGGACCGGCCGGTCCGCCCGGCCGGGGCCGGCCCGTGGCTTAGCCGCGCGTGCTGGCCACGGAAACGCGGTTAGTGCCCATACCGGCCCCGATGGCCTGTTGCGGCTGTGGCAGGAAGACCCGCGCAGCGCGGGTCTTTGTCGCCACACGGGGGCCGCGCGCTGGGACCCCGCGGTTGCCGCTCCCTGGCGACTGTCGCCTCACCGAGCGCTGCGCCTGAGCCTCGGCCTGCTCCGGAAGTCCCCCGCAGCCGCGCCGAGAGCCTCCTCCGCCTCTTGTCGCGCCGCCGCCTGAGACCACCCATGCGCCGCGACATCGCCTGGGGCCGCCCGTCGCATGCCGTGACCCCGCCTGGGACCGCCCACCGCCCCAGGCTCGCCGGACCACCAGAAAAACCCGCAACTTTCGATGGTCAACCCCGACCTCCTCCGATCTCAGATTTTGATTCCGAAATATGCGTTGGAAAGATAAAAATGTATACTAAGAATATATGGGATTTTTTGAAGGTTTAACATCAAATCGTTACATAAAATTTGACTCAAAGTTAGTCTCGGGAATGAAAACGCAACAGAAACCTCCTACCACGCTGGGCGTCGCCCGGAGCTTCGCGTCGAATCGCCGGCAACACCGCACCTCGCCGAGTCGCCTCACCGGACCGTCTTGCTGGAGATGGAGGAGGAGAGGGGAGTGGGTTCCACCAGGGGGTTTAAGGGAGAAGGGAAGGGGGGTTTAAATAAATTAATTAACGATTTAATTAATTTAAAACCCCCAAAAAGACCCGCATCCGAGACTCCCGATTGGGTCAATGTTAAGCCTCCCATAGGGTAAACACCACCTCCCGAGAAAAACGGCGGTCTCAGAATTTTAATCTGAGGCCCCGTTCGAATGTTATTAAACTCAACACCCGAGGGTGCCAAATTACGAAAACGCCCACGGGGCCATTTTTCACAGAGGACCCGTACATGCAAAACGTACACCCCTCATAGGGTAAAAAACACATTCCGAACACAACGATGCCCTCTTTTTTCCAATACGAGCCATGGTTTAAACGATATTTGAGTTTCAACATTAAACGAATAAATTAATTAATTAAATTATCCGTTTAACATTCCGGAAGCGAGCGAGGGGCCCAAACATCCCGCGCCGACATGTTTTATGTCATTCCTAGGGTAAACACCCCATTCCGGACCCATCTGTACACTCGGATCTCTGATCCAAATCATCGTTTATGAGTTATCGCATTTATTTGGCGTTTCCAGTGTGAATGCACTGAAAATTTAGTTCCGGGCACTCCGGGGCGTGGAATCGCACGCCGTCTGAAGGCGCTGCTCTGGAATATCATCATGAATATTACACAGTCTTTCACAGAAAAAACCGGGTTCTTACATCATTCCCTCCTTCAGGATTTGCGTCCCCAAAAAGAAAAACTATGGAGAAACACAGGGTACTAAGCCCACACATGGATTTCCCATTCCCAGAAGAACCCTCACACAGCTCTGTGTCACCGCACACAGAACAAAGAATTGATCTGTTCACTCGAGGTCGGCCCTTGACAATGTCGTGCACCCACTCCAGACTTTGGGGTTTTGGCAAGGCGGTAGACAACCTCGTCATCCCATCGCACAGTCTCAAACGACCCGAAGGCCGTCTGGGGTAACTCACCTCCCTGACCGAACCCCTACACCGCATGACGCGCCGGGAATCACCTCCCGCACCTAGAACAAGGCTCGGTGATTCCCACTTTCAGAATATCCATATGGTGAAACACCCAAGGATATCTGGTCATACAAGATTTCACAGTCGATGTCTCTCAACAAAGACTCTCTCACACACTCGGAGAGTGATGGATTCAACACCATCGACAAAATGAAAAGGTCTCACGCCTTTATCCTTACCAACATAGGGTTACACCCGACACCCTGTGTCACCCTGGTAACACCTCAAAAAAGGAGCAGGTAGAAAAGCCTTTCACATGAAGCGCCTAATAATTCTACTGCAAAAAGTTGAAGAGTCTCAAGGGGTACCTCTCTTCATCCCATGCTCTGCAGGATCATAGACATCCAAGCTCACAGCTGCCCGCGGTCCCAACTGTCAGCTCCCGGAGCCTGACGTGGACCCCCTAGTGGTGATGAGAAGACCTCGTAAAGCCGTCCCTCACTACCAGCTCCTCCCACTCCTCTTCTAGCACCACATCTCTGGGTACTACTCTGATCACGGTGCTGCCTCTACCGTAGTGGTTCACCTGCTGCCTGTCTGATGCTCTCAGCAACTCGGGTCGAGTAGTCTCATGCCAAGTGACCTCGCCCATAACAAGCATAACACCAGCGCTCTCTTGGATGAACTGGTTCCCTCCAGCACCACTGTGGTGTACGACCACGCCCCTAAGACCGGTTGTCAGAAATCCATCTGCATCGAGGTCCTGCTTGAAAACGCCCGCTAGCCGCGACAGACGTCTCGGCTCCAACGTGTCTGCTGCCACCACCAACACTAGAACGTGACGGGAAGCCCTCTGTCACCAGTGCCTGTTCTAGCACCTCACCATATGTGGAAATGCCCAAGGGTTCTATGACAACACTAATCTCTTGGTGGAGACCCTGCTCAAACTTTCGCGCTCGGAGGTTGTCGTCATGGACCATGTCCAGGTAAAAGCATGCACGGTCTGCAAAACTAGCCTTGTACTCAACCACCGTCATCTCTCCCTGCTGAAGCTGCAGGAGCTCCTAAATCTGAACAGAGCGCAGGCAGGAGGGGAAAATCTCCTCATGGAACAACAACTGAATTTTTCCCCATGAAAGCAACGACTTATCAAGAAACTGAGTCACCAGACTCCACCAACGCCAAGCTGCTCCATGAAAAACGGTGGCTGCCAAAGCCACTCTCTGATCTGTCGGCCTCTGTACAAGCCTGAAAAGGCAAAACACTGTCTCGAGCCAAGCCTATACTGCCTGAGGGTCTAGCTCACCACTGAACCTCAGTGGTCTCTGCCGCTGGAACTCACGGAGAGCGCTCAACCTGCGCTCAAGCTCAGCCTGATCTGCTGAATCTATCTGTTTCTCAACAGGTGGGGGTGCTGCTACCGGCCCCCCCAGAGAAAGGGCTCGCATGATGGGTCCTAGACTGTGGCCTCGTAGCTCACAGGGTCGTCGTCACACACTAATGCTGACATCTTGGATGTCTGTCTTAGCAGAGACATCGAGAATATTATCAAGGAGTGCTGCGGTCAGATGAGCAGAATGTATATACCAACAACAACAACGATGGGGAGATGACTCAAGAAGGAAAGTCAAGACTCAGTCCTATGTGATTCAAAAACAAAATTCCCTGCAACAGGTGTCTCAGTATGCCGTGTCAACAAGCGGGTTATCAGGGTCCTGGTGAATGGATACGTCGGCCGCCGCACCATCACTGGACTCCCTGGCCTGAGAGCCGCTCTCGATACACGTTATCATTGTTGCCCAAAATCCTAACCAATTCCTTTTTAGGGACGTCTGCACAACTCCCCAAGGAACTAACCAGCTCTGATACCACTTTGTCACGACCCGACCCTACCTGGGCTCGAGCCGCAACTGCCCCAAGCCTGCCTCCATAGGCCAGGGGCTGGTGAACAGAGCCGAAGGCACAATAACTCGGGGAGGCCTTTGCCTAAGTACCTGCCCACACACACGCAACACACTCAATGAAAATGTGCAGAGTAAAAAGAAAAAGCACAGGGAAACTGCTATATATATAAACCACAATGTGCATCAACCTCTAAAAGTAAACATTACAAGATGAAGGTAACTGAAAAAGAAAAGGGGCAAAACACGCAGCCAACCAGAAAAGGTTCCACAACCCGGCAACAGGTATACAAAAAGGAAAACAGCTGGAAGGGTCCCCCACCTAGAACCTGACTCCGACCACGGCACGCGGTCCAAGCTCCCAAGCTCCCAAGATCTGCTGAAGTCACGACCAACATGTCTGTCGTCATCAAGGTCACACCAAGTGCAGGCATAGCCGAAGCAGGGGTGAGTATAAAAATAATTAGTAGGATACCTCGAAGGCTCAAGGGAGCAACAAAGAAGGTACCGAAGGGTGAGCAGTAGAGCGAACAGGAAAAGCAGAGGAGTACAACTAAATGTGTATTAAAGAGTCCAGATCAACCCAACAAGAGGAAGGAAGTACACTAGTCTGGGCAGAAGGAGATGGAAACGGTGATAAGATGAACTTCCCTTCGAGTCTTCGCTACCTATAGTAGGAGAGTAGACTTATCCAACCACGAGAAGCTAGACACGGAAAGCATGTGGCATACCCCGTGCATCTTCGCCCCTCCTGGAGAGAGAGTAACCAAAACTAAGAAGTGGGTACTGGAAACAAGGTATATACATAACTTTATGCTCAACAAGAAACCCGAACAAGCTCATAATGGGATCTTCATCCCATAGCTCAGCCCATGAAAAGAGTCGCCAACAGTCCAAGAAGTAACACCATTGATGCCTACCATCCCACATGTCTACCCCAAACCGCAAGCCAAGGGGGCTCAATCACCACACCTCGAAACTATCCACTTTGGGCGGCATTGACTCGCCCGCACAGTTTTAGATCGCATCACAAGAACGAGTCTTGGTGGGGAAAGTGCCCCTTGTACTTGAGGGTTCTAGGGAAAGTCAATCCACACCTCGTCACTACCCTGAAGTTGAGAGTTCTCCTCAAAGTCAAAGTCATTCCATCACAGACCCGTACAACCAATGGTCCCGCTCCGGTAATCACAGAGGAAAGCCACAGGCTAGTCTAGTAGAAATGAATGAGCCTGGAATGCCAACGGGTGTCCCACTGCCCAGCCCTGCTGGTGGGTGATTCACAACCAGATATCAGGTGACCCACTGCCCAGCCCTGCTGGAGGGTAAACCATAATACTTCATCTGGCGACCCACTGCCCAACCCCACTGGAGGGTAGACCATAATACATCATATGGAGACCAACTGCCCAACCCCGCTGGAGGGTAGACCTTAATACATCATCAGGAGACCCACTGCCCTGCCCCGCTGGAGGGTAGACCGTAATACATAATCAGGCGACCCACTGCCCAACCCCGCTCGAGGGTAGACCTGTAATAAGTCGATAGGCGACCCACTGCATAGCCCTACTGGATGGTAGACCTAGAACTAGACGACGGGCGACCCACTTCCCAGCCCTGCAGGAGGGTAGACCCCAAGAGGTCATCATGTGACCCACTGTCCAGTCTCTGCTAGAGGGTAGACCCTAAGTGTATCACGTGACCCACTGCCTCGTCTCTGCCAGAGGGTAGACCCTAAGAAGTCGTCGGGTGACCCACTTCCCAGTCTCTGCTGGATGGTAGACCCTAAGTGCATCGGGTGACCCACCTCCCAGTCTCTTCTGGAGGGTAGACCCTAAGAGTGTCGGGTGACCCACTGCCCAGTCTCAGCTGGAGGGTAAACCCTAGAAGTTAGTGAATAGCCCACTGCTCTAGCCATCTCTACTAGAGGGTACAACACTGGCTAACCCAACACGAGGTGGGTATCGCGCAAACACCCAACTCCAGAACAACTCTCTCCCAAAAGAGGTTCAGTGCCAATTCCATCACGGGGTGCCACTAGCACCGCTACTGGCCGATCCATCGAGAACAAAACTAGGGGGAGACCACTCAACCTTGCTGGTCAACAAACGAGCACAGAGGCAGGGGAAATACTCCACACTGCTAGTCAAAGTATGTAAAGAAGAACCCAGAACGCACATGGGGCACACACAACGTGTGGCCCCATCTCAACCCCAACCATGCGTACAAACGTTCTCAGGTACAAACATCTCCAACATGTACCTCCAAGCATTCCCGTATACTCCCAGAGTAGTCCACCTTCTCAGCCCAAGGGTCATCGTGCACACGACACCCAACGTCAACGCGAAGGTGTGACGTAACATCTCCACCTCAAAGGCCCAGGCACCGCCAACCACATCTTTTGAACCACTTATATCACTCTCCCAAGAGTGCGCGATCAAACACCAAGGGTCCGCTACAAACATGGTAGGATGAACCACCACCAGAGCACCTTTCATGCTTCCATATTTAATAAGATTGTGCAAGAGGTTCCGCACATCCAAACGGATCGCACCGTTGTAATCCTCATGGAAAAACATGCGAGATAGACTACTCACTCTCCTGAAATAGTCAATCGGTAAAAAATATACTATTCACCGTAACAAAACCCGTGTTGGGCCCACCCCAAGATCCCGAAAATGAACAAACGGATCATACCACTACGATCCCCTCGAAAAAACACACGGGATTGAATTCTCAACCGCCCAAAATGGATACCCGATAAAAAGGTACTATTCACTGTATCCGGGTCAGGTGGGACCCACACCGCGTCCCCAAAAAAAGGTCGGGCGAACTGCGCCATCGCAATGCTCCGAAAAAAACCCGTCAAAAGCACTACTCACTTGAGTGGAATGGATGCCTGGTGGAAAAGATGCATTCCGACGCACCACACATGAGCAGTGCTTCGTGGGACCCGCAACCCGTTCCCGAAACTCAACGAACGGATCACACCATTGCGATCCTCTCGAAAAAAGCACACAAGATGGACTATCCACCTGTCCAAAACAGCCACTCGGTGATAAATATGGAAAATCACCGTCGATGACCAAACGACCCTTCTGGGCCCCGCACCATCGTGCCGAATTACAGTGGGCAGACTTCGCCAACGCGATGTCTTCAGAAAAACACCCAACATCGACTACTCGCACGCCTCGAACGGATGTTCGAGGAAAAGTCTCTAAAAGATATATACGGCTCAAAAGACGAGCCATGGGTCCAGCGCCTCAACTTCGGCCTCAACGCCTGAATCCACCTTGGAATGCTCCGCCTCGATGCCAGGGTTCCAACACCACTGTTGGCGCTCAAAACGGACGTCGGACCCATCTGTGACGTCCAAAACAAGATCCCCCGAAGAAACGACTAACCCCTCGACGTACGTGTCACTCCACTGAGGCCCCCCATTTCTGGAATTAAAAATTCCCAAAACCATCTAAAAAAGACCGCCTTGGCGATACGGTTCCACCGCCGCAGACGGCACTCATAACGGACACCTGTAGTGGAAGATACGGGTGTCCGAACACCGAGGGGGCAAGACCCCTACGGCTGGACCGGCCTGGACCGGCCGTGGGCACGCGGCATGCGTGCAGACCAGCCGCGAGGGCCAGTCGCAGCAGCCACCTGAAGACCCGCGCGGCGCGGGTCCTTGTCACCGCATGAGGGTCGCGCGCCGCGACCCCGCGGTGCCGCTCCCTGGCGACTGTCGCCTCGCCGAGCGCTCCGCCTGAGCCTCGGCCTCCTCCGGAAGCCGCCCGCAGCCGTGCCAAGTACCTCTTCCGCCTCATGCCGCGACACCGCCTGAGACTTCCCGCAAGCCGTGACTCCGCCTGAGGCCGCCCGCCGCACGCCGTGACACCGCCTCGGACCGCCCGCTGCGCCAGGCTCACCGGACCACTGGAAAAACCCACAACCTTCGACGATCAACCCCGGCCTCTTACGAGCTCGGATTGTGATTCCGAAGTATGCATTGGAAAGATAAAAATGTATACTACGCATCTATGGGAATTTTTTGAAGGTTTAACATCAAATAAACACATAAAATATGACTCAAAGGTAGGCTCGGGATTGAAAATGCAATGGAAAACTCCTACTGCGGTGGGCTTCGCCCGGAGCATCGCATCGATCTGCCAGCATCACCACACCTCACCAGAGTCGCCTTGCCGGACAGTCTCACCGGAGATGGAGGAGGAGAAGGGAGAGGGTTCTGCCAGGGGGTTTAAGGGAGAAGGGAAGGGGGAGGGTTTAAATAAATCAATTAACGATTTAATTAATTTAAAACCCCCGAAATCACCCGCATCTGAAACTCCCGATGGGGTCGAGGATAAGCCTTCCCTAGGGTAAACACCACCTCCCGAGCAAAATGGCGGCCTTGTAATTTTAATCCGAGGCCCCGTTCAAATGTTATTAAACTCAATGCCCATGGGCGCCAAATTTTGAGAACGCCCTTGGGCCATTTTTCACAGACTGCCCGTGCCTGCAAAACCTACACCCCTTCTAGGGTAAACGACACATTCCGAACTCAACGGTGCCCTCGGTTTTCCAATCCAAGCCACTGTTTAAAAGATACTTGAGTTTCTACATTAAACGAATTAATTAATTAATTAATTAATTTGTTTAACCTTCCGGAAGCGAGCGAGGGGTCCAAACATCCCGCGCCGACATGTTTTATGCCGTTCCTAGGGTAAAAACCACATTCCGGACCCATCCGTACACTCGGATCTCTGATCCAGATCACCATTTATGAGTTATCGCATTTATTTGGCGTTTCTAGTGTGAACGTGCTGAAAATTTAATTCCGGCCACTCCGGGGCTCGGAATGGCCCGCCATCTGAAGGCGCTGCTCTAGAATATCATCAAGAATATTCCAAAGTATTTCACAGAAAAAACCAGGGTTTTAAATCATTCCCTCCTTCAATATTTTCATCCCCAAAAAGCAAAGCAAGGGAGAAACACAGCGTACTAAGCCCACACCTGGATTTCCCATACCCAGAAGAACCCACGCACAGCTCTGTGTCACCGTACATAGACCAATGAATTGATTCTTTCACGCGAGGTCAGCCCTTGCCGATGTCATGCACCCACTCCAGACTTTGGGGTTATGGAATGGCGGTAGACAACCTCGTCATCCCTTCACACGGTCTCAAATGACCCGAAGGCCCTCGGGGGTAACTCACCTCCCCAACCGAACCCCTACATCAAATGTCGCGACTGGAATCACCACCCGCACCTGGAACAAGGCCTAGTGATTCCATCTTTCAGAATATCCATATGGTGAAACACCCAAGGATATCTGGTCACACAATATTTCACCGTCGATGTCTCTCAACCAAGACTCTCTCATACACTTGGAGAGTGATGGATTCAACACCATCGAAAAAAGGAAAAGGTCTCACGCCTTTTTCTTAACAAACACAGGGTTACACCCGACGCCCTGCATCACCCTGGTAACACCTCAAACAAGGAACAGGGAGAAAAGCCTTTCACACGCAGAGCCTAATAATTCTACCGAAAAAAGTAGAAGTGTCGCAAGGGGTACCTCTCATCATCTCATGCTATGCAGGATCATAGACATCGAAGCTCACAGCTGCCTGCGGTCCCAACTGTCAGCTCCCGGAGCCTGATGTGGACTGCCTAGTGGTGATGAGAAGACCTCATAAAGTCGTCCCTCACTACCAGATCCTCCTACTCCTCTACTGGCACAACATCTCTAGTTACTACTCTGATCATGGCGCTACATCTACCGTGGTGGTGCACCTGCTGTCTGCCCGAAGCTCTCAGCAACTCGGGTTGGGAAGTCTCATGACAAGTGACCTCGCCCGTCACAAGCATAACACCGGCGCTCTCTGGGCTACACTAGTTCCCTCCAGCACCACTTTGGTGTACGACCATGCCCCTGAGTCCGGTTTTTAGAAATCCACCTGCGTTGAGGTCCTGCTTGCCGACGCCCGCTAGCCGTGACAGACGTCTCGGCTCTAATGTGCCTGCTGCCACCCCCAACACTAGAACGTGATAGGAAGCCCTCTTTCACCAGCGCCTATTCTAGCACCCCGATATATGTGGAAATTCCCAAGGGTTCTATGACAGCACGAATCTCTTGGTGGAGACCCTGATCAAACATCCGCACTCGGAGGTTGTCTTCATGGACCAAGTCCGGGTAAAAGCGTTCACGGTCTGCAAAACTAGCCGCGTACTCAGCCACCGTCATCCCTCCCTTCTGAAACTGCCGGAGCTCCTGAATCCGAACGGAGCGCAAGCAGGAGGCGCAATGCTCCTCACGGAATGACAACAGAAAGTCACCCCACGAAAGCGATGACTCATTAAGAAACTGAGTCACCAGACTCCACCAACGCCAAGATGCTCAATGAAAAATGGTGGCTGCCAAAGGCACTCTCTGATCTGTCGGCGTCTGCACAAGCCTGGAAAGGAAAAACATTATCTCGAGCCAAGCCTCTACTGCCTGAGGGTCTGGCTCACCACTGATCCTCATCGGTATCTACCGCTGGAACTCGCGGAGCGCGCTCAACCTGCACTCAATCTCAGCCTAATCTGTTGAAACTATCTGTTTCTCAATAGGTGGGGATGCTGCTACCGGCCCACCCGGAGAAAGGGCTCACATGATGGGTCCTTGACTGTGGCCTCATAGCTCACAGGGTCGTCGTCACGCACTAAAGCTGGCATCTTGGCTGGCTGTCTTCGCAGAGACATCCTGAATATTATCAAGGAGTGTCGCGGTCTGATGAGCATAAAGTATATACCAACAACAACAATGATGGGGAGTTGACTCAAGAAGTACAGTTAAGACTCAGTCCTATGTGATGCACAAACAAATTTCTCTATAACAAGTGTCTTAGCATGCCGAGTCGACAAGCGGGTTATCAGGGTCCTGGTGAATGGATACGTCGGCCGCCACACTATCACTGGACTCCCTGGCCTGAGAGCCGCTCTCACGGCACGTTAACACTGTTTCCCTAAATCCCAACCAATTCCTTTTTAGGGATGTCCGCACAACGCCCCAAGGAACGAACCAGCTCTGATACCACTTTGTCACGACCCGACCCTACCCGGGCTCGAGCCGCAACTACCCCAAGCCCGCCTCCATAGGCCAGGGGCTGGCGACCAGCACCAAAGGCACAATAACATAGAGATGACTTTTCCTAAGTACCTGCACACACACACGCAGCACACTCAATGCAAAAGTGTAGAGTAAAAATAAAAGAAAAGGGAAACTGCTATATATATCAACCATAATGTGCATTGACCTCTAAAAGTACACAATACAAGCTAAAGGTAACTGAAAAAGAAAAGGGGAAAACACGCGCCCAACCAGAAAAGGTGCCACAACCCGATAACAGAGATACAAAAAGGAAAACACCTGGAAGGGTCCCCCACCAGGAACCCAACTCCGACCACCGCACGCGGTCCAAGCTCCCATGCTCCCAAGCTCCTCTGAAGTCACGACCAACCTGTCCGTCGTCTGAAAGCGAACACCATGTGCGGGAAAAGCCCAAGTAGGGGTGAGTATAAAAATACTTAGTTGGATACCCCGAAGGCCCGAGGGAGAAACAAAGAAGGTACTGAAGGGTGAGCAGTAGAGCGAACAGGAAAAGTAGAGGAGTACAACTGAAAGTGCAGTAAAGAGTCCAGCTCAACCCAACAAGAGGAAGGAAGTAGACTTGTCCAGGCACAAGGAGCGGGAAATAGTGAGAAGATGAACTTCCCATCGAGTCTTCTCTACCTATAGCAAGAGAGTAGACTCATCCAACCATGAGAATCTAGACACGGAAAGCACGTGGCATACCCCGTGCATCTTCGCCCCTCCTGGAGGGAGAGTAACCAAACCCAAGAAGTGGGTACCGGAAAGAAGGTATATACATTTCATTATGCTCAACAAGAAACCCGAACAAGATCGTAAGGGGATCTTCATCCCATTGCTCATCCCATGAAAAGAGTCTCCAACAGTCTCAGAAGTAACACCATCAATGCCCAGCAACTTTCACGTCTGCCCCGAACCGCAAGCAAAGGGGGATCAATCACCACACCTCGACACTATCCGCTTTGGGCGGCACTGACTCACCCGCACAGTTTTAGATCACATCACAAGAACGCGTCTCAGTGGGGAAAGTGCCCCTTGTACTTGAGGGTTCTAGGGAAAGTCAAACCACACCTCGTCACTGCCCTATAGTCGAGAGGTCTCCTCAAAGTCAAAGTCGTTCCATTACCGACCCGTACAAACAAGGGTCCCGCTCCGGTTATCACGGATGAAAGCCAAAGGCTAGCCTAGTAGAAAGTAATGAGCCTGGAATGCCAACGGGTGTCCCATTGACCAGTCCTGCTGGAGGGTGATTTATAACCAGATATCGGGTGACCCACTGCCCAGCCCTGCTGGAGGGTAAACCATAATACTTCATCTGGCGACCCACTGTCCGGTCCCACTAGAAGGTAGACCATAATACATCATCTGGAGACCCACTGTCTTGCCCCGCTGGAGGGTATACCTTAATACATCATCAGGGGACCGACTGCCCAGCCCCGCTGGAGGGTAGACCTTGAATAAGTTGACAGGCGACCCACTGCCCAGCCTTGCTGGAGGGTAGACCTGGAACAAGATGACGAGCGACCCACTGCCCGGCCCTACTGGAGGGTAGACCCCAAGAGGTCGTCATGTGACCCACTGCCCCAGTCACTGTTGGAGGGTAGACCCTAAGTGTATCAGGTGACCCACTGCCCAGTCTCTTCTAGAGGGTAGACCCTAAGAGGTCGTCGGGTGACCCACTGCCGAGTCTCTGCAAGAGGGTAGATCCTAATTGCATCAAGTGACCCACTGCCCAGTCTCTGCCGGAGGGTAGACCCTAGGATCGTCGGGTGACCCACTTCCCAGTCTTTGCTAGAGGGTAAACCCTAGATTTCAGTGAGCAACCCACTGCTCTGGCCATCTCTACTAAAGGATACACCACTTTCCAACCGAACACGGAGTGGGTATCGCGCAACCACCCAACTCTAGAACAACTCTCTCCCAAAAGAGGTTCAACGCCTGTTCCATCACGGGGTTCCACTAGCACCGCTACTGGCCAATCCATCGAGAACGAAACTAGGGGGAGACCACTCAACCCTGCTGATCAACAAACGAGCACAGAGCCAGGGGAAAAACTCCACCCTACTAGTCAAAGTATGTAAATCAGAACCTGGCACACATGTGGGGCCCACACAACCTTTGGCCCCATCTCAACCCCAACCAAGAGTACAAACGTTCTAAGGTACAAACATCTCCAACGTGTACCTCCAAGCATTCTCGTATACTCCCAGAGTATTCCATATTCTCAGCCCAAGGGCCATCGTGCACATGGCACCCAACATCAACTCAAAGGCGTGACGTAACATCTCCAACTCAAAGGCCCAGGCATGGCCAACCACATCTTGTGAACCACTTATATCACTCTCCTAAGAGTGCGCGATCACATTCCAAGGGTCTGCTACAAACTTGGTAGGACGAACCACCACCAGAGCACCTTTCATGCTTCCACATTTAATAAGATTGCGTAAGATGTTCCGAACATCCGAACGGATCGCACCGTTGTAATCCTCGTGGAAAAACATGCGAGATAGACTACTCACTCTCCTGAAACAGTCAACCGGTGAAAAAGGTACTATTCACCGTAACCAAACCCGTGTGGGGCCCACCACAAGATCCCGAAACTAAACAAACGGATCATGACACTACGATCCCCATGAAAAAACACGTGGGATTGAATACTCAACCGCCCAAAATGGATACCCGGTGAAAAAGTTACTATTCACCGTATCCGGGTCGGGTGGGACCCACACCGCGTCCCAAAAAAAAAGGTCGGGCGAACTGCGCCATTGCAATGCTCTTGGAAAAACCCGTCAAAAGCACTACCCACTTGAGTGGAACTGATGCCCAGAGGAAAAGATGCATTCCTGCGCACCGCACACGAGCGGTGCTTTGTGGGACCCGCAACCCGGTCCCGAAACTCAACGAACGGATCGCACCGTTGCGATTCCCTCGAAAAAGCACACAAGATGGACTATCCACTTGTCCAAAACGGTCACCCGGTGATAATGATGGAAAATCATTTTCGACACCAAAACGACCCTTGTGGGCCCCACACAATCGTGCGGAATTACAGCGTGTAGACTGCGCCAACGCGATGCCCTCGAAAAAACACCCAACATCGACTACTCGCACACCCCGAACAGACGTCTGAGGAAAAGTCGCTAAAAGATGCACGCGACTCAAAAGACGGGCCGTGGGGCCCGCGCCTCAACTTCGGCCTCAACGCCTGAAACCACATTGGAAAGCTCCGCCTCGATGCCAGGGTCCCAACGCCACTGTCGGCGCTCAAAACGGACGTCGGATGCGTCTACGCCGTCCAAAACAAGATCCCCCGAAGGAACGACTAACCCCTCGACGTACGTGTCGCGCCACCAAGGCCCCTCGTTTTGGGAATTAAAAATTCCTGAAACCATCTCAAAAAGTCATCCTCGACGATACGGTTCCACCGCTGTAGACGACACTCAAAACGGACACACGTAGCGGAAGATACGGGTGTCCGAACACCGAGGGGGCAAGACCCCTAGGGCTGGACCGGCCTGGGCCGGCCCGCGGCTTAGCCGCGCGCCGACCGGCCACGAGGGCTGGTCGTGGCAGCCGTGTGAAGACCCGCGCGACGCGGGTCTTTGTCGCCGCACAGGGGTCGCGCGCCGCGGCCCCACGGTCGCCGCTCCCTGGCAACCGCCGCCTCGCCGAGCGCTCCGCCTGAGCTTCGGCCTCCTCCGAAAGCCGCCTGCAGCCGCACCAAGAGCCTCCGCCGCCTCACGCCGCGACACCGCCTGAGGCCACCCGCCGCACGTCGTGACGCCGCCTGGGACCACCCGCCGCGCCAGGCTCGTCGGACCACCGGAAAAACCCGCAACCTTCGACGATCAACCCCGGCCTCCTCCGAGCTCGGATTTTGATTCCGAATTGTGCGTTGGAAAGATAAAAATTTATACTACGCATCTATGGGATTTGTTTGAAGGTTTAACATCAAATCGACACATAAAATTTGACTCAAATGTAGGCTTAGGAATGAAAACGCAACGGAAACCTCCTACCTCGCTGGGCTTCGCCCGGAGCTTCGCGTCGATCCGCCGGTATCACCACACCTCGCCGGAGTCGCCTCGCCGGACTGTCTCGCCGGAGATGGAGGAGGAGAGGGGAGAGGGTTCTGCCCGGGGGTTTAAGGAAGAAGGGAAGGGGGAGGGTTTAAATAAATTAGTTAACGATTTAATTAATTTAAAACCCCCGAAAAGACCCGCATCCGAAACTCCCGATGGGGTCGAGGTTAAGCTCCCCTAGGGTAAAAACCACCTCTCGAGCAAAACGGCGGTCTCAGAATTTTAATCTGAGGCCCCGTTCAGAAGTTATTAAACTCAACGCCTGAGGGCGCCAAATTACGAATACGCCCCTGGGGCCATTTTTCAAAGATGGCTCATGCCTGCAAAACATACACCCCTCCTAGGGTAAACGACACATTTCGAACTCAACGGTGCCCTCAGTTTTCCAATCCGAGCCACCATTTAAAAGATACTTGAGTTTCAACATTAAACGAATAAATAAATGAATTAATTTATCCGTTTAACCTTCCAGAAGCGAGCGAGGGGTCCAAACATCCTGCGCCGACATGTTTTATGTCGTTACTAGGGTAAACAACCCATTCCGGACGAATCCATACACTCGGATCTCTGATCCGGATCACCGTTTATGAGTTATCGCATTTATTTGGCATTTCCAGTGTGAACGCACTGAAAATTTAATTCCAGCCTCTCCGGGGCTCGGAATCGCATGTCGTCTGAAGGCGCTTCTCTGGAATATAATCAAGAATATTCCAAAGACATTCACAAAAAAAAACCGGGTTCTTACAATAATTTACTCCATATAGATGCATAATAAAATAATCTCAAAAGACACATCCAAAATTAAAAACTAATAATTTCATAAATGGTTACATTTTATATAATGTTATGATCCAAATGTTTTGAAATATTTTAACGCCCCGACCCCAGTTACCCATATTCGGTGCCTTATTTTAATACATTGTCATGATTACAAGGAATCTTTTCCCGAAAGACCGATCAATTTAGCAGTCTTGTAAAATTGATTACATACATGAACGTTACATTACAAATTTAAAAGTAAAACACAACATAAATGATCTTTTGAGAATGCCATTAATCCCCTAACTTAACCCTGCTTATCAATCATAATACACTTCTTGGAATCCTGGGACAATTAAAACCTAGAAAGGGGTGATATTAGATACTCGTTAAGGATAACAATATAGAAGAATCTCTTATAAATAAGCGCAAACATTTAAGGCAATGTTTAAGACTAAAACAAAATCCTTTTAAACTTAAACATTATCATAATATGAAAAAGATATAATAAAATAATTCCATTTATGTATTCACATGGATATTATACTATTTGACTAATCACAAGAAATATCAATAACCACTTTCATAATGATGGAATACATAATTTCGGAATTTAATTTCTCCAATAAGGCCTTGTGCTAGGACCTAGGGGCTAACTGTAACCAGACCCCAACCCGGAGAGCCTCTGTAACCGGAATCCAACTCGGAAAGCCTCTGTAATTGGACACCAACCCGGAGATCCTCTATAACCGGACACCAACCCAAAGGGTCTTCTATAACTGGACCCCAATCCGGAGGGCTTACTTTTACCAGTCCCCAACCGGGAACATACTAGTCCAATATATTCCTAATAAGAAAATTATAAAATTCAACATAATCATTTATATTAAAATTATCATAGTAAATGTCAATAATTTAACCATAAATAATGAATGGTATAAAAACCACTCATCTACATCCAAACATATCAAAAAACCTTAAATACAATATGGAATATTATTATCATAATAAATCAACTTCAAACAAGTGTAAAATTTATCAAAGGATGTTGACATAGATGAAATCAAATCTATTTGAGAGAAATATCTCTTTCTTTTATTTTTAAATAACTTAAAGATACATAATTATAGGAGAAAACATTTATTTTTGAAATATTATTAAGGGAAGCTTCGATGATGTTATAACTGCAGAGAATAACCGCACCCGCCGTATAAGTTAAAAAAATACATTCTTAACATAATTTTGTTGAAAAGGTCATAAAGTACCTTGTTTGGAAAAAGACTGAATGATTCCATTCAAAAAAAATATAAGTACAAATTAGGGTATAAATTACATTAACCCATTGTCTATTAAATAGTAAAAATGTTTTGAGACACATTTTTTAGAAACATGGATGTGGATGATAAAGAGGTCCAAGTAGATACTTACGTAAAAACAACCTCAGATAATAAAGAGATTGTAGAATTAAACATTACCTTTTTCTTTTCCCTGGTGGAGGGTAGGTTAAACTCATTTATAATGGTAAAATAATTTTTATCATGTTATTAAAGAACCATATACCTTAATATAATATCAAATATGAACTTCTAATATTTCTCTATTAATGATATTGTAGTAGTATCATCGTTTTGGGTGTAAACTAATTCATTTTACTTTATATGATTTGTTATGTATGTAATGTTTGTTGTGGATATGATATATAATATTCATATTCAGAATGATATTATGTCTTCAAAAATTAATTTAAATCATCAAATGAAAATTAGTCTTGAATTGATATGATGGGGAATGAATTTCATCATGTTCGTGAAGACGGTAATCCGTACGTACGCACAAGAGACAATATCATTATTTTGATATTCAAATAGTATATAATTGGAATGTATATCATATATACAGAATAATTGTAAAGTTATATTTATTATTTACATCATTTATACTCATTATTATACCCATCCAAATGATGAAGTGTTTGAATAACAAACTCAACCATGACGTGGAAACGGTAAGCCGTACGTACACACGAATTGTGACATGTCATTCCTAGGGTAGAAAAAACAATGAATATGGTTGTACCATTTTTATAATAACATCATAGTATATATAAGTTACTGGATTTATTATTTTATAATGGAAACAATAGAGATAGAGGAAGTTGAAAAAGCAAAGAACCCGAAAGAGGTGATTAAATATTTATCTTTTTTTAGGGTTATTCTTTTTGATTTGATCAAAAGGGCTCATTAGGATAGATTTATGAATAATTGAAGTCCTCTAGGATAAAGGGAAGACAGTTGAGATAGTAGTTCGGTAGGGGTTGGCCAATCCAAATGTCTTTTAAAGTGTGCATTTGAGAGATGGGGAAGTACCGTTTTATAAGAGGGGTGAGAGAAACCTTAGAAAAAGATTGAAATATTATTTTTTTAAAAATATTTTTTGATTTATAATAGATCAAAAATGATTTATATCTAAGATAAAGTGGTTATGGGTAAAAATCCACTCAACCAATAGGTTTTACACATGTTAGGGTTGCTTTATAAACCTTATCTTTTAGATTTTACTATTAGTTAATTTGTTTGACATTTACCATGTCTCTTTGTTTTTTTATATTACTTGGTTAATAAACATTCTATAAACATCAAAGAGAACCCCAATTGGTTCATTAATGACATATATAATATTATTTAATACCTTGGGATGAACCTTAGATTTTTGGGAAGAGAATATCAATTAATAATATAATATTTGTTTTAAAAACTCTTTTATGTAAATTTTGAGACTATTTTCTATTTTTTTATTATAATTTATAACAACATTATTACTTCCAAAGAAATTTATTTTATCATCATAAAATGTCACAATATCCTATAAAATTATTGAATGGCATCAAAAATTTCAAATTATATTTATTTTAACATCGATTATACCATTTAATCGATTCATTCATTAATAAGGAAAATAATGCATCATCATTGTGTCATAAATAGATTTAATTATTAAATGTCTAAAAAATATAAATAAAATATAATTATGTAGGAAATATTCCTATCTTTATAATGAATATTTATAGATGAAAATATGTCATATATATCTCTATGATAAAATTTCTTTACTAAAAGATATATGCTTATATCATTTCTTTATTTACTTCATATTAATTAATATAAAGTGTCATTATCACATAAAATTGGCTCTATTGGGTCCCAAAATCAACCCACAGATTCCCATGGTAAGTCATGTATCATCCAATAGGGTTACAATACATGCTTGGGTAATTTAATATTACTATAATATTATTTTTACCCATATTTACCGGATTTACCATTTAACCATGGTAAATAAAATATTTACAGAAGTAATGATTCAAAATGTATAAAAATAAAAGTTACCTATTTAAAAAATTTGGACCCCTAGATTCTAAATATGGAATTTTTTTCTAAATTCAAAACACAAAAGTGGCAGAAATTTATTTAAAATTAAATCTTGTTGTCAAAACAAAACATTGTTTTTAAGAAATAATAACTATCAAAAGATTCCCACTTGCTTATCTTCGGTTTAAATGTAAAATTATGTCCAATGACCAACATTGGATTAAATTGTAAAAATATAATCTAATTATACTCTAAAAAAACTCAATAGTATAACTTATCACTATAATTTATGTTTATTAAAAAAGTTATTTTTAATTAAAATTTTGTATTTTTCATTATTCATCAATAATTGAAAGATTTCAGAAACAATAAAAAAATTATTCCTAAGATAATTTCAATATTCGGAATCCAAAAATTAAGTCCATTTATATTGATAAAATTTATAAAATGTCAAAAAGTGGCTATTACTATTCATACCAGATTGTTTGATTGGTCGAGGTGTGTTAGAATCGTGAAGTTGCGTACGATGCAAGCTATAACATTATTCAAAGGGAAACGTACCGTGGAAGCTTGAGGTGTTACATTCTCCCATCCATCAATAAATAAATTTATCTTAATTTGAAATTTTTCTTTGAAAATAAAAGGTTGAAATTAGAAAATACATTTCTGGAAAACCCACATTGGAAATAGGGTTAATAAAATTTTGTTTTACTAAGATGGAAAGGGAAATGAGGAAGTCACCACCAAATTTTTGTTTCAAATAAGATTAAATTGATGGAAATTATAGACATATAATTGGAGGGAAAACATAAATATTTATAGGGAGTGATTGATGTCATCAATCACAAATAAGTTTAAAATTGAGGGCCTCAACACCATCAATTTATGATGATTTAAAATTACATCAGTTCAATTAAACATAGGGTATTAGGATAACACAATTTAAATTTTAATATACCTTCCCTATAGGTTAAGAATTAATTTCTTCATAGAATAAGAGAATATATATATATATACACACCTGACAAGTAGAGTTTCTGCCTTCAACTAATTTCTACCAAAAACTCATCTTTCACTTTAAAAGATAATAAAAATAAAAAATATTCTATTTATCCGGATCGTATAAGGTTCCCAATATTAAAATATACCATTCAAATAATGAAAAATATTTTTTAATAACCAAGGACTTCTTGTAATATAGTGGTAGGTAATAAATCCTTGTCACACTTTGGTTGTGGGTTCGATTCCTGCTGCTTTTTTCAACGTGACAAGCTATCTCCCAACCTACAGGTTGACCTTTTCCTAAAACTATAGTATTATAATATTCCAAAAATAACCTTTATAAATGTTATAACCTTAAAAAATAATATCCAAAATTCAAACCTATCCATTCCAACCATATATTTATCCCAAATACCTCTTTCCAAACTCTCTCTAAAAGGTCTCTAAATTCCAAAATCACCATCAAATCCCCCAAACAATGTAAAGTTTCTCTTATTGTCACTTATTGAAAATATGACAACCTTGGACATATTAAAACCTTAAAAAAAAAGTACTGAAATACAATCCTTATATATATATCACATTATTCTTATAACTAAAATATAATTCTTGAGTCCAAAAACACAAATACATTAATTATTCCACTTCAGATGTCATGAGAGTATAAGCTTGGCCTTTCTCCCTTGGACATTTATGAGGTACGTTTTCTTGGTGCTTAGAACATTCCTTTTCATATTTCCCTATTTCCCTAAAATTGTAGCATTCAACATTGACATCAACTTTCTTTCCCTTACAATCACGATCTTGGTGGCCTTTCTCACCACACTTGTAATAGACTCCCATTACTTTTAGGCATGTACCCGGGTTTTTCTTC
The DNA here is from genome assembly GCA_963277665.1 of Viscum album. Classification (NCBI taxonomy): domain Eukaryota; kingdom Viridiplantae; phylum Streptophyta; class Magnoliopsida; order Santalales; family Viscaceae; genus Viscum; species Viscum album. The sequence continues at coordinate 382,678,354 of OY728151.1, forward strand.
CCACAATTATCACATAATGGAAAATCCTTTTTCCCTTTTCCCCTTTATCTATCTCTTTATGCACTATTCTCTAATTCTCTTGCTTTATTTTATTGTCATAATACTTAGAGAATTCCTTTCTGTCTTGATAGCATATAAGACAATATCTTCGTACGAAGAGAAGGATTGTGGGACTAATGCTTGATGGATAAATGGTTTTAACCCATTAAGGAAATGATAAATATTACTCCTTGGTTTACGTATATAATCTACTTCATGCCTTGCTAACCTTGTAAAGTTAGCCTCATACTTTGCAACATTCTCGTCATGTTTTTTCCTTATACATAGAAATTGCCTTTCCATATCCGCTCGATGGTCCCGAGGAATGTATTTTTCTAAAAAAACTATTTAAACTCCCACAATTCCATAATTAAAAATTATTAATCTTCATTTGTGTTTTAGTCAATGACCACCATTGATCAGCATCTCCAGTGAGGAAATAAACTATCATGAAAACATTTTCCTTTTCACTACTCTCTAAAGAATGAACTATTTTCTCCAAAGAACATATCAATTTCTTTGCTACCAATGGATTATTACTCTGCTTGAATGTTGGTGGGTTTTGCCTCATGAAGCGATCTAACATTGACCCTCCACGTTGTGGAACATGGTGCTCCATACGGGTTAGGTTACTATTCATAACTAGAGTGTGTTTTCCTAGTATGGTGATAAGCTAATCAGCACCAGTTGCATCACCTGCTCCGCTATAATTATCTTGAGTAGGAGGGAAGTCCCTGCATGGTTTACGTGCATTGATACAGTTTCCATTCCATCCACTAGTCTCCATTTCTAAACAATAGAATAAAATGTAATATCAATAGCCACTTTAATATTGATGGAATGCATAATGTCAGACTTTAATATTTTTATCAAGGCCTCATGCCAGGACCTAGGGGATAACTGTAACTAGACCCCAACTCGGAGAGCCTATGTATCCAGACTCCAACCTGGAGAGCCTCAGTAACCAGACTCCATTTGGGAGAGCCTCTATCAACAAAATCTAACCCGGAGGGTCTCCTATAATAGGAACCCATCTCGTGGGCTTACTTTTACCAGTCCACAACCCAGAACTTACTTGTAACGTCCTGAATCTGCAAGTCACCCAATGGGTGCCCCAAACCCTGTTGGTCACATGAACTCAAGCGCTTCTCCCAAAATTCCAGAGGCTTCCGACTAGCAGCAAAGGCCTAGAGCTGATAGTGGGAAAACTATGCCCTCATTTGTAAAAGTGTAGAACAGTGGAAAAGATAAATAACATACAATAGCGAAAGAATTAAACAATAGAAAACTGAAATGTACTACTGAAGAAAAAGAGAACCATCAGTCATATATACAAAGATGCCTCATGTCACTAATTCTATGAAAGTATCCAAAATAGGATATGATGTAATAAAAAACAATAAAACTCAAAGTACAATGTACAACAAAAAAACAAAGTAGAGTAAACAGAACGTAGTAGCATCACAAGCCTAAGCTCAGTCTCTTTCTCCCCTACTACTCAGCTACAATCATGTACATGTATAGGGAACTTTTCCCCTATCTACACCTTCAGCAATGTAGTTTTTTTGGGCCGAAGACTTGACCCAAATAGTTTGTGAGAAATAAATCTCAGTAGGCACCCACCAAAGGCTCGTGCCCACCGCTCAGTGAAAATGTGCATCAGTAGTGTGCAAAAGTAAAATGCAATAAACTAATATGTAGTAAAAAGTAACTAACTCTACCAATTATATTGTCATTTTAATATTAATTTTACCATTAGAAGCCTGTTCTTTAACTTGTCAGGTATAATATATGAGAATCACCACTCTGAATACTCATGATAACACTGTCCTCAGACATACAAGCCTTACCCTCTGGTATTCCGAATCGAAACTCACAGGTGCCTGCCCACAGGAATAATGCATATTGCCCATAGGCGTATCAGGTGTCACCCAAAGGCATATATACTACTTCCCACGGGCACAGTAAATGCTGCTCACAGGCATAGAAACTACTTCCCACAGGCATGAGAAAGGTTGGCTGCAGGATAAATGAACACTTCCCTCTGGATATACAAGTAACCGGGATGATCCCAACACATAAGCAAGAAATTATATATAATTCCTCTCAAGAAAATTTCAAATCATGCTAAAATTCATGGTATAATCAGAGGTATTCTATCCAAATTTCTAAACAGAGGAACACACACATGGGTGGTCTTAGACCCATGAAGTAATCCCAAACCAGAGTTTTAACTTATCAAAAGTTTATCTATGCAATTCTAGATATCTTTCAACAAAGTCCACAACTATTCAACACCCCAAACATGGGTTTTTATCATGAAGGTACACAAATTAAACATAACAGTTAGAAATAAACACCAGACCACCTACCTCTATCGTCTCTGATCGGTATACGTCAACAACGCCTCCTGAATCATCCAAGAACGACGTAGATCTAGGATAAAGGTTCACTCATTAAAACTAAAATAACCCTCCCTCAGAAAATAATTAGTAAGAAACACACATGGAGAGGGAAGAATTCACCCACATGGTCTAATCGAGACCATCAAAGATGAATTCTGATTATTAGTGTGTGGTTGGGAGATCTCCAAAGCTCAGGCCTCCTCTCCCGGCTCCAAAATGAACTATAATCTTCCTTTGCCGAATGAGGAGGATACTGCCTATTTTATGTGAAAAACACAAACTACACGGCATGTACACTCAAGTACATAGTGTGTAAATTTCATTTTTAAACTGTTCCTCTATAAGATTCTTTCCCCCGAGGCACTATTCATCAGTCTTCATGAGTACACAACATGTATTCCGGAATACACAATGTGTATTGTTGCTCATATGGAAGCTACCTCTATTTCCTTACTGTTCACATATCAACTGATTACACGGTGTGTAAATACCTAGTACATGGTGTCTAGTCATTTCTTAAACCCTTCATCACTGACAGGCCTACACGCCCTGTGTACTCATCCCTCGTAGCCAAATTACACGATGTGTGGAAACGTACATGGAATATACCAATAAAATTTGTGATTATCCCCATTTTCCTTATTTTCTCAAAAAAACTTAAGGAAAAAGGAAGAGAATAAACCCATACCTCAAAAACAATAACCAGGTTCTTACAAACATCCCCCCTTAAAGCAATTCGTCCCCGAATTTCCCTTCCAAGGCTGGTGAAGATACAACTATGAACAACTCTAGCCACTGAGCACGTACGTCAGTACCTCACTCCAAGGTTTGGTCCTACACTAGGCCATGCTACCATATCACCCGAACGAGAGGAACTGACAAGACTCGGAGAACCTTCATGCTCCTATCAAAAATACGAATCAGATTCTTTCAAAGGATGCATCGACCTGAAGCTCAACCTCCTCGGGCAGACATACGTGAGATGAGTCTGAGTGAAAAAAATGTAGTTGAGATACATGGATGACATCATGCAAGGCCCGGTACCGCTGTGGTAACTAAAACCAGTAGGCAACCGACCCGAATCTCTCTAGAATCTCAAATGGCCCTAGATACCTCAGTGAAAGTTTACCATGTCTCCTGAACCTCCTATGTCCCAACCTTGGTAAAAAGAATTAGAAAACTTGATCCCCAACGACGAACTCCAAGGGTCGTCTGTGGAGATCAGCATATGATTTCTGACGAGAATGTGCAGTAGCCATCCACTTCTGAATTGACTGGACCTGCTCAGCAGTCTCTTGTATGAGGAGTGGTCCCAGTAAAGCTGCCTCACCTATCTCTATCCAGCACAAGGGTGACCGGCATGGCCTACCATATAAGACCTCATAAGTTTCCATCTCAATAGTTTCCTGAAGTCTTTTATTGTAGGAAAACATGACCAGGGGTATGTGCTTCTCCCAAGAGCCCCCAAGGTCTACGACACATGCATGCAACATATCATCTAGCACTTGTATCGTATGCTCAGATTGAACATCAGTCTGAGGGTGGAAAGTTGTGCTCATAATCACTTGTGTAACCAGTCCCCTATGAAAACTATCTAGAAACGAGACATAAAGAGGGCATCCAAATCAGAAATGATAGAACGAGGGACCCAATGGAGGAGTACTACCTCTCCGATATACAACTTCCTGAGCTCATCGACACCACAACTCCCCTTGATCGGAAAAAGTGAGATACCTTTGTATGTCCATCCACAACAACCCACATGGAATCACTGCCTCAAGGTAACCTTGGAAACCTAGACACAAAGTCCATCGCGACATCATCCCATTTCCACTCCAAAATGGGTAACTACTGTAATAGTCTAGCTAGCCTATGGTGCTCCGCCTTCACCTGCTAACAGGTGGAACATCGCGTAACAAAACCAGATACCTCTCCTTTCATACCCAGCCACCTATACAGATGTCTCAAGTCACGATACATTTTGGTCACTCCGAGATGCACTGCCTATGCTAAAGGATGAAACTCCCACATCATCTCCTCATGTGTATCCCCTGGAACCCACACTCATCCACGGAAACACAGTACCTCATCATCTCCTATAGTCCATCAAGGAGGAGGGTCTTCACTTTCCACCGACTCCCGTAGAACTAGGCCTTCTAAATCTGATAGTTGTCACATCCTCAGTCTATCGAGGATGGTAGAAGTCACAGATAAAAAAGAATGATAGGTTTTCCTCTGACTATCGTGCACCTCCAAATGCATCTCAGATAACAATGCCATAAGCTGCCACTCACCACTGGCATCCTACACTACCTATCTCTGAGTCTTCCAACTCAGTGCATTAGCTACTGCATTACCTTTACCAGGTGTATAGGCAAGATCAAAGTCGAAGGACTGAAGGTATTCAACCCACCTTCACTGTCTCAGGATCATGTCATGCTGAGTAAAGATTTATTTGAGAATTTTTTCATGGGAGAAAAAACAAAATGCTATCCCAGAGACAATTCCTCCAACAATGCAACACATGAACAACTTCAGCCAACTTGAGGTCATGTGTTAGGTAACAATTTTTATGTGGCCTCAACTACCGAGACCCGTATACAACAAGTCGATCGCCCTGCATAAATAGTACTCCCAGACCAATACCAGATGCATCACAGTAATGTTTATAGCTCTTATTTTGCTCTGTAAGTATCAAGACTGGTGTTGGAGTCATCTTTCCCTTCAACACTTGAAAAGGCTGTCTCATAAGCTTCTAACTAAACGAACATTACAACCTTCTTAGTCAAACCTCCCAAGAGCACTGCTAAGCGGGAGGAGTCCTATATAAAACACCGGTAGTTATGAGCCCGCCCCAAAAAACTCTGTATTTCAAACAAGTATTTAGGAATCTCCCAGAAAACTACTGTTCTCTCTTCCTCTGGGTATACTGCAACTCCTGCCTCTGTGATAACATGACCCAGGTAGTGAATATGCTCCATTTAGAAGTGGAACTTTGAGATCCTAGCATATAGATGATGCTCTCTCAGTGTACTCAGTACGATCTCAAGATTGGTGGCATGGTCGTGTCGAGTGTGAGAGTACACCAAGATATCGTCCATTAAAACTACCACAAAAGAATCCAGATAAGGATAGAACCCATGATTCATCAGAGAAATGAAAACTGCATGCACGTTCATGAGTCCGAACAGCATAACCAAGTACTCCTATAGACCATATCTACACCGAAAAGCTGTAAGTGGTATGTCCAATGGTTTAACGCCTAATTGATGATATCTAGATCTCATATAAACCTTTGAGAACACTCGTGCTTCCCGAAGTTTATCAAAAATATCATCATTCCATGCCAAGGGATATCGGTTCTTAACTGTCAGCTGGTTCAGCTTCCGATAATCCACACAGAGTCTGAGGGTACCATCCGCATTTTTCGCAAAAAGGGTTGGTGAACCCCAAGGAGAAGTACTAGGTCGGATAAGACCCTTTTCCTAAATCTCCTCTAACTGCCTCTTGAGCTCCAGCAACTCTGGTGTAGCCTTCCAATAAGGAGGAATGGACACTAGTGCTGCTTTTGGAAGTAGCTCAATAGAGAAATCTACCTCCGACTACGGTGGAAGACCTGAAAAGTCATCTGGGAAGACAACCTTGAAATGACCAAATACTGGAGGTAAATTCTTCTGAAAAGTCCCTCGATAATCCAGATATGAACTCGCAATTTGGGTTGTCACTCCACCTTTCCCACGATGCTCGGGTCCATCTCGGCTCCCCTTGACATCCCATTCAACCTTGTATAGAGACTCTCCGCCATCTGGTAATGTGAAACTCACCTTGCAGCGATAGCAATCTACAAAGGCTCGAAAGGGTATCAACCAGTCCATCCTGAGAATGAGAACATATGTTGTCATATCTAAGACATATACATCCCATAGAAAGTTACACACACCAACATCTATGGGGCACTCCCAGCAATGACGCACACCATCCATTCCAGTTCCCAAAGGAGTGTCTAGCGTCCTAACATCAGAAGAATATGAAACACCAAGATCAGGGCTCTCCACAATGGCCACATATATAAAGCTATGTGTAGAACCCGTATCAAAAAGTATAAAAGACAAAACAAAATATGCTAGAATAGTACCTCTAATAGTAGAAGGTCTGGGGTCCTACTATGGTTGGTTCTGTTGCACCGCATATGCCGGCCGAGTGCCGCGACCCTGTGATACATCCTGGCTACCCTGAGGTAACCCGCCCTACTTCCTCTTATATCTTGGTGTCTATCAACCACATCCACGATCTCCATATCTGCCTACACATCCTAATGTACCCCAATTTCCTAACAGGTATGAAGCTGTTGGTCCTGCTCCCACACGTGAATTCTGCACAGAACACCTCTCACTAGCCACTGGTGGGAACACCATATAAAACTCTTTTTTTGACCCATATTGTTGTAGGATCTGCACACCACTAGGTCACGTGGACACTGAGGTCTCTTATGACCTTCTCTACCACACTGGTAACACAAGACCTGGCCACCTGAATAATTATTCTGAATAGTACCACCACCAGGAGAGATGCCCATTTGTCTCTTCCTCTTACCGGTATAAATAGTACCATAAACTGGTGTCAAACTGCCCTAGACCACACCACTATATTCCCTCAGGTTATACTCAGTAATCAGTTCCTGGTTCACAATAAAATGCACTGTAGGAAAACTAAAAACATTCTCCAGTGCTCAGATGTCATATCAAAGACGATCCTTTAAGCATCTAGCCCTCAACATCCCATCACCCACCAGAACAGGTGAAAAATGCTGAGGCTCAGTGAAGCGGGCAGAATAATCCATCACTGACATAGCGCCCTATTTCAGATTCATGAACTCTCGAGCTCGATCTGTACTCTGCATCTTTAGGAAGAAGAAGTCACAGAAGGCAGACTGAAAATCTTCCCATGCCATGTCACGGAGGTACTCAGACTGGGTGGAAACATCCCACCACCTCTTGGCAGAATCACGCAGCATGTATATAGCGAGCATGACCCTCCTCCCTTGAGGAATCACCAGATTCTCAAATATCATCTGCATCGAATCCAGCCATGACTCCACAGCATGTGGTCCGCCATCCCCTAAAAAATTAGGTGGATGCTACTGTAGGAATCTACGCATCAACTCTTGCATAGATCTAGCGGCATGCGGTGCTCCCCAGAAGGTCTGTATGAACTGCATGAAGACTTCACGGAACTGCGCCTCCGTGCCTATGTCTGGAATAATGGATGGCACCACATCTGGAATTGCTGGAGGATCCACTGGTAGCCCATAGCCCCCCCATCTCCGGATTATAATCATTGTCACTCTCTTGGAGAACAACTATTCGTCGTCTCGGTGGCCTGACTCTACAAGGTCAATGCACACCTTCGATCAAGATTATAAAAGACCGAAAATTAGGACTCTAAGAAGGGAACATGAGGAAATAAACATTAAATATTTTAAAAAAATTACTACATGGCATTTATAAACACTACACGGTGTGTTCTCATAGGAAATCCGCATGGGCGTGTACTCTATCTAGAACTAGTGGTGTAACACCCCAAACACATGACATGTCTTCTGAATACATGGTGTGTATGTGAACAATCCTTTCCTACCCGAGTCCTTCTACATAGTTAATCCACGTGGCTCTCCTAAAATAAAACGACACAGCGTGTCCCATGGGAACACGACGTGTAAGCAAAATGCTCTTCGCTGGACAATGTTGTTTATGAAAGGGCCTGTGTACCCAGGTCACACTACACGACGTGTTCTAAAAATACACGGCATGTACAAAGAAGTCTCAGACCGACCCGTTTTGATCGCTACACGTCCATCTTACATGGCCGACACTACATGGCAAGTCCCATAGGCACATGATGTGTACAAGGTAGGGTAACACCGACCCGTGTTGTCAGTAACACGACCATGTACATGGGTCAGACTACACAGTCTGTTCAAGTTCGACACGGTGTGTATGTCTTAAGTTTCCATCGTCCGTGTTGTTATTTACACGGATGAATATCAGGTCGACACTAAACGACATGTAAAACTGGTACACGTCATGTTCCCCCCAAGACATCCCTATCCCATGTCTCTGACCACATTGCCTAGGACATGGTAAGAGACTACACAACGTGTACTTAGGGTACACGAAATGTACTTAAAATTTTTTTGTTTCTTCCCGAATAGAAGAACAAAAGACGTGTGTTCACAGAACTACACGGCATGTATGCTGGGTTTGTCCAAATAGTATGTCTCATAAACTATTCTTAATCCCAGAAAACGTGGAAGAAACACCTAAGTGCCAAATTCCAATCCGTGAGGGCCCATACTCCTTGTGAATCAAAGAGTGGAATCTTATATATGATATAATAAGGAAAACACGTTAATGATCCATCAAATTCCGGTAAAGAACATCTCACCAAATGCCAGAGGATGCCGACTAGCAGCGAGGGCCCATGTTGGATTGTGGGGAAACTATTCCCTCATTTGTCAAAGTGTAGCGTAGCAGAAAAGATAAATAACATACAACAACGGAAGCAGTAAACAATAGAAAACTGAAATGGACAACTGAAGTAAAAGAGAACTAGCAGTCATATATAAAAATATGCACTATGTCACTAATTCTATGAAAACATCCAGAACAAGATACAATACAATACAATACAATACAACTAAAAGTAAAAGGTACAACCAGAAAAACCAAATCAAAGTAAACAGAATGCAGCAGCATCACAAGCCTAGGCTCGGTCCCATGCTCTCATACTCCTATTATACAATCACGTACCTATATAGCGACCCTTTCCCCTATCGACACCTTCAGCAATATATTCTATTTTGGCCAATGACATGACCCAAACAGGGTGTGAGAAATATATCCTAGTAGGCATCCACCAAAGGACCGTGCACAACTGTCTGTGAAAATTGCAACAGTGGTGTGAAAAAGTAAAATTCAATTAACTAAGCAATACTCAAATATAACTTACTCTACCAGTTATATTTCCATTTTAATATTCATTTAACCATTCCCAACCTGTACTTTAACTTGGATGGTTTAACTTATGAAAATCACCATGGTGAATGCTCATGATAACATTGTCCTAAGACATACAAGATTTAACCTCAGGTATTCAGAATCCAAACTCATAAGTGTCTTCCCACAAGCATAATGAATATTTCCCAAAGGCATATGAGGTTCATCCCATAGTCACAAAAACTACTGCCCACGGGCACAAAAACTACTGCCTACCGGTATGAGAAAGGTTTCCCGCATGCTAAACGAACACATCCCCAGGCTATACAAGTAACCGGGCCAAGCCCAACACATTAGAAAACAATTATATACAATTCCACACATGTGAATTTCAAATAATACTAAAATTCATGGTGTATCCATAGATATTCTGGCCAAACGTCTAAACACAGGAACATACCCCCAGGTGGTCCTGGATATATGAATTGATCCCAAACTATAGTTTTAAATTATCAAATATTTATCTGTGAAATTATATATATCTCTAAGTAAAGGTCACAACCACAAAACACCCCAAATAGAGTTTTGTAGCATGACGTTACACAAATTCAACTAACAGTTGGAAATAAAAACCAGACCACCTACCTCGATCGTCGTTGATCGGTATACATAAACGATGCCTCCCGAATCATCCAAGAACGACATAGATCTGGGATAAATATTCACTAATTCAAACTCATATAAATCTCCCTTGGTAATGAATTGGTTACAATCACAAAAGGAGAGGGCATAAATCCCCTCTGTGGTTTAAGAGAGACCGTCAGAGAAGAATTTGGATTCCTGGTGTGTGGTCGGGAGATCTCCAAAGCTCAGGCCTCCTCTCCGGGCTCCAAAACAAACTCAAAGCCTCCTATGACGAATGAGGAGGCTATTCCCCATTTAATGTCAAAAACAAACTACATGGTGTGTACTCTCAAGTACATGACTTTTTACTTTCGTTTTTAAACTGTTCCTCTAGCGGTTTCTTTACATCGTGACACTATTCATCTATCGACATGAGTACTTGGCGTGTATTCTTGAATACACAGCGTGTAATGTCGCTCATATGGATAATGTCTATGCCACCTTACTGTTAATCTTCCAATTGATTACATAGTGTGTAAATACCTAGTACACGACATGTAGTCAGTTTTTAAAACCTTCATCACTGATAGGCCTACAAGCCCTATGTACTCATCCCTCATGGCCAAGGTACACTGCGTGTAGAAAAGTACCCGACATATACCCATAAAATTTGTGATTTTTCCCCATTTTCCTTATTTTCACAATAAAACATAAGTAAAAAAGGAAAAGAAAAAACTCGTACCTCAAAAACAAGAACCAGGTTCTTACAATACTAGTCCAATACATTCATCTCAAGAAATGTATTAAATATAACATAAACATTCGTATTAAAAATAGCAAACTAAATGTCAATACATTAACCATAAATAATGAATGGAATAAAAATAACTCATCCATAGTCAAACATATCACGAAACCTTAAGATACAATATGGAATATTTGTATCATAACAAATCAACTTCAAACAAGTGTAAAATTTATCAAAGGATGTTGTCATAGATGAAATGAAAACTAGTTGAGAGAAATATCTCTTTATTTTTTTAAAATCATTTAAAGATACATAATTATAAGAGAAAACATGTATTTTTAAAATATTCTTATCAGCTTGTAAGGGAAAATTTGACGATGTTATAATGGTGGAGAATAACTTCACTCGCCATATAAGTTTAAAAAAGATTTTCTTGCCATAATTTTGTCGAAAATTTGTAAAGTACCATGTTTCGAATACGAATGAATGATTCATTTCAAAAAATATAAGATAAAATAAGTGTATTAATGAATTTAACCCATTGTCTAGTAAATAATAATTTTTTTAAATACATTCTTAAGAAACATCGATGTGGATTATAAAAAGTCTTAGTAGATACTTACATAAAAACAACCTTAGATCATAAAGTGATTGTAGAATTAACCCTTACATTGTTCTTTTCTGTAGAATAGGGTTGGTTAACCTCCTTTATAATGGTGAAATAATTGTTATTAATTTTTAAAAGAACCATATACATTAACATGATATCATATATGATCTTCTAATATTGCTCTGTTAATGATATTTTTGTAGTATCATCGTTTCAGGTGTTAACTGATTTGTTTTCCTTTATATGTTTTTTACATAAGTAATTTTTGTTGGGGATATGATGTATCTAATTAATATTCATAATTATATTAATTTTTTAAACATTATTTTGAATCATCAAATGAAAATTATTCTTTAATGGATATGATGTGGAATGAATCTCATCGCATTCATGGAGACATTATTCTGTATGTACGCACGAGCGACAATATCATTATTTTAATATTAAAATCATATATAATTGAATGTTATATCATATATACATAATAATTATCATGTTATATTTATTATTTAAATCATTTATACTCATTATTATACCCATCCAAATTATGGAGTGTTTGAATAACAAACTACACCACGACATGGAGACAGTAAGTCGTAAGTACACACGTATGGTGAAATGTCATTCCTAGGATGGATAAAACAATGAATATGGGTGTAAAAATTTTATAATAACATCCCATTATATATAAGATACTGGATTTATTATTTTAGAATGGAAACAACAAATAATGGGAATAGGAAGAAGAAAATAACATGGAAGAGGTGGTGAAATATTTACCTCTTCTTCAGGTTCTTCCTTTTGATTTGATTACAAGGGCTCATTCGGTTGGCTTTATGACTAAATTAAGTCCTCTATAATGAATTTAAGACATTTTGGAGGATATTTGGGTAGGGTTTGGCCGAGCCAATGGGATTTGAAGGTGTGTATTTGGGAGAAGGGGAAGTGCCCTTTTATAAGAGGGTGAGGGGCACCTTAGGAAAAGATTGAAATATTATTTAAAAGAAAGCAATTTGGTTTATAATGACTCCAAAATAATTTATTTCGAGTATAAAGTGGGGATGGGTCGAAAAACACTCAACCAATAGGTTATAGACTGGTTTGGTCAGTATATTAACCTTATCTTCTAGATTTTACTTTTAGTTAATTAGTTTGGCTTTTACTATGTCTCTTGGTATTTTTATATTATATTGTTAATAAACATACTATAAACATCCAAACGAACCTCAAGTGGTTAATTAATGAAATATATAATATTATTTAATACTTTTTCTTGAAACTTATATTTTCATGAAAAAATATCAATTTATATATAATATTTGTTTTAAAAAATATTTTATGTAAATTTTGACACTATTTGATATTATTTTGTTAAATTTCCGACAACATTATTTCATTAAAAAATATTTATTTAATCAATAATAACATGTCAAATTATCTTATAAAATTCGTGGATGGAGTCAAAACATTCAAATTATATTTATTTTAACATCTATAATACCATTTAATTGAATTTTTAATTAATAAGAAAAATACTGCATCATCATTGTGTCATAAATAAATTTAATTATTAAAGGTATAATTTTTTTAAAGAAATTACCATTAGGTAGGAAATAATTTTATCTTTCTAATGAATTTTTATAGTTGAAGTGATAACATATATTACCCTATGTAAAACTTTTTCATTTAACCATGGTAAATAAAAAATTTACCGAAGTATTTATTCAAAATGAATAAAAATATAAGTTACCTATTTACTCAATTTGGACCACATTATTCTAAATAAGGATTCCATTTTTCTAAATTAAAAACAAATAAGTATCACAAATTAAATTAAAATTAATTCTCGTTATTAAACAAAAAGCGAGTTTTTAAGAAATAATAACTATCAAAAGATTGACACTTTCTTATGTCCTGTTTAAATGTGAAATTACGTCTAATGACCAACATTTGATTAAATGGTAAAAATATAATATTATTATACTTAAAAACCACTAAATATTATAACTTAGCACTGTAAAATATTTTGATTAAAAAATTTGTTTTTAATTAAAAATAATTATTTTTAAATATTAATAAAAAATTGAATGTTTTCAGAAAAATACGAAAAAATCACCGTAAGCTAACTTCGATATTCCAAATAAAAAAATGAAGTCCATTTTCAATCATAAAATTTATTAAATTTCAAAAAGTGGGTATTACGATTCATAGTGGCTAGTTTGATTGGTCGCGGTGTGTTTGAATCTTGAAGTTGTGTATGATGCAATCTATTGTATTATTAAAAGGGAAACATATTGTGGAAGCTTGGGGAGTTAAAAATATGTTCACTGAATTTCAAAAATGAACATATCATCTGACTTAAATCAACATGAAGAAAAATGTAAATTGTGACATTATAAATATGTTAATTGCTTTATCATGTATTCTCTCGAAATATGTTAATAACCATAATTACTATAAATACTTATAAATATAATTAATTCTTATTTATTACTTAATTAAAACACATTTTATTTAATATATTCCATATCTATAAAAGTGTTTTAAACTCCCCAAATTATATCATAAACCACATAGTAAAGAATTCTCTAATCAATTCCAATGTAGTATGTAATATTCAATCTAAATTATCCATATGAATCATCAATTTATTATAAAATTATTATCATAGTATAAGGGAAATATTAAGGGTTATCATTTCCTCAATCACATGATTTAAAAAATTTACATTCAACTAAATAATATTCCGTGGTGCCATTAATAATGTGATCTCAAATCCATTATGAAATAGAATTGTAGTATAATCCTCATATAGTCAATTATTCTTATAGACATGTCATTATTGATAGAATACTCAAATGAAATATTTCATGAATACAAACATTATAACATTAATCATTCAAATTCATTAGTGGTGGAATAAAAATATGGACCACGATCTATTATCCTCTTATGGGGTATATATTCTTTTGACGAATGAGACATTGATTTTCATAGTATCCCAACTCTGATTATTGGAATCATTGAACATTGTAATTTTCATTCATTCCCATTAAATCATGAGAATTGTGTTATTTTCTATACACTTATAATAGTATCTCGTTTCATTCAAGAATGTACCAGTGTTTTTTTAACAATTATCACATGGGGGAAAATACTTCATTCAATTATTCTCTTTATTCGTATTTTGACCCGCCATCCTCTAATTTTAATTCTATTCTTCAATGCTATAGGACATAGAGAATTATTTTTCCCATATAATTATTACATTATACCATGTCCTCATATAATGATAATGTTTGGGATACTATTTCCAATTAAAATATTTCACTAAGTCTTTAAAACAACAGATCCATATTACTCTATGGATAATATATAATGGTTATGTTTGTGTTTGTTCTTCTAGCTTCTATTTAAAAATGAATAAATAAAATAAACTAGTTCATATCATTATAGAACATAATTTATAATCCCAAAACTAGTAGAATACTTAACATAAATTAAAAAATATATCCCTATCTAATCTAATAATCGTTAATATAGAATTTTTTGGGACATTATTACATTTAAATAATTTCTCAATGTTTGAAAAAAATGTGATTTATCATAAGCATAACCCTAGAGTGTATCAAACTAAGTTATTATAAAGGCCCATTGTCATGATCTAGGTTTTTCTGATTCATGCCTGACACACCTTGTTGGATTTGTTACTCCTAGGTAAATTTGTTCCCACACCACATTCCTTGGTAGTATCTAGAGAGGGTTGTCATGTTAAGAAGACACACGTAATCACTAAGTTTCTAAAATTATATCTTACGGATATGTTTCATAATATTGTTTTCTAAATCTATATTCGAAGGTGGTTTCTAGCCCTACAATGATACAAACTGTTATACCCCAGCAATAGAAGCCTTGATCCAGTGTTTAATTTTATTACATTTGTATAGATAAAATATTCAAAAATAAAGGGAATAAATAGTTTATATGTTTCGGAAAACCAAATTACATACATGATACCCATAATAAATTAGTAATATAAAATAATTCATAAAATAAGTAAATTCATAGAAAATTTTAAACACATTCAATGGACCCCTCTTTATTACCTAAGAAATTGATACATAATACGGTAGGGCTTAAATTATTAATATGGGAAAGTAAAATAGATTCAATAATAAATCAATGATAATAATCGTTATGGAAAGAAAAATAATTAATAACACATTCCAATCAAATAACTATATAAGGAATAATCAATATGGAATGTTAAGAAACTGAAACAAATGACATTTAATCAACAAAATGAGAATCAAGTGCATCTATAGATATGTCCATAAAAAATATAATGGATAAAAATAATAAATAAAATGAATTTATTTTTATATTATTTAATATCATGTATTTGGCACTTGAACTACTATTCCATGGAGATCAATTATCATGATTTCTAATATTATTCTAATTTGGCTAAATCATTCATCTCCTGAGAAAATCGATGTATCATGGGTATTACATTAATGAGTCATCAACCCATTGTTCATTCCATAAATGGTTCAATACTCAGGTCTTTCATATCCCAAGAATTTATCATATATTTAATTATTACTTAATTAATGAAAAAAATTCCTTATCAAATATCCATATTCAATAAAAGATACGAATTTATCAATAATTCCTCATTGAATCAACTAAATATCAATGTGAAAATATAATATAAAAATTGGTTATGGTTTAGTAAATAATAATATTCATTTCATGAGAATGAGTATATCCAAAATAATTTTAATATACAATAAAAATGATCATATGTGAGTTACTGTTTCATGAGAAAGTTGACAACCATAAAATAATTTGATATTGTATTGATAAAATTTACCACTTGGTTATTTTCACTTCATAAACTATTGGATAAGGAAAATCAATTGAAAAAACATAATACCATATATATAAAATTATTCAAGAAATAATATTTCCATATTTTAAGATGATACAGCACAATAAATTCATAAGTGGTGAATATAAAAGTAATCCCACAGATGTAAAAAGTGAAAAAAATTACATACCCTGAGTCTGAATTCCAATGTGAATTTATATTACTGAATAAAAAACATATGATAATTATTTAACTTCAATAAAATATTTTTCATTTTTATCATTACATCTATTTAAGTTACTAAAATGTTTCACTCAACTACTGTAATAATTACTATTAAATTAGGAGTTTTGACCATATTTGGTTTATGTGTCAAAAATGACATTGGTAGGTCAACAATGGACAAATGTTGGATTATATAAACATATATAGAATAAAAATCATGAAGTAATTATTATATCCATACATAAATTATAATTTTAAATCCAATCATGAATTATGGTGATATAAAATGAACAAATGCTACAATCATGGAAATTCTAGGTCATACGCCCGCATGAGTAACGTTCTTATTTTTCAATAATAATTATGTAAATACGGTAACTAACACTAAAAATATAAAAAATTATTATTATATCATAAATTATTATGTAATCATATAAATATATATATATATATATATATATATATATAATTCAGGTGATGTAATAGGAATCTCATCGTGTTGAGGATGTAGTAGTCCACACATCCACAACCGATGTTATCAGTTTTTCAAGTATGAAAAGTGAAATACATAAATTGATATATTTTATTTCCAAAAAGGTAATTATTACACAAATATCATAAATATTTAATTTCTTTAAAATAATTTAAATTTAACCCATCCATTATACATTCCATTTATAGTGTGAATGAATCACGTTGCTTTGAGGAGATGGTAGTCAACAATACTACAAATGATGTTATCGTATCTAAAAAAACGGAATATATAAATTTATGTTTTATAAAATTATTAAATAAGAATAAATATATTTTATGTTTTAAATATATCGTATATAAATATTATTTAAATCTTAATTCCAAACCATTAATGGTTGTTAAATAAAAATTAACTATGTAGTTTCGTGAGGAGATAGTTCTCCATACACAGAAATAGTAAGTTCATTACACATTATATGGAATTGTGTGTAAGTGTAGGTAGAACCCTTAATATAGTAACATCTTAGTATATTTTTGATACTGGTGTTATTATATAAAAATAGAATAATATGAATTTAATTAGTAAATAATGAAATAAAACTAATGAACATGTGGAAGGATGTTACCTCTTATTCGGGATATTCATTTTGGTTTTTAAGAAAGGGATTCATTGGATTGTTTTATTCCTAAAGATAAGGTTCTTGGATGGGGGTTGTTTTTTGAAAATCCATTTTCAATGATATTTTTTGAACCAATTATTCATGATATGTGTGAGGAAGTGGGATGAATGATTGACTTTTTATAGTGGTGGAGGTGTGGAACTTCTACAAATACCAAAAGGTAAGCATTGTTGGTTGGTTTCCCTTACCTAATTTGACCCAAAGATGGAAAAATATTGAATTAAAGGGTAATTATTGTCTATAAAAACATACAACACACCAAAATTAGTTAATTTTTATAATTTTGTTCCTTAATTTCGTTGTTTTCCCAATTTTATCATTTTGGGTTATTATTAATGTAATAATATTTCATTACATTGTATTTTTACCATTAAGAATAAATTAAAGTGATTTTTTTAAAAAACTATATAACCATTCAGATATTAATATCATATCTATCTTAAAAAATATAATTCAAATGTGTTTTGAAAATAAAATTTAAAACATTTATATGTAACACTCAAAAACACTACTACAACTCAGACAGTGCTAACATTATTTTTACAATCTGAATTTCAATATGATTATGATAAAAGAATAATAACTCTATTAATTGACATTGTATTATATTTTTTTACACTTAAAAATCATGTATAATAATATATAACTTTAATTAATTTGAAATTATTTAATAAAATATTATTTTTTGTTATATAACATTAATGTCAATTTTGTCTTTATTTAGTGAATTTAAATTTAAAAATATCAAAAAAAAGTGTTGTAATTAAAATATTCTAAGTTCAAAACTATGTAACAAGATATATTTATCTTATAAAAAAATCAAATTCAAAAATTCAATCATTTTACTTCACTTTTGATATTTATAGTATCATTTATTTTAGGAATTTATTACATAGAAAATCATTGCCTTAGCATTTTGTATGCATTTATTCTATCCCATTAATCTCTAAATTTAAAAGAAAATAATTTTTATTAAAATAAATCATTTAAATTTCAAAAGGATATATATAACCTAAAATATATTCTTTTTGTTCAAATATCAATTTTTTATAAAATTTAAAGGTAAGGAAGGTTGCTTTATTGACTTTTTCATTACTCAACATATCATATAAATTATATTCGAGAATAACTAATTAATTATCTCATATAACTAGAAAAAATAGGGTTCATGGTTGAACTATTAGTATCTAATGGCCTTTAGAAACGTTTCTAGGTCATTTAGACAATAGAATTTTTGTTTAGTCCCTTTCCACGCATAATTCACCCATAATCATTTTATTTTATTTTAATTAATTACCCAAATATTATTCCCAATAATTATGTTTATATTATTATTATTAAAATATAATTATAATTTAAACTGTATATTCCCATTTTTATAAATTCAAATTGTAGAAGTAAAATAATCAAGTTTGAAAATAATCCTATAGATGTAGAGAGAAATCGTGTTTAAAAGTTAAAAAGTTAGATGTTGCATAATTCATTATTTTCAATTTCAAAATTAAAATTATTATAATGCCCTATATTGGACTAATATATGAATAATTTGTCTATTTTTACATTGATAACCAATTAAAAAAAAATAATATTAATAATTATTTAAAAGAAAATGAAATTTTTTAACTAAAATGAAGTATTTTAAACCATTCATCAAAAAAATGAAACTTCTTAGAAATAAGCATAAAATTTTACTTAAGATAATTTTTTTCATTATAAATTAAAAATTAATGTATATTTTGACAACTAAAATTTACAAAATTATAATATATTATTTTTAAAATAGGTGTTCCTTTAAATGTAGTTAAAACTCTATCTTGTGTGTAATGCTTGCAAACTCATTTTTGTGTGTAGTTTATGTTTAAAATATTGTTCCATCTAATGAAATATAGGTACAATATTATGTTTTATCTCAAATGAAAATATTGTAATTTCATGGGGTGTTTCAATTGGTACCATTAGATAATGTTGAAGGATGATGACATTCCAAAGACAACGTTTCAGCCAATAGATTGGCATTATGTGTTTGTGGTTATTCATTTGAATTTATATAATTCACCATATAAATTTATGAATCCTATGAGTATATTATATCTAATTTTTTTTCTTATTTTTGTTGTTGTTTTATTATAGATTGTATATTTTTTATATACTGAAATCAAAGAGGAAATAGAAAAGAAATTAAGATTTTTTTCAAAACATAAATGAAATGAATATATGTGGACATTTTAACAAGTTAAATTTTGGTTTCAAAAAATTATATTTCGTGGTCACCTTTTTTTAAAGATGGAGTATCTATTGACCTTACAAAATAAAATATTTCAAAAGAGTTTCCAAGATATTAAAATGTCACAATGATTTGTAGTTTTCATGGAGTACCGGGTCGCTACAAAATTATTACTGAAAATATTGTTTGTTTATCTAGCCAACTGATTATTTTATCATGATTATATATTATGTTCATATGGATTGAATAACGCGATGTCTATTTTCAAAAACTGAAAAAATACTATTTAATCGTTATGTTTCTTCCAGGCGTCTTGAATTGGTGAATATTCTATCTATAGTGATACTTTGTTAAAAGGACATGGTCATATCCTAATAAAGAATATCAAGGTAATTGCTTTTTCATATGATTAGTTTAAAACATAGGAACTAAATTAACCAACACAGGATTTGTAATTAGTTGATATTTTTTTATTTAAATAAAATGGGGACTCATTTATATGGGGTAAACTGCGAAATATATACTGAGTAGAAAAAATTTGATGTGTATATTTTACTAACAAAGAAATCCACATGAGTTAGAGAAGATGGTTGAAACAAATCAAGGATTATGATTTCTCAATTCATTATCATCCTATAAAATAAAATATGATATTCGATGATTTGAGATGAAAATGTAATACTATATTAAGGAGGTTACATTTGGGACATGACCTTTTTTAATAACATGATAAATTTTTGACTAGAAGTTGTAGATGTATGCACATAATATATCTTTTCTTAGGTTTTTCTGTAGATTTTTCTGTTTGAAAGAAATAAGAAAAAATATATATTGGATAAATCACTCCAATAAAAGGTTTAAATCTTTATTAAATGTATGTTTTTTGATTTTATGATTTATTAAGAAGGTTTATTACTATTTATAAAAAGATTGTGGGATTCATGTGATTCGCAGTTGAGGAAATAATTGATGACTGAAGATTATAGTTCTCAATTTTCATTCCTCTAGAGTAACACTTAGATGTAAAAACATATTTTACAGTATTATTGGTGTGATGGAATGAAAATATACATTTCTATCTTTACCATGAATTATTTGACTTCTCATCATGTAAATGTATAGAGACAATTACCTAAGGGAATTAATAAAACGTTTTCTATATCGAAGTGGAAGTGGTATAATATTTCAATGGATTTAATGGTAATATTTAAAATAATACAGAAGGAAAATGTTTTATTTAGGTCATTTTTGATTGATTGACCATATATACACATTTCATTCCTATTAAAGATACAATGTCTCTGGATAATATTTCAAGAGTATATCTAAAAGATATTTTTAGAATACATTGTGTGCCTCTAGCTATGGTATCTGACCATGATCCTATGTGCATGCCCTATTTTTAGAAAGGACCTCAGATGTAGTTTGGTAATGAATTAAATTTCAAAACATTTCTTAATCCTCAGTTGGATGGATTGTCTGAGCAGATGATTCATAATATAGAATAAATTATTCATTCTATATTATGGATTACTAGGTACGATGGGATTGACTTATTTTGATTGCTCATTTTTCTTATAATAACCAATTTCATTCCTGTATAATAATGCAATCTTTTGAATATTTATATGGAAAGTGGTGTCATACAACATATTTTTTGGATGATATTGGAGAAAGGAAGTTGATGGGACCAGAGTTGGTGTAAGAAAGAGCAGAGAATGTTCATTTTATTCAGTGTCACATCAAGACATCTTAAAGAAGGAATAAAAGTTATGTGGATAACTGGATAAAATACAATTCTTTTGAGTTTGGTGATCATGCCTTTTTTAAAGTTTCTCCATGAAAAAGAATTATTACTGTTGGAAATAAGGGGAAACAGAGTCCTTGGTTCATTGAACAACATGAAATCATGGGGAAAGTTGGGTTATTTTTATACTAAGTGGATTTACCCCCATGTTTATCTTAGCTACATGAATTATATAGTGTAACAATGTTATGGATGTTTTTACTAGATTCATCTCATGTTTTGAGCCCTGATATAGTTCAACTGTAATAAAATATTTCTTATGAGGAAATCCCATTAATGTTTCATACCAAAAAATGATAGTGTTTCACAATAATATAATTCATCAATTTATAGTTTTACTAAAATACCATATTTTTTAAGAGGAATCATGGTATTCTAAAAATTCTACGAAGGGAAAATACCACCTCTTATTTTATATGTGAATAAAATTATGGGGAAGTTATTTTTAAATGAGTGGATGTATAAAAAATCATACGTAATGATATAATATTTATTTTTCATATATATTAATTTTTTTAAAAGAAAAAGTTATTTTAAGATAAATTGGTATTTTATTTATTATTTTGTACCCAACATGCAATAATGAGTTTCTTTGAAATCTTAAGATGCACACAAGATGAGTTATACACAAAAATAATATATTATTTTTATTTTTATTTTATGTGATAGTAATATCCTTGAAATTTTATTAGTGATAATTAAGTTGAATAACTCTATTATGTTAAAACATTTTTATAATTTTTTTACATTCTTCCAATAAATTTGATAGAAATAAATGATAAATAAATAAACTTTTAGGCATGGAAACCTCTATATTTTGAAAAATATAGTTTCACCACCTTTTACTGGGGAACCCATTATATATATAATTTCACAATGTTTTTTAACTTTTATATGATAAAATAAACTTCATTTTTGAATTATTAACATCAAAATTTACTTTGGATGAATTTTTGGTATTTTTTGAGGACATTTATATTTTTATGAATAGTGAATAATACTGAATTTTAAGTCCAAAAAAATTTCATCAATATTATTTATACAGTTATATTATATTTATTATTGGATTTAAATATTATTCAGATAAATTTTATAAAATTTATTTCAATTTATGTCAGTATAATCAATATTTTTTTGAATATAGATATAAAAACATAGAAACGTTTTCACCATTATTTAGTTTAAAAAACAGCTTTGGCATTCTGTCGGTGGGATTAAATTTAAATTAATTTATGAAACCTATGTCTTTGGAATTTGGAAAAATGGATTCTAAATTTTGAATCGATATTATTTATATTTTCTAATAATGTAAATTTTATTTTTGACCAAAAATTATAGTGCAAGTAATTAAAATTAAATACAATAATTAAGAGGCAAATTACCATAACAATGGACTAAACTGTAATCATATGGACCAAAATTACCCATAAACGTCATCAAAATCCTTTTTCTATCCATCATTCAACCCTATCCTCCCTTTATTTATTATTTTTAATTATATAAGAAAATGTTTATTAGAGAAAGGCTGTGGAATTACCTATTCAAAAATTTATGAGAATGTCACTCATCCACCACTATAAATAGTCACTCATTATTCACTTTTATTATAAAATTCAATACGTTTATCTCACCCAATATCTGCTAAAATAATCTCTTTAAATCCCATCGCTCACATTATAATCCATAACATTTGAAGAAATCCAACCAAAGAAGCGCATTAGAGAAAACCAAAAAGAGTTACTCGAAAAAAGTTACCAAACTTCCACAAGCTGCATTGTTTTATTTAAATGATATACCACCTAAAATATTCTTATTAATTCCTAATTTGATAAAATTAGTGTAATCAATATACATATATTTTGTTATTCTAAGGTTTTGATCCTGAGAGACCACAAGGCATTATTAATTCCTATGGGCCAAAAAAAATTAATTAATTATTAATACTATGACATCATAAAAAATATATCACCTAGAGATTCCAAGTGAAGAACCCACAAGGAAGATTTTTATATTAAAAAATAATTAAGAAACTGAAATCAAAACTATTTTCTTTGTTTAGGAGTACAGAAAAAAACATCAAGATTGGTTGGGATAATTATCAAGATGGGAGGCATCATATTTTTAGTTATTTTGGTTTTGTGGGATATGGATATAATAGATAACATATTTATTCAGGATTAGTGTTAGAATCAACTTGGTGAAGAACCCTTGGTCATGTTATCCTACCATATTCCGATGATATCACTTTTGGAATGGTTATCTACTAAGTGAAATTACAAAATTAGATGACCGAAAACCATATTTAAACATAACCAGCTTAGAGTGTATAATGGTCATATGAAAAATAAAGCAATTAATTGATTCCATGAAATAAAACTCCTTAATTGACAAGAAATGGTCATGAAATTATACAAGAAAAAGATTTTTAATTGATAAATTGAGTTAGAGTAACCCAAAAAATTGATAAAAAAATTAGTTTTAATCCATAAGCATCACATTCCCCTATAATGAAATCATCCATCACTAATGAAACTACTCACCCATGAGAGGCATAAAGAGAATGATGTACAAGGGTACCTGAAGAGGAAATCCGTTGAATAATGCAGGTGAAGCGGGACCTCAGATCATCACTCTATGTTCTCAAGCCTCTGTTGGAATCTATTAGCCACCACTAGTCCCAAAGTGATTTCGTGGTGGTACAGAGGACTATATGTATAGGACATCCCATGAAAACAATCTTCTACGGTGACTTTGAATCTTTTCTAAGCATAAAAAATTACACAACATGTTTGTTTGTTTCATGTCATGTAATACTCATGGTTTTCCATCACATCTTTTTAATATGTGAAAATCTAACTAAAATCTTATTTTAAAAATTGACTACATTAATGATGAGATATAGGGACTCATGATGTGTAAATTTCATTCATGGTGTGAACTTTCTTATTGACTTGTCCATTGAAGAAAATTCTTACAACAAAAGTCACGACATGTATGGTTTTTATAGGATTTGTAATCAGACATTGTCAAGTTTGAAGCTCCACATAAGCTATGATTTATGGTTCCAAAAAACTAACATTTGAAAAAATTATTCATTAAAATACAAAAAAATCAATACATAAAACAATTGTAATATTTATGCACGAAATAGAATCATCAAATACCTCTACACTTGAATTCATTCTTGTTCTAAAGAATAAAATAACAATATATTATAATTGATTTTAATATTACCATACTTAAAATTTAATTTCAATAAAAAAAGTTGATCAAATAAAAAATAAAATGGTTGATCATCACATGAGAATATTATTCAACACATCATTTTTCGGAGAAACAGATCAACAAATGATTTTACTTTTCCCCTTTTGAAATACCAAACACTTTCTACTAATAAAGTTTTATTTTTTCAATTAATTAATAATATACATGACGTTTTCAATCTATCTCACATGAATTTTTATGCTCATTAAAAAGGTACAAATATTTATAGAGTTTATCCCACAACTCAAAAAACTTAAAATTTACCAACCTCATGAAATGCATCTAAAATCTTCACTTAATAAAGAAAAAAATTTAAATTCCATATAATGGCTTCACCATTCAGGATCAAATAGCAATAAGGCATTATGTTAGGTAGGTAAATGATATGAAAATTAAATCTCAAACATGATATTTTTTACTAAATTATTTTTCTTGTAAATAAAAAAGATAAGCTTAATGATTTTCTCCTTTTCAAATTTCACCTCTCTCTTCCTCGAAAAAAACTCAAAGTGGGCTTATCATACATGAAGGTGAAATAAAAATATCAAGATCTCGTTCTATTTTATTTTTATCAGAAATATTTATATATATACATATATCTTCTTCAAAATATTTGATCAGAACAAATATAAGATCCATAACATAACCCCATATGATCCAAAAACCATCGGTGGGGAAAATGGTGATTTTTATCCTCCAAAAACACAACCCATTTTTTATTATTTGTTTATTTATTATTATTATCATTAATTTTCAAAAGATGTGATTAATAAAACAAAATGAAATATATATTTCTTCACCACATATAATAATAAAAATATCACAATAAATATATCCCTAGTAAAGTACATTAAGATACAACCTATAGGGTTCCATCCCAACACTTATTATTTTAAATAACATGAAAAAAATTTAAAGGAATGAATGGGTGGATAAAATTAAAATATAACATGGATAATTTCCTATGAAAGAAATTAATGAATTCTACGATCCTAAAAAGGAATAATGCCTGTTTCGACTTAAGATGAGGGTTGAAAAAAATAATTCCTCAACCATTTGAAAAGTGATGGTTTTCGGTCATGGATTCAATAAGATGAAAATAAAGTTCAAGAATAAAAAATTCCCAGTTTTCTAAAGAAGTATTGTATAGAATAAATACAAAATAATTTTTCAGTGGATGTCTCGAGGATGATATAAATGGTTTGTTAAATTATACTTGGTAGTGAATACGAATAAATTATCAACTAATGAAATCAATTTTAATTAAAAACATGGCCAATTCATAGAAGTATTTCATTCAAAATGTTCAACATGCGCCTTTAAATCATGAAGTTTCAAATCACAATACATATTGTTATCTCTATTAATTGTATTCCAAATTTCTCAATCATATTTATTGATAATGAATTTTAAAAATTCATGGAATGTTAATTATCCATTGTAGTTTATGTATTCTAGTTAGATAGATTATAGAATGAATCAAATGTGGGCATGCAATTTCTAGTTAAATCACTAAAAATAATTGTCGGGCATACAATTGAAAAATTCATAATAAAAATACATACTCCCCTTGATAATTGATTCTTCAATGTGGGATGTATAGGTTCTACTTGATCATTTTCATGACGTGTAAATTCCCTTCATGACAACAAAATTCCATTTGATTTAATCTCATAAAACTTTGCTTCTACCTTCTACCATTCATGATAGACCAGAAAAAAAATTATCAAGTTAAAGAATAGGTTATATCATTGAAATTTAATATTATTTGGGTATTAGTCCATTATCCTAAAAACATAATAAAATGTTAAATACTAATAACTCAGGTTTCCTCTTGGAAGTGTTATTTTTTATCATAGTTGGCTCGACCATACCTCATGTATCTCATGTGGTTGATTGTAGGAAAGGGGTTACATGTTGATGATCTAAAAAATGTCAAATCCTTGACTCATCAATGCAGATTTTTCCTCTCCCTTTATTTGAAATTAACTTCACCTTACATTGGAAGATAATTTCTCTATCTCCAAGGGCCTAATTCATCGGTTCATAACTCTTCATGAAAAATAAAATTGCAGATCACTAACTGGACACACATGTTATCCTTCTTTGAATTGTTCTTGAACAACTTTTACTCTACTATCATCTACTTTTCTCAACCCTTTAATATCGTTATCCATCGTCTTCTTAATTACATCCTCACTCTCCATAGATGTTACTACATATGTTTTTTCAGTGGAAAACATCATCATCTATTTTCATCATATTATCTTTTGAGAAATCATCAACTATTTCATCGTAATTGTTCATTTCCTAGTGAAAATTGAATTCCACTTCTGATCTGTCGGCTCTTAAACTCTAATATAAATTTTTAACATCAATCACTTCCCTTACTATAACTAGTAAGAGTCTTCCCATGATTTATTTAATCTTTCCTTCATCCATTTCCATCACTAGAAAATCCATCCGAAAATAGAAATCATATACCTTGACGATTACATCACCAAGTAATGACTAGAGATGTATCACTGTTATATTTGGTAGTGCAGCATAACTTAGGTTGGTTTCATTTCCTTCAATCCAATGATCATTAATGATTTATATTAAATTATATTTATATTGTAACATAAATCTCAATAATCCCAAATTTTTTTTCTAACAATATTAATTAGAATGGAGAAACTACTTGGAGCACTCTGCTTATATAGCAGTATTCTTGACAATGCTGATGAACATTCTCCTACCTGTGGAATGGTGGATAAGTCATCATGGTTATTTTTGTTTGTCAGTGACACCTTCATGAAATTTTCATAGACAACAATTTTTTCAATCGTTTTAGAGAATTAGATTTTGATGTTTATCTTTTTGAACATATCTAAAAATATTTTCTTCAAATAATAAATTTTTACATTCTTCACCCAATATGGAAATGTGGGTGGTTTTTGGTACTTTTGTGGTGCTTCTTATTTTTTATGTTATTTAGATTCTCATTGTTTTGGTTCACATGATTCATCTTGTGGTTATCCAATATTAATAGAAAATTAAATTCCACTTTCTCAAGTAATATTTCAACTTCTAAGAAACATTACTTTCACATCATTATGTAGATTTTGTTTAGGGCATCACGGAAGATCTGCACTTTTTCTTTCCCAACATTGATCAGTAATCTGACCAGCATAAAATTCAATACTCTTCATTGAGGATTGTTGGTTATGTGATTCATTTTCAATTCTATGAACTCATTTCCTTGATCTCATTAGTATGAAGTCATCTCCTTATGTTCATATCCTGTTGTGGTCATAAATTTTGTAAGTGTATCCTCTTAATAACGGACAAGACTAGTCAGTGTTATCCCATGTTTTTGAGTTTGTAAGCCTTATTTTCCTTGCTGAAATCCATGAAATTGATTTTGATTTTTTTTGTGGATGTTGTGGCCTCTATCCCCATGGAAAATTTTGATGAAACAAATCTATGTAATTTTTATCTTCACAATACATACCTTGGAGATTTTGGTCGGTTATCATTGCATCCATATTCATTGTCATAGATTACATTTTAGAAACCATTCATCTATTGGTCACTATAATTTTATGTTTATATCTTCCTTATCCTTTCATACATTTAAAAATATTTTCATACATCTTATCGTGTAGCTCATAACACTCCTATGGTGTCTTTCATATAATCGAACCTCTCGTAGTAGGATCTACAATAAACCAACTTCCCTACGATAACCCATTATATTTTTTTTGAATTAATAGCCACATTTAGATTCCATTATAATGATATAGTGTTATTACACCATTAATCCATTCCCATGAATATTACAATGATTCATCATTTATTTTTTCAAAATTTAAAATGCTAACCCAAAGTTCTATAGACATTAAGGGTGTGAAAATCATTTTTAAAAACAACCTTACCATATTATCCTATGCTGTAATTGTATGTGGAGGTGGAATTTGGATCCAATCCCACGATTTTTCATTTAATGACAATATAAAGATTCTTAATATCACCTAATCATTAGTGACATTCTGAAATTGGAACATGTCACATATCTCAATGAAACATTCAATGTGTGAATTTGGGTCATCATGAGATAGTCCGATGAATTTTTGTGAATGTGTGATCATCTAAATAACCGTCATCTTGATCTCGAAATGTTGAGCAGTTATGGGTCGTATCACAATGCTTGGTTTCTCTCTTATATTTGAGGGTCTTACGTAATTTATCAGAACTTTCCCCTATATTACTTCCATAGAGATGTTGTCCTTCTAGTTACCCCAAATCTTGATCGACACCTTAAAATTGATTTCTACCTACAATATTGTTCTATTCGTGGATAGTTTAATCCTTCTCATTTCATTAGAGGCATAATGTCTTCTCTATATCTAGGACATAAGCATCATCATTAACATATTCATTAATGTGAGTGGAGTATTCGTGAAATGATTTATTTTATAAAACTAAACCATGACATGACCAAGTATAAAATATAGAATTAAAATAAAAACAATAATCTAAATTCATAATTACTTTAATCATAACCACCATCCCAGGAAATGAGAGAAAATATTTTGTAGCATTTAGGGAGTCATTACTTCCTTTGGGGTTTAACAAATTTTATTAATTATTAATACTTTCATATATTACTAAGAATATTGTACCTAGAGAGTCTAAGTGTTAAACCCATATAGATGACCTTTGTGTTATAAACTAATTAATAAACATAAATCAAAACTATTTGGTTTTTTTGGGAAAAGTGAAAAAAAATAACAGGATTGATTGGGATGATTGTCAATATGGGATTCATCATAGGTTCGGTGATTTCGGGTTCATCAGATATGTATTTAATTGATAATATAATTATTTAGGTTTGGTGTCAGAATGAAGTCAATGAGGATCCTTTTTTAGTATCCTACCATAATCCTATGATTGCACCATGTCAATGGTCATATACTAAATGAAATAAAAAAAATTTGGAAACCGAAAACCATATTTAAACATAATCGACCTAGATTGTATAATGTTTATATGAAAAATATGATGATTAATTGATGCAACAAAATATAAATCCTTAATTCAAAATAAATGTTCAAGAAATTTCAACAAGAAGAAGATTTGGATTTGATAAATTGAGTTACAAAAATCCAAAATATGAATAATAAAATATTATTAATCAATAAGAATCACATAGCACTATAATCACATCACCCAGGAATAAAGATACTCCTCTGTCCTGCTAGGAAAGATGAGAACAAGCATCACGGGTACCCAGAAATGAATGTCAATAAAGAATGGTCGTGATGTTGGACCCCAGACTCTCACTCCATGCTCATCAACCTCTATTGGTGAAACATGGTGTCCAGTAGTCCTATAGTACATTGGAAGGGTGGATGAGTGGTATGTTTTTAGTTGATCTAGTAAAAAACCTTAACTACAATGTCAATAGTTCTATTCTGTGTGTCAATAATTAGAAGACCTGTAAGTGGGTTTCACATCGTGTAGTCCTCTATGTTTGTCGTTGCATATTTTGAATATGTGCAAATCTTACAAAAATATCATTTATAATTTTGACTTCATTCATGATGAGGAATAAGTACTCTTTATGTGTAATTTATTTCATGTTTTGAACTGTTTTCATGAATTTTCCAGTGTGTAAAATTCTTGTTTCAAAATTCATGACATGTAATGTTAATACAAGATGTGTAATCAGTGTTTGTCCACTTTCCAACTCCAGTTAATAGATGTTTTATGGTTAAAAATCTCTAATATTTGGAATGTTTATTTAGTTAAAAATAAAAAATAACAATTAAAAGAAGTAATAAAACTATTATGCCATGAATAATTTCAACTACAAAAAAGATTTTCTCAAAATCATATATTCAACCCCTAAAACATAAAATCATTAACAAACCTCAAGAAAAAAAAAGATTAATGAAAACATTTATTGACATAATAAATCATATAAGTAACATCTAGAATCCATATCATATATTCATTGTAGTTTTCAGAGCTACATAGGGAGTAGCCTTCATGTTTGCATTTAGAATACCGATAAATGTATATACCCGAAGTATATTACGATATATCTTACCGTTTAACTTCATATCATTACCCAATTAATTGGAGAGCTATCAATGGAAAACCCATCCTCATTTTTAACGGAACCACCCATATACATTAGCAATTCATATGAATTGTAACAAAATTATAACAAATTAACAATCATAAGAAAAAAATAATATTTCCACATTGCGACAACATAATAAAATTTTATGATATTGATATAATAAATTCTTTCGCAAAAAAATTATCAATATAAAAATACCTGAAAATGAAAAATGGTATTTACATTCCTTTTAAAAATATTATGTCTTATAAGTGAATCCAAATATCTAATATTGGTCACAGCGGCGGAAAAGTCATTGTCTCTGTGTTTGTTAAAAACACATTCCTTTTATCAAATAGTAAAATGATTAATAGAAAAAGATTCATTTAAAAAAAATTTCAAAAAATTTAATGTCAAATGGGATAATTATACATTGTATAAAAGGTGGTTTATATTATCAAAATTTCCCCCAATGAATGGAGATTGAGATAAATTCCCTTACCGTGAGTCTAAATCATCACGTATAATCAATATATTCCATAGTAATAAACAAAGTTTTATTTAAAAATTATAGAGAACAATTTTCATTATTATTATTATCATTATAACACTTATTACCATTTTATTGAAATTAACTTATAATTTAAGTTCATATCCGTTGTTTTGGAGATATTCGGTACTTGAGTAGAAAATGGACATGGTTTGATGTCATTGGTCCATGTTGTAATACATAATTTATATGTAGAAAAAAATAATGTAATAGTTATTTTCTTTATACCTAAATTATACTTTAAATCACATATTGAATTGTGGTTATGAAAAATGAACAGCATTATAATCATGGAGAGGGTAAGCCGTGCATACACAAGAGTAACGATTCCCATTTTTAATTGATTGTTATGGAAATAATTTAAGTATTTTTTTATATTTCTAGAATGATCATATCATATTTAATATAATACAAATTATTTAGATATAGTTAGTGTCATACAACTGATATAATGAATAAAAATGATTCACATCACATCGTAGAGGTGAAAGTTCACAGGTATGCCCGAACGACGCTATCATTTTTATGTACATTAAATTTGACAAAGTTATTTACAAATTATAATGATATCATTATTAGTATGTATTTAATATAAAATATGAATATTAATTACATTATTATGAAAATTCATTAGATATGTTTATGAAAAATGAATTAGATCGGTTCTTGGAGGTGATTGTTTGCACGTATACATGAATGATTAATTCCATTCCCATTTAATGGATATGAATATGGATTTATATGATGAATTTAACATAATATAATATCAGTATATTAAGGATAATTGAGTTATTTTTTTGACATTGAGTATTTTTATTTAAGGGAATTGCAAGGGGAAATAAAATTTAAAAATATAAATAATTGCAATGCCTTTCCGTTAGGTGATCAACATTATTAACACCTTAACACCTATATGATGGATGTTATACCTCAAACAAAGACTCAAGAATATTGGGAGGGATTCTCAGATAGGGTTTTTAAGATATTGTCCAGAACTAAAGGTTTTTGATGTGTGAGTAATATAGAGGAATGAGAGACTTTTATAGGAGAAAGGAGGGGAACAGTAGGAATTTTAAAATGTATTAAATTATATAAATATAATTTCCATTAAAAATTAGTACAATTTGATTATATATAATATAAGATGAGTAGGGGTATAAATTTAATCATTCATTGATTATTAGATAATTTTTGAATAATTTTTAATCAGTATCAATATTATTTATTTTTTTAACTCAGACTGTTTAATCATGTAATTTACCTTTTTAGAGTCCAAATAATTAAAAATTTATTCCAACGAAAGAATGAATGAACCATTAATGAAATTTTTTATTTATCTTATCTTTTGTTAAGAATGTATTTTTAAAAGGTTTTTATCATTTAATTAATTATTTTATATTTTAAAATATGATTTTTTTCCTATTTTGTAAATATCCATTGCATGATTTTTTATAAAAATTATAAAAACATGATTCCATTGAAAAAATACATTAAACCAATTATATAATGTCTTAAACATCCATAAAATTCGTGTATAGAATCAAATATTTAATTTTTTTATATTAATAATTTAAATATCATTTATTTTATTAATACTTCAATAAATCAATCAGTACATCATAACTGTGTCATAATAAAATGTAATTATTTATTTCATAAAAAGTATAAATAAATAACCATGATGTGGGTAATATATATATATATATATATTTATATGGATTTTTAATATTCTATGATATCTCTTATATAACCCCATTTTAATTTTCTAGCAGGAAGAGAATTGTTTATTACATATTTCCCTTTACTTAAAATTAAATATTATAAATGTCGTAATCAAACCCAAGTAGCTTCCCAAGGTCACAAATTATTTCAATAAATGTTCATGGTTTATAAAAACTCATACAATAAGATAAGGACAAGTGGAATTATAATTTTACAATATTCTAATATTAATTTTACATTTAATTACACTATATACCTTTAATCACTATAAATAAAATACAAATGTTATAATTCACCCAAAATTATATTAATCCAATTGAAAAAAATCATACTTATTACAACCATCTATGTTTGTTTTTTAAAATTAAATTCACTAATTTTGTTAAATTAGGATTGATTCTAATCCCATCGATAGATCTAGAAAATTGGATTTTTTTGTTAAAGGCTCAAAAGTTCAGGTTGTTTTTAGTTTAATTTTAATTTGAAATTGCATCCAATGAACTAGATAGAATTAATTTATAAAAAATTTATCTACATATTCCTTAAAATCATATAATAGGATAATATTACAATAGAAATATATTATAATAAATTCCATATTTAAATTAGGATTAGGAAATTTTCACAATTCATTAATATATGATTGTTTTTAGAGAAATACAAAAAATTCAACCAATGTAAATTTTGATGTCCATATTCCCGAGAAGAATTTTATTTTCTCCAATAAAACATATAAAAGTAAAATAAAACATTATTTTAAAAGGTTTCTCCTCTAAAATGTTGTAAAAATACCATTTAAAAAATATTTAATTATTTTATGTTTAAAGTTGGATTTATTCTCATTTTAAGCCTCTAAAATATATTTGAAGAAATAAAAAATATCATATAAACATGTGAAAATATTATAATGTTATTTATATTCATTCCCTCTAATATAATGGTCATTCTAAAATGACCAGTTAAAATAATAATAATAATATATTATTATTTTTCAGTATAACTCAGTCTTATGTGCAATGTATGTTTTTAGAGAAACCCATTAGTGGGTGTTAGCTACACTATCAGACATAACATCCCCTTAAAAATATAATTAATATTAAATTCATAAATGTTAATAGATATGAAATTATTTTATTCTATAAATATTTTGGATGTTACATCCCCTTTTTTGGAAATTGTACCCTCATGATTTTATTCACATATCAAATAAGTGGGGGTATTTATCCCTCATAGAATTTTTAAAACCCCAAGATTCTTGTTTAGCCATATGGATTTTTCATAAATCCAAAACATGATAGAACACATTATTCCAAAACACATGCTCTCCATAGTCATGAATCCTGACTAATTATTCCTCATAAGAATGATTCACTTCCAACTTAAAAACTTTTGGAATCAAGACATGAGATGGATCTGGTATATAATTTCCAAAAAATAAAACACTAAAAATATTTTGTACCTGGGATAGACTAATAGGTAAATCCACTCAGTAGGAAACTAATACAACTACCTCCATGATTTATAATTTTGTAATTATCCGTGGAATCAAAAGGCTTTCCCGAACATTATCCCAAAAAGATGGAGTTCGACACCAATTTACATACAATTTATCAAAATGATCTATCTGTATACTGGAATAAAAACATATAATATATTAACACTCAACAAAAGAATTTTGTTGATCCCATGATCCCATGTAATCCCTTTAACAAGCATGTATCAAATACATAATAGTCAAAATTGTTCGTTATGTCTGGCCAATTGATTCTAGATGATAAGAAGTGCAGAAATTTAATTCAATACAGAATAATTTCTGAGAGCCTTTAAAAAAGATAGAAGTTATCCTAAGATCATGATCAGATATAATGGAGAGAAGAATTCCATGAATCCTGACTATCTATTTATGATACAACTGAGATAGTTGATCTAGAGAAATTGTATATCAAATAGGAACAAAATGGGGAGTTAATCAATATATCAACAATATCCCAAATATAATTATTACCAAAGTAATTCATCAGTAATAAAACTAAAAAATCCATGTATATATTTTTCCATGTTCACTCTGGTACTAGAAACAGATGAAGGATCCCCTTTGGTAACTACCTGTTTACATTAACCTACAGACAAGACAAACACATCACAGTAAAGTCTGCAATATCTCTATTCATTTAATCCCATCAATAATACTCATGAAGGTCATTTTACATCTTCATACTTCTAGGATGAACTAAAAACATAGAACTGTGAGCTTCTCAAAACAACACTTTCTTCAATTTTTAATTAAATGTAACACATAATATCTTCCCAAATCTCATAATAAAATCATTATCAATTACTAATTCAAGAAACATTCTCTTTTAATCAAATTTTACATTTTTATATAATTCACTATCTTCTTTAATTTCTTTTTTAATTAATTTTGACAGAGAATATTTCATTATAACCTAAAACAAAATAGAGGATTTTACTAGACCAACAACTTCCATGAAAAATTTTAAGAAATCATTTACCAAAGTGTCACATTCTAAATTTATCATGGTTAATGTGGCATTGCATTTCTGACATAATACATCATCCAGCTTATATTCTATTCTGGGATAGTATTGAACCGTGCAATCATAATCCTTGATTAGTTCCAACCATCTTCACTATCTAATGTTCAATTAATTATTATTGAATATAAACGTCAGAATTTTGTGGTTAGTATATATTTCACATATTACTCAATAGTGATGATGACTACAAATTTCTTAAGGAAAAACAAAAATTGATAATTCAAAATCATATGTAGTGTAATTCAAATAATGAGTTTTCATCTAATGTGTGGAATAATAAATTAGATTATAATTATACATTATGAAACAACCAATTCCTTTCAAAGAAGCATCATTGTAGATAAAAAGATGCTCCATTTCTATAAGTCATGGCCAGAACTAGAGCACTCACTTTTCTTCTTTTCAATTCCTAATACCAATCATCACATTTATTTTTTCCAAAAAAACATAACACCTTTTCATGTAAACACATTTAGTGGAAATGATAATTATGTAAAATATTCATCAATCGTTAATTAATATCCTAATAAACCTAGAAAACATAGAATCTCAATGATATTTATGGGTCTTGAACAGTCTTTAATGACTGTAATTTTATCGGGGTCAATATTTATGCACTATTTTTTGGCAATGTAACCAAGGAAAGAATTTTTTTTGGAACAAAAATTCACTCTTTTAGAAATCACATTCAGTTTATTTTATTTTAGGATTTTCAAAATAACCCTTAGGTAACATTCCTGATCCGTTTTAATTTTAAAATATACTAAAATTTCATAAATAAATAAATCAAAAAACATTCCATCAACTCATGAAATATTCTATTCATATGATCTATGAATATTTTAGTTGTATTAGTTAAACCAATAGGCATGAATAAAAATTCAAAATTTCCATATCTTGAATGAATCATAGTCTTTGGAATGTCTAAATAATTTATTTTCAACTTATGGTACCCCAATAAAATTAATTATTCAAAAAATATTGTGATCCTTGGAGCTGAAAAAACAAATCTTCAATATGGGGTAATGGATACTTGTTCTTAACAATGATTTTATTCAGGGCTCTATAATCAATGGAATGTATCATTGAAAAAACTTACTTTATAACAAACAATATATGATCACCCCATAGTGATGTAGTAGGTCAAATGTAACCATTATTTAATAAATTATAAAATTAATTGTTCTACACTAGAAGTTCAATTTGAGCCATTCAATAATGTGGTTTCGAAATTGTCTTAGGATCAAAAACTAGGTCAACTATAATGTAAACATCTTGATATAGTATAATACTAGAAAACTGATCAATAAAACCTCATGATACTCATTTACCACTGACAGATCATTTATATGAATTGTTACATTTTTTTCAAAAATTTGTGCGAGGTAGCATTTATTTTCATCTTTTAATTGTTTCTTAGAGTCAAGATATATTATTAATGGTAATGGTTAATTATTTCACACAAACTTAATGACTTTTTGAAAATAATCCTTTTTCTATCTACAATCCATCTTATCCTGATAAACATAAATTAAATCATAATGAAAATAAAATCAAACTCTACTTATTGAAAAACAATAAGGATAATATGTAAATTATTTTCACAGATAAGGACTTGATGATTCTTATAATTTAGTTTTTTCATCAACATTACCCACATGTGATCTTAAAATATGTTCTAGATTCATTTCATGTGGTTCAATTTTAAATTCACCAAAAAATATATTAGAAATATATAATTTGTAGACCATGAATCAAATAAAACATTGTAATAATCTTAAAAAAAATTGTACCTTCCACCACTTAATTTGATGGCCCAAAATATACTAAATTAGTTTAAAAGTATTTCAACACACCATTATGCATATAGTATAGTGGCTTCCCCTCATTAGATAACTTCATCAGACACTCATTTACATAACGAACCATCTCATTACACATGAAACATTGTACTTATTGTAAATAAAATTTTCTATGGAAACTACTTAGATATTTTTTAATGCAGTTGAGAGACTTATGTCCCATTTTACCACATTATAAGCACATACTAAAATTGAGAAGGCAGTCTCTATTGTGTTTTTACCACAATTTTCACAAAATATAAACATAATTTTTTTATAATTATACATTTTTTAAAAATATTTCCATTTATATTACCACATCAACCTCTTATTCTACTAGTTTTAAAAGTAAAAGTGTTCATCAAAAAAATCTATTTCAACCATGTTCACACATCAAACATGTTTTCATAATAGTTGAACTCCGAAGAAGACAATGACCTTTGATACATGGGATTTAAACTTGAGTAAAAATTATTGTTTATAATCTCATGATCCCAGATGAAATTAGGAGCATACAATTCTAGTCAAGTGATGTTTTCTTCAAATGAAGCCAAAAAATCCTCATATTTTCTCAATTATAAGAAAGTTTTTTTCCTTATAGTCAAATCACATTTTCATAAGAATTATCCTGAAATATATTTTGGAATTCATCAAAAATAAGAGTATAAATTTCCTCAGTATCTATGATATTCTTAACTATCAACCACCACTGATTAGTGCCACCTTAAAAACAGTAAACAACAAGACTATTGTTATGATTTTTTGAAAACCCTCTGACATAAAAAATCATTTTTATGGCATTAATCTATCCTTCAGGTATCATTGGGTTAGATGATCCTCAGAATGATGAGGGATACTACCTCATGGAATGTTCGACTACTGACATGTTTCATTGTGGTTGTTGTAGATGATATCATATATGGATACAAACGAAGTTTATTTCATGAGTCAACTATTCTATAACTGCAACAAATTGATCAGTTCTAATTTAGACCATCTCAAGATGTTGATTTGGAAGGTAGTTTTCCTTTGGATGTTGTCCCATCACATCATCACTATTACCTCTGAGAAAAACCACTCTAAATAAACATATCATATATTAAGAAACATGGTAATCTTTAAATTCTATATAATTTCAATTTTACCATAATTTAAAAATCATTTATGGATATTCTATTAACTATATCATAGCCCAAGATGTTATCAAAACAGACCTTTGATACCAGCTATAAGGCCCAGACCATTAACATTAAATAATCTTACGTTAATTCATGAATTTACAATTATTACATTTTTAGATTTATATTTTTAAAGAATTAGGCCGTAACTATTACATAAGAAGACACATATTACAAAATATACTAGTTTAATCAATATCAGTTTATTCATAATCTATTTTTTAAAATAAATCATGATTTATTTTTCATTAATAAAAATCTAGATTAAAATTAGCTTCACTTATTCCTTTAACTTACCCGTCTTTGTACATTTTCAAAAACATTCCAAAAACATGGTATAAGAAAAATATATCATTAATTACAATAAAATAAGTAAAGAAACCTTAAGTACTTGAATAATTTAATCTAATGAAAATATTTTCACAAAATAATAAAATTCAACCATGAAACATAAAGTCATTTTTATACCTCCTGAAATTATAATCTCCATGAAGATATTCATTGAAGTCATAAAACATAAAGGTAACTTGTGGCATACATATCATACTTACATTGAATCTTTCACAGCTACCTAGGGAGTAACCTTCATGGTAATCTTTGGAATACCCATCATACTATATTCCCAAAATCTCTTTGGAGGAACTATATCTTTTAACTCTTATTCATTAACCAATTCACTAGAGTTATATCATGGGAACAACTACCCCTCAGTTTATCACAGAACCACCCATATATTTATGAAATACCTGATAATTTTAATTAAATCATAACACATTAAAAAGATTAAAGGAAAAATAACATTTACACATTAAAATCACAAGATATCATTTAATTATTTTTACATTATCAATATATTCTCAAAAACATTTTCAATACCAAAATGCATCCAAAGTAAATATGGTATTTATATTCCTTTTAAAAGAATTATGTTTTATAGATGAATCAAAATATCAAATAATTCTCACAGTGGTGGAAAATTTGTTGTCTCCACATATATTAAAAACAATATTTTTATCATTTTGTAAAATGATACATATATTATAATTTATTGATAAGACAATTGAATGAAATTAAAATTAAATGTGTATAATTACACACCATATTAAAAAATTTGTTATATAATATCAAAATATGCCCATAATGAATGAGGATTGAGAGGATGTCCCTTCTTATGAGTACGACTCACAACATACAATATTTATATTCCTAAATTATAAATATTGGATAATTTAAAATTTTATGTGATCCTTTTTCATTTTTATTATTTATTTTATATCACTTATAACCATGTAATAAAAATAAAAAAATTATTTATGTTTATATCGAACATTTGGTCTTATTCGGTACTTGAGTAAAAAATGGACATAGTTTGATGTCACTAGACCATGTGGTCAGAAGTAATTCATCTCTAGAATAGTATTCATGATATTATAAACATATTTACACATATATTATGAAATTCAATCAAATCATGATTATTGGTTATAAAAAATGAACAATGTTATAATCATAGAGATGGTAAGTGGTACGTACGTATGAGTAACGAGTTTCATTTTTCATTGATCGTTATGGAATGAATTCAAGTATTATTTTATATTTATATAAAAATTATATCATTATTAAAATAATATGAATAATTTTAATATACCTATATATATCATACAATTGAAATAATAATTAATAATGAGGTATATAACTTAATATAGGTGATAGTTCACACGTATTCAAGACCGACGATAACAGTTTTATGTGCATGGAAAGTGAGAATGTAATTGATATAAAATTATCATAAAATTATTAAAATGTCATATATATAAAATGTTAACATTAATTCCACTATTATTAATAGTCATGATGGATGGTTATGAAAAATGAATTAGATAGTTTTGCGGAGATGATAGTTCACACGTTTGCAAGAACAATAAATTTATTTCCAATTTAATGGAGACAAAGATAGATTTAGGTGATGATATTATCATAATATAATTTCAGTATACTAGGTATGATTGTGTTATTAGTAACTCATAAATGAAAGTTATTTAACGGTAGAGGAAGATGATATAAAATAGAAAAAATTAAATAAAAACGTTACCATTCCTTGAGATGATCATTTTTCTTAATATTTAACACCTATAAGAAGTGTGTTATTCTTAAAATAAGGACTCAAGAATCTCAATATGAAATCTAGGATGGAGTTTGAGTGGATATTTTCAGATCTATAAGGGTTTTTATAAGTGAGTAATAAAATGGAATGGGTGCATTTTTTAAGAGAGTAGAGGGGCACCCTTGGAATTATGAAAATATCAATTAAATTTTGATTCCAAATGTGTCCAAGTTGATTTTTCCCAATGATATGATGATGGGGGTTTGAAATATAATCATCAAAATAGAATTATACATGGATTTAATAATTTTTATCCCAATATTTATTTATTTATCCTTTTTATCTCTTACTGCTTAATCAAGTAATTAACACAGAGAGTTAATATAAAGACCAAATCATTCAAAATGTCCAAAAAATGAGTCATTAATGAAATTTTAATATTTTTATAATATTTTTTACATATTAGTAAATTTTTATATATATTAATTTATATTATTAAATATTTTAAATTTCAAAATATGAATCGTTTCAATTTTGATACTATTAAGTATATGAAATTTTTAAAAAATTATAACAACTTGATTACTTCAATAGACCAACATTATATTATGAGTTACATTTATTATTCATCAATAAATTTTTTTTAATGCATTATATATTTAAAATTATATTTATTTTAATATTATTA
Organism: Viscum album; assembly: GCA_963277665.1. Taxonomy (NCBI): domain Eukaryota; kingdom Viridiplantae; phylum Streptophyta; class Magnoliopsida; order Santalales; family Viscaceae; genus Viscum; species Viscum album. The sequence continues at coordinate 382,720,075 of OY728151.1, forward strand.
ATATGTCTTATTTGATTCTATCTTTAATATATGAATTACTCCTTCATTATTAGGTCATAATTACATTCAATGATTTTATTCATAAAAATTATTAATAAATTATCATGATGTATGTAGTATTATTATAAATATAATTAATATTCATAGAAAAATATATCACATATATTACCCCATCATAAAATTTTTTTAGTAAGAAGAGAGTTGCTTATAAAATATTTTGGTTACATTAAATTATTTTTTATGAATGTCATAATCACACCCATGTAGCATCCAAATCCCAATTCTTCTGAAGGATGTTCATGGAAAATAAAAAATAATCTAATATGAATAGTAATAGTTTTAGGGTAATTATATAATATTATAATAATAATGTCACCTTTGATTAACCTGTTTATCATTAATCGTGGTAAATAAAATACTATAGATTCTATTCAACAAAAATTATTTCGATCCTATTGGGGAAAGTATATCATACATATTACAATAATGTATGTAATTTTGTAACTATCCATTTCAAATATGTTGTTAAATTATATTTAACACTAATCCTATTGAAGGATCGAGAAAAATGGTTTTTTTATTTAAAAAGTTCAAAAGTTCAAATTTTTTTTCTATTTAATTTTAATTTGAATTATCCTCTAATAAATTATATTGTATTAAATGAAAAAAACATTATCTTATTATACCTTAAAACAATGTAAATGGATAATATATCAATATTAATAAATTATATGAAAACTAAATTTTAAATTAAAATGTAGTTTTATCAATATTCAATAAAATTTTAATTATATCAGAAATATAAACAAAATTCAACGAAGTAAATTTTCATTTCCCACTTCTAACTAATTATTTTATTTTATCATTTATAAAATGTAAAAATTTCAAGTAAATAGAAAATGGGTTCCCTATCAAAATGCGATATAACTACCTTTTAAAAAATAATTGAGTATTTTATGCTTAATATTTGATTTATTTTCATTTTGAATATCTAATCATTACTAGATGAATGTAGAAGTTTTTAGTAAACATGCGAAAACATTATATAGTTAGTTATATTAATTCAATTTAATACAATAGTTAGATGAAAACTACCATTAAAAAAAGTAATATTAATAAAATTTTATTTTTCGGTATAAGTCAGACATCTGTGGAACTTAAGATTTCAAAAAATGCATTGTTAGATATTGGTTATGATATCAAACATATAATACCCATTACAATAAAATTAATATTTACTTCATAAATTTTATTAGATAGGAATATTATTATTATATTTTTAAGTGGGATGTTAAAAGGGGTTCTCATAATGTTTGATGATTTAATTAAAATATAATTTCTCAATAATTATTATTGGAATTATCTTAAATATTTATTTAAATTAATATGATAAATTATAATGAAAAATTATGCCTATTATTTATTTAGTTTCATGGTTTTAAAAATAAATATTTTTACATGTTTTATACGGAACATTTGTTTAAATGAAAAAAATGAATGTCTTATTTTTAATAGATGCGGTGACAACAAATTTGTAACCACCAAGTTTATTATTTTATTTTTATATTCCTTTTGAATAATATATGTTTTCTTAAATGAAAATATTATTTTTTATTGAATATGGGTTTTCAAAATATATTTATCATTTCGATAACATCAATGTTTTTATTCAAGATGGAATTGAAATATCATGAGAACCATGTTGAAAATTTCATTATTTTATGTGTTAGGATTATATAATGATAAGGCCCCAACCGTAAACATTATATAATTATGAATTAAGTGTTGAATTTACATTCATTCACATTAATGATTTATCAGGTTTATAGTTTTATAGAATTAGGCCAAAACTATTACATAACAACTGAAAATATTACAATGTAAACACTTCAAATCACTATCCATTTTTTTACATAATAAATATTATTAAAATAAAACATGATTTCCTTTTCTTGGAAAAAATATTTGTATAAATAATTATGACATCCACCTTTCTCTTAACATGCATTACACCTTGTGAATACTATTTTAAAAAATGTTGGATGGCCAAAAAAATCTCTGTAATCAAATATAAAATAAGGATGGAAAAAGCTATTCCCTGAATAATTATAAACCCATGAAATAATACTTTTATCCCATAAAACATAATAACATTAAAATAAAACATGAAATAAAAAAATTACAAGGAAACTTATAAAAATTATAAATCATACGGATATCTTATGTCACCCATATCTTACTTACATTTTAGTTTTCATAGATACAAAATGGGTTACATTCATGGCATCATTTGTAACAACCATCATATAATAATCATTAATTATCTTAGAAAAAACATATTGTTTAACACTTAATCATTTCAAAATTTCTTGTAGATATATAAAGGTCTCAAATCCCCATGGTTTATCACAGAACAATCTGTATACGTAAACAACTCCCAAATAACCATAACAAAATCATAACACATTAAACAAGCATAAGAAAAAAATATCATTTCCATATTGCAATCACAAGATACAATTTCAAGATATTGAAATAATAAATCCCGTATCAAAACTAATTTTAATACAAAATTACATGAAAATTGAAGATGTTATTTATTTTCATTTTTAATAATTATGTAATTTAGATGAATACATATATCAAATAATGTTTTCGACGATGAAAATATTGTTTTCACTATGTACTTAAAAAAATAGTTATTAATTTATTTATAAAAAATCATCATAACAAAAATATTCCTTTTGAAAACATGTGAATGAAATTACATTTCAAAGGGGTTTATTACACACTATATAAAAGAAGGTGGTGTATGTTATTAAAATATGCCTCATTAAAATGAGATTGAGACAATGTCCCTCACTTTGATTCTAACTCATGACGTACAATAATTAAATTTTCGTATATATAATTTATTTTTGTTGATAATTACATGATAATATTTTTATTTTTTATTATTCCTTTAATATCACTTATTACCATGATATAATATTTTCATTATTTTTAAAGTTTACATCAGACATTCAGACGATATTCGGTTGGCATATGTACAATGAGTGACGTTTCCATTTTTCATTGGTTATTATAGAAATAAGGATATTTTTTTCTAGAATAATCATAATATAATTATCATTATAATCATCACAATATATATATATATAACAAATGACGCGGGGAATACACACGATTAACATTTCTTCGTGTAGGTGATAGTTCACCGCTATACACGAATGATGTTATCATTTGTATGTGCATTTAAATTATGAATTTAATTGATATATTATTATCTTTTAATGATTAATATATTATTTATAAAATATACTAACATTAATTACACTATTAAAAAATTCCATGAGTGGTGGATATGGATAATTAATGGGTTCATTATGTGGACATGATAGTTCACACGTACACACAAACAATTAATTCTCTTCTCATTTAATGGATGTGTTCACATATATAAGTGATGATATTAACATAATAACTTGTAAGTATATTTATGATACATTATTTATTATTTCATAGTGGAATAAGAATTTTTTAAGTAAGTGGAAGAGGAAATAATATAGAAACAGTTATAGAAAATGATATATCTTCATTAGTTGATAATAATGGAATAACAACTTACAACCTCCAGGATAGGAGTTATACCTAAAATAAGGCCTCAAGAATGTGGGTAGAGATTATAGGAAGGGTTTTGGGTTTATTGTGGCCGATCCAAATGGTTCTTGAAGTGTATGTAATAAATAAGAGTGGGTACCTTTTAATAGGAGAGGGGAGGGGCACCTTTGGAAACTCAAAAAATATTAAATTAATGCAAATTTATTTTATTATCAAAATGAATCTAAAATATGTTATGTGTAATATAATATGAAAATTTTTTATCTTTTATTGTCCAATAATTTTTAGGCATGTATTGATTTTATTTTGTACCTTATCCTTTTAGATTACCCATAATTTTTCCCATGTAAATTTAATTGTTGTAACAACATATTAAATTATATGAGCCTATAAATTTTACTCATATAGGGTAAATTCCATATAAATGAACCCTTTTAAAATGTAGACATTTTTATATAAACATATTAATTTTAAAAAATTTAGGATTTTAAAATAATTTAATATACTATTAATTTTAAAAAATGACGATTTTGACAATTTTGACAGTATTCATTTTATTGAAGTTAAATAAAAAAATAGATAACATAAAAAATGAATAGATTTATACAATTTCATAGTCACCTAGAAAATTCGTGGTGGGAATTCCTTTAATAAATCTATCATTGGATCAACATTGTGTCATAATTAAATATAATTAGTTATTTACAAAAAATTATAAATAAAATTCAATGTCGTGGGTAATAATTTTTTATTTCAAATGATTATTTATATTAGTAGATATCACTTATATAACACCATATTAATAATTTTTAATAATAAGAGACTTTATTATGACATTTTTTTCATTTACATTAAATTAAATGTTATAACTATCATAATCACACAAAAGTGGATTTTGATGTCCACTGTTTCAATTCAAGGATTGCATTGGTCAGAGATCACTCATAAAATAAGACTATGACAATATTCATGGTATGTTTTATATTATTATAATATTATTTTTAATTTTAATTACCATTTTTACCATCAACTGTGGTAATTAAAATAATTACCAATGTTTGTACAAATGATGTCTAAATATAAAAGGGATCTATTTAAAGAATTAAACCTTTTGATTCCAAATATTGAATTCATTTTTCCAAATTGAAAAAACATATTTTTTTAAAATAATTTAAAATTAACCCCATTGTGAAAACGAGAAATTGAGTTATTAAAATGTAAAACGCATCAAATGATTGAAACATGTTTATATATAATTTCAAAGTGAAATTCACTGCAATTAAAAAATTAATTAAATGATTAAAACATAATCTAATAATGAGTTAAAATAATTTGAAAATATAATACAACAATATAATAAAGTTAGATGAAAAATCAATTTTTAATTAAAATGTAGTATTTTTTACTATTCATTATAAAATGATTTTTATCAGAAAAATACAAAAATTTCAACCAAAGTTATTTTTGATATCCCAATTATAAATAAAAAGATTATTTGGTCATATATAACATATAAAAGGGAAAAATTATATTTAAAAATGGTTCACTATCAACAGGTGGTAAAACTACCTGAAAAAAATATTAGAGTATTTATGCAAAAAAAAGATTTATTCCCATTTTATGCCTCTAAAATTTATTATAAGAATGTAAAAACATATCAAAAACTTTTGTAACGATAGTATTTTTAGTTCTATTCATTATCGACCACACATCGACTAGGCTATAAATACCATTTAAATTAATAATATTAATAATTTATTATTTTGCAGAATATCTCAAACTAGGGGGAAATATATAATTTTGGAGAAAACCATTGTTGTGTGTCGGGTAAACTATAAAAAAAAATCATTTTTAATGTAAAATTAATAACTAATTCTTAAATATTTACATACATGAAAGAGTATTATTAATTAATTACCTAGTATGTGACGTCCTTCAACCTTTTGGAAATTGAGTCTTCACAATTTTATTCACTTATATAATAAGTAGTTGTACGTGTCCCTCACAACATTTTCAGATTCCCATGATTCCTCATAAGTTATATGGGTTTTTACAAAACTATATCCTAATGAATCACCTTATTCTTCAAACACTTTCTCTTTTCTATCGAGAATTTGGACTCGTTGTTCCTCATAAGAAATATTATCTTCCGAAAGAACAATTATATACTAAAAAACATGAGATGGATCGGTCAGATACTTTTGTAACATTGAAAAATTAAAAACATTGTATACCTATTATAAACATTGAGGTAAATGAACTTGGTTGGAAAATGATCCATCATTCCACATGATTTCATAGGGCCCAATGAACTATGGAGTTAGCTTCCCCTTTATTCCAAAACATATCGCACTTTTCCACAAAGAAATTATGAGAAAGATATAATCACCTACATCAAAAGAAATATCCTCCCTCCAATTATATTCTTAACTTTTCTGCATTCTATGATCTATCCTCCTTTGCTTCTAAATCAACTAAACACTTTCAACCATATCTTCTACCAATTTTGGCCCCATCAACTTCCTTTTAACAAATCTATCCCAAAAATCTATACATCAGCAACACTTTCCATATAATGTTTGTAATGGTTCCATCTGTATAGTGGAATTAAAACTATTATTATATGAAAACTCAACCAATGAATAGTGTTGGTCCAAACGTCCACGACAATCCATTTAACAAGCATTCAAAATATCCTCCAAGGAGTTAATTGTTCATTTCCTCTACCCATCTGATTGTAGCTAAAAAGATATAAAAAGATTAATTCAGAACCCAATGACTTATGGAGGCCATTCCAAAAGTTATAAGTAAGCCAGGTATCATGATTAGATAAAATAAGTATAGTAACTCCATGTAACCAAAATTTTACATTATTATACAATTGATGAAGTTGATCTAGAGAAAATGTATCTCGAATAAGAGAACCATAATCACATTGTTACAATGACAATTCTTTGGTAATCCCCCTAAAAAATCCATTTATATATATTCCAATTTACACATTATTAATTTAAAAGGTTGAAGAATTATTTTTGGAATCATTTTTTCTACATTGCCTTAATGACAAGTCAGAAACATCATATTAAAACTAGTAATATCTCTTTTCATTAAATCCCACCATAAATACTCTCTACATTCTCTTTACATCCTTATACATCCCGGATGATCTGAAAAATAGGGAACTATTAGAATCACATAACAAATCTTTGTCCAAATATGAATCAAAAGTCACACATAACACTTTCCCAAATCACTAAAAAAATCATTACCAATTTTAAATTCAGAAAAAATACCATTATGAATCAATTCTATATTTTTTACAAGTCATTGTCTTCCTTTTTTGTTTACATAATTATGTTTTATAGAGAAAATTTTAATCACACTTGAAAAAAATAGAGGAATTTGCTACACCAACAACTTCCATTCCAATGTTCATTAAATCATTAATCAAAAGACCACATTCCAAATTTAATATGGTTAATGTAACTTACATTTCATACTCAAAGAATCAACCAATTTGTTTTTGAATTTACATGTTTGGAATGAACCACATAATAATAATCCTTGATTAGTTCCATCCATCTTCTTTGACTCATGATCAAATATTTCTGAGTGAATATTTACATTAATTTTTTTGGATAGTTTATATTTCACATTTAAATCCATACAGATGATTCCTGCCAATTTTAAAATAAAAAAAAACAGAATCTAATTCGAACTCATTTGTATGGTAATTTAACTCATGAGTTTTCAACTTACAAGAATCCAAATAAATTATCTAGTCATTCTACATTAGGAAATAACTAATTCCTTTCAAATAAAAATCAATTTAGATAAAAAAATGCACCATATCTATAACATAATTCCAATACTAGATCATTCACCAATATTCATTTCAATTCCCAAAAACAATCATCATATTCTTTTTTCTAGATAAACTAAACACCTTTTTGCGTTAGCTTGTTCGGTGGGCTAGATAACCCTACAAAATATTCCAAAAACATTCATTAATATCCATCTAATTGAAGAATGATAAGAATATCAGTTATATTTTTTGGTCTTGGCCATTCATCAACAGATTTTGTTTTAGAAGGATCAACAATTATTCCATATTTAGAAATAGTGAGACAAGGGAATGAATTTTTTTGTTCCCAAAACTCAAACATGATGATATTCACATACAATTACATTTTTCAAGGTTTGAAAAAAACCCATTTATGACTTTAAAGCTCCAATTTAATTTTAAAATATATCAAAATTTCATTAATAAAAACATCCACAAACTTATCCTAGAAGTCATAGAAAATTCTATTCATAAGATACATAAAGAAATTTGGTACATTACATAACCCAAAAATCATAACTAAAAATCCATAATTTCCATATCTAGTACAAAAAGTTTTCTTTTTAATATATTTTTTCATTAAAATTAATTAATGGTACCACAACCTCATGTTAACCATTGAACAATACTGTACTCCATAGAGATGATCAATCAAATCATGAATATAAGGAAAATGAAACTTTATCTTAATAGTAATGTTATTCAAGGATTTATAATCATCTTAGTGTCTCATCAAACCATATTTCATTTTAGAAAATAATACATGAGTACCCTGTGGTGATTATCTAGTTCAAATTAAATCGTTATCTAATAAATCATGAAATTTCTTATTTTCCTCTAAAAGATCAATTTTATTTGTTTAATAAGTGGATTTTGAAATTGGAATACCATTAGGAACTATGTCAATAATAAAATCATCTTTCGAATTAAGTATAAAAATAGAAATTTCATAAAAAACAATAATATAATTTTTTACCACTACCACATCATTAATATTACTAGTTTCATTGTTTCTAAAAATATATTCAAGATAGCATTTGTTTTAATTATTCAATATTTTATCATCTTCCGGATATTATATCAGAGGTAAGGGTTCAATAATGATGGGTAAGAGAAACTATTTCTTAATGGAAACCTCTTTAGCACTATAGTCAACATTATCATGGTAAACAAAAAGCTAATCTATACCCAAAATAACATCAAACACAACATAGATGAAAGAAATAGTGGTTGTAGGAAAATTTCATCCACATATAAGGACATGAATTTTTTTATAATTATTTTTACCTCAACATTTCTCCCATGTTTTTTAAACATATTCTCTAGAATCATTTAATGAGTTGGAGTTACCAATTTAATAGAAAATTTCTCAAAAATGAAGGAATGTGTTGGTATTGAATCAAACAACGGTGGTATAAACTAAATGTACAAACAATGAAATTTTTACAACTTCATTTGATGTTCCATCATCTATTTAAGTAGTTGCAATGAATTTCACCACAAATTTCTGTTTATAGTGTAGTTTCTTCACATTGTATGAGATTTTTTCATACACTCATAGATATAATGACCCATCTCATTTCACATAAAACATTTTACTAGATGAAAATCAGGTGTTGTCTTACCACTATGTTGATATTTTTTAGTGAAATTAATTGTCTTACGTCCCATATTACCATATATAAATCACATACCATAATTGAAAAGGCATCCCCCTATGTGATTTTTACCACAATTTTTTTAACTTATCAAATTAATTTTATTAAAATTATACATTTTTTACGAATTCATAACATTTTCATGGAATCTTAATTTTTTATTCCTATATTCTTCATGGTACAAATAACATTGAAAAACTCCATTTCCCCCTTATCTACAGATCAAACAAGTTTCCCATAACTTTAGAGTTCATGAGAATATAATTTCCTTTGATAATTTGGATTTTATCATAAGTAAAAATTATTTATTTTACTATAAATATCTTGGATGAAATTTGGATAATAAATTTCTAGTCATGGGATTTTTTTCTTCATGAGCAGCCACATGGTCATATTCCTACCTCAATTCTAGGAATTGTTTTTCCATCTTAAGGTGACCCTCCTTATGAAGATATTTATCAAGAAATATATTCCTAAATCCATCCCATATTATAGTTTCAATATTTCCACTTTCCTTGATATTAGTAACCATAGATAACCACTGATCATGTTTACCTTCATAAATGTAAACAACAAGACTACCCTTTTAGTCTTATGAACACCCCATTAAATCAAAAATATTTTCTAGTGATTTTGTCCACCCTTCTTCTAGTACAATTTGAGATGACCCTCTGAATTATGGGGTATTTTTTCTAATGAAATGATTCAGTAATGACATGTTCATATATGGATGATTTGACTAATAGCATGTTTGTATATCACCACTATTTATAGCCTATTTCAACTGCACTAACACTGTAACAAACTATTGAATTCCAATTTTGACCATCTCAAATTACTGATTTGGTAGGTTATTTTCCTCTTGATGTCATCCAAGAATGGGTTCCATGTTAACCCTATGTAAAACCATTATAAAAAAAATATATTAAATGATTAAAGATGGTAATATTCAATCGATATATCATTTAAAATTGTCTATAAATTCAATATCATTTATAGATACTCTATTAAAAATATCCTAACCTATAATGTAATCTAAAACTACCTCTTATACCAACTATAAGTCCCCGACATTAAACATTATATTATCTTGAGTTATCTCATGAATTTATATTCATTCAAATTAAGGATCATTTCATGAATAATGTTTTAGAGACATAAGCTATAATTATTACATAACAACTCAAAATATTACAAAGTAAACACATTTACTCAATATCCATTTTTTCTAAAAATAAAACTACATAAAATAAAAAATGATTTTTTTCTTGATAAAAATATTCTTATCAATTCATCTTGATTTAGAATATTTTTCTTACCCATTCTTAAACCCTATGAAAAAATTTAAAAAACATTGTATGAGTACAAACATCTCATTAAGGGAATTTAAAATAAGCAATGAAAATTTTATTCAATGAATACATATAAACCCATGAAATCCTAATTTCCACCCATAAAATATAAGATCAATATCATACCACATTAAAACCTAAGATTACTAAAAAACACAATGAAATAATTAATCATAAAGGTAAATTGTATCATCTATATCTTACATACATTATACCATAAATAGCTACATAATGGGTAACCATCTTGGATATATTTTAGAATACCAATCATAGAATCTTCTCAAAATATATTATGATAAAACTTATCATTCAACTCAATCTCACTATCCAATGAATTGGTGAGAAATCATGGTCTCACACACCCTAATTTTACCATAGAACCTCCCATATACATAAAGAATTCCCAAGAACCATAACATAATAATAACACATAAATCAAGAAAAAAAGAAAAATAAAATTTCATCAATTGAATCACAAGATATCATACCATGATATTGAAAAAATAAATCCCATAGAAAACCCATTTTTAATATACAAATACATTAAAAGGTAATATTGTATTCGTTTTTATTTTAAAAACATTTTGTCTTGTAAGGGAATCCAAATGTTAAATAATGGTCATGATGACAAAAATGTCACTTTCATTGCGTACATTGAAAAAATTAATTTTTTCATTTAGTAAAATTCATCATAGTTAAATATTCCATTTGAGAACCATTGAATGAAATAAAAATTAAAATAGATTTATTATAAACCATATAAAAGAAGGTGATATAAGTTATAAAAATATGCCTCAATGAAAGTAGATTGAGATGAAGTCACTTACCTAGAGTCTTATTCATCACGAAAAATCTTAATATTCTTGAATAATAAAAATTGGTTATTTTATACTTAGGTGAAATAATTTTTAATGTTTATTATACCTTTTTATCAATTATTTAAATATAATAAGAATTATATAATTATTTAAGTTCATATTGAATGTTCAGTCGTTATTCTGTACTTCAAATGAAAATGAATATAGATTGATGTAAATATTCTATATGGTCATAAGCCCATCATCTCCAAAATAACATTCGTAATATTATAATAACATTTATTCATAAATTATACATTTAAAATAAAAAAATAATTTATTTTATGAAAAATGAGGAATGTTATAATCATGGGGAAGTTAGACCTTATTTACGGAAGGGAAACATTTCCATTTTTCGTTAATTATTATGAAAATAATTAAATTATTATTAAATATTTACAGAATGATAATAATAAAATTTACATCATAATAATAAATTAAATATATTGATATATGTCATACAAGTGACGTGGTTAATAAAATTGATTCACATCGCTTCGTGGGGGTGATAGTTCGCACGTCAACACGCACGCCATTATCATTTTTATGTGCATGGAAAGTAAGAATTTAATTGATATATTATTATATTATGAAATTTAATATATCATTAATATCACATATGACGTTTAATTTCATTTTTATAACCGGTCCTGAGAGATGGTATGGAAAAGGAATTAGATCAGTTTGTGGAGGTGATAGTTCAGACGTACGCACGAATGATAAATTATGTTCCCAATACATTTTAGTGCACATGTAGTTAGGAAATGATATTAACATAATAACATCTCAATATATTGAGGATACAATAATTATTATTTCCACTTGGTAGTTGTTTTTTTGAAGTATGTGGGATAAGAAATAAAATAAAAATGTTTAACAAAAATGATACCTCTTCTTAAGTGGTTCACAATTTAAGAACACATTAACAAATCAAAAAAGGGTGTTCTACCTCAACAACAAACTCTAGAATGTGGGTAGAAATTCAAGGATGAGTTTTGGGTTGATTTTTTTTTTGAAAAAAATTGTTCTTGGATAGAGAGTATTATAGAAGAGTTGGTATTATTTTATAGGAGATGGCATGGGAACCCTTGGAAACTATTAAAATATTGAATTAATATAAATTAAATTTCTATCCATATGACTCCAAACTGAGTTATGTCGAAGATAATATAATTATAGTTCTAAATACATGAATCCAATAATTTGTAGACATGTATTGAGTTTATTGTAGACAATATATTTTTTGTTTACAATTTATTTTTCTTTTTTAATTTTAATTGTTGTACAAATATTTAAAATATCAAGAGCCTATATATATTTCTTATATGAGTTAAATTTCCCATTATTTTTTACTTTTTGAACTCTTAGGCTTTATTATATACAATTTTTTAAATTAAAATGTTTTTAGGGGTTTTAAATAAATTAATATATTTTATTTATTAAATATTAATTATGTCAATTTTGACAATATTCACTTTATTGATTTTAAATAAAATCAATAAATATATATAAATTCTAAATAACCATTTAATTGACATATAACATGTCATAGTCACCTATAAACATTATGCATGACATACAATATTTCTAATTATATTAATTTTAATAATTTCAATATCATTTATTCGATTATTCCTTTGATAAATCATTTATTTCATCATTATTATGCTACAATTAAAATTTATTTATTTATTTCATAAAAAATGTAAATAAATTGCCATGATGTAGTTAATCTTATTATCATTCTACTGACCATTTATAATCATAGATATAAGTTACATAACAATATAATAATATTTTTTCTTAATATGTTACAAGATTATGGCATTTTTTTAAATTAAATTAAACATTATAAATGTCATAATCACACCCATGTGACATATAAAGGCCATCATTTCGACACAAGATTTGTCTTGGTGAGAAAAAAATAAATCAATATGTTTATTAATATTATAAGGATAGTAATATATAGTTATATTATTACTATTTCCTTTAATTACATGATTTTCCACCAATCATGGTAATAAAAATGATTACTAAAGCTACAACTCATAATTTATAAAAATAAAATGGACATATTAAAATATTTTTTGAACTCTTGACTATAAATATGGAATTAATATTTATATATTAAAAAAATATAAGTCAAAATAATTAATTTAAAACTAATCATCATTGTAAAAATGAGAAAGAGTTTTGTCAAAATTAAAAACAATCAAATGATTGACATGTTTTTATATCTAATTTCAATGTGAAATTACATCCAGTGAGAAAAATTGAATTAAATAATTAAAAAAATCAAATTATAATTTAAAACATGTTATAAAGATAATGTAAAAATATAATTATATTACATAAAAATGTGGTTTTGAATTATAATATGGAATTTTTCACCACTTAATAAAATATGATTTTTATCCAAAAAATAAAAAAAATTCAACCAAAGTAAATTTTTATGTAACTCATCTAAATAAAGAAATAAATATTTTAAAATTGAACATATATATGTGATAAAATCTATATATTAAAAGGGTACTCAATTAAAAGGCTATAAGACTACATTTTAAAAATATTATTGTTTTTATTCATAAATATGATTTTTTCACCTATTAAGCCCCTTAAATTTAATATAATAAATAAAAAAAATTTAATAAAAACTTGTAAAAATAATATAGTAATTTATTATTATTCCTAATAATTAAAAATCCAAGTGATAACTATCATTAAAAATTATAATATTAATAATGTGTTACATTTTGGTATATCTGAGTCTTGTGTGGAACATAATGTTTTAGTGAAACAAATTTTTCTAGGTTGGATATGCTATAGAAAAAAGTGTCAATTTTAATGTCAAATTAATAATTAATTAATATATATTAATATACATGAAAATGTAGTATTCAATAATTTCCTAGGAGGTTTCAATAATATTACTTGGAAATCTAACTAGTGGTTCTATAATAAACCAATGAGGGGTAATTCTATGACAAACCAATGATTGGTGGGTCTTAAATATCCCTCTAATCCATTGGTTATGGATGGTGGTCATGGGGATATTCCATTTTTAATATTGACTTGTATAGATGTCGACCAAATGGTTATTCCATTTAAAAGAGTGATAAGTATAATTATCTCCCATGTTTCCTTTATGTAGTTTCAATGCATGATATTGGTTTTATAATAATCATTTTATTAAAAAAATGATATTTTTATTCTTATTCTGAAATAAAAGTATTTACTAATTCATAAGGGAGAAAATTATCACTTTTTTATAATGATTTAAGGACTTTAATATTTATCAATGGACTAACGGTGTCCATGTTTTTATATCACTTAATGATATTATTATTCTCATCCAATATTTTTTAATGTTTTTAAGATGAGATAAGGATGAGTAAGGGGGTAGATGACCTCATGTTGATAATCATGTACTATTTTCATTAGATAGATCACTCTTCATATTATATTTATCATATGGAAGAAAACAAAGATACTGATTGAAACAATCCTGTTTGTATTTTATAGTTTTGTTATATATGAGTTTGGCCTAATTATCTATTAATATAAATTAGAATAAATGGTCCAAGTAAAAGAAAGTGAAATTCATGAACTAACTCAATATTATGATATGTTTAAGGTGGAGTCCATATAATTCATGGACCAAATTTCATCCCCATATGTTTATTTAATGGTTTAGTTTAAAAATTTTATAAGTACATATTTATTCTAGACATTAATGTTTCTTTTTAATATTTCTCTCTTGTAGTTTATGTAATTTTATTATTTTATAATTAATTCCTTATGAAATTATATGATTTATTACATGATTTATGATTATGATATTTGATATTTTGGGTATAGTTTTTCAATGTTATGTTCATGTTCTATTGCCCTTATACTTATGTTATGATTGATATCTCCCTTATTTACCCATACTGGTCATACAAGAAGACCCTTTTCTTATGTTTCTTCTAACTAGGATACAACGAAATGTATTAAGTATAACATGTAATTAAGGGTTGTAGTTATGAATAAATAATAGAAAGAAGATGTAGATGTTTTATTAACCATTTGTTTTTGTTTGATAGTTTCCAATGAAATATAGACTGTTCTATTGAGGCAAGTATTCTTATTTATGTAACAAATATTAATCTATTTGGGTGTAATATATTTGTATTAAATTTAATGTTCATTATAGTTGTTCATGTACTGATTAGAGGGTATTTTCCTAATAAGGCCAATGATGGTATATCAGGGTTTGTGAATAATTAGATGGAATTATTGGTCTATATGGGTATCCATATTAAATAAGGTTCATGGTTATCTTATTTAATGAATTTTTTAGTGTGTGGAATATAAATAATTATAATTTAACTTATGATGGATATTTCTGTTAATCCTTGGGTTTTAGTAAAATTTATTATACCTATAAATTCATTCCAAATTATTTAGTTTTAATATGAATTCTAATATTGATATTTTTTCCAAACTAATGTAATTTAAAAGAGATAATTTCTAGTTTTATTTCTTACTAGTGCTCAGATATTTTATTTGAAAATATGTTACACTGATTTTTTGTGGTAACCTAAATCGTGTTATTTCACACTGGACAGATTCAAAATAATGTGTTTTTATACTTACTTATATATGATATTGGAAATATAATGTGTTCAGCTTGGATCAATGTTATACCCTAATCTCCATCATTGGGATTTAGTGGTGATTATTAGTATGTGAAGTATTGCTATAGGGAAATGGTTCATGTTGAATATTTTGGTGTTCAGATCATTAATAAGGCACATGATGTGTTAGTAACATTAGACGTCTAATTATATTAATAATTTTTTAATATTATTATTTCATGTCACATTTTTTCATTTTTATAAATCACTTTCTAAAGGTTTTTGTGTGATTTTTAGTCCTTCCCTTGGGGGAAGGATTGATTTTATTATACTATTAATTTTACACAAATTATTATTTAATATCTAAAAAAAATAATGTATTGTTGATAAGTGATTACTATATTACTGGACGGATTTGGAAGGAAAAATCATTGATGATGTTCTATGCTAATTTCCTCAAAAATTATTACAATCCCGTGAAGTTCACGGATATGTGGTAGGCATTTTTTTTATTTGATATTAGAGAAATGGCTAATTTACCTTTTTTTGTTTGTTACACACTCTCTTCAACACCACATGTGTTTCATCTTGGTCAAGTTATAAACTAGGATACTTCATCATCCTTTTATTCAAAAAGTCATCATGTATCTTCAGATAATCTATATAGTCTATACCAAATATCACCAATAGAATTAATGATTATGACAAACAATTCCCAAAACAATATATTAAATAATAATATTATTATCTATTAGACAATGTAAATAGAAAAACAGGGGATCAAAAAACATTGACAATCTATGAAAATTTATGGAATATGTCAACCCCATTATGTAGGGTCATGAAGGATATATGTATGAAACAAATATATATCATGTTGTCTAGTACATTTATATCACAATATATATTATATTGTTTTAAGATGTGATATAATATATCACATAGAAAAATATAGTTGTGTGGAATATACCACATTCAGTGATATCATCAAACTACATTCAGATATATTAATGAAATATGGTATATTAAAAACCAAAATTAAATATAATATACAAAATTTAATTTATATTTAGTTAAACCTCACTAGAAATTATATTGAGGATTTAGAGAGGAGACTGCCTCCACGCATTCATGTTTCCCCACATCCACATTGTTTGAAACTTTATGCTTCTGAATTGATTTAGAATTTTTTAGCTGGGATTGAACATATAAGTGCATAAGACCAACCATGTTGTTGTCCTCGTTATGGGATAGACATTTTGGGGTGGATCTCTGGTGGATCTGAACACTAGTAGTGAATCAATGAATGTTTAGGGTGGATATATGGTGGATCTAAACACTGGGTGAATCATGGATAGTTTGGGGTTGATATCCCATGGATCTGAACCATGGTGGTGAATTTTGGACATATTATGGTGGATATCCCATTGATCTAAAATTTATAGGGTAGAAATGATAGTTCATGGTTGATATCTCTTCCCTTCTAATGAATCATGATTAGATCAGGGTGGACTCTTGGAAGATCATAACCCTACTAGATAATAAATTGGAAGCTCAATGTGGAACTCAGGTGGATATTAACCCTCATGGAAAATTATAGTGGGTAATGTGGAGTGGCTCTCTAAAGGATTCTGGTGAAATACTATAATGTGTAACTCGGGATGATTCTATTATTTTGGATCTTAACCGTAGTATCATTGAATAAAAATAATTATTTCTCTTCAGGGTTGCCACTCATGGTGTGGTTCGAAGTAATAGAAGTGTAGGCAATGTCAAAGAAGATTTAGATGTGATTGCGAAGTGGCTACTCTTGGGTAGGCATTCTATAATGAGGGACATAATTTTACCTAACTATTCCAAACTCTCGAAATAAGATTTTTTTGGTGATAATATCTAAAATATGGGATTTAGACAAGTGGAAATGTACTTCAAAGGGACGTGATAGTTTTTAACATGTCTTCTCCACTAATGATCTAAAAATGAATTCTTGGTGGTATGGACCAGTATCCTTTAAACTAGGTTTGATTCATATAAGATAATGGGTCAATTACTTTAATCCATGGGATGTTAGCATATCCTATGTGAAATTATAGGTTAATAATCATGGTTTTAAATGGTTCTTGTAACACCCACATATTAAATATGATATTTCACGTCCAATTGGTCAACAATTTAAATATGATAAGGAAATGGAATTACCCTATTATATAATTTTTTTCCTTCTTCATGGGGAAGGAGGAACATGTCTCTAGTATTGTTGATATAGTCGTTATTTCAACTAATTCAGATGATTTTTCATTACAAATTCAATGTGAAATAATTCCAAAATTTTGTATGGAAGGAAGATTGATTGTTCATTGTATATCAACCTGTAAAACTTCTTTGGTCTATGCATTTTTCTCAGCTAATGACCATAAGAAATATTCATTCTAAAAGAAGATTCAACATTAAAATTTAAGGCAGGTTATCTATCCTAGAAATGTGAAGATACAAGGCGAAGCTTCAATACTTGTGTAGGGAGCTGAACAAAAACAAGGGTATCATGGGGGAGGAATTTATCATATGGTTGAGCCCATTAGTGCTACTAGAATTGTTTCATAACCTATCAAAGCCATTCAATTTGACTATGATAGATAAGAAGGTGAAAAAATGATAGATTGAATAAGTCTAAATAATCTATTGTTTTTGATGTCATAGATTACCATAAATATTGTATATCCTCTATTTATGTAGATAATGGTAAACTGTATGTTTTGACCCATGGTGGGACATCTTCACCCAATCGTTCATGGGTTGAAATAGTAGTTGAAAGATAGGTAGGAATCTCATCTGATGATGATGATTCAAATTATTCATAGAATTCAATACGAAGGGATATGGATGATGATTTTTTATGGATATATCTCTTAGAAATTCTAATAGAAAAAGAAAATGGACATTGGTGGATGCTTCCTGACAACCAAGTAAAAAATACATGAATGCTTTTGTTAATTCAAAGGGATTCTAAATGGTTATTTCTCAAAAATATAAATCTTCTAAATTGGTGTAGGATAAAGATTCCACCAAAATTATGATTTTGGATGATCACATGAATCGGTATTGGAGTTACCCTTACAATTTTTCTAATCTCATGAAGAATTACAATGTACAATTTGGAAAGGCCTCATATGTGTAATGTATTATTTCATGGAACACGAAAATTAATGGCACAATCATAGGAGACTAGGATGGTGAATGGAAAATAAGTCTTCAATAAGAAAGCTTAATATTAGTTTTTTCTATAGCTCGAGGTGATATTCACTATGATGGATCCAAATGTGTTTGGATGTTGTAAATATTTTGGGGTCTATAAGCATCTTTCTCTAAACATAGGGTATGGATTTCTCTCTAATTTAGATATGAAATTCCAAGACATATCTTGGAAATTCCGATTAGGGGAGATTTTTCCTGCATCATCGTTTTATGAGGAAAAATGCCCCCTATAGAAGACATGGTAGAGAGGTCCACATCCAATGGGTAGGGTATGATATCCTTAGAATATGGGTTTGAGGGTAGCCTATAAGAAGTGATTTGTGTTTCACTATTATCTTGGTGTGTTCATGTTGTCCATTTATCATTTTTTTACTTTTATTTTCCCTTAATATATTTTTTTTCGTGGGATTGGACTCCAAATCCATGACTAGACCTTTTTAGTAAACATCAATATAAATTATTTAAGGGGATTGTAATGTTTGAAATTAACAATTTAATAATTAAATAATCATATTATATTATTATTGAATAATAAAATTAATTAAAAATATATTTTAATGTGTTAAAATGATTATGATTAATTATTTATAAATAAATCTACCCTTGAAGTGTTAATAGACTTCTTTATTATGTGGATAAAATAGATATGATATATAAGCTAGTCAATAATTCTAAACCTAAACTGATATTTCTATCCCCATTCTTTAACCTAATTTATTTCCACATAATGAGAATTTTAGTGAATGTTTGAAATGATTTTGTGATTATAATGGATATTCAATGATATCCAGTACACCAATAATTTATATACTATTATGAGTTCTTCACAAATCAAATATTAAAGAAAAATACATATAATAAATGTAAGGAATTATATTTATTTTATTAAATTTTATAATCCTAGTCATAGTAATTCATTTTTAATAGGTTTATGTATTTTAACACAAAGAAATTATTATATATTTTTCTTTAAAGAAACACAATTTCTTTGATAAATTTCGTAACATGAAAAATAGAGTTTTAATAATTTGTGATATTCTATTTGTTTTATATTATATAATGTGAAAATTATAATGTAGTAGTTGGATTGATGGGAATTAATTTTACAAAATAAATATTTGAAATTATTTTTTATTGTTGTATAACAGGAATTTAGTGGTTATAAATTATAAATAATAGAAAATAATATAATTTTCTGGGTAAATAGTGATGTTTTTTTATCAATATAACTCTTGTTATACATAATGAATATGAATAGTAATAAACAAAATTAATACCTATTTATTATTTATTTTAATCAAATATATAGATTAAATATTAAATAAAAAAGTCACCTTTTATTAATAAATCTTACAAGGAATATAATATGTATAAATATAGTATTATTCATAGAAATTTATGTTTATCAAAATGGTTTTAATTCTATGTTTTACCCTTATTTAAAATGAAATTTCATCCATTTATAAATAATATGTCTTTTAAAATTAATGCAATAATTTTAATCTGTATAATTGATATATTTTAATATGTTCATATTTATATTTGTTCATACTTATTAGGAAAATAGTAAAAACAATTAACAATGATTTGTACAAAAAATTGTTAACCAGGGTTAGGATAACATAGGTGATATAGATTAAAATATGAAGAAATATGTACTATAATTTAACTATATGATGAAATTTTTATCTTTTAATACATATATTTTAATATTTTTAACTTTTTATCCACATTACTTGGGTAAGAAATTATTATATTTAAATCTTTCAAAACATTACATGTGTATCATCTCCCTCCCATACAAATTGACACCATCTACCTTCTCTTCCTAAAACTACATAAGCCTTATATAAAAAAAATAGCAACTTGAATACCATTATAAAATCAATACACTTTTAATATAGGATTTTATTAATCATAATTTTATCATTTCAAGTACTAATGTGTATTTTAGATGATGTTTATTTCTTAAGAATTATATCTCTTAACGGAGTACTTTCAGTTTTATTTATTCTTATACCTCTTCTAAATATATGAAATAAATTATAAAATAATTAATTAAATATATTTTAAAAAAATTTATTATTAGAGGTAAAATATTTTCATCTTCATTTATATCAAATGGGAAATGAATATGTCACACTTTTATATGTGTGGATGACAGCCTCCATGTTGCGGTATGAAAAATTTTCCTTAAAAATAATTCATAATTGGTTATTATGATATATTTAATGTGTATATATGGTATTTATTAAATAATTATTCTCATTTAATATTAATATATTATATATACCTTTAACCTTCCATTCGTTGGGAAATTGAAACATTACTCATACATATGTGTGGACTACCACCTCCACGAAGAGGTATTATATGTTTATTTCTATATTACATGGAAGATAATAATGAAAGGTTTAATGAATATATATATTACATTAAAGATATAATAATTATTCCTTGATGTTTAAATATTATTTACCTATCATTCATTCTATCATTCGATAATTATAAACATCCCTCTTTAATGAGTACAAAACATCATTTCCATAATGTGGTGTAATTCATTATTTATCAACAAATTTTTATGAATGATTATTAAATAGTATATAATAAATATAACTTATAAATATTTCCTGAAATATATGATTTATAATATAAAACCATTCCTATTTAAAAGTATTGAAACCATCAATCCAAAACATTCATGGAATAAAAATCATTTTTGACACCAATGATCATTTTAATGAATAAGTTTTTAATAAAAAGATAATTTGAATTATATTGGAATTATACATAGTAATTTACATATTTATATGGTTAAATAATATATTTATAATAAATATAATTTTATTATATAGTTTATATGAACATTTTTGATGAAATATAGGACAATAGGTTTGGGGATTTTCTTATAATATCATTTAATTTTTGGATATTACATGGAAAATATTTATTGAGAGTAATTATATAGATATTATCCTTCAAAAAAATTATTTTCTTCACATATTTTTATTATTAGTATTTTTATTTATTAATACTATTCTTTCTATTTGGTAAATAAAATGATGGGAAAAATATTGTTCTGGAAAATTTGACATTATCCATTTTTTGGTCGATGAACCTTTAATTCAATGTTCAGTCCCTTAATAAATAAATAATTCTCCTTAACATAAATTAAATATATTAAAACTATCATTTTCACTATGTTTAAATTTACATAAAACTGATTAAAGTGTAATATTTTTTGTGAACAATTTTCTAAAACATGTAAACTTCTAACATTTTAAAAATAATTGAAAGGAGTTATTAGTTTCAACATATAAAACATGATGATATTTTTATATTAGAATGAAAATTATTTTATTTGAAACATATATTAAAATTTTTCAAATTTATTTTCAATTAAAATAAATTTTTAATTACTGTTGGAAGTTTTAGTTAAAATGATATCAAAATAAAATTATATTTTAACTTATTTTCAAATAATGAGTCAAATATTAATTTTTTGATATTTTTCCTCATTTTGAAGAAAAAAATTATATATTTTTAGTATTCTCATAGGATATGATGTTATGATAATATCCAGTTTATTTCCATATAAGTCTTGTAATCAGACTGATTTGAGGATGAATCTAAGAAATTAGTTTCTTTTCAATTTGTTATACTTTTCTAAAATGACGAAATGTTATTGAAACATATTTACTTAACATGGGTTATTCTGTGATATATAAAGAATTTTTTACAATATTATCTCACTCATGAGTATGAATTTGTTATATGGGGGTAGGTAGGTAATTATATAGCCCTTAAACTCATTGGGTAATAATGACCAAGTTCAGAAACATCTAAGATATGAGGTACTTAATAAAATTTTCTGAGATGGTGAAACATAATAAATGTGTGATACTCCTAATAGAATATTTCAAGTGATAGGGTCATAAGAGATATTATTTGACATTTTTCACAATGATATTATAAGGAGTGAAACATGAAAAAGGAAAAGATTTACTATTTTTATGTGTCTTCCAAAAAAAATATGTCTTACACTTATGTTATTTTCTAATGACTGATGGTTTATTATTAATGATTCCTCACACATAGAAAATATTTGTTTTTTTGTAAAAAGTATTTATTCGATGACTTATTAGTGATGATCTACAATTGATTAGGTATGATTTTTGTATGTAATTATCAAGATCTCATACCCATGTGCTTAACTTATTCTCTCATATTATCATTCATTGATATCTCTTATGTATACCCTAACTGAGCATCTATGGTCAAACATCCTTATGTTTCTCGTCCCTATGTAATCAATAAATATTTGTAAAAGGGTATGTGAAAGACTTTTAATTTTTTGTAAGAAATATATTGGGAATATTGAAAAATTTATTGAAAATGACTAGTATATGAATAATATAAACCATTATTAATATCATGAATGTAATATTTTTAAATATATTAAGTATTTATCCAAAATGATAAAATATGAATGAAAAATATTATTCAGTTTCTTTTGTTGGTATATATTAATGGTTTAGTAATTTTTAATGATTAGGAATAATGATATTTTTTAAATTCCCAAGGGATATGATCAGGAATATGATAACATCTTAAATATTTGATAAGGAAGATATTATTTGGTTTTTATATAAAATATATCCATGGGTAGATACATGAACGTTGATGTGGTTTTAGAATTGATTAATATAGGGTTAACCATTATAAAAGGGGTGTATTGCGTATTAAGTCAATCATCACGACATCATTATGAGTGGGTATAAGACTATAAACCTTGATAAAAACTCTCAGCGGATATGATTGGTTTAATTATCATTTAATTTTTGAAACATTATGAAAATTTTGATTAGATGATGATGAAAAATAATATATGTCAAACCAAAGGTTTTTTTGGATTAGAAATAAGGTTCCATGATTTAGACATCTAATTAATAATTTTTATTGATTACATGAATACTCTCTATGATTACTATTTATCACACAATGTTGTTGGTCTTAGTAGATAAACCTTTTAAGAATATTGTTAACACTGAATATGGATTTAAATTCAAGGACCATACTCATGAAGTACCAAATAAAATGGGAGTTGGGATGTGAACTCATGTAGTTATTATATACAAACTATCTCAATGTATGAATTGTAACATGAATGATGATGACCTTAAAAATATCCAAATGATGGACCAACTCACCCTGGAGACTTTTTTTAGAAAAAACCACCTTCAATCATGGGTTTCCTACGATCCACTAATTTCTAGGAAATATATCAGCACCCCTGAAAATAAATTTTACATATATAGTGTTTAGAACATAAAAAATGTGTCTGATATGTATATCATTTTTAAGGCGAAACAAATAAACTATGAACTCTTATAAATAATACGAGGAAAGAAGTGGAAATTAACTATATGACCTGAAAAGAGTATAATTTGATTTTTTGAATATAATTAATTTTTCAGAAAACTTTATTCAAAAATGGAAGAAGAATTTATGAGATAATAGTAGAATAATGATCAAATCATTTGTAATTATGAGGAAAATTTAACTAAATATGCATGGTATTATTAAACTTGTATCATCTATCATTAATGAAAATTTTATGAATTATTCACATCATTGATAAAATGTCTTTAAAGGGAATTTTAAATAATATAGTTTGATATCTACAAATAAATCATTCTATTTGATATAAATATAGAATTTTATATTGGATACACTCACTATTCACATGGTTTTGGGGAGAAAATGATAAATATATAATTTTTAAGAAATTATAATAAAATAATCCCTTTAGGAAAGAAAATAATTTTTCTATAATGAAATAATTAAATAATGATGCATGAAGAAAATTACATCATAGGTTGTGGTAACTATATTAATTTTTTAAAATAGTTAAATCAATAAAAACAATACAAACATGATGTTAAGAGACCAAAATGGTGAAAAACATAGAACCAAATATGCCACCAAAAATCAATGCCTTTAATTACATTGGATATGAAAATAATTCCAATTACTGCATGAATACAATGGATGAACAATATAATTGGAATCAATAGCCAATAAATCCCAAAGAAATTTGAAAATCCTATACCACCAAAATGGTCTAAGTGGTTAGGAGAAAGATGTATTAAATTGTACACATATAATCCACACTAGAATTCCTTATTTATTTTTTAATTCCATCTCTACAATATCTTCTATATTTTAGAAATTTTATAATGTTATCACATCACCACCTTAATTATTATATGTTGAGTTAGTAGAAAAATATATTAATGTTAAACTGATCACATCTCACATTTTTATCTCCTCTCTGATATAAATTTGAAGGAATGTGTTTCCTTCAAATAATATGATTCAAACTCTAGCTGAATTTATGGTGGTTTATTATAATTGATTGGCTCTCTTTATATAAATTAAATATCAATTTATAGTTAATGGAAATATAATTTGATATTCTAGACCAAATTATGATTTTTATTAATGTAAGGATGAATATGAACTTCAAATAGAAGTAACTTTCATTTTATGTGTCTTACTAGTAATTCATAATAGTTTTATATTTATAATGGTTGGGGAAAACTCAAAATAAAATATATTCATATTGATATTGATTATGTGGATGTAATTATTGAATACATTCATGTTTTTACCCTAAAAATCAGGTTCTATTTGTAAATTAATCTTCTACCTGGTCTTTCACATATTTTCAAAATCGATATAAAATGAAAATGACAACCCATATAATTTTAATTATTATTTGTAGATTTTGTTAAATGAAAATACACTTAATTCAATGAAAAAATATTTATTATCCTGGTGTCTTTTGGCATATATATATATATAATCATTAATTGAAATAGGTATACAATATCATTATATAATAAATGTCCATAATATTCCAATAATTTTCATTTCTCTTCTAAAACTGGTTGGGATTACCTAAATAAATACATAGGAATGTAGTGAGTTATGAATCCATGTAAGGGAATATTAAAAGTATAACATAAATTAAAGAAGTATATTTGATTCAAGAGGTATAACATGATGAAATAGAAATGTGGTAATCATATTAATGAACATTTATTCATGATATAATTTATAAAATAAATGAATCATAGGAATGTTGAAACAATATAAAACATGACATCACACACATAAGTTAAGGATAATTGCTAAAACATCATGACATAGTGTTCATATGATAAATTCTCATTCACCATACATATTATATCATGGGATAAAAATACAACCCTTTTAATTTTAAAGTTATATAATTTTATGCAAACCTGTCACATTCCAATTATGTACATGAATTTGGGTGCCACAACGATTATACAACATAATAAAAAATTTCCTCACATTAAATAACATGATTAAGAAGTGTGGATCGTGTATATATATATATATTTACCATTTCAATTAAGTATTTGTAATTCTTGTTGAATAAAATTTAGTTTAAATAGGGGTGGGTATAGAAAACAAAATATTTGGTTATAAAAAATCACAAAATAATTTCACCAGAAAGACTAGTGTACGTAATGGTTCATTGATTAGTTTAATGATAGTAAATGGTGGAATATCAATTTGTGGCAATCACAAATACACTGATGTGATCTGTAAATTCAAATAAAAAAAGAAAAAATATAAATCTAAATGTTGAATATGATGAATATATTTGAATAAAAATGAAAGGGAAGAAAATACCTTACCCTGAAAGGGTTCTTCTATAAGCTTTTTTAATTGCATCTTAGAAAGAAACAGAACATATTTTAATATATTTAGAAAGAAAGAGGGAGGTTAAATTGTTGATCAATGGGGTTTTATTGAAGACTAATGATATGTTTTGTGGGTATTTATATAGAAATAGGGAAATTCTATTTTAATTTCAATGCTTTGGTTTTGGACTCATAGTAACAAAATAATAAAAAAACCAGACATTCCAAATTTGGTTACAATGGTTTCTTCTCCAGAGGATTGATTTCCAATAAGATATTAGGATAGTAACTAAACACCTAAATCTAACACAACCAGTGATGTGTAAGTGTGCCTTGATTAAAATGGTCGTTTATACCATAAAATTCCATATATGTTTTGTATAATTTTTTAGAGGTTTTTAAAAATAATAAAATAACATTAAAAAAATTATGTTAATGATGAAATACATTTTATGGTTTTGAGGCCCTTTATTTTTTTTATGACATCAATTTTGGGATACTATGATGCTATATTGATAACACTATATTTATACCATATTTAATTTTTACCCACTAAATAGACTATCTATTAAAATTATTAATTGTTTCCCAATGGATAATTAACAAATACTAAATTCAGAAATAATATTTATTTAACCACATTATTTTCCATAATATTATAGTTTTTATATTTACATAAAAATGATTATTTTTTAAAGAATACTAGATTATATGAAATAAAAAACTTTTATTACTCTTATAAAAACCACAAAATACTTAATTAAATTATATTATCAAGTATATTTAAATTTGAATTATTTAATAATAATATTTAATGATAATAGTATTTTCAAATAATTTTATAATTTATAAAAAAATTTTTTTTATTAAAGATAAATATTTCATAAAAAAATTTATTTCTTAGTATCAAAATATTATTTTTATCAAACTAATTATGTAATATTATATAAAAATTAACAATGATCAAGGATAAACATAAATAATATTTTATTAAAAAAATGACATAGAGTCTATACTTCTAGGGTCATGATATATGAGCCCTTAATACACTCTGGTATGCCATAAGGGGAACCTGTATTATAGTTTTAATATATTATTATTTCTTAGAAAATAGTATTCTGGTTGTGATATCGATAAGCATGAATGTATCTTGTAAACATTATCCTTGTGTTTTTTATTTTGAATATTTTATTATGCTTGGTTAATGGAAAAACTAATGATTCTATCACCCTCAGAAGATTTGATAAATAGGATTTATAGGGAATGATCTAACCAGTCGATGCCATCACATATTTATTCTATGTAAAATAATCATTATCATAAAATAAAAAATATACTCATCCTATCTGTCACTATCAAAAACTGTATTATTGATTGTTAGGATACCTAACTATATATTTTGGATAAAAATGGCTAATTTTTTAATGGTCCCAAAGTAACAATAGAAATATTGTCTATGTATTTTCTATATTAAAATTATTCTTTTAAAAGGGAATTTAATTTATAATTTTTTTGTTACATTATTCTAAAATTTATATATTTTAAACATGAAATTATATTTAATGGACTAAAACAGATGATGATACATCTATTTCATCACCTCTTCTGGATCCCATGTTTCCTCCTCAAAATTTTGGTTTTTCATTAGTACATTGGCAAGGAGATTTTTATTATTTCATAGAATAATGTCTCTATGATCTAATACCTTCAACCATGTATATTTATATAGAATATCATTATACAATGGTATCACCACTGGATTCAGTAAATGTGTTCAGTTTGGTAGGTACTACCTTAAGAGATATACATGGAACACATCATTCACTTGAGATAGGTAAGGTGGGAGTGCTAGTTTTTAGGCCACAAATTCAATGTTATCAAGCATCTAAAATTGGATAATGTAACATGGAGTATTCATTACCTTCTTACCAATGATCAAAATATTATTCCATGATAATATATGATTGAACAAATTATCTATGATCTCAAAATCTAGGTATCATCATTGATTATCTTAATAAATATATTACTTATTTTTCATGAGATTCATATAAATATTAATGGCAAGATAAATAATTATAACATATTTATTAATATCCGGTCCCATCATATTCTCATCTCCAACACCATTCTAATTTGTTGGTGTTAGAAAACTCTTACCAAATTCATACTTATTAGGTGTAATTTAAATGCTATAATAAAATTGATGTAATTTGACAACTCCACTATGGGAAAGTGATGATATCAGCATCCTTGAAAAATCCATTTAACATGGTCTCATTATATAATCATAAATTTGAGTAGTAATTTCTTATTGATCAACCATATGAGGATGACATGCAATGATGAAACTCAACTCTATATCCGATGCTTACTAAAGGCTTTTTCGGATCATATAGGTAATCCTCAAATATTAATCAGACAAAATAGAGAGCATAACTCAATTATTTATTACCACTTATATTATTTATTTCTTGGCTAGTTGTTAAATATTCAAGCCTTTCATTGCTTTATTGAAATGCATTGACATTGTATGGGGAATGAAAACCACCAAAAAAAATTATTTTATTTATATGTTAATGAGATTCCAATTATTAAATCAATGTATATGTTTTACCATTTACATACTTGAATAAGAAATGTTTGTATCATAACCTTATACTTATATTGTTCAATATTTAATTTTTTCAATACAAATCATCGAGGAATAAATTATAAAATCCCTCTCCTAATGTTATCCTTCTAGTTGATCTTATTAAGAATAGATTGTTTATTATTTCATTGAGTAATCTATAATTATTTTCCTTTTATGATTCCCATGATTATACATTCCATGTCAAAGAATATTTTATCCCATTAAAGATTCATCATGGATCAGGTTACATGATATTGTCTATATTGAGAATATACCACATAGTTTTCCTTTTTATGATGGTAATGTAATGAAAATTAAAAATCTATGATCATGTCTAAACAACTATGTGGGATAATATTGTGTATCTTTTGGATAGAGATATACTTGAGGCTTTTATTATCCTTATATATGTCACATTATTCCCTATAGATTTAATGTTAAAAAAATTCCAATGAAAAAATTACTACATTCCATTCTAGATCATGTTTTATTTATGTCTTCTAATGGATCATTAATTAGTTAGAGTATTTCATATCACATTGAATTTTTTTCATATTTACACAACCAATTCCCTTTTAGGATGCAATGTGGTAGATCAAAAAAACTTCCACATATGTGGGTAATTTTAACCTAATTATATTTATTGTAAAATTATATACCACTTAAAATCTATGATCTAATTCATTAAATAAGAAAAATATGACTCCCCTTCATGTTCTATGTATTGTTGGTACTAAAAATTTGGAAAAGAATATCACATGTTTAAAATAGTAATTCTCTAATCCTAGGACACTACTTATATATAAATCATAGATGTTCTTCTCAGCCACCCATCAATTTCATATATATTTAAATGATCAATATATATCATTTTATAGATCATAACATTTATTTCCAATATTACATTCTCCATCCAAAACACTTATTCATAAAAATTTGCATAAAAATATTCCTCTTGCAATGTTTTCAATACAACATTTAAATTATCCTCATGTACCTATTTTATTTTGGATTTGATAATAATATCATCTATAAATGATACCAAATATTTATTTAGGTACTCCCTAAAGAATATTAATTAATTATATGGATATATCCGGAGAAATATTGGGTCCAAATGGAATCTTTATGAACTCATTTGTTCACATACCAAGTATGAAAATTGGCCTTGGGGATAACATCATTATTCAACATTACATGAAAATACAAAGATGAAAAATCCCCCATAATGAAGTTCCAGGCTCCATGTAGCTAATCAAGAAAGAATAAATAAAATTTATAATATATAGTTTCTTAAGTTTGTTCATGGTGGGGTCACTATACTCAATACATATAAATATTCATTATTCTATACTAAAAGGACCAGTGCATCCCATAGCGATGCACATGGCCTTATAAATCATGCATACATATTATTCTATAGTTTCATCAACATATTTTACTATTCAACATTGGAAATTATATATGAAGTTTGGGATGTTGTAAAATATTTATGGATATGTTTAATTAAAAATCAACCACTAATTTTTGAGAAAGAAAAATAAATTCATTGGGAAGCACATCAGTGTATTCACTTACAATGGGAATTTCATCAATGATAATATTTAATTAGTCTCAATAATTTTATATAGATATTATTTATCAAAAAGAAATAATATGCTTATTTGAGATGTTTTTTCTAATGTAGATTCATCGTCCTCCATTTATTTGTATTGAATAAAAGTGTGATTGTAAATACGAAGGATAATTTATTTGTCTCAAAAATACATATTTCATTATAATAATGAAATACAATCCTTTCAATAAATGGAATAAAATTACTCTAATGAGAGTATTAAATTGTTTTAAGGAATATTAGTATAAATAATTTTAATAGGGGATGATTTATATACATTTGATGCATTAAATGAACCATTTTTTGTTATCAATAAAAACTCGTTATCCCATATTTTAGTTGGTGTTTGAATATTTTTAGAAATATTTTATGATATAAAATAATTTTTAGGACAAAAATAAAATAATTGTTTTACTTTTCTAGAATGAATAACTAGAATACCTATCAACTCATTTTTGTCAGTATTCACCTCAATATTTGTGATGTTAAATGGTCACCATTTCAATCATGGAATTACTGGTTTGTGACATTTTTATCATCAAAATACTTTGTCATAGTGTATTTGTTTGAATGGTGTATTTATTACTTGATTTTAAATCATTGAACAACATGATGAGTGTTTAAGTGATAATTAATTTCTTCTTTTACATTGGCGGGTTCCTTCTATTGACAATAGCTAGCTAGGTTCCCTTCCATCCCATATCTTAATAATTTATTTATCACCTTTAGTAAATTTAATGGATTATTATTTAAATTATTTTGAAAATTAGGATATTGGAATTTCATACCCCTGATATATTTCTCTATCACTCTTCCAAAATTAAATGCAATTCTCCATGTCTGGTCCCTATATTAATGAGACCCTTGAGATTCACTGATATCCATTGTGACTTTTTGGGAACATTGGATAATCATTTCATAGAATTAAATGTATTGATCCACTAACTATTATAGTAAATTATAATTTATACATATAAATAATTTTTTCAAATTAATATTGGGTTCAATGAAAATATTAAAGTAATATTATGTAAGTGTTATGAAGATCTCAATATAAAAACCATTGGTTTCATCATCATTTAACTTGAAGAAAGATAAATACCACTATATTTTATGTCAAATTACTCATAGATAATATTAATCCAAAAATATTTCATGAATTCATTCCTCCTCATTGTTTTGATTTCATCATTGGGGATCATATATATGATCAAGTTACACCATTGATCAGATTTTACATCCATGAAACAAACAGTCCATGATAACATCACTTTCATATAGAATTGAATAAAAAATCATATCAAAGGATTTCATCCATTTATATATGATTAAGGGATCATAAGATCCATTGAATTTTAGAGGAGTTTTCCACATAAAGTAATCAATTAAATGTTGATATATAAGGGATGTGGGGCTTATTTGTATTCAAATTTATAATCAAAACATGATTAAATTAATGAAATATTATCATGGAGTTCCCCAATATTGATTTCATCATGTTTGGAATCTCATTTCTGTAGTCATAATTTTTTACATCACATTTCTTATTGACATACTTTGTTAAGTTTTCATCCATAGAAAAAGTGGATTTGGGATGAAAATTTGAAACTATTAAACATATAAATAGAAAATATGAACATTTTAGAGATAACTCATAATTGAAAATTATTCCTTTACTTTTGAATTTATATGTTTCAATAAAATTAATCCATAGTGTATTTTTTAATAGTTAATTTCATGGTAAATTTATTCCCTTCATATGTGTTTGTAAAAAAAATGATTAACCAACAAATTTTAACAGGAATGTTTCAATATGTTTTAAATCGCAGGACTCCTTTTCATGCACCATGTCTTGATCATGTAAATACCAAATATAGCCTTTTCGGGGTTATTACACCAAGGTAAAACTTCTCTACATCCTCATCCCCTTTCAAATTTCAATATGTGGATATATTATCTTGTGAAACCAAGAAATATATATTGTTGACAAATTTTGGGATGTTTTTATATGTTTAGTATTATTATTATGATATTTACTATTTTTTATAATAATATTCCCGTGAAAAAACTAGAAATTTATGTGATACCAATTATGATAATCAATATCATTTATACACTATATTTAATAATTTATTACGATATTTTTCAATTAATAAAATCCATAAATATTATCAGGATGAGTTACTATGGGTAATTAGATACACACCACCATAAATGTAAATAGGTAGATGACATCATTTTTTAATACCTTCATAATATTACCTCAAATTACATTAATTTTCTTAAAATAAATTTGGTAACCTGTTGGTGTATATAAGAAATCAGAGATCTATAATTCATAATAAAGGAATAATCAAAGAATAACTAATTTAAAAAAGTACATTGAGTGAGGAGTCATAACATTATAACATATAATGTTGTGAATAATAATCATAAACATTGAATAACGGTTTAATATTGTAAAATTAATGATTTATTTGATATCAAAAAATATCATAAAAAATGAAATCATAAAAATATGTTATGGATACCTATAGTGACATCATAACTTGTGTTCTTATGAGAACCACACATCAATCATACATGATAAATTATGAGGTAAAAAGTCTCATAATTCATTGGATGACTATATAATTAAATTACCACCAATCACATTCCTGTAAATTACATGTATTTATACACCACATAGATCATACAACATAATAAAATTGTTTATAACATTAAATACCACAATTGAAGAGTGTGGGAAACATAAAAATATGTAAGTAGTAAATAATGTATATGTAAATCTAGGTAATACACTTGAGTGTATATATGGATGTGTATTGAATATATATAATACGGTCATGAAAAATTTTTAGATAATTTCAACAGCATAACAGGTGTACATAACAGTTCGTAGAAGGGTTTAATGAGAGTGAATGGTGTATAAACATTGCATGGTAATCCTAATATCAATATTGGTATTCATAAAACAATATTTTAATATAAAAAATTTGAATTAAAAAGGATTAATATGATGAATGGGATTGAATCAAAAGAAGAGGAAGAAGATCTCTTATCCTGAGAGGGAGATTCTAAAATCTTGGTCAATACCTCTAAATGGAGTGGTAACACCTTGGGAATGATTTTGAGAGGTAAAGGGAGAGTAAATGGATGATAAATGGGTTTTGAGTGAAGATTAATTTGAGTTTTAGTGTCTATTTATATCAAAATAGATTTAAATTATTTATTAATTTCTAAATACAGGTTTTGGACTCCATGTGATAAAATAATCAAAAATTGAAACCCTAATTTAGTGTTTTATAATGCTTTCTACCAAATAGAATTTGTTTCTAATACATAGATAGGATAAGAATGAAAATACTTAAAACAATGACGTTTTTTCTATTAAAGTGAAGCATGAAAATATTATATTGTTTTTATAAAATTATAGTAGAATGTGAGATTTATAAGATTCATTATAGGTTTGTAAAATTAAGAAAATGGATTAAAACAAATTATGATAAATTTAAAATCGTTTTTCATTCATGTATGACCTTTATAGCATTTATTAAATCACTTATTAGATATTATATTTTCATAATAAATACAATATATTCTTTTATTCTTTATTTTTTACATTAAAATTAAATTGTACAGGATTGTTATGAAATATTTAGAATTATATAATTTAACAAATTTTTTACAAAAAATTAATCATTAAATATAATAAGTTACACTATTAAGTTTAATATATTATTTACTAGAAAAAACTTGTTTTAAGATGCTTACCATAGTCCGAGCCATATAAAAATAAAATTATACTCCATCAAATTATAATTTTATTTTTATTTTAAAAATAAGTTTTCTATAATAATTTTTAAAAAAAAACATTTTTTGAAAATTATATTAATTTCGTAATGGATTGGTCTTGTAATTGAATCAAAATATTTTGATAAAATACATTTTTTGTTTCTATTTATCAAATTCATTTACATTTCTAACCTATTATATAATAATAATAAAAATGTAAAAATGAAAATAAATAAATATAATAATTATTTTATTAATAAGAATATATATAAAATTATATACTTTTGTCTAGGTACATAATCCTTATTAAACTCATTTATTCTGTAATATTTATGTGTGCGATGGTTGATGTTTTTTAATGTGGTTTAATAAAAATGGATTGGGACGTGATATTGATAATAATTATGTTCAATCTTACTTGGTTTTTCATGAGTTTATATTTTTTAATATCAGGTTGGTCTTAGTTGATGGTAAATACTATTAATGCAATTATCCCCTAATGCTCAGATAAATGGGATTTTAGCGTATGATTATACTAATCGGTCATATCACTTATTCGTCTATTATCAATTAGAAAAATCTCATCACCATTAACTGATACTAATTTTAGCAGTTAATGTGGAATGGATATATTTTCATAATTTATAATGCCTATAAATATTTTAATCCCTAATATAAAAATAATTTCAATATTTTATAATGGTAATAAAATAAAAAATGAAAGATAGTAGCTGTGTATTCTAAAATGAATTTATTCAATCAAAATTGAATTTTATTTTTAAATTACTAGTTCATAATAGTGGTCCTTATTGAGTTTTAGGAATTTAAGAACAATCACTAGGATAATCTTAAAAAAGGATATATGTTCCCCAGTGCATCACCATGTGGGGAACTTGATATTTTCATTGAAAATGATGTTAGGTTATGGAATCTTTACATTGATTGTCGATAACATTCCATGATCTCTATCAAAAAAAGATTCATCTACCATGAATTGAAGACTCGTGTTATCAATTGTGTGGATCTCAATACTGTTCAATAATTTACCATAATTCTGGATATCATCAATTTGGATTCATGAAAGATGTTATTTCCTAGATAGCCTTCTATATGAGGTATTTTCATTATAAATTTTTATTTATTCCTTTAATAAATTCAAATTCACCCACTATTTTTTTAAATTTAATTCATATTGTCTTTATAAAAAACATAAAATAGTTTTTGGTAGTTTTTATTTTTTATATTTGTATTTATTCAAAGAGTAAGGAAGATAATTAAGATGATTTTAGGATTTTACTAATTATATTTAGGAAATAGATGGTGTATGCTAATTTTTCATGTTTGATTTTTTATACAATGTTAAATTATTAGGTCATATCATCTCAAGAGGGGTTATATTGGTCAATCCTTGAATAATAAATATTATAAAACAATGAATCTTAACAACCACAGTAAAAGGGATAAATTTTTTTATTGGATTGGATCGATACTACCAATTATTTGTGGTATATTTCTGATGGATATTTAATCTAACAACCTTGTTGTCTTAGAATGGGACCAAGTTCATTTGGTTTCATTAATGTGTGAAAAATTTCAATCAACTAAATATAGTTTTTGTAAAAGAACCTGATTTTACATTTCCCTATATTATTGAAGAGTTTCTAGTATAAAATTAATCATCCATGAAGGAACGATGAAGGTTCCAAATGTAGAATGATATGGTGATATCTTATGCCTCTTTCTAAATGATAATTCATTATAAATATTACCAAACTCTTGATTTGGTGCGTGGTGTAGTAATTGTTTAACTAAAAATATTTACACATAATATTTATAGTTAATGGTCTAATATATATAATGATCATAAAAACATGTAGTATATATTCATACATAAATTATTAAGTATTCATTGGAGGGGATTTTTGGATTTGATTATGTAATATGATTGTTAAAAACACTACCACACTTGGACAATAAACAAGGTGGTTGATACTCAATATTGGAGAGAGCGTATTATTTTATCCATGATAATTATTTAATGATATCTAATAGTTATGAATATATAGAATATAAATCATGAAAAAATAAGGAAAGGGGATATATCATATCTTTCTAAGAATAATTTCAAACCATATGTCTGTATAAGGATTATAAAAGATAATAAGTAGGTTATAGAATCACGAAACAAGGTGAGAAATATTCATTATTTAACCACTATATCATCCAAGGATAATAAATAATATGAAATTTTCATATTTGTTAATATTTTTTTATTTAAATAGTAATTTTATTTTAAAGCGGATTCTAGATTAAATGGAGTACCTGACACGCAACAACGGGTTTTTTTTGAAATCATATATTGCACACTAATAATATAATATTGTTATATTAAATGGTAGTTACCACCTAGCTGGTTTATAAAAGGGAATTAATAGAACTTAATTACATATGATTATATATGTTTGTTAAATGTTTTTACATTCATCCAAAAAAATTTAATGGCTTAAAATGTAAATGAATCAAATTTAAAACATAATTTACATTAAAAGGGAGATTTACTGTCTTTTAATGGAAAACCATTTTAAAATATATATTTTCGTCACTTTTACATATTATATTAGACAAAATAATTTTCTACTTTAGGATTGGGATATCAAAATTTACTTTGGATTAAATTTTGATATTTATCTGACAATGTTCATTTTTAATTAATAGTGAAAAAATGTTTTATATTAATTCAAAACTGCCTTTTAATATATTTTATTTATATGGTTGTATTATCTTTTTAACTGATTTTAATGTGTAAATCGATTATATTTTTACCATTTAACACAATTTTGACCATTGGAATTAATTTCAATTTGGAAATGGACATTAACAAGTATCAATTTTTTGATGGTTATTATTTCTTAAAAACATGATTTTTTTGTTTTGATGATGGGAATTAATTATAAATATATAAATTCAACTTCTATGTTAATAATTTGGTAAAATTGACATCATTTTTGAATTTGGAATATCAAATTTAGATTAGATTGAATTATTGTAATTTTATGAAAACCATCAATTTTTGATGAATAGTGAAACCACTATGTAGTAGATAAAAAACTGACTTTTTCATTTAAATGAAATTTTAACGCATCTGTGAATTGAATTTCAAAAATATGACATACATAGTTGTCATTAGTATGTAAAATTTGGTTTAATGGGATGAAAATAGTTTTTGGTGAATAGTATCTTTTTATTTTTATTAACCACGATTAAAGGTAATTAGGGTAAGATAATTAGATTTATAACATTTGATTTAAATTAAAATAAAAATGTCATAAACATGTATTGTTTTACAAAAAAAAAATTCACATGGGGTTATAAAAGTTATATTTTCAACTATAAATATTCATTTTATGTTTAAAATTATTTCCTACATAATGGTATTTTCTTATAATTTTTTGACTTCATAAAAATAAAATTATTTATGACACAATGATGATAGAGTGTTTACGTCATTAATGGATGATTTAAATAAATAAGAATATAAAAATTAAAATAATATCCAAAACTTGTGCAATAATTATTGGATTATTTTATTTTGATTATGGGCCACCTTATCTTTGATTTAAATATTTTTGGACCTTTAGAAACTGAAAAAATTATTAATAAATTAATATTTTCTAGCTTTCTAAAAGAGCCCCCCTCCCTTATAAAAATCCATCACTTCCTACCAATTTATCACACTTCTCAATACCTTGGATCGTCCAAACTAAGCTCTAATGAGCTCCCAACATCCCTCTTTTTATCCTAGAATCCATACCTTAGGCAGAAATCACTTCTAGAAAACCTTTTGTTTCAAACCTTAGGGAGCTACCTGATTTAAAGGTAACATCTTCTATTATGTTCTTTTGTTTTATTTTACGTCTCTAACACACTAAACTATATTTATTCTATTATTTTATAACAACACCAGTATTCTAAATATACAAGGATGTATTTATGAGAATTATTTGAGGGACACTTACACACACCTCCATCTAACGGGTAAAGAACATATTGTTTCGTTGGACGGTGAACTATTTCCTCACGAAATGATGATTGTTCAATTATCTCTTACCGCTTCTCAGGGTGGCCATTAGGATGGTACAGTATCTATATATGATTTATATTATATTTATGTATTCTTTATGCTTCTGTATTTTCCTTTTTATAGAATACTTTCATGGTTCCCATATTGGGTAAACGTGATAATTTAATTAGAGGAAATGCAGACTACAACCCAATCAATGTGATATGACTCGTTCCTTCCATACATGTAACGTATAAAGGATATAATTTTTGAACATATGTAAAATATATGACATAAATATTATACTGAATTTATAATATATCTATAAATCACTATGTTTTCATTTCATTAAAATATTAAATAGAAAGGAAAGTAGCATTCATGCGTAGGTATGTCTTACCGTCTCCATGAATGGTGCATTTCATTTCTTATTTCCTAGTTTTATGTATTATTATAAATATATATATATATATATACATGATATATATGATATATTTGACATCTAAATTATGAATATAATTTTGTAGATAACGGAATTTTGATGACATGGACAATTTATAATTATAACAAGTTCATTTTGGACTCAAATTCCAAACATTGACAAAATGTCCGATATGAGCTCAAATAATTAACTAATTATTGAAGCAAGGTAATATGTAATATAAAATTAATAATAAATTTGAAAAATAATCTTAGAAATGTATAATGTAACTTATGTTCATTATTCGGGATGAACAAGGAACATACGAGCGAGTCAAGTCGGACAATGAGGTAAGGGGTTTCTCATCTCACTTTTAATTCTATGGGTTTTCCAATGTTCGCCACTAATTTATTTCATGTGGTGTATTTTGTACTGAAATTAGATATATATTATCATTATTCCCTTTATATTCAAGTTATTATGTAAACCATTTGGTGGTTATTAACTTTTGGTCATTCATCTCGATTGATTCTAACGTGGTAAGGGATTCTTATCTCACTTTTAATTCTGTGAGATTTCCATTGTTCGCAACTTATTTATATAATGTGGTGTATTTTGTACTCCCATCAGAAATATATTATCCTTATTATCTTTATATTCATGGTATTATGATATTATTTGGGTGGTTAGTAATTTTTTCTCATACGATTCGATTGAATACAGCCTGGTAAGTGATTTTCACCTCACTTCTTATTCCTGTGTGATTCATGGAATAATTAACACTATATCATTTTTTGTGGTGTATGTACTGCCCATAATTGTTTTCTTTCTGTAATATAACTTAATTTATGTGTATTTAAATATTCATTATATGATCTTTCTTTCATGGGGTGCGCGTTTTGAAAGTTACCAAATCTGTAAGGGGTCTTTTCACCCTCCTCTTTAAAGTCACGACTTTCTTTCTGTTATGTCTTACAGTTTCATTTTATAATGTGGGGTCTTTTGATTATATAAATTTAGTATTTTAAATTTCATGTTCAAATTATTTGATACCCTTTAGGCTCTCATCAATTGATTTTATTAATTTTAAAGTGACGTCGTTAGGCTACCGAATTTTTGAAAAATAAATCACACATTCTCTTTCTTTTCATGTTTCCTTTTCATGTGGTGTTTCATTCAAATATCCACAACATGATCTTATTTCATTTAATTATATTCATATACTGAAAAATGATCCATTTATTGATGGGAGACCCTTTTCCATACTCTTTTATTATTTTTTAAAACCATGTTATATAGTCATTATGCAGAAGAAAGTTCGTCTCAAAATTTCTATGTCTTTCTTTCTGGAAATTCTACTGTTTTATTTATGTGAATACCCAAAAAAATTTCATTTCCATGGGTTTTCATAAATATTTAAAGATTATATATTTTATTCTGGAATTTACATACATATACCCTCACTCCCATTCCATGGGTTATAAATGACATAATGATCTTATTTATAAGAGCATTTAAAAATGTCACGATCTTGAAATGAAACACATTTCTTTTATTCTCCATGGGTTATTTTTGAAATTTTTTATTTTGATATATGTGGAGAATAAGAATGTAAATAAATATTATGGTTGCACCCTGATAGCGCACTAATCCATTGGGTAAAGAATTAATCTCTATAGATGACATGTTTCACGATACCTTAGTGAATAAACATGATAATTTTTATAACACATCGGGGATGGACCTTGTTGATATGTTCATGAATGTCTAAATGAATTGTTGTAAACAAATATTACAGTTATTATTCATTTTCTTTTTATTATGATATTCCTATTCTTTCATTTCTTCCACCTGTATGATTTATATGATGTTCTTATTAATATAGTTGAAGATCACATGTCAACCGTTTCACTTGTTTTCCTTACCGAGCATTCTTCTCACCCTTTTCTTTGATGTATGTCTCTAGTTTATGAGATGTTGTAATATTACATAGCATGAACCTATTATAAATCCTTAAAAATGTATTATAATGATGTTTTATGTTGTTTTCGTGTATTATGTTCCTGATTTCCAAGTCACTAGACTTTTAAGATCCTATATTCCTAAAATGTAATGAAAAGTTATGTTCTAAAATGGCAGGATTCTATAGTTGGTATCAAAGGATAATTTAGTTATGTAAATTAAGCTATGAAAAAATTAGGAAGAACCTAATAGAAATGTTAAATATATGAAATCATCCTGGAAATTTGGTGAGTATGGAGTAAGTGGTTTATCGAGAAAATACATCCATATATGAATATGAGCAGAACTATCATTATATGTAAGGATGAAAATGAAAGGTATAAGAAAAACTTTAAATTTAAAACATTTTATACTTATTTTTGAGTTTAATAAAACAGACAACACATAGACCTAGTGACAACTGGTCATGTTGGAAAAATCTGTGGGAATCAAACCAACAACTAAAGTGCGATTGGGATTTATCGCCTACCACTGGACTACGTGAAATCCCTGGTATGTATGACTTATTATTTTTAGATAAATGATTTTATGGGTCAATAATATTGTGAATTTGGGAAATTATGTTTTATCAAATGTATATCCTTACTATAGGAAAATTATTTGGTGATTAAATGATAAAGGTTATTTTGGAAGATGTTTTCCCTTTTTGAATACTATATGCCTAAGGAAAATAAAATACTACAGGATTTTATTTGTGGAGGAATGTTTGATATTTTTATTTTGTAGTAATATATGTATTTATTATGGACATATGGTGATTTGAGTTATTTATAGAAAATTATTCACCTATCAAATAGAATATTTTATTAGGTTAATTACACATTAGTTTGATACTTTAAGAGTAGTCAATGTTATTTGGAGATAAATGTTAAGATTTATTATGGAAGACTATGTGATTAAATCTTTATGAGTTTTGGTTTTCATTCTTAGTTTGTATTATTTTGACAAATTTTAAGGATGATCGTGTATTTAATGGTCTTTCGAGAACTTTGGGTACTTTTTGTTGAATTTTGGAGATTAATAGTATTATTTATGTTTATAAAGGATTCTCCTTTTTGTGGATTATATGATCTTGTACTAACCATTTTCTTTTTAGTGGATTTATAAAGGAAATAGAAATATATTGTTCATATTTTGGGGATTATGTGATTCTCCATAGTATGATTATTGTGCTTTTGATGTGAAAAAGTATTTTTGAATGCTCATTGTTTGGAGAAAAGATTAGTTTTTGGAAGAAACATATTAAAAGATGAAACTGTACATGAAGGTAATATATTTTCTTATGTTTTTATTCTATGTAGTAAATGAATTCCTCAAACTTATGAAAAGGAACAAAAAACAAAAATATTGTTGGTTCACATTTCTTACTGGGAAATCAAAGACCGTTTAACACATCATAGGTTTGTGATTTTCTTTTGGTTAACTTTATCTTAATCATGTTTTATATCACTCTCCATCCGAACTTGACCCTTTGTTTTCTCTTCCACATCCATGATTTCCTACATGGAATCCTAGAATGGGTAAACTTGGGTGACCTTTTTACTTATCATTCTTTCTATTAAAGTGATTGTTTTGCTGATTGTTTTTTCGATTTGGGACTTTAAATAAAGATTCCAACCTCAATTTTAAAATTGTGATGTCTCAATTTCTAAAAGGGGTGAAGAATGTATCATCCCAAAAAAAATAAATAATATGACATTTTAATATTTAGTAATATTTTTGAA
The DNA here is from genome assembly GCA_963277665.1 of Viscum album. NCBI lineage: Eukaryota > Viridiplantae > Streptophyta > Magnoliopsida > Santalales > Viscaceae > Viscum > Viscum album. The sequence goes on from OY728151.1 coordinate 382,763,295, forward strand.
TTAAATTTTAATTTTATATTAAAGGGGATTCTATATTAAATGGAGTACCTGACATGCAACAACAGGTTTCTTTGAAATCTTATGTTGCACATTAATAATATAACATTATTATTTTAAATGGTAGTTAACAACGAGCCATTATATTGGAAATAATTAATATTACTTACTTAAATATGATAATATATGTTTGTTAAATGTTTTTACATTCATCTAATAAAATTCAGAGGCTTAAAATATCAATGAATATAATTTTAAGAATAATTTATTTTAAAAGGGAGATTTAGCGCCTTTTATAGGGGGAACACTTTTTAAATATTTTTTTTCACTTTTAAATATTATATTTTAAAAAATAAGTTTCCTCTTTAGAATCGGGATATCAAATTTTACTTCTGATGAAATTTTGATATTTTTTTGATAATGCCCATTTATTATAAATAGTAAAAAAATGTTGTTATTAAATTCAAAACCGCCTTTTAATATAATTTATTTATAGTGTTATATTATGTTTATAAATGATTTTAAAGTGTAAATAGATTATATTTTTCCATTTATCCCAATGTTGTCCATTATAATTAATATCAATTTGAAAATGGACATTAACAAGTATCAATCTTTTGATTGATATTATTTCTTAAAAACACACTTTTTGTTTTAATGATAGGAATTAATTATAAAATTAATTAATGAAACTTCTATGTTTTTAATTTGGTAAAATATACATCATTTTCCAAATCTGAATTTCAAATTTATCATAGAGTGAATTTTTGGAATTTTTCTGAAAACCATTAATTTTTTATGAATAGTGAAACCATTAAGTAGTAGTTAAAAAACTAACTTTTTAATTTAAATAAAATTTTAATGCCTTTTGTTAATTGAATTTCGAAAATCATACATACATGGTTGTCATTTGTATGTAAACTATGGTTCAATGGGTTGAAAATATTTTTTGGTGAAATGTAACTTTTGACTTTTATTTACCACGATTAAACATAATTAGGTTAATTTAAGGTAAAAATATTGTTATCATAATAAATAATTACCTTGACACATTTCCTAACCTTATCAGATGAGTAATTCCTAACAAAGAAAATCCATGGGTCAATTTTGGGGCCCCATGGTGCCACTTGGGTAAGATAATGACGTTTATAACTTTTTATTTAAAACAAAAACAAAAATGTAATAAACTAGTATTGTTTTACTAAAACAGTTTTTACATGGGGTTACATAAGTTATATTTTCGACTATAAATATTTATTTTAAGGCTAAAAACATTTTCTACATCATGGTATTTTTTTATAATTTCTAGACATCATATAAATAAAATTATTTATGACACAATGATGATGCAGTGTCTGCATCATTAATGGATGATTTAAATAAATAAGAAGATAAAAATTAAAACAATATCCAAAACTTTTCCAATTATTATTGGATGATTTTATTTCTAATATGGGCCACCTTATCTTTTACTTTAATGATTTTTTTACATTTATAAACCAAAAATAATTATATAATAAAATATCACTTTCAAACATTCCAAAAGAGCCCCTCCTCTCCTTTATAAAAAGACCTCACATCCTACACATTTCTCACACTTATCATGCCCTTGGATCGAACAAAATCTACTGAAATAAACTCTCAATATCCCTCTCTTAATCCTAGAATCCTTACCTTAGGCATAAATCACTTCAATAATCCCTTTTGGTTCCATCCAAAAAGAGTTACCCTATTTAAACTTAACATCTTCTTTTAAGTTCTTTTGTTTTATTTTATTTCTCCAACCCCCTAAAATAGTTTCATTCCATTATTTTATAAAAAATCAGAATTCACAAAATAAAATGAAGATTTTATGAGATGTATTCTAGCTACACTTACACACACCTCTATCTAAGTGGTAATGAACAAACGGGTTCAATGGATAACAAACTACTACCTCACGAAACAATGAATGTTCAATTATCTCCTACCGCCTCTCATGGTGGCCATTATTATGGAACTGTATATATATTTTCTATATATTATATTTATTTTTTCAGTATGATTCTGTATTTTTCTTTTTATAGCATACGTTTATGGTTCCCATAATGGGTAAATGTAATAATTTCATTAGAGGAAGTGCGGACTACCTCCCACTCAATGTGATATTACTCATTCCTTCCATACATGGAACATATAAAGGATATAATTTATGAACTTATGTTACATATAACATAGGAATATTATACAGAATTCATAATATACCTATGAATAAATATGTTTTAATTTAATTAAAATATGAAATAGAAATAAAAGTAGAGTTCATGCGTACGTACGACTTACCATCTGCATGAATGCTGCATTTAATTTCTTATCTCCAAGTGTAATGTAATATTATAAATACATACATATAAATTATATATATGATATATATGACATAAAAATGATGAATATAATTCTGTAGATAAAGTAATGTTGACCACATGGACAATTTATAAGTATAACAAGTTCATTTTTGACTCATGTTCAGAACATTGAAAAAATGTCCGATATGAGCTCAAATAATTAACTAATTTTTATTGCAAGGTAATAATTAATATAAAAGTAATAATAAACATGAAAAATATTCTTAATAATGTATAAAGTATCTTATGTGTATTATTCAAGATGAAAAAACAACATATGAGCGAGTCAAGTCGGACAACGGGGTAAGGGGTTTCTTATCTCACTTTTAATTTTGTGGGATTTCCATTGTTCACCACTAATTTATTGAATGTTGTGTATTATTTACTTCCATATGATATATATTATCATTATTCCATTTATATTCATGTTATTCTGTTAATCATTTTGTGTTTATTAAATTTTGGTCATACTACTCGATCGATTACAACATGGTAAGGGATTCTTATCTCACTTTTAATTTCGTGAAATTTCCATTGTTCACCACTTATTTAGAGATTGTGGTGAATTGTGTACTACCACTAGATATATATTATCCAGATCATAATTATATTCATGGTATTATGTGATTCTTTTGTGGTTAGTAATTTTTTCTCATACAATTCGATTGAATACAACGTGGTAAGGGTTTTTAATCTCACTTCTTATTCCTGCAAGATTCATGATATATTTGCCACTATTTCCTTTTTTGTGGTGTATGTACTGACCATAATTTATTCCTTGTGTAATATAATTTAATTTATGGGTATTTACATATTCATTATATGATCCTTCTTTCATGGGGTGTGCATTTTTAATGTTACCAAATCGGTAAGGGATCCTTTCACCCTCCTCATTTAAGTCATGAATTCCTTTATGTTATATCTTATAGATTCATTTTATTATGTGGTGGATTGATATTATATATTTTTAATACATTCCATTTCATGATCAAATGACGATAGACCCTTTCTTTTCTCGTCAATTTATTTTTTGAATTTATAAGTGACGTCGTTAGGCAGCTGAATTTTCCTAAAAGAAATGACGTTGTCTCTTTCTTTTCAAGTTTCCTTCTCAAGTGGTGTGTCATTCAAATATACATGACATGATCTTATTTCTTTATATTATGTACCTATACTTCAAAATGTTCCATTTTTGGATGGAAGACCCTTATCCTCGATATTTTATTATTTTCTAAAACCATGTTATATAGCCGTTATGCTGCAGAAATCTCGTCTCAATATTGCTCTCTCTTTCTTTGAAGAAATTATTTTGTTTTCTTAATGTGAATACCCAGACCTATTTCATTTCTATGAATGTTCATAAATATATAATGATGATATATTTTATTCTAGAATTGACAGACAATTAACTATCACTCCCTTTCCAGGGTTATAAATGACATAATGATCTTATTTTTAAGATCTTTTAAAAACGCCACGGTCATTAATTGAAACCCATTTTTTTATTCTTTAGGGGTTATTTATGAATTGTTTGATTATGATCTATGTGTATCAAATGAATTTAAATACATATTTTGGTTGTGACTTGATATCTCTCCAATGCATTGGGTAAATAATTTATCTATAATGATGACATGTTTCACAATACATTGGTGAATAACCTAGATAATTTTTATGACACCTTGGGGATGGAACATGGTGATATGTTCATGAATGTCTAAATAAAATATTATAACCACATATTCTATTTATTATTAAACTTATTTTTATTCTTATATTTCTATTCTTCCATTTCCCATGCTTGAATGGTTTATATCATGTTCTAATTAATATTTCTCAAGATCACATGTCAACTATTTCACTTGTTTTCATTACTGAGCGTTCTTCTCACCATTTCCTTTGATGTATGTCTCCTGGGTATGAGACACAATAATTTTACATAGTATGAACCTATGATGAATCCTTAAAATTGTATTAGAATGATGTTTTATGTTGTTTTTATGTATATGTTCATGCTTTACAAGACACTAGACTTTACAGATTCTATGTTTGTAAAATGGAATGAAAAGATATGATACAAAATGATAGGATGTTATGACCACCATTATGATGGAAAGATATAGTTCATAAACTGGTTATGCATCCCATCAATAATCTACTTAAATATGGAGATATTGGATGAATATTATATTTCATTATTGGATAATTATCCAATGAGTTTATATATATCTAACAGTATTTATGATGAAATAACATTAAAATTTATCCTATAGAGTGTGTATCTCAATTAATGGAATTTATGTAAGTTAATTCATAGAGAAATAACTAAAAGGGTATGTTATAACCAATTACCATACTTAAATAGAAATGGGAAATCATTTCCATGGAATTCATCATTAGAATCCCCCATATAATCTTAATGGAATTATTTTATTTCATTGATAGTTGGTATTTTTAAATTCTCAGAACATTTAATTTACATCAGATAACACTTATCTCCGTGTCCATTTCCTTGAATAAATATTAAGAAAGATCTATATTTTTATTTAATACAACATTATATTTTATTTGAATTATATCTATGTTTACATTGAATTTCTATTGAAGTATTCCATAATATAAGAATATATATTTGATCCTTAGGAGAGCACACCATCTATAGATAGATGCTCAATTTTATGGAAATATTTACACCTAAGAGGATATTTCATGATCCAATTTTATATATTCTAATGGTTTTTTTGATGAAAACAATTATTTAGTAGAAGTTTATTATAACAATTTCAATCACTCATTATTATAGATGGCCTAATATGAATCCTTATATTGAAGAGTGTTAAAAAATCTAATTTTGTAGATAAATATTTATAAAGAATGATATAGGGATATAGACAATATGTAGTAATTATATAGAAATTTATATCAATATAATATTTCATTATGGATGCTCATAGACTATATAAATTTCAGGTGGAAAATTATCGACAAGACTAAGAGTTCGATTATAGTGAAAATGTATTTTTATAAATTTCATCTTGGAAAAAGGTTATGATATTTGTAATGAATGTAATTTCTTTCCCTATTTATATTATTATATTCTAGATTATTTATAATATTTGGACAATTATTTATCACTAGGAACTTCCAGTCAATTTCTCTCATATTCGCAATGTATTGTATTTATCTCTTATATAGAAGTACTTACCTGCCCCTTAATGTGTAATGAAAATCACGGTCATACTAATAGATAACGACATCTCTTATGGGTAGTAATAAGTGGAAATTTTGGATTTGCGATAGAATGTTTTTTTATAGAATTACACCCACCTATTAGAATATTTGTGAAAAAAAATAAATTTGGGGAACCTACATGGGAACCAGAAGATGTGATAGAACAAAATTATACGTAGATATTTGGAATAGAGAGTTGAAATTTAATGGGGGAATTATTTTAATGGGGTGGAATGTTACATCCTGATATTTAATGATATATTTTTCAGTAAATAAATTTAATTTCTTTGATATCATTCTTTACATACAAATTGTGTTTTAATGAGTCACAATTTATATTGAACTGCTATTATTTAATGGGATATTTTTCTCATTATCTTTTGAATGTAAGTAATGAATAATAATAAATAAATTATGAGAACTAACTATGTATAAATATTTAAAAATAATTCATTGTTAATCCATTAAATATAAATGAAAATCGAATCACATGAAGTTAAATAGTGTTGTTTTAAAAAAACTTCTTATATGAAAAATGAGTTTTTTCATCATAACATAAATTAATATATATTAATTAATTTTATTAATTTAAATTTATGTATTATAAATGACATTAAATGGTTCCACATTGTTTTTCTTATTTTACAAATCATATAATTTGAGTAAATCATGTTTTATGGATAAAAATTATTTTTTCTAAAAACTATTTTAATTTCGTTTTTCGTACTTATATAAAAATAAATTTCTACCACTTATAATAAATTATTATTTTAAAATAGATTAAATATTTTAATAATAATAAGTAATATTATTTAATAAATTATATTTCATTTTTTGGTTATAATAAATAGTAAAAGCAGTTGAGGTTTTTTACAATTTGTTATGGTTAAAAAGGGTTTACGAGTGGTCAACCAAATATATAATCATTAAAATATCAAAAAAATCAATTTTATTTTTTGATTATATTTTCCACTTACAAATCAATTATAAAATATATTTCATTTTGGAGACACATTTATTTACTATGAAATTATAAAATTTTATTATTTTTCAAAATTCCAATTGTGTAATTTCCATCACTTACAAAAGCACACAACCTCTCCTTTCTTCATCATATATAAAATAAATTATGTATATATAACCCTTTACTTTATCACTTCCTAACATCCATAATAATTTCATAGAGGTTTTTTATTAGAATATCATCCATTCATGGCTTAAGGTGTAAGCTAAAAGTGTTTTGTCAATGAAGATATAAAACTCTTAAACTAGTACATTAAATATTATATCATATTATTCATTGTATATATCTATCTTATATGTTATAAAATAATTAATTCAGTATATTTAATGATCTAAATTCTTATTATTATGTTTGATCAACTATTCCCCATATCATTTCCATCAAATGAGAAATAAATGTATCGCCCATTCATATGTGTGGACTACTACCTCCATGTGGCAATATAATTAATTTTACATCATCATAATTATTTGTTGGTTATTATGATATATTTAATGTTAATATATTATATTTATGACATAATTATTTTCCTATAATTATAATATCATATCTACCTATTTACCTTTCTATATGCTGGAAAATATTAATGTCGCTCATGTCTATATGTGGTCTACCACCTCCATGAAATAATGTGGTCCGTTTTTCATTTACAAATTAAATGGAAAATAATATAGAAATATTAAATTATTATATATTTTATTTTTGTGATATAATAGAGGTTTTGGAATGTGAATTATTTTTTAAATATCGTTCATTTTGTCAATGGAAAAGTTGAAAGATCACTCATGTGTAAGTACGAACTACCATCTCCACGAAGTGGTTTAATTCATTTTTAATAAGAAATTTATATAAATGATTATAAAAGATAATAAAATGAATAAATATTATACAAATTTCATGTTTAATATTCTAGATTTTTTAAACCATCCCTCGTGTGGATGCACTGACACTAGGGAATGAAAAAACCCAATGAAAATGAAAAAAACACTCCCGAATTTTAATTTTGTGGAATAAATTCATAATAAATTATAATATGAAACCATATTTTAATTATAAATTTTAAATTATTTATGAATATAGTTATATAATATATCAATACTAAATATATTATATATATATATATAATATTTTAATGTGTATGAAGTAATATTGTAATTTAGGTTATGAGTTTATGTCATAATCTTATTTCATTTTGGGGGTTTCTCCGATCAATTACCATCAAATGATATTAAATAAATATAATCCTTTTATACCCAATTTTTTTTTCTCATGTAGTTATTTAAATATATTTAATTTCGAAATAACATTTTTGATTCTCTTTTTCACATAAAATGTTTGAGAAATTATATTTAATGAATGGTTAACCTTGCATCTTTTTTGGACGATGAAAATTTTCATCCAAGTATATAAAATTCAAAATAAGTTTTGGAAAATTTTTAACTATAAACCAAATGATTAATTTTTTTTATATGTTTTACATTATATACTAAATTAGAAAAATAACTACCATCAATGAAATTGTTTTTCATAGAATTTATTTTTGAATTTTTACACTTGTGTGAAAATAATGTTATCGTTTACCATATACAAATTGAAAATATTTTACTCCATACATGTATATTATTTTATTAAAATAGTCAATTATAATTTTCATTTGTTATTTTCAAATATAATTATTTTTCTCAATATTAGTTTATTTTTTAGATTAATTTTTTTTATATAAAAATATAATTTCTCTGGTTTTCAAACAAAGGTTTGAATATTCTTTTAATGGTAGTTTTCATCTATGTGAACATAAATTATATATTTTTATTCATCTTTGAGGATTTCCTATTATGATACCATAAGAATTATATCACTATATTTTATATAATGATAATTCTTTTAGGTTGATTCTGTGAAGAGGGTTTTTTTCCATGAGGTTTTCTATGATGAAATGATGATATTTCATTAATTCTAATTTAATTTACACTAGATACGATATTATTATATTATTAATTTATTGGGATCTTATGGAACACAAATGGATGGTTTTCATCTGATGGGTGGGATGGAAGTTATATAACCCACCAATTCATTGGTTAATAATGATAGATTTGAGTAAATCCTAAGAGATGATAAAGTTAGTAAACTCTTCTGAGATTATAGAGTTGACTATATAAAAGTTACTCTTAAGAGAATATTGAAAAGGACATGGTTGGAATTTAATTTTTTGGACATTTTCTACAATGGAAGTCTTCAAAGTGAACCTTAAATATTAAGTGATTTTCAATACATATTTGTGTTCAACAAAATAGATCTTATGTATATAATTCTTTCTCAAGGAAGATGGTATATTATAGACGATTCCACATACATACAATATATGTCCTTTGTTAGGAAAAAGATTCATCCCATGACATATCTTTCATATTATTTCATATATTAGGTTTTGTTTTTTACATTATAATCATTTTCTCATATCGTAATGTTTATCTCATTCTGAATAATTATAATTGATTTATATCTCATATGTTTTCCCCTACAAAGAATATGAGCCCAACCATTCTTTTATTTTCCTTCCCCTGGTTATGAAAAATGGTTTTATATACTGTGTGTCTAATAAGTTTACTATGTGGGAAGAACATTGTGAGAATTATTTAATATCATTCATGAAATTAAATGATTTTTATAAACATTCTAAAGAATATTTAACTTTATTGTTTATAGAGATGGATTAATATGAAATATATTTAATATTAATCTAAAAGGATGAATTATTAATGTATGAAATGTATTAATGTTTTTATATTTTTTTTGGATTTGGAAGATTGCCTTTAAAAATATTTAGTACAATCATATCCTCTTTTATTAGATTCATTGGATGTGAATGAATATTAAGAATATTTATTTAATTTTTATGAATAAGAATATCTGAGGAAGAAATATAATAAAAATAATATTTTTGATACGTTCTTGGAATTCATTGAAAAGTATCATTAATTGATTAAGGAATTATAGAAATTCATATAAGAATCAAAACTCTATGATAGGTCTATTACATGTGTTTTAAAAATAGCGATTCATAATGAATTAAGGATATTGGGAAACGTGGTCAATATTATAATCCAAAGAGTAATTTTTTGAATAATGTGAGCACAAATATAGGTATATTGTTTTTAATTAAAAAATTTGGGTCACTATATAATTAAATTTCTATATGTGGAAAAATGTATGTGATGAGATAATTATAAGTTAAATATAAATATATTTTATAATAAAATATTCCTTATAACTATCTATGGAAAGGAACAGAATATGACCAGGGAAACTCGATATCCCAAAAAAACATCCATAAGGATATTATTTTTCCATACACCTGGTAATATTATAAAATATATCTATATTTTTTTTAAAAATATATTAAATTTAATTTTGGGCCCCACTTATAAAATTAGGTCATAATGTTTAATGATTCCTTATAATATAAATATATGTAATTATGTAAAAATTTTAATTTTTTTTCTTTCAAATATTAAATATAATATTATGATATTTTTATAATTATTATTTAATTAATTAATAAATTTTTAATAGACGATATATTTTTAAGAGTGAGTATCAATTGTTGGGATTTACATTATATAACAATATACCATAATAATTTTAATTTTAAAAAATTTATAAGCTCCTCAATAAAGTTTTTTTAAATTATAATAAATCCTAGATTAGGAATAATATTTTTTAAAATATTATTCAAAATTTATAATGTGATATTTTCATGATAAATGTATTATTTTTTTAAAAAAATATAAACCATGGTAAATGTATTTTTACATGATGAGGATAATGACTAAATAAATATATTATATATGATATTGGAATATTTTAAATTATTTAGATTATTATTATGAAATATTATTATGGATTGAGAAATTGAATAGATTAGTATCTTATAAATCCTATAATTGATGGATGAAAGTGTTTATATTTTACCATTTTTGTAGAAAATTTTATGTTTTGAAAATTTAATATATAAATAAAAATTTCAAAATCATAATATTATATATAATTTATATAATAAATTAAATTAAATTATATTTTTTTATACTTATGTTTTATGAAATTATTTTTATTTCAAATGAATAAATTTAAGTTTTTTTACTTTTCACTCATTCCTATTTTATGAATCCAATTAATTCTTATGATTCTCAGTTATCTATGTTCATGTTAATAAAATTTCATCTGTACTATTCCGTAACATAGGAGTATCATGCTATTTAATTACATCATATATATGTTAATTAATCTATTATGAGTGTTTTTTGTTAAATAATTCGAAATTAAATACTTCCTTATAATTATTATTATATAATTAGTGTTAAAATAATATGATATATATATATAATACTTATGTTAAGATCTATGGATAGTGGGACATTGGGGTGAACATCCACTTGATTGGGAATTTTAGTTATATATATAATGGAATGGTTAACTACCTAGTGAACTAAATATGATAATGGGACGGTTTTAAATTAATAATGATTATATTTCCCAATAAAAATTAATTTCATATAACATTTTTATATGTTACATATTCATTTCTGTTAAATATTATAATTAAATTTTAAAATTATTTCATAACCTAAATCATTAAATTTATAAAATCTATATATTAATGTTTATTTGGAAGGAATGAAATTTATAAATTTAATCAAATAGAAACATTCATGAATATGATAAATTATTGACATATAATTTACATGGTTTGTATAAAATATTTTATAGGGGGAAATTTACATATTGTATAGAAATGCATGGTTGTATATTCATTGTAATGTAAATAATGAAAATTACAACTATCAATAATTATTTATGATCCTAATTTGTATGGTTACCCATGGAAAATATTAGGATAGGTACACCAAATATATGTATCCCTAATAGAATTATGTGTATATACCTAACAAGAAGTTTTGGGTATAATGGTCTAGGAAACTCTAAATGTTATGTAAATATAGGAATTGATTTGGGATAGTACAAAATATTTATTATGTGATGTTCTTTTTCATCCATATATATAAGAGTTCTTTATAATATAAATAACTTGACTATGATCCAAAATAGATAGGTTATGATAGATAATTTAATGTAATCAATGTATTGTAATATATAGATCTTATCCCATTTATATACATATATATAATATAAATATGGGATATATATCTATGTGAGAGTATATTCGATAAAACTCATTTTTGATGACATGTAAAATAATATACTCATGTATAAAAGCATCCAATCTGGAATAAAATTGAAATGAATCTAGTATCAATAGTATATATTTGGTCAATTAATAGAATATAAAATTTCCATTGTAAAAATGTATTATTACTGAAAAAAATAATTAGAAAGCATGTCAAAAAATACAATATATTTTATATACTATGGAAACAAATTACAGATGAGATTGTTGAGAACGATTGTCGAATGTATAAATTTGACATCACATTCCTAATCACCGATAAAAATATTGAGTTATAATTTAATGTAAACTCAATAATGCTTTTTAATGACTCAACGAAAGCCACTGGGGCTCTACCAAAGTCATTGGTAAGTAGGGTGTACCTCCCAAAGCCCACCTCTAATAGGCCTGGGGATGGTACCTAACATCAAGTAGGAATACTATACATATGGGAGGCCTTAGCATAATATAATTGTTCACCCTCATATCCATGAATACTAGACTAATATATAAAAGTAATAACTTGAGTAATAAGTGTACACATAACTCTAACAACCATAAATATATTATAATAATATATAACCAAACATAGATGGTGTAAAATATAGGCCCACCAAACCATAAAAATTCTCACATAACAATCGATAATAATTTTTTTATGCATGAAAACTCCAAGGTCTGAATATGGTCATGCTGACATTAACCCCTACCACCACTATGTACCACCCAGACATAGTCCACCTATATCTCTATCAAACTATCTATAATTTATATAATACATGAGGTGTGTGGGTATAACCCATGTAGGGATTATGATGTAAATGACTAATAGGATGGCCCAAAATCACCATAGAGTAATCAATTTATTAAAATAGGAAACTATAAACCATAAATAAGTTGGTAGAGGAAGAATAACCCTAATATGCTCATTGAAAGTACCAAAGTTACCTTGTAGGGTTTTAGTCCTCATAGGTCACTGATTGTTTTTTTCACTCCATCTATGATTCCCTGAGCCAATTGATCTTTCATCACATGTACCCTCATTGTACCTATAGTAGAAGATACATGACCCCTTGTTATAATGTATGGATACCAACTCTAATAGAATATCCAATTCCCCAAAATATCTCAATATAAAAGGGGATAACTGATATGTCGATAGAGGATCTGACATGTTAAAATAGTGGGGTGGTATAATTACACTATCTTATATATCGGTAGAGGATATTACATAATAAACCCATGGGGAGAGGGTATTGCGGACCCTATATAAGATGGTTATAGGTAACTACTCAAGTATTTAAATCAATCCTTAGGTAGGGATTTCATTTACTAAAATGCCTGAAAACCAAGACTGATCCATGTAAAAAGGATGTGGTATTTAATGCTCACATCACCGTGTTCAAAAAATCTATCTTCACAAGTAAGGCCACAATAATATTCTACAAGTAATTAACCCATTATGGACTAATCATATGGAATATTTGATTCTAATAAGAAGATATATCCAATTGGTGGTTTTGGAGGAGGTACACGGTGTGTCTCGATCGGCACACAATGTGTAGAATCTAAGACAAACATAATAATATTATAGAACCCACATGGTGTGTAAAATTTCCATATATAGAGAATGTGATTTTAGGAACATTTTTTGTGGTATGAGGCCCATCTTGGTTATGATATGAGTTTCCATATGAAATTTATTATTCTACCGAAGTACTCTTCCACTAAGGATAAATGAAATGTGGTTTGGTTACACAAAAAATGTGTGACAAAAAGGGTTATTGGTTGTGTACATTCTTTACAATAAAAATTTTTCATCTAGAGTCAAACAATATGTGGTCTAAGACACAAGTTGCATGATATTTTTATCCACCCGAAAGACTAAAATACAAGCCACTGGTGTTACAAGACATGTGTTACGCTAAATATAATTATAAGTTGAGTTGATTTTTCTAGAAAGATAATATTTACTACATATATTCACTAGTATTACTATATATTACTTTTTCATTGTATAAATTTTTTCCAACAGACTGAATACATACTCCATGTATTTTCTAAAATCTGATATTTGATTCTGGCCAATGATAACTAGGAAAATAAATCCATAATATTTTAAACAACCATCGGATGCCTAAAAATGTATCCACATGGAATAATCTCATGTCATCCTCATCTGATACTAATTAACCAGTATTCCACCACCCCAATAAAAAATTCCCAAGCCAAATTCCCAGCAATAAGTCACAAAGAGATTTCTATTATCGTAATGATTTAGTTTGTGCGATGTTCAAGTCACCAGTAAATAATCAATAATCGGTGATGTGAAAATAAATAATGGTTGGAGGAAAATAAATAACCAAAAAAGGGAATAAATATGATTTCATCATGTATTCTGTCATTTATTATAGTTTTTTAATCTAAAGAAACTATGGGATACTTGAATATTTAATAAAAAAAATTCATAATTCATAATTTCAGTAAAATCATAAGTGGACAGGTCTATGAAAAATACTATCCCGTATTTATATCAAGTGGAATAAATACATAAAAAAATTATTTGATAACATAATATTACAAATAATTCATTTATTTCTATCAACCATTGGTTATGAATTATCCATATTCATCACAAGTGGAAATATTTAGGTTGTATGTTCAAATTTATCTTGATCCTCATTGACTTCCCTATGATGTTTCTAGAATTGAAAAACCCATTAAATCATTTCTTTTTTTGATAACATAATATAATCACAAATATTTATTATATATATAGAGAATCTCGATGAAAATATTAATTAAACTTTATAATTCAACTTTTTATGTAAATATTTTATAACCCACCAGTGGATGTGAACCACTATGGAACTCAATTTTAATGGAACATATATCACACCTATATTGGAAATTATTTCACAGAATCAATCACAATCCCAATTTATCCATTTTAGACAATATTCAAAAGAGAAAAAATTTTTATAAAAGATTATATTACAAAAAAATTATACATTTATATTATTTTTCTTTTATAATATCAATGTTACAATGACACATGTTATCTATATTGGAAAAATAAATCCACTTGGGGTATATAAATTAATATTTAAAATACCCAAATATTTAAAACCAGCTTTGTTAGACACTCCCCTACTTCATAGAAATTCACCAAGAAAGAAATAACTTAATCCACATTTTGATGGAAATGTGCTCACATTAGGTTTTCTAGCTCCCACAGGATCCATTAAAGATTCTCATTCTTCCAAATAACAAAAACCTATGGAATAACTTGTCCATGATTATTCCTCCCCTTCTCATCCCTAATATACCCAGGGGTTTATGAAAATATAATTCTATCATTAATGTACACATTTACATAGATGATAACATGCAATATATCATGAATGTACGTCCTAGTTAGTCACATATGGAAAGAATAAAAACCCATTCCAACTGAGATACTAAGGATTTGTGATAATAAATCATTTCTACCCTCCAATAGATCAATAATAGAGACATGAATATCATTGATAGATCACCACATCCTCAAATATTTTTATCCCATTCCAAGGTGAGACCTTAAGGAACACATGATCTCTATCCCCAATCTCTATTATCTTAATTATTATTATTAATAATACATATAAAGAACATGAGATATATTAATCGTCTATTGGATGATATATACCATATCTATTGTTTCTTCTGTCACTCATTCATCATAAGTGTTGTCTTCCCCGTTTTAGACCAGTATAAGGGCATCCAACTATGTATCTAATTTAAAGACTAATATGGTAACATAAAAACGGAGGAATGATTTATTTAGTTTTATAAAAAGACAACTATTTGAAAATAGACCTCATTTATTTATTGAAATACCAAATCATATGACTGATTCATGTCATCATGGACCGTATTGGTCACTTCTGTCTATCCATAAATATAGGGATGAAAAATCATGTTGACCTGGAGCTATTCCATGAAATCCTCTATTAATACTTTCCAAAATAGGGCTTTGAAATGATTAAAATAGTACACACCCATCTTCATGGGAACTCTATGATGTCAATAGATATACTACATGTAAAAAAGATTCTTGTTTTCCACAAACATATAATCATTAATGTAGAAGGAGTGTGATGAATTAATTGAGTCATTCAATGATAAACTAGTTAGCATTATGAACACTCATTGATCATTAGATTCCCATAAAAAAATACATTTGTATACCATTCAAATTAATCTCTAGTACATTGAGGGACTTGTTCAATTCCATTGATACATGATGTTCTTCCTTCACCTTGAAACAAGTGAGGCATCGAGAGAAGAACACTACGACGACACGCTCCTTTATCCACTTCCCCCAAGGTCACCAATGATAATCTTGTAACATAATCAACAATACAGGTTTTACCACTAAGTGTTTTGTATAGAACTACATCAGCACCTTTGAAGATAATGCAATAATAACCTCTATCTATCCCCAAAGAGGAATAAGTCCTCCTGCCCATAAAAAACCTATCTAGAGTACTCCTTATAAATATTTATTGAAAAAATATAAAAAATAAATTAATCCAAGTGGTTCCTCCCTAATTAACATAATCATATTACGGTACATGAACATTGGTCAAAGATTCACCACTGCTCTTTTGTATAATAGGGACTATTTTAATGAAAAAACATACTCTAGAACCATGCCTAATAGCCATGAATGATATTTCATACAAATATTATCTTCCATAATGTTTTTTTTCCTTGTATTATAGACTATATTATAGTAATTTTTTGATCAAACCACCCTAATCACCTCTATTGGAATTTGAACTCTCTGTAAGAGAAGATATACCTAAGACTCTTCTATTTATAATATAAAAAACCGTCCATTAAGAAGGTAGTGTCTCTAATCATTCATAGTGAAAAAAAATATACAATCTATAAATCATGGATTTAATAAATCTATATGTTGGGTATTAAGTATAAATATCATTATCAAATCACATAAAACCACATTATCAAATGAAATACATCATCTGCAAGCCTAAAAAAACTACCTACTAAACACTCTTTTTTATTATTAATAGAATGGGATCACCCATCAATCTATTTCATAACACCTCAATGAAATAAATAAATTTCTCTAACAAAAAATTATCCTTTTTTATATCAAATTATTATGGGAGATGAAATTCTAGATAGTTATTCTATATAACTACACTAATAGACTTAAATTACAAAGAAACTCTTATACTCCATCAAAATATAAGTTATATCTTAATTTATCTCTTCCTTGATCATCACTATGTCAACATACACTCTTTCCTCTATGATAACATGTCCACATTAGTGGAGGACTATATTTCAGAACCAAAGATTCCAGATCATCCCATATAATTGATTCTCCCAACATATAACTAGAAATATAAAATGGTTATCCATCTTCCCACATTTCATGATCATCAAATAAGTATGTCGTTGATTGGAATGTTTTGAGCTGAACTAAGAAAGGACTTATGACCCTTTTAGTGAGTCCCATAAATATTGTTGTGAAATTCTTCTAAACAAAGGGATTCATTATGTACTCATAATGACCATAGTGACCTTGGGATTTCATATTTAGTATATCCTTCTCACATACTCACACAAAGAGGAAAAATGAATTTATGCTAATCAATAATTACCACTCAACACCTAATTTTATCAAATAAATCATTTATTCTTAGAAACATTTATTGATTATTAATTTTCACCTACATTAGGAACTGATTTTCAACACACAACATTGTCCTCCTATATTCATTATTTAAAAAATTCATTATCTACCAAGTATGTCATAATAGGTATAATTAATCCATTTAACTAAAACCATCCAATTTCACCCATATTTTTCTATGATTTGAAATGGAAATAATATATTTTTGAAAATTTAAAAATAGAACATGTGTGAAGTAAAATTTATAAATAAATTATTATAATAGTTGGTACATCTGGTACATCCTTTGGGAAATACTCTGTATACACTTCCACCACAATTAGAAAATCATAAGTCTTTAGATTATGTTTCTCCATAGGTAAAACTAGAAAACCTGTGGGATATTGGATAACAGATCCTTTTCAGGATCCTAAATCATCCATATTTAAAATACGTCTTTCTAGTAATAGAAAATAGTTACTTATTTACCCATATAGATCATAGTCTTAGATATAAAAAAGAAATCTGGTCAAGGGTAAATAATAACTACTCCAAACAAATATTAATTATTATTTTATGATTTGGATGGGTCTTTGCTTATAGAGTCTTTTATTGGGTTTTGGATTCATGATAATTATTAGAATGTATGTATAGTTATAAATAATTTATGAGAAACAATAAAAAATTATTATGTCAATGTGTAGGGTGAAATAGGGGGCATGGTGATGATTTCTAGTTATTTAATGATTTGGGTAAACTGTGTTCTCAAAAAATGTGGCCCTGAATTTTTCATACAATGAAATCTTCATGGTTTGTGTATAGAATTCCAACACCATATACCCAAACCATGCATGATTTTAAAGTAGATAAAAAATTTCGATTTATAACTTGAATCCATTTGTAAATAAATCATTTCAAACATCCTTTCTGGTGATATCTAACAATATATTTCCCTTGGAAAAAATTAGAGGTCATATCTACTCTAAATAATTTTCTTCTTTGATTATTATAGATCATAGCCATTAAAGAAATGTAAAATATTACACCTTTTATTATGATTTCTTATTTTCTATATTTCTAGGAGGATATGCTATAATGACCCTGACCCAAGTTTCCAGGATTCGTGGGTTACATTTTTCGATCGGTACAAGATATAAGAGACCATTTCATAAATGACCAATTGTATAGTAATCTCGGAAAACTAGACAGTTGATATAAAATCATATTATATCAGAAAATATAATATTAAACATCGTATATTATTTTTAAATACCATTATTACATCAATATTATCCCTTCATGTCAATAATAATACACCTTTGGGGGTCCTAGAGAAAGGAAGCAAAAGAAAATGGTGAGATCAGATAATTTGTAATGGAATGTGTACTACATCAGCTAAATAAGTAAATAATAATTTGCTATGAATAATTGACAGTCAAATTATACCATTTAAATAATAACATGATATTTAAACATATTCAAATATATCATAACTATTAAATAAATCAGATGTATATTAATTACTAATTTTATATTGATGGAATGTATAAATATTGGAATCCCAAACAATATTCAAGACCTAATTCTAATAAATATACCAAAATTGGTATGTCCTTGGACAAATAATCATTCTATATTATCTCATTAAAACTACAAATTCATCAAGGGACTATAAAAGTCTATTTCACACCCATCACTTAATAAGTCTTATGAATTCATCATCTGAGTAAATAAAACAATGTAGTCAACATGATTTAAAAATTTATAATTGTATGAATTATAAAAATAATAATATAGAAGTTCAATACATTCCCCCGTAAAAATAATCAAAAACATCAAAATAAGTATGGAGGATGATATCATAAGATAATAACCTCATTATGGTATAAAATTCATTAAATTGTTTTTAGATATATTAAAATAATTTCCTAATATCATAGAATTATTTTTTGAAGAAAATATCATCTTAATTTTGAAATCAAAAATTGAAAGTATAAAAATTTCCCTAATTTTAAGAAAAATATATTCAATTAACATAACCTTCAAACCATGAGAACTAAACTTCAAATCATTGTATTTTCATGATTGTGGAAAATTATATTCATTCTATGTTCATTTAAACAATGATTCATTTCACATTATTTATAAAAAGTAAGAAGTTAAATTTTTGGAAAAAGAAATGATGAATCTTTTTAAATCAATTTTTTTAAATTTCAAATTTGATAAAAAATTCACCAATAAATTATTATATAATATTATAATACATAAAAAAATTAAATAAAAATATTTTAATATAATAAAAATATTCCTGATCATGTTGAAAAACAATGTTGGTTCCCTTTAAAAACAATATTTTGTTATCATTGGTACATAATGTGATGAAAAAAGAAATAAAAACATGTAATTAAAAGATATTAGAAAGTTAGACTAAAATATTTTGGTTTTAGTATTTTATGATCAAATATTTTCCCCCATAGATAATTTTATAAAATCAATCCTATATCATGATGAGATTATGATATAAATTCTTACCTCAAGTCAGAATTACATCATATGTTTTTGAGCCTCCAATAATATAAATATAGATTTATTATAAATATATTAAATGAAAATAATCATATATATACAACCTTGAATGAATTAATTATAAAATTTTATCACACCTTCATTAATAATACATTATTAAAATCATTGTCCTTGGTGATAACTGCATCATTTTTCATGTTTTTTATTAGTTTTGGTCATCATTAATTGATGAAATAATCATCGTAAATATAATTTTAATCATGGTAAATGTATTATATATATATTCATTAAATATTTATTTATAATCATCTATAAAATATAGATATAGAAAAAACTAATTTCACCATTAACAAAGATGGATGGCCATACATACACTTGATAGCTGTTTTTATATATCCATTAGTGGAAAAAATAATGATAATTAATAATTAGAAATTAAAAAATAATTATTATGTAATCTTTTTTAAATATATTTATTAAATATTTATTATCATTGAAACGGTGGCCCCACTTACGGTGTCCCCGGTCATAATTTCACATCGAAACGGTGGCACCGCTTAAGGCAGCACCGTGAGGGTGGCACCGTTATGGTGGTACCATATGGGTGGCACCGTGACGGTGGCACTAGGTCCTTGGCACCATGTCCTTGGCACCGCTTGTGGTGTCTCACCAAACAATGTGCCGCCCTTGTTTCATTTTCTAGTTTCCGACTAATTTCGCTCCCGCAACATATCTTTTGATGTAAAAATGATTTAATACCCCCTTTCCAAGCCATTTGAAGCCCATAAATGATATATGAGAATTTACCAAGAGCCGAGAAACCATTAACTTACCAAAACTTTTGGTTTTTCCTTGGTGTCACACCATTTCCCCGTACTTTCTAGTTCCACCCATGTCACGTGTGTTTTCCTCTGTTTAAAGTAAATCCTTTAACCGTCATCTGTTACAGACACCTCTCCAATTGAAATTATTAAATGAAAATTAACTTCATAATGTGGAACCACCCAACAGCAGGGTGAAACCACGATCCGTCTTTAAAGCCATTAAAAATTCAATATCCCATAACTCCTGGATCTCACCTTTTGATTGAATGGGAATTTCTTCTTTTTCTTCTTCACTAGGATCGTTCTTCCCCTTGGTGAATTTGGAGTTCCCCTTCTAAAGGCTAGTGGTGTGACTATACCATATCCTTTTTACTCACCCCTAGAGTTCCGAGAGTTTCTCCCAGACAAGTCGCGCGTCCCTGGTTCAAGGAACGTAGAGGAAAAAAAGATGGATTCTTGATTAAACAAGTAGGATTTTCCTTCGTCTCTCTTTTCTGTGTTGCATGCGGGGCGGGTATGCTATTTTTTCTATGAGGATGGATGAAACCAAACCATAATGACGATAATAAAAGGACATTTAACAAATTATGGTTTCTATTTGATGAAGATGTAGTGTTCTTTTATCATCCGTTATATGTTTTGGATTATACGGGATTACGTCCATTGAAAATCCGGATCGTTGGTTGTCCTTATTTGCGCACTAATGAACCTTGCCTTCAGTGATGATATAATGACTATAACATGGAAACTGGTCAAGCACATAAACTCAATTGGTTAAATGGATGACCAATGAATAATAATCCTTGTTTGATCACCACAGTTAACTAAATGGAAAGATGGAACAAAATTAATGGAAAATTAAAATTTGATAAACACCCTTGCTTTGTTCTGGTGATGTTTACGATTAATGTTTGGGATGTGACGTGCATGGGGATGGGATCCTCTATTGTAGTAAAGTTGTTGGTGTGTGGATCTGAGACCGTTTGGGGCTACATCTTGAGGCCTTGTTTGGTTCCAGTACTTCGAGGGATCTCACAAATACCTTTTGGTGTACCGACATTACAATAGAACCGGTATTGAAGGATTAAGTTGTTGTTTGGATGTTTTCCATTCCTTGGATTGTGGTTATCCCTGTTAGTTTCCATGTAGTGTAGAATTACATAATTGGATTCACTTGAATATGAAAACAGGAACAGGTTCAATGGGAAAATGGTTTCTGGGAATGATTTGTGACATGGTTGTGGTTATGGTGTTTCTTATAAATGAATAGTAATGAGGATGTTTGTCTTCGGCGAGTCTGGAACCCCTAGTTTGGGATGAGTTCTTGTTACATATATATATAATTTTAGTTCATAATTTTCTTATTCACGTCCCAGCCAAATTTATTACTTTGTACCGAACACCTCCATTTAATGGGGGAGGGTGTTTTTCCCAACACTCCTATTAGTGGCTGGTAATTAGATCATTTTATACACCCTTTCCGGAGTAGCCCAGGATCCTTCATGCATGATTTGATGGAATGAGGTCCATTATTACCCATTATTCTTCAGGCAGGGTAGTCGTGGTGGTAGGCCTAAGTGTGTGCAGGTAGGTTGTTTCCCATGTGTCTGTCGGATGAGGCCTAGGTGTCTTCGGGCATGGTGGTAGTTGTTCTGACCGAGGTGTTTGCAGGCATGGTTATCGGTGGTTATGGCCCAGGTATGTGCAAGTAGTGGATGACAGTGGGACATGGGTGAGAATGTAGGTATAGGTATGATGCGTAGCATGTCTTCATTAACTAGTGGGAATGTGGAGAAGGGTACCCAAATATCGATGTTCCAGTTTTATTACATTACATGACTTGGGTTTTATGGGGAGTGTGCCTTGGTGAGATTGAGGGGATAGAATCCTTGCTAGGTGCATTAGTTTTTCTCTTTTTCTACAGGGCATTAAAATGGCTCCCGACATGTGCACGTGAGATTTTGGTTTTCCCTACTGAGTATGCATGTATACTCACCCTAGGTATATAAACTATTTTTAGGTTTCCATGAGGACTTCGAGGATCGTGTAGAACTGTACTTGTTCGGACATTGGAATAGTTGTTGTTGTCATTATTCCTTTTTCATGGTACATTCCTTTGGGGGTTTTCTTATACATTTGTAGCATTTACTTTTGGACATGCAAATGTGAATGGTTTTCTTGTGGGAATACTTTTACCTCGAATTTTTGTGTTGTTGATATCTATTATATTATCTCCCTATCAAATTTAAAAAAGGTAATTCCTACCATTTTTTGTGTGATTCTATAATCTTGGTTCTAGTCACCACTCCGGTACCTATTGAAGGCAGGTCTCGAGGGTTATTTTCTCTCCATAAACTTGAAGAAGGAAGGGTCTGGAAATCCGTTGTCCCTTCATTCATCTTGGTGATGGGGGGTCATGACAGAATGGTATCAAAGGAATGGGGTTGAGAGATAGGATAGATTTCATAGTAAGGCACATTGAGGAATGCATTAAATTATTGGGAAATAATGTTAAGAAATCATGGTGCATGAAATAGGTCAGGGATGACCATCTCGGACACGGGATTTTAGGGCCCCCCATAATCCGATGTAAGGACTCTGGACCTACCGAACGACCAATTGAGGCTATAATGATTACATGGTAGTTACCCTAGGAAAGGTACATGTATTATAATGACTTTTTTTCTTGTGTTTCATGGGTATTTTTGGGATTAAAAATGAATAATATGTCTAAGAAATATTTAAAAGAAATATTTCACACTACTCAGGCTTACGAATTACTTGTTTACCTTGCAATTATGGCACCTGGATGATGGAAAAGAGTAGTGCGGGCGATCGAGGCCCAAAAGGTTGACATGGATTATCGGCAGAGGACTGACTGAGAGGAAGAGAACGATCAGTTGTAGAGGATGCTTCGTTTCTTTCAGGGGCATACCCATGGGATGTTTGAGGGTAGCACCTCAGACATGGAGACAGAGAGCAGTCTAGTAGAGCTGGTGATAAAATTAATCTTGATCTGGGCTCTGACAGAGTACTGGGTTCCATTGGCTATAAGCCAGATGCGGGTAGCGGAGCGTCAATGGTGGACTCTCTACCTTGGAGAGATTAGGAAGACTGAGGTTACGTGGACTGAATTCAAGAAGGAGTACCAGGAAGAATTTTTATCTTCTATGATGAAGGATGAGAAGAGGTTGGAGTTTATCTCCCTCCAGTAAGAGAGCATGTTATTAAGGTAGTTGGTATAAAGTTCAAGGATCACCTTCGCTTTGCTTTAGACATCTTCTGGGATGAGGAGTCTCTAGAGAGATGTTTAGAATATGCACTCTAACCTTCCCTTCAATACATCATTACTCATTTCTTCATACCGACGTACTCGAAGGTCCCGAAGAAGGGTGAAGTGGTATAAATTATGCACATTATGGGAGGTGTGATGTGAGAGGGAATCCAGATGGTATCATCCAAGGGGAAGGCCATCAGTATTAGGCCTCCAGCATTATGGACTTCTAGTTTTCGACCAGTGGGGAGTAGGACCCAAAAGTTCGAGTTTTGATCTCCTAGTCCTCTCCCTTTTCTTTACGGCCCAGGACCAAGATGCTACATCTATGACAGTCGTGGTCACCCTCATAATTAGATCCCAGACTGAGTGCAGTACAGTGGGGGTGGGCCGGTGCAGCACCCACCTCACTTCCAAGAGAATCTATCCATGCCCTTTCGGTAGTAGTAGTAGTAGGGATCGTAAGCTCCAACTCCACTAATAGTAGATGTTACAGGAGGTGCACGACCTCAGGGAGTTCCTCAGGGACCTCGACTAGGGCATGGTCAGGAAGGAGACCAACAACTGAAAGGCAGAAGAGCTGGGAATGGGTAGCTGCATGCTGTAGAGGCAGTAGTTCCAGCAGGGACAAATGTCATTCGAGGTAGGATCATCTTGTTTATCACTCTTGTCTATGCCTTGTTTGATTCAAGTGCTTCACACTTCTTGGTTTAACCCAGTATGGCCTGTTCTCTGTGTTTAGATACTGAGAGACTTCCAGTCCCATGGTGTTGAGTATGCCAATCAGAGGTCAGGATGAATTGTTTTATGTTTTCTGAGGGCGTAGACTGATGAATGGAGAACACCAGTCTAACATGGATCTTCAACTGTTGCAGATACAACAATATGATGTCATCGAAGGCATCGACTGGCTATTTTTGGTGAATGCTATTGTCAATTGTTTCAAAAGAAGAGTCATGTTCTCTGATGAGGATGGACAGTGTGTGGATTTTGTTAGAGAACTGATTTTTCTGGTGGGGAGATAGCATCTGGAGCCTCATCTTTTTATGCTGGTTGAGCATTTAGTAGAATTAGTGGATGTTGATATGATGAATTTTCTTAGAGTTGTTAGAGACTTCATGGACATTTTCCCTATAGAGGTTTTGACTCTACCCCCTCGACGTGACGTTCAGTTCTGGATAGACTTACATCCTGGTGCCCATCCGATTTCCATGGCTCTTTATCGGATGGCCCCTTCTGAGTTACCAGAGTTGTGGATTAAGATTGACAAATTAATGATGAAGGGTTCTGTCTCACCTAGCCTATCACCATGGGGACCTCCAGTCTTGTTTGCAAAGAAGGAAGATAGTGGTCTCAGGCTGTGCATAGGATACCGGATACTGAATCAGGTAATGGTCAAAAACCATTACCCCCTCCCAAGGATAGATGATCTCTTAAACTATCTGAGGGTAGAAGGTTGTTTCTACAAAATCAATCTATGTTCTGGATATCACCAGTTAAGGGTGAAAGACTATGATATCCCAAAGACTGCTTTCAGGTGCAGGTATGGGAACATTGATTTTTTATTCCTATTGTCCGGTGTTATGAATTCACCTGTTATGTTCATGAGGCACATGATCTCTGTTTTCCATGAGTTTCTGTACCGGTTCGTCATTGTGTTCATTGATGAAATTTTGATCTACACATCATCGGAGGGGGAACATACAATGTACCACAGAATGGTATTGGAAATATTTCGAGGCCACCAGCTCTATGGGAAATTTTCCAAGTGTATTTTCATGACACAAGAAGAGCATTTCCTTGGACACATGGTAACTCATCCTAGGGTAGAGGTTGATCCATCAATGATTGAAGAGGTTGTTTCTTGGGAAGCACCCAAGAATGTGACAGAGGTTTTCTGTATTCTGGGTTTGGGGTCATAATGTCAAAGGTTCGTACCTGAATTCTATCAATTTGCAGCTCCTTTAATTGCATTCTCCAGAGAGCATCAGGATTTTGTGTGGAGTGAACAGTGCCAAAATACTTCAGTTATCTATAGGGGAAGTTGGTTAGTGCCCCAGAGATGAGGTTACCAGAAGAAGGGTTGTTGTTTGAGTGTTTTGTGATTCTTCTGGACTTGGCCAGGGGTTTGTGATGATGCAGTAGTGGGGAGTGATATCTTATGGGTCTTGGCAGTTATGTCCTCATAAGCGTAACTATACCACCCATTACATAGAGCTTGAAATAGAATTGTTCGCATTCATGTTGTGGCTTCATTACCTCATCGGGGATAGATTTGTGTTCTTCATAGATAAAAAGAGATTGAGGCATATATTTACTATGTGGGTCCTGAACATGGTACAATGAAGGTTGGTGGAGTTTCTTTAGGACTACAACTTCGTGATCTGTTACACTAAAGGTAAGGGAAACATTGTGGATGATTCCATGAGATGGAAGTCATAGAGGTAATTCATTTAGTAATATCTGGATTCATGGAAGGGAATGGAGGAGTTAGATTCCCTACACCTAGATTTATAGGAGGATAGTGGTAGAGATTTTCTATTTTAGATGATAGTGCAGTCATCTCTACTATGGCAGGTGGAGGATTCTAAGAGGGGAGACATAGAGAGTGATGTGATACATTATTTGGATAACCAAGGCAATGGTCTGGATGGGTGGTCAGAGGATGGTTAGAATCAGATGCTTTTCAAGGGAACTAGTTTGTTTTGGAGATGATGGGTGAGGGACTTCTTCTTGAGTTCCATAACTCACTTATAGTAGTACACCCTTGAGTTTCCAAGATGTACCATGGCCTGAGGGAACGGTTTTACTAGCCCAGGGTGAAACGGGCAGTGGTGGAGTTCGTGGCAAGGTGTTTGGTGTGTAATCAGGTGAAGGCTGAGCTTCATGTCCCAGGGGGTCTGTTAGACCCTTTAGATGTACCCGAGTGGATGTGTGATGACATATCAATGGATATCTTCACAAGACTACCTAGGGTACATGGAGGCTCTGATACTTTTTGGGTAGTGTTAGATCGGTTGATGAAGTCAGCGCACTTCCTCATGATCAAGGAGTCAAGTGCAATTGATGCCTTATCACAGATATAAATATACAAGGTAGTGTGGTGGCATGGAGTCATGAGGTCCATTGTCTCCGATAGGGATACACGGCTTACCTCACAAATCTAGATGGGATTACAGCGTGCTTTTGGAACCCAACTATGTCTTAGCACTGCTTTCCACCCCTATTCAGATGTGAAAACAGAGAGAAACATCCAAACAATGTAAGATATGATACGGGCATGTGTTTTTAACTTTAGGGGATCATCGGAACGAAAATTTCCTCTTGTAGATTTTTCTTACAACAATAGTTATGACGCTACCAAAGGCATGGATCTGTTAGATGCTTTGTACGGGAGGTTGTGTTGCTCACCCGTGTGCTGGAAAGAGGTTTGGGAAGCAGGTGTTCTAGAGCACAATGGAGAAGGTTTAGCTTATACGAGAGAGGATGAAGGAACTTCAGGACTGGAAGAAGTCATATTCCAATCGTAGGAGGAGGCCCTGGGATTTCGAGGTTGGATACCATGTGTTTTTGAAGATTTCCCCTCGACATGGGCAGTGATGGTTCGGCAAGGGGAGCAAGATCTTTCATAGGTTCATCAAGAATTTGGAAGTGTTGGGGTGAGTCGGATAGGTGGCATATCAGCTGTCATTACCACCTCAGTTGGAAAGGATCCATGAAATTTTCCACATCTCCCATCTTCGTTAGTATCTACATGATGACTGACATGTCCTCGATTGGAGAAATTTGGATATCGTGGACTATGTGACATTTGTAGAACAACCTGTGAAGGTCGAGGATCATGAGAAGAAAGTGATTCATGGATGAACCAACCCTTTGGTTCAAAAGTTATGGAGTCATAGTGGCCTCGTGGAGAGTTCCTGGGAACCGGAGACACAAATGCGTGCTCAGTAACGAGATCTATTTTGAATTTTGTTCAATTTTGTTTTGTAATTGTTTGTGATGAAGTGTTTTACCTTGTTAACTATGAGATGTGTTTTATTACATGTTCTCTGAGTGTGTGTGAAGAGTCTCGACTATGGAATTGGGAAAACCAGATCCCTAATCAAGATTTATTAGGGTGGATGCAGTTAAACCTATGCGGGCAAGTCAGTGCTACCCAAATAGGATAGAATCAATACATAGAAGAAGGGACTCCCTAACCCATATCACTAGATGGTATGACCCATGAATGTTTTAGTTTTTACTTGAGAGAGATGTGTTCCCTGATGTAGTTGATGTTTAATCCTAAGAGGTATCATTCGAGGGGGTTGTATGGACCCATCCTTTTTCATCAGGTCTAGTTTTAATTTTCAAGGGCAAGAATAATTTGAGAGGTATCTGATGTAATGGCTCGGGCAGTGCCTTATTAAAAAGTTTTCTGAAAAAAAAACTCTATTCTATATAACTGTCCCACCAAAATGGTGGAACCCTTCACGGTCTCACCCTGAGATGGTGGAACTGCTTATTGTGGCACCAGTCATGCACTCTGACCGAAACGGTTGCACTGTGATGGTAGCACAGTGTGGGAGGCCCTGTGACGGCGGAACCGTGAGGGTTGAACTGTGACTGTGGCTCCTTATGGGTGGCACCAGTATATGATTGCTATTATGGATCTTACTCACATAGATAGATGGTTAATGTTTGATTAGGAATATTGAAAGTAACTTCCCTTCAATCATAATTGAAATATGATATATTATTAGGGAACTAGTCTATTTACAAAATTATATCAAAATAATCAAGTGGAATAATTAAAATGGTAATAGGAATCATATTCCAAAACACATATATTGAAGATGAGTTATAAACACGAGATGTAGTTACCATACCATAAAGATTTTTCACTACCTAATAAACATCTAATAATTGAGGTGGTGATGTTATAACCATATAAAATAATTCAGATATAAAAGAGTGTGAAGAACTATCATTAAATAAAATATTTTCAATCATGGAGTGGATAATATGTGAACTTTTCTCCAAATCTCTAGTAACTTCTATAGCAGTTATATTAGTTTCAGATGATTAAAATTACACCCTCGACTATTTTTTGGTTATTTCACTTGATTCAAGGTGATTAGGATATTATTATTCTCTATCTTTTTTCAATTATGTAAATATAAATTATTTATTCAGGCTAACCCATGCATTCATGATCATAATATCCATTTTTCTAGAGTCTTGAAGAATACTCATTTTCCTATAAATCATGCACAATAGGGTTTCCATTCACACGTATCTCATTTATGAAAATCACCCTTTTTAATCATACCTATACAAATTTTTTCTCTATCACCCTCTTAATCATTTTATTTACATATAATCACAAATACATGAAGAATTATTTATTTATCATGATACAACATGATACTGTATCCTCATTTCATGAAAATGATTGTGACACCAGTTCACTTTGAAAGATTTTCTTAAGATCATTAAATAAATGGAAAATATTTATATTAGGATTACAAATGTATTCTAAAACATACCATGATAACCATATAATGATACATCCACGTTTAGTATTATTTTACTCTTCCTTATATCATAAACATTTGAATTTTCTCTCTATATACACTCATTGTTCACATAGAAATAGTTCTTCCAAGAAAAGTACATTAAAAAAATTACACACATGGTTCATTATTTCATATGAAACCTTAGATATCTAAATCAATTACCATCATTGATCTACATCCCTTTTGAGATGACAATCCTTATTGGATACCATCTCCATTTCATTATTTCCCAAAGTGTGAAATATTATTTATGTAGAGCATATCAATTTCATTGCATCGAATGGATTTGTTGTTTTATTGAATAATGGACATTATTATCATAGTAATATGTCTAAATTTTTTCACTACATTTTATATTTGTTGGATACATTTTATTGGAATGGTTTTCAGACATAACCAAATTCACCTTCCCAAATACAGTTGTAATTTTTTTAGCTCCATATGTAGCTCCATATAAAACATTATTATAATGTCAAAGAGGGAAATATCTATATAATATAAGTTCATTTATATGGTTATAATTCATTTTTATAGGTTTAATTTTTAAACAATGGTATACACTAGGATACATCATAACAGTATAAATCGTATTATATAATTTTGACACTAGAGAATAACATAAAATAAATTTATAATATATTCAAAAATAATATATATAAATAAAAAACATGTTTTATATTAGAATATTCTCATACGAAAAAAATATTTTCAAATATTTCACAATGATTTCTAAACAATGTGTTAATGAACCATTGAATTTCTCCAAATAATTTTATCATGGTCTGTAGAGAGGGGAGACTCTCAATGCACAAGAATGATGGTTGAGATATACTTTACCAACTTCTTTTGTTGTTATTACCCATATTTGTAATTTTTTCTAAAACCATGTCCACTTATTGTATACAGAAAGTGATGTATTTCAAGGTAAAAAATAAAATAATTACCTTACCAATACAATAGGATTTTTTCCTATACATATAATTATCCTTACATTTTTTCATAGTGTTAGGTTATAAAATCTACTTTTTTCATATAACTAGTTCCCATATATTACAATAAATATGCTTAGATAACTACCATAAAGACACCAACCCTAGTAGGCTCGATTCATTAGTTTGTTTATTAAATTATTTTGTGGTACATCTGATTTTATACCATGGGTTCAATAGTTTAGTGGTCTTGAAAATATGTATACATACCTAAATATCAAATTTAATTTGGAAACATAAAATCTATCATAGTATTTTATTCATGAAAACCATTATTACCTGTATTATAGCACAAAATAGCAATAATAAAAAAAATCGCATCCATGGGAATGAAATATAAGAAATAGGAAACTTCTGATTCCCAGTAAGGGGATTCATACAAAAGATTCTATATAAAGAATAAATAATATGGCCTGAATAAATGAAACTAAAAAAATTTAATATAATGAATCACACGATCCTAAAACATATCCAAGGATATCATAACTTTACAATAATCAAATGGACATAAATAACTTATTTCATAGTGATAAAATTAATAATGTTATAGATCATGAACATATCATCTAGGCCTCATTCCATGACATTGATATAAATGGGTAATCCCTCATCTAAATAGACAACCTATTTTTTCTCATGATATAAAAATATACATTATTGGGATATATACTAATAGGCCCTAACCTTCACTTAATAATTCAAATTCATTCATGAAATTAATAAATGAAAAACAATAATAAAAAATACATAAAAATAAATTGTTTTCTATATTAGAACAATTTTCATATATAATGTCAATAGTTTTTCAATTAAAATAGATCATAAACCATCCTGAGAAATATGATAGATGGTACCAGTTTAGTATATCCTATGTAAATTATATTCTTTATCAAAGGTTATATACATTTATGAAAATATATTTATAAGACACCTAAAATAACTTTTAGAAAAATTCCCTATTCATTTGAAATAAAATTTATAAAATCTATAATTTACAAATGTTCGTGAAAAAATTTCTTTAAAATTACCCTTTTAATTTTATAAACTAATCTTCAAAACATTCAATGATCATGATGGCTAATAATTTAGTTCATGTTGTGTACATTAAATCAACAATTCCATTAACATTTTCCATAACAAATCAAAAGTAACTAATTTGGAAAATGAATATAAGATTATTTTTAAACCATTTTATAAAAAAATATTGGGAAACTATTCATTAAAAAATCAATATAAAATTTTAAAAACATTATTTAAAATATTTCATTACAAATATTAACATGGAATAAAAATATTCCCAACTGACTAGGAAAAAGTATCTTTTATAGAAAATTTTTATTTTGGTATCTATAGTACAAAAAAATAATATTTAAAGCTAAATTTAATTGTAAGAAATAGACCTCATAAAATAAAATATATATATTTTTAATAATGGTGAAAAAAATAAAACCCCCAGTGATGATTAAAATACATAAAATCATGAATATTTATGAGATTGTGAAATAGACCCTTACCTTGGGTCCAACTACATTCAATTCTATTAAAAAATAATGTATAACAAATGTATACTTATTTTGAATCTTTTCCGAAACCATAATCATGTTTATCATACCATATATGACTTAATTATATCCTTCTTCAATCCATTTGATAAAATATTTTTATTAAAATCACTATTACAAATGATAAGTCCTAAAATTTTAATATATATTTGTGTATAATGGTTTAGGTCCAAAAACTTTTGTCACAGTTCCATCCTATTGAGAATTTTTTTAATCATATTAAAATCATATATATTCATTAAATGTATATATAGAAATATCTACAAAAATTAGAGATAAAAAATTATTTATATCATTCATGTAGACTGTAAGTTCTATGTATTCATGAATTACGTTATCACATTTCTATGAACAGAATGAAATAAAGGTAAATAATAATTCAACTATAAAGAATCATAATTATATAATATATATCATGTATATGTATTTAATATAACTTTATTAACGTCTCTAAAAATCTATAATTTGAAAAGAATCACATCACATCATAGAGGTTGTAGTCCACATGTATGCATGGGGATGTTATTATTATTCAATGGATGGTAACTAATGATGGTAGATAGAATATTATAATTATAGATTCATTAATATTTTATAAATATCTTATATAAAAACTATTCCATTCATAACAAACATCTATGAGATAATGTGATTCAAAATGAATTGCATTGTAATGTGGAGATGGTAGTCCACTTGGACGCCCAAATGATACATTCAAATCTAATTTATAGAAAAGAGTTTGTATTATGGCAGTTTCATAATCATAATAAAACATCATTATATTTGAGAAAATAAATCTATTGTTTTATGTTAAGTACCATAGATTAATTTGAGTGAAGAAAATAAGTAATCCTTAAGTGAAATGTTAAGATGAATTGCTTTTCATTGAATGAATTACATTATACCTCCAATTAAGCACCCAATGTATGATATTTTGGGAAGGAATAAACATCTTGAACATGGATATATATTTTAGGGATATATATTTTTCATGATTTGGTCAAGAAAAAATAGATCAATTTGGTGTAAATAAAATATGTGGGTGGTCTCCTTTTATAAGTGTGGGAGGGGCACACATGTGATTTCTTAAAGAATTACAATAATCTAATTCAACTATTAGGCCAGATGATTCCAAAATGAAAAAATAATCAATGGTGGGGAACTATGAGGTAAAAATATGGTCAAAAAATTATATTTTTACTCCTTTAATTGTTAAACTAATCCTTATATCTGGGTTTAACCACCCCTCACGCATTGGTAATCTTGTTTTAACCTTATTACTGATGGTAATTTTTTTTAATTTATTTGAGAAAATATTATACTTACCAAAATTAAATTATTTTATATGATTATAATATATATTTTAATCATTTTACCCTAATAAATTAACAAAAATATAAAATTTTAATTTAATATCAACCCCAAAATACATGATAAAAAAATGTTTTCTAGAAAAAATATTTTATTAAGAATGAATAATTTTTATACCAAAATAATAAATAAAATATATTATAGTGACTGTAATTGTATTATTAATGTTATAAATTATCTAATTTTACTTTTAAAAAATTTTTAAAAATATATACATTTAAAAGTTCTTTTTGAAACTATTATTTTTTTTAAAAATCCGTATTTTTCATTATTCATCGAAAAACCAATATTTTAATAATATTACAAAAAATAATCAAAACACATTTTGACATGTTGATTTAAAAATTTAATTTAATTTGTTTAATTTTTTTGGAAATAAAAGATATTAATTATGTTATTTAGTCTAAACAATTAAATAATCAATTTTCTATAAAGAAAATTATTTTAAATGCATATAATGACATTACTAAAAATTAATTTTTATTTATTAACATAAATAACTTATGGAGAGCGATGGTGTACCCGATCTCTCTTCTGTGACAATGGTGTAACCCTAATGAGGGGTGGATCTGCTCCCTCCTACAGATCGAAGGAGGGAGGATTGTAATCTCAGATATAGAAAAAGAAAGATACATTCTTTCCATTCTCAAATCCGAATTATCTCCCTCCATTCCCTAGGGTTTCATTGTCCTCTAAAGTCATCATTTTATTTCAGGATGTGCCTCATCTCCCTCTATCCCCCAACGGAGCTCACCTACGCCACAAACCTTTTCAAACTCACCCTGGTTTCTAGGTTTCACCATCATCGACCTTCAGTAGATGAATTTTATCATTTTATCTCTGGTTCCTAGAAGCTACATGAGCGTGTGGTTTTTGGGCTGCTTGATTGACATCACTTTATGATTCTTTTTCGATCGGAGGAGTACCTTGTCGTCTCCTAGTCAAGGGAAACCCAATTATGGAACAAATCTTCCTTCCTTTTATTTCATTGGTGTTTGATATCCATATGTGGCGTGATCCATCTACAATCGCAACATGGGTCAGTTTTCCTAGTCTCCCCCTTTCCTTTCAAAATCCATATATTTTGTGTATTATTGGGAGTATTATTAGATGATATCTCTATTCTGATCAGAGAACAGAGGTCATGTGTCATCCCGTTTGTCCAATAATAGGCGTTGAAGTGGATGTTGTGAGGCTACCTATGAATTGGGTTTGGATCACGGATGGGGAAGAATTAGGGTGGAAGGAAGAGGTTATCATTGAGTGTTGGATGAGTTACTGTGTCAATTTACATTTATTTGGTCATCTTGAACTTGTTTTTTGAGGCAGGAATGTGATAGGAAATTCACAAGTACTGGAATTGAGACCTGGCGGCTCTGGCAAAAACGGTATGGAGCAATTGCTGGTGGAGGTTCATCTTGAGACCTCTTTGTGTTGGAAAACTGATAATAGTATAAATGAGGGTAATGCTCTATCGTTAGAGGTCATGAAGCGTCCTAGAATGGTGGTTTCTTGTGGGCATGGAGTGAAGGTGGATGGGCGGCCTCATCCTACTGTGGAAGGTCGGGTTGTACAGGCTTCTGCATTTGCAGCTGCAGTGAAGGCAGTGCCACCTGCATTGAATCCATCAGTGAAGAAATTGTTTAAAACTATAAAATCAGGTCTTGGGGGCTAGAAAAGACCCTTACATGATGTTAATAAAAGTGGCTGATTGAAGATGTCTAATGTTTCCACTCATAATCAGTTTGAGATACTGGAGACCGAGAAGACTTCTCGTATAGAGGAATGTTCGCAAAGGTATGATTCTGAGAATATGTAGCTCGTCCCTTCTTCTCTGCCTACAATGAGTAAGGTTCCTCTTGGAAATGAGTCCCATGATGATTGTGGAAATGAGCTTCCCCTTTAATGCCTCAAGTTGATTGATGTGCAATCGCAGTCAGTGGGAGGAGGATGTTTATTTTCTTCAGAGGGTATGGTGATTGGGGGAACTGATGGATGACAAAATTTTGGATCTGTGCAAATCACTGGAAAATGGGAAAATGTATCTGACAGTGACAAAGAGAATTCTAACAATGTTTCCAGAATATCCTATAGTAATATTGTTCAAATTGGAGAAAATAAAATGTTTTCTTGTGAAGGTGGTATGAATTGTAATGACCTAGAAATTGCAAAGAATTTTTTTTCTTAAATTCTTTGGAATTTTATGAGTCTGCAGTTTCTAACAGCGCCTGATTCCAAGGCCCGGAGTGCCTAGAATGATCTTCTGATGTTTTTTTAAGCTTAAATTAATTCGCGTGAGCAGTTTTCTTGAAATAGTGGAATAAATCATTAACGGTTAATCAGATCAAAAAACTGAGGGCATCGTTTCTCTCAGGATGACGGGTTTACCCTAGGAGAGACTTATGTTTAGTCGGCGCGGGCCTCCTATGAAAAATACCAAAAATTGCATAACCGTAAATAAAATAATTATTTTATTTTTAAAATTCCTGTAACTCACAAATGGTAGCTCGGATTCAAAATCTGATACCACCGATGAACTCGTGAGGGAATGCTTTGTTTAAGAAAATACTAACTTTGGCCAGTGCGAGCCAACTGGAAATGTTAGTTTTAGGCTACAAATAAAATAATTAAGTGACATTTATTTTATTTTAAAATTCATAACTTATGAATGGTTAGTAGGATTAAAAATCGAAGAGTACCATTGGGTTCGTCGAGGCATGTTTCACCTAGGTAGATCTTATCCTTGACCTGCGCGAGTCGAGGGTGACTGATAATAATTTTCTGAACTTTTTTTCAGGTACATTCAATAAACGCACATTCGGGATTTTATATCTTTTAAACCAATTCTCGGAATTGAAATCTGAGGGCACTGTTGAACTCACAACATCAATAATTGCTTAGTGAGACCTTCAACACAGTTTTGTTCACCGCAGTTGGTTTTTGGATTTTCATGTGTTGTGTGTGTGGTTAGTTGGTTAAAATATCCACTTAGGAGTTGGTGGCAGGACCACCACAACCTAACCTCCCATGGGAGGATAATTGGGGTGGGGACCACCTGAGCAACATAATCTCCCATGAGAGGTTATGACGTGGGGTCCACACGTGGCTGAACCCCCCATTTAATGGGAATGGAGAAGAAACCTCTCACCCCACTTCAATTAATTTTATGTGTTGACGTAAAATTAATTACTGTCAATTAATTTTATGTCTCAACGTAAAAATAATTACTCTCAATCAATTTTCTGTGTTAACAAAAAAATTAATCGTTGTCAATTAATTTTTTGTGTCAACATAAAATTAATTCGTGTCTTTTGTTTTGATGCAGACTAGGTGGGGGAAACTTCTTGGAATCCTCCATTTTTTTAATATGCCAACGCACCTCTTAAACTGTGCCAAAGTAATTTAATTCTCCCGACCCCTCATTTTAATTAAATAACTGCATCGTTGGAATTTATGAAGGCACATAATAATTGAACCTTTAGAAATTCCATGATGGTTACATATCTCCCCCCCTCTCTTATATATAGGGAGCTTGGGAGAAGGTTTTGGGATCGCTTCAACAAGCAATGGAGCACTGGTAAAGTATCACGATGCCCAACACTTGGAGAAACTTGTCTTCTCCAACGAAGAACGTGAAGATGTTGACGCCGATGCTACTTCCTCGAATTCTTCCTCAGAACCCCCTTCCATCCCGGTACCTCTACGAAAATCCTTCGTCTTTCCTCTTCGTCGTCAACGGACCAACACATGAGCTTGTATGTGGAAGCGTACGACGTACGGTAACAACATCGTTTTCCCCCATGATGAATGAACTCCCTAAAATTAAAAAGGTAGGGGCGTATTTTAAGTTGTTTAACAGCTAACCATATCTTGTTAAGTCAAAATCTTGAGCCGCTTGTTATTATTATAATGTGAAGGGTTCGGGTAGCACGAACACGGCCCGACACCTCCACAACCATTATGGTTTCAGAACCATGGATCGACGACAACATAACAGCGGGATGGAAATGTGGTGACAACAACAAAGACGATAAATAGAGGTGGAGCTTCCCGTGACCTCCGATAACCGCACTGCCGGTTGAGCGGCGCCTGGCCAGCCTACTCGCGCACTGCCCGGCATGCGCCCCTACTGAAACTGCGGCCAGCCTGGCCTGCTGACACCCTGGTCGCATGCCTTGTGCGTTGCCAGCATTCCCCGTGCACTGCCGGTGTTCCCCATTCCTGTCTGGCACCCCCGGCGCCCATGCCACCCTCTCGGCGCCAGATCGACGCCCCTCAGTACCCAGGATGCCTGCCCGGTGCCCTCCCGGTGCAAGCCCGGCGCCGTAGGTCGTCTGCCCGGTGCTCGGATGTCTCCCGGCATGCCCCGCGCCCTTCTTGATCCACCCACATCCTGCCCGCACCCCGCGCGGCCCTCCATCTGCCTCTCGGTCCGAGCTGTCTGAGCCGCGCCCCTCATGGCTATGGCCAGAACTACCACCAGCCTTCGGGCCGAATCGCCCACGTGGAGACTTCGTCCCAAATTGTCCACACAGTCCGCTGGGTCGGGCCCAGCAGATTGGGCCAAACTCAGCAGGCTGAACCACCCAACGGGCCAGGTCAGACCCATCAAGTTTGTCCGGGTCGACTCGGACTGAGTTGGACCGAGTCGATCCAACAGTGTCGGACTGGACCCAAGCCCACTTTTGACCCTTTTCTTGCATTGGTCATATCTTTGGCACTGGATATCCATTTGATGTTCCATCAGTGGCACTGGTAATATCTTTTACAATCGGTTCCTTCAAAAATACACCATGGGAATTCGAGGTACAGTTTTGATACTGTTGGGTTGGTTCGTACACAAAACCAACCTGGCCTTCGAGACAAAAAAGGCTAATAACTCATAGATCGGGCGTCTGATTGACACACTGTCTATGGATATGAGACCCCTATGATGAGGCGGTCCTTTGTGATACTTCTACGTAAGACTTCATGACACTTGGGATATCGACCAGTAGCTCGTGGAATGGATCCTCCCAGAGACGAGTAGATAGAGTGCGAAGACCTAGTAGTCGTAGAGATGATGAATTCCTAACCGATTCGACTCTGGGTGATTCAGCTAGACTAGTGGACGGAGCGCCTAGTTTGGCGGAAGAACCATGATGGATGGAGCGGCTAGTTTGGCAGCAGACCCCTGGTATTTGACAGGAGGAGTACCTCTGAGGCTATTTTGGGGAGCGCTCGATTTAGCGGCAGACCCACAGCAGAGGAGGGCCCGGTTTGGCAGTAGTCCCGCGGTA
Organism: Viscum album; assembly: GCA_963277665.1. Taxonomy (NCBI): domain Eukaryota; kingdom Viridiplantae; phylum Streptophyta; class Magnoliopsida; order Santalales; family Viscaceae; genus Viscum; species Viscum album. The sequence continues at coordinate 382,802,233 of OY728151.1, forward strand.
CTCGACAGGAGGAGTACCTCAGTAGTCTAAGGTTAGTGAGTAGCTCCTCGGAGTCGCGACATGGCCACTGTACTCGACAGAGGAGGATTTTTCCAGTAGTTGTGGTTTCGTTAATGAAATTAATGGTATGAGATGAGTCAATGACCTTTGTTTTTTCCTCATGATTGAGATGGGTTAAATGATAACATAGGTATATGTATGGGAATATACCTATGTAAAGGTAATATGTTGACATATTTTTTTTGGTTTATCCTTGTTGGATTTAGTGAGACCTTGAGGGTCTCAGGGTCCCTACTGAGTATTGTTATACTCACCCCTGCACGGTCTATACCCACAGCAAGTTGTGTTGGATGCAGATGACAGACATCACTGACCGAGGCAGAGTGTACGAGGACTGGATGGTACACGAAGGTCACGGAGCAGACTGATAGACACAGAGTTTTGAGGAGGACATCTGTACACACCCTTCAGGTAGGATCCGTGGTGGATGATCCAGGAGCTGCTATTCACCTTCCATCTGTTTGTCTTTCAGTTGTACATTCATTCAGTTGTAGCTATCCCTTTCTATTGGGCTTGTATTTCTGGACCCTTTGTATTTTCAGCACACTTGTTATACTGCTTTGCATAGTGTTTGCTTCTGATTGTACTCTGGTTGTGTGTGATACTTTTTATAAAGGGAATGCCTTCCCAGTTTTTAGGGAATTATGCCTTTTGTGCTAGATGCCAGTCCATGGCTTATGGATGGCGGGCTTGGGGTAGTCATGATACAGGCCCCGAGGGACGGGTTATGACAAATTGGTATCAGATGACGTTGGTTCTACCGCAGAACTTTGGAATATGATATTTTCTTTCTATGATGCAATAGTATTTAGGGTACTAAGTGTGGTCTTTTGTTCAAGGACTCCTGTGTTGGTGCAGGCGGCCGACGTATCCATACACCAGGACCCTGACTTCTGATTTCTGACTCAGTGCATGGAAACACTAATTGCATGTGTGTTTTCAAAAGATTCTTTTAAATCAGCTCAAACCTGGTCATCTCACTAGGTATATTCTTTGGTTGTGTCGCATCTATTTCTTTCGGGATTCCTCCCCATGAAGGTCTAGCTAGAGCCCCGATAGTTGTACGTACTGATACCCGCTGAGCGACCAGTCCTCAGTATAGGGCCCTCTCCTAGTGGAGGCACCAACGGTACTACCACCCATTGGGCCACTGATGCCACCAGCCCCAGCAGCAGGCGATGCAGGCCGCTTGAGTGCATTCCACGAGTTGCAGCGCCAGAGGCCACCCAGGATCCGGGGTGAGACGGTCCCACAGGTGGCTGAGGATTGGCTGGAGGCTGTGGTGAGAGTCTTCAGGAAAGTAGGGACTCCAGAAGACTTCATGGGAATCCATGATTCCATCCTCCTTCAAGTAGTACCCAGAAGATGGTGGTGCCTGATGCTCCTGATGCACGATGCAACGACACATCTATGGGCAGACTTCGAGAGCCTGTTCTGAGCGTAGTTTGTACCAACCACCATTCGTGCGGTGCAGATACAATAGCTACTGCATCTTCAACAGGGTAGCATGATGGTGGCACAATACACAGCAAGATTCACAGACCTCTCACGCTTCTCTACAGATATGGTACGAGATCCATTATTTAGGGCTCAGACCTTCGAGCAGGGGCTCATGAGAGAGATTAAAGCCTCATTTGTTTCTCACAGCATCCCAACGTAGACAGGGGTGTTGGAGCGAGCCCTCCTAGTGAATAGTTTCCTTGATGAGCAAACTCCAGCAGAGGGACCCACAACTAGTCGACATGCAGTGGAGTCTTTGGAAGCTAGAAGTAGACATATGATGTAGAGGTCCAAGAGGACCAGACCTATAAGTGGTCGACTGCACGACTCATGATCGTTAGTGCAGGGCACCCAGGGTGGACACAGAGCCAGGAACACTAGGAATGTGCAGTGTTACTCCTATGGCGGGCTTGGTCACATGGAACGTGACAGTTCGACCCGCCATGTAGATGATCAACAGATAGATGAAGGACCTCCTAGGCAGAGGAAGAGGCTCGATCAATACATTCTGTAGGGTGAAGGCGGATGTGGTAGGGGAGCTTTCCGTGCATCTGGCGGTGGACGACGCTTCATGGGGTTTCCACCACCACCACCAGGAGGTCCACCCCGACTGCAGAAAATGGGTGGATAGGGGAGAGCACTGCTTCAGGCAGCTGAAGCATACTACCATGGAGCTCCTAAAGTAGGAGGATAGGATCTGGACTAGTTCTAGGAATAGATGACTTTGTTCATGATGATTATAGCTTTGTAAATGTCGTTGTTTGTGGTTGCATTGTGTCTTTGTACTTTGAGCTGCAATAATAAAATACATTGGTCCTTGTGACATTTTCTTTCCTTCCTTTTTGTGTACTAAGTGGTTCTGGTTTAAATTGTTGACTTCACCCTCACTTTTGAGATTCCTACTGGAGGAGACCCAGTGACCACACACTCATGCCGACAGTGTGACTCGACCCTTGTAGGCAAGAGTAATTGTTGGACCTAATGGTAGTAGCGTCCAGGCCTTACGACGTCATCCATTACCTGGATTGTACTGTTAACGTCAGGATTGACTATAGTAGGCAAAGGACATGGTTCATCCAGGCGATGCTACCAGATTTTCCTTTTCGGAAAGGAAGAACTCTTAGCAGTTCATGTAGAATTAAGGAGAAGAATGGTGAAATTGAGTTCTTACAATTGTCCAGTCTCACCTATAGTTCGTTGAGCAAACAATTTACAATTTACTCTAATCTCAATAGTCTCTGCTGTATCTTCTCTCAGAAGGACCTGAACCTGAGATAGCGGTGATGACTTGAGTTCCTCCTGGACTATGACTTTCATCTAGTTTATACTCCTAGGAAGGGGAACGTAGTAGCGGATTCCCTCAGCAAGAGTACAAGAATTCAGATTCTAGGAGTGGCGACAAAGCAGTTGGCTGCCTTTCATATGTCCTTTGTGGAGAGAGATGGTGCATCATATCTACAGTCTCTTATAGTAACTCCTTCTTGAGCAGAGTAGGCGAGGTGGCTTACCACCTGTCCCTTCCACCTCAGTTACACTGGGTGCATGACGCATTCCACGTATATCAACAGAGGAGATGTGTGCACGACCCGTCCCACATCATCGACCATGGGGAGCTAGACATCGATGATGGGGCGACATTCACGGAGGTTTCAGTGGAGATTGAGGATCGAAAGGAGCAGTCCCTACATGTATAATTTATTCCCTTGGTGCGCATTCTCTGGTATCACGTGAACCTCTAGTAGAGCACATTGTAGAGGGAGGCTCATATGCGTTCTCAGTACCTCCGTTTTGTTCCCCTAGTGTGTGTTGTAGCTTTACGGGGACGTAAATCCTTGACGTGGGGGTAATGTAATGACCTGGAAATTTCATGGAATTTTTTTCATAAATTCTTTGTAATTTTACGAGTCCTCAGTTTCTGACGACGACTGATTCCGAGGACCGGAGTGCCCAGAATGATCCGTCGATATTTTGTTAAGCTTAAAGTAATGCGCCTGAGCAGTTTTCCTAAAAAAGTGGAATAAATATTAAATAGTTACTCTGATAAAAAATCTCAGGGAATCGTTGATCAAATATTGGCAGGTTTACCCTAGGCACGGCTTAAGTTTAGTCGGTGCACGCCTCCTCTGAAAAATCACAAAAATGGAATAACCATAAATAAAATAATTAAATAAATTATATTTTATTTTTCAAATACTTATAACTCACAGATGGTAGCTTGGATTAAAAATTTGAGACCACTGATGAACTCGTGAGGGTATGCTTTGTTTAAGAAGATACTAACATTGGCCAGTGTGAGCCAGTAGGAAAAGTTAGTTTTTGGCAGCAAATAAAATAATTAAGTGACAAATATTTTATTGTAAAATTCATATCTTTTAAAGGGTTAGTCCGATTAAAAATATGATATTTTCGTTGGGTTCTCCGGGGAGTGTTTCACCTAGGCAGATCCTATCCATGACCGGCGCGAGTCATGGGTGACTGATAATAATTTTCCGAACTTTTTTTTGGGTATGTTCAATAAACGTACGTTCCAGATTTTATATATTTTGAACCAGTACTCAGAATTGAAATCTTAGATCACCGTTGAACTCACAGCATCGGAAATTTCTTAGTGAGACCTTCGACATAGTTGCATTCACCGCAGTTGGTTTTTGGATTTTCAAGTGTTCTGTGGGCAGCTAGATGGTTAAAAGCTCCACTTGGGAGTTGGTGGTGGGACCGAGACACCCTAACCTCCCATGGGAGGATAATTGGGGTGGGGACCACCTGAGAAGCATAACCTCCCACGATAGGTTATGATGTGGGTTCCACACATGGAATAAACCCCCATTTAATGGAGAGGGAGGAAAAACCTCTCAACCCCCATCAATTAATTTTATGTGTCGACGTAATATTAATTGATGTCAATTTATTTTATGTGTCGACGTGAAATTAATTTCTCTCAATTAATTTTCTGTGTCAACATAAAAATTAATTTTGTGTGTCAACATAAAATTAATTCGTCTCTTTTGTTTTGACATAGGATAGGTGGGGGAAACATCTTGTCGTCCTCTATTTTTTACTGTTCCAACTCACCACTTAAATTATGCCAACGCAATTTAATTCACCGGACCCCCTTTTTTATTAAGTAACCAAATCTTTGGAATTTATTAAGGCTCCTAATAATTGAACCATCATAAATTCCACAGTGTTTACATATCTCTCCCCATCTCCTATATATTGGTAGCTAGGGAGAAGGTTTTGGGATGGCTTCACCAAGAAACGAAGCGCCGGTAAGTATCGTGATGCCCATCACTTGGAGAAACTTATCTTCTCCAACAAAGAACGTGAAGATGTTGACGCAGACGCTACTTCCTCGGCATCTTCCTAGGAACACCCTTCTGATGCATGACCTCTCCGACAAGCCTTATTTCTTCCTCTTCGTCATCATCAGACCGACACACGATCTTGGAAGTGGAAGCGTACGACGTACGACGACAACATCGTTTTCCCCCGCGATGAACGAATGCCCGAAAATTAAAGAGGTAGGGGTGTGTTTTAAGTGGTTTAATGCCTAATTGTCTCTTGTTAAATCATCTTCTTGAGCCGCTTGCTATCATTCTAATGTGGAGCGTTCGAGCCGCACGAACACAGCTCGACCCCTCCGCAACCTTTATGGTTTCAGAACCATGGATTAACCCCTCCATAACAGCGGCATGAAAATGTGGAGATGTCTAAGAAGTTGATAAAGAGAGGTGGCGCCTCTAGCGACCTCCGTGAACCGCACCACCGGTTGAGCGGTGCCCGACCAGCCTACCCGCATGCTACCAAGCGCGCGCCCCGGTCGAAACTGCGGCCAACCCGTCCAGCCGGCACCCTGCTCGCGTGCCCCATGCACGCCCCATTCACTACCGGTGTGCCCCGAACCTATCTGAAACCCCCGACACCGAGGCCACCCTCCCAGCTCCTGCCCGGTGCCCCCAGTTCCAGGGCCGCCGACCTGGTGCCCTGGGCTGTCTACCCAGCGCCCGACCGGCTGCCCGGCGTGCCCCGCGCCCTTCCTGCTCCACCTGCAGCCTACTTGTGCCCCACACAGCCCACCATTTGCCTATAGAGCCGAGCCATCTGAGCCACTCCCCTTGCGGAGCCGGCCAGACATGCCACTGGGCTTCGGGGAAAATCACCCACATGGCGACTTCAGCCCAAAATGTCCATGCTGTTCGCTCGGCCGAGCCCAGTGGACTGGGCCAAACATAGTGGGATGAACCACCCAATGGGCTGGGTCAGAACTAGCATGTCTAACTGGGTTGACCCAGATCGAGTCGACCCAAACTGAGTTCGGCCGAGTCGATCCGATCAGGTCGGACTGGACCCAGGCCCAATTTTGACCCTTTTCTTGCGTTGGCCATATCTTTGGCACCAAACGTCCATTTGACGTACTGTCAGCGGAAATGGTAATCTATTTGAGAATCCTTCCCTTCAAAAATACCTCATTGGAATTCGGGGTACAGTTGTGATACGGTCGGGTTGGTTCGTACAGAAAACCAACTGGGCCCCCGAGACAGGAAAGATAATAACTCATAGACTGGGCATTCGATTGATGCATCATCTGTTGAGTTGATACCCCTATGATGAGGTTGTCCTTTTCGATACTTCTACATGAGAGTTCGTGACACTTGGAATATAACCAGTATCTCATGGATCAGATCCTCCCAGAGACGAGCAGACAGAGTGTGAAGAACTAGTAGTTGTAGACCTGACGAGTGCTTGACCGATTCGACTCAGAGTGATTCAGCTAGCCCAGTGGATAGAGCGCCCAGTTTTGCGGCAGAACCACAATGGATGGAGTTCCTAGTTTGCCAGAAGACCTGCGATACTCGGCAGGAAAATTATCTCTGATGGATATTAGGGGGAGCGCCCGGTTTGGTGGCAGACCCACAGGGGAGGAGCACTTGGATTGGCAGCAGACCCATGGTACATAACAGGAGGAGTACCTCGGCAGTCTAAAGATAGTGAGTAGTGCCTCTGAGTCACGACAGGTCCACTGTACTTGAAAAAGGAGGATTTCTCTAGCAGTTGGGGTTTCATTAATGAAAATTATGGTTTGAGCTAAGTCAATGACCTTTGTGTTTTTTACTCATGATTGAGATGGGTTACTCGATAACCTAGGTATAAGTATGGGAATATACTTAAGTAAAGGTTATATATTGAGATATTTTTTTATGGTTTATCCTTGTTGGATTTAGTGAGACCTTGAGGGTCTCAGGGTCTTTACTGAGTATCATTATACTCACCTTTGCACGGGCTATGCCCACACCTCGTTTTGTTGGATGCAGACGACAGACAGTGCTGACCGAGGTAGAGTTTACAAGGACATGACGATACCTGGAGGTGGACACTCGGCATGATGGTACATGAAGTAGACCGATAGACTCGGAGTGATGAGGAGGACATCTGTACCTACCCTTCATGTAGGATCTGTGGTGGACCATCCATGAGCTTCTTGTCACCTTCCAGATGGTTGTCTTTTAGTTGTACTTTCTTTTAGTTGTAGTTATCCCTTTTTGTTGGGCTTGTATTTCTGGACCCTTTGTATTTTCATCACACTTGGTATACTTCTTTACTTAGTGTTTGATTCTGCTTGTACTCTGGTTGTGTGTGTTGCGTTTTATAAAGGCAATGCCTTCCCAGTTTTTAAGGAATTACACCTTTGGTGCTAGACACCAGCCCCTGGCCTATGGAAGGCAGGCTTGGGGTAGTCTCGATACGGGCCCTGAGGGACGGGTCATGACATGATTGCTCTAGAAAAAATATTATCGAGAAAAATATTACTCCTACCTACCGAACCAAGTTACCACCTGATCATCCTCCTAGAGGTAGATTTTTTTAGGGTTTGTCAATTGTGTGAAGAAGGGAATGAAGTCTCATACGGTATTTCTATCATTGGAAAAGCTCAATCTAAGAAGGAATTATGCTAGGGTTATATATCACTATAAAAGCTCAGAGTGGGAATCAACTACTACGAATGAAACTTTTCATCAGGAATATGCTGATGGGGATTATTTTTAACATTTGTATTTTCATTCCTTGTTGTGCTTTACTTTCTTACTATAATTTTCCTTTTTATCAATAAATGGTCATAGGTCTACCTTTGGCTAAGATTTCCTGGTAAATAAAATATATATTTTATCTTGAATGTGTTCATTATTGTTAATATAACCATGATAACCGGAAGTTTATAATATTAAATTATACTATGGTTTCTTTAGACTTGGGTTTTTTATCGTAAACTTTTTAACAAATTAAATTTATTTTTAGAGAAATATATCATAAAATGTAGGGGTGTTACATAAACCAAACTCGCATGTTTCCCTGAATGAATATTTCATTTGTAATTTTATTTTGATTGTTATTTTTTAATAATAAGCCATATTAATTTTTGTAACACTTGTGATCATCTTATTTCTAGTCTGGTTCATTGGGACAACCATGTTTTGAATATCGTGGATTTTATATCACTCTACTTCATCAAGGAATATAATAGAAATTTTAATTATAAAGTATAATTTTTATGTGTTGTAATGTAAAATCCAAAATGAAATAGTTATGAATTATTTTCATGTTTTTGTATGTATTCTTTAAATTATCATTTTTGGAAATTCCAAAAAACATGTCTGAGAATATTCATAAGTGGTGTTTGGGTATAAAAGTAATGGTTTATGATGTGTGTAAACATATAATTATCATGGGTTTGTGTTTGTTAATGAATAATATGGATGGGGAATTGATAACTTGAACATAGATTCCATATTGATGTTGAGGTGTAGTGGATTTCACTACTAATTGATGACATGGAATATGGGGAACATGTATTCAACCATGAGATTGGACTATTCAGGGAGTACCTCATTGATATGGGATGCATTATATTCATTACATGGATCTAATAGGGAGAGTTTGGCATATTGAATTTTTTCTTGATATGATGTTATAGTGTGTGTTGTGGTGTGATTTTCATATATATATATTGTTTTATATATTTCATATACTCTTGTTTTTTATTCATATATTTTATTTATTTAAAATGTGATCTAAAATAATCATGTCCTAATGGAATGTGTGATAATTCCTTGAGGTATAGCCTATTAGATTTATATAATAACAGCTAAATATTAATCATAATGTTTATGTATATTTTTATCATGATATAGGTATGTTAAGGAACTCTTACATCTCTAGTAAATAACATTGATGTTGGGGTCATTTTCGATACAGGTGGTTACCTCAAAATAACTTTTGTATGGAGATGGGTATCATGCCAAATTTTGAGTTTTAGTTTCAATTTTGAATTTTTTGGGTTTTGAAAATTTACTTCTTTTATTTTTTTAGTATTATGAATTTTTATGGTTATTTTATTTAATTATTGTTTGTCTTGTTTTTATAATTGACAATATCAATATTTTTTCTTTGGTCTTCCATTTTCATGATTTTTAAAAAGGATGGGTAGATATCCCACCAATGATATCATCATACCATATGAACTAATTGCCAATATTTTGGGTGTTAATGATGAAACTAGGGCTACTGTTATTATAATATTATATAAAGTGATGGTTAATCTTGTTATTTTTTAAAAAGTATCATTTTTTAAAATTCTCCATCAAATATTTTTTATAAATTAATATAGGAAGTGACAAGACTTGAAATGTATGGCATGAAATTGCTTGGTGGACTTATTTATAATAATCTTCTTGTTACTGGGGTAGTTCATCTATTACTAGTATATTTGAAAACTATTATTAGTGTTATCAACTCGTCATCTCATGTTTAGGTGATGTTTATTCAGTATCATTCCTTGGTATAGTGAAATCCCACTATTTAATTATCATTTATATGATATATAATAGATAATGATCATTTTATTTCAAAAAAATTATCATTCACTATTTTTATGGAGACTATATCATGAATTTTATATGGGTGTAGGGAAAATTAACTTATATAATGAAATAGAAATAAATAACTGGGAAGCATTAAAAACATAGTTCCATATTAAAAAAATCAAACATGTATATTTTTAGAATAATTTTTGAATCGTTTTATATGATGGAATGCGAAATTAGACCATGTAACCATGTTATGTGGATCTATCCTTAGAATTTGAAATTTATAACCCCCCAATAATTTTGGGAGAATAATGCTAAATATAGGAAAATGCATGTTTTGTAATCATAAATCATATCTAAAAATTTCATCGTACACTAGATCACTTGATTATTTATTTAGTTTTGTATATGTTTGGATATATGGGATTGAACTGGTGGGATTTATATATAAGGTAGAACAACACATCACTTGTACGTGATTTGATGGATTTTTAATAAGAAATATATCATTATACATGATGAGTGTTAAGGATAAAAAATTTATTTTAACGTAATAATATAGATCACTATGTGATAGAACAAGGAGCTCAATTTACATACCCAAGTCACTTTTTACATGATGTGGATTCTAGTGAATCAAAAAATGTAGATATGCTTGATTTAGGGTTATTACATGATATTCACTATAAATAGGTGATATTATTCACTGATAATTACATTGATCTAGTGAATAAGGATATTGTGGATGAAGATGAAATTATAGCTAAAATTATAGAGAGAATAAAATTTTTCACCTAGCAATGGTATTAAATTTATACGGATGAAATAAACTCACTATGGGCATATTTCCAAGTAAAAAATTTAATAAAAACTATTCATAAGCTCTCTTTTTGACTCCATGTTTTACTAAATGGTATCATTTCATCTAAAGTTTCTCCTTGGAGGGCATTAAACAGGTATATATGACACCACCTCAGTAGTTTTGGACACATTTTTCAAATGGGGAATCTCCAATGTTCATGTATCTATCATTCATAGGAAAATAAGTCAAATGCTTTTAATATGACTAAATCCTATAATGATCAACATAGATGATATCAATGGAGTGGTTTTTTTCCATAGAATAAATTTACATACAGTGAATCAAGGTTATACTTGTCACCCTGCCGAGATCCATCTAAAAACGTGGTTGGAATAATCTATGACATCTTGAATGAAAATGTTATGTGGATGAGTTTTCCATGGAATACAAATAAACAGTACCTCTACTGGTTTTATGTTTTATTCATTCCAATTAAATATAAATTCATATTTTATTTGACATTTAATCATCCATCTATTTTATTTATTCTCTATTTGGAAATAAAATTGTGTTTCATATGGAATTTTTTCATTATGTAATAATCAGTTTAAAACCACAATGGAAATAGGAGTGTAAGTGATTAATCTGTTGAAGATTTTTTCCAATGATATAGTCAATTTTTTGTGTGATTTCACTATGATGAAGATGAATTTTTTGGTCAAATATTTGGAATAGGTTGGTTAATAGTATTGAATTCTCATATGGTCAACTACACTCGCCAAGATTATTTCACATCTCCTTACTGAGTTGTTTATATGTTTTTAGGGGAATCAGACAAGAATTTTTGAATTGAATCCCCATTAATAAAAGGGCATTGAAAAACCTCTCAATATATGGAAATTGAAACATTGTAGATTATTATTTAAATTTAAATTAAGGATTTTTATGACATATTGTATATATTTCCAGATGTAATTTCTGATAATTTCACTGGACTGGAGGTGGAATTTTCAATTTACCTACTCACTAGATTGATCATAATTTTACTTCCTTTGGATATAATGTAATTAATATGATTTACAGAAATAATGCTATAGTTATTATATCTTTATGTTGATTTGATTCATTAGAAGAATATAATATTTATTTATAAACCTACCCTATCAATTCTAGTGTATTGGAAACTTCAATACCAAAGGGAGTAACATTTTTATTCAATGAATATAAAATAAAACACAACATAGACACAAATAAAACTAAATACAATATATAGGTGTAATGATTTTAATTCAATAGAAGTAATAAAATACTATAAAATTTTAAAATTGACATAACTAGAAAATAATTTCATTAGAACATGATGGATGAATAAATAACAATACGCCATTAATAAACTAAAAAACAGTTGATGAATTTGTGGAATTTCTATTTTATGATTTTAAATATATATTCATTCATTAATATAGTAATTTCTCAATCAAAAATAATAAATATGATTTAAACAATGTTTATATATTGTATTGTAGGTTGAAATAAAAAATTTATATTTTAATGATATAAAATTCAATAAAACAATAAAAAACCAGTGAATATTTCTTTACCATGATAATTCACTCATCCAACCAATGTCTAATTCTTTTCAGTTTATTTTAAATATTCCATTGTTGATGATTTTTAAGAGATGTAATGTTCTTAGATTTAATTTATTAGATCATTATTTACTATAATTAAATAATTAATAAAAAAATTCTACAGAAATTATAAGAAGAGTATCTTACCCATTTATAAATGGATGAAAGAATTAAATAAATGATGTATTCATAGAAATATAATTACCAAGAAAATATACCCAAAAAAATTTTAATTTAATATTGTGAAATATTATTATATTAATGATAGTAGAAACAATGAAACATACAATATTGAATTAAGGTGTCTTCACTATTAAGCCATCTACTCCCTCTCATATCCATCATCCTCTGAGTCATTATTGTTGATTGATCATTGTAATAATTTATGTGTCCTTATTCCATTATCTCTTTCTAAAAAATATGTCCCTAGTCCTTCAATAATATTAAATATAATCCTCATTATATATTCCTATCCTCCTTTAAAAATATCTTGATCACTATTATAAAATCATACCCATTACATATTTTATTTTTTACAACATATTGTATTTTTTTATTTTAGAAAAATAATATTTTCTCAAATTTTAGGAATACCTATTAGAAACTCCAATGAACATTTTTACCTATTTCTATATCCTTATTATATATGCATATAAAAATATTCAACTATATCAAGTTCTTAAATAATATACCTTTTATTAAATTTAGACTGAATTTTTACATCATTTTATATTGATACATTCAACAGATTTATTCAAAAAACACACATGAGATAAACCCATGAAATATTTGTGTATATAAATCATAGCCTCACATAGATAAAAATAAAAATATAGGTCTACCCCTTTATTTTTTTAACATTCTCATGTAGTTGGTTGTCAATAACCTCTAATATGGTGCACTTTAGCTCCTCTCTAAAGCCTAGAATCATCTCAATCCTCAAATACGAGAATACGTGTTTCACATTAATATATAATCTAATAAATTACATTATTAAATGATAAGATCATAAGACCTCAAAAAAACTGAACGGGTGTTCAATATCATCACAATTAAATATCTTCTCATCTTTTATCTATGAATTGAAAATTACCTATCAATGGTCATCATTGTTTCATAAAATAATATAGTTCACCATCACCCAATATTTTGTAGATTCATATTCTTATCCATGAATGAGAATTATCAAAAGGTATTTTATGAAGACATAATCATATGAACTCATTGAATTGTCTCTTCAGCACATGAAATTCCCAATAATCCATCTTTTTTCATGTTATCCATTTAATATTATTTTCTCACAAAATATTAACTAACAAACATGAAAAGAGAAAATAATTGAATGATTTATTTTCCATTTTGATTTTGGATCTTCATCATCTTCAATTTCCCATACATAGGTAGATATTAGAAAATTTAAAATTACAATCAAAAGAACATATAATATCCCCCATAATGGTCAATCTATAAACGTATTCTTCTATTTCTTCACTTTTTCTATAGGTGAATCTCAGTGGGATAGAATTTCACTTGGATTTATCATATATCATAGAATATTTATTCTATCATGTATGGGTTAAAAAGATATTTATTGATTATCTCATTTGAAAAGTGGGTCTATCATCTTTCTTCATGGTGGAACATAAACTATCTACTTCATCCAACCTCATATTCATTAGACCTTAATCAATGGATCACATTAATAGATTTTACAATTCATCCATGAAAATCATCACGCATTTTAGATTCTTCAATCAATATTCATATAGAGAGTATATTATACAAATTAGTTAAGACTTAAACAATGAATATCGAATGTTTATTTAATATATCTTCCCACAATATTGGTTTCTTCATCTTATCATCACTATGATGCAAGATGAAATTTTATTTTTTAGAATCATTTGATAAATTATCAAGAGGTATAGGACTTATTAAACCATACAAAATTAACATTCAAAACATTGAAATATGGTAAAATTATCCTAGTAAATATGGTAATTTACATTAAAATGATGGGAATAAACATATGAATATGGGGATGTTTACACTATAAAAGTGGTAAATATATTAAAATTGGAACCTTATGAAATTTGGAATGTTAAAAAAAATTTAACCATATAAAAATATATAAAATATAAAACAATATTAAATGAAAAATTTTGAATTATATATAAATGTTTTCAAACTCAATAAACATTCACACAATTTTCATCATTTTTTCACAATTGTAAAAAATAAGATTAAAATTCTATTCCTAAAATGGTTTCTAAAATAAAAACACAAAACATTAAAAATTAAAAATTAGAAACAATACCAATATAATTAAATTTACAGGAATTTTTCAATAATTATTTATCCAAAACTATGAAAAATTATTTTTATAAAATATATCGAAATTAAATTAAATCGACAATTGATCAATTAAACAAAAAAATTACATTTTAACTTAGATATTAAAATAATTAAATTTTCATCCAAAAATAATCAAAACCAAATATTATTTCAATTAAGACACATTTATGTACAATAAAATTATAATTTTATAAGATAAATTCAAATTATATATATCAGAATAAATCCACATCAAAATGAAATGGATTTAATAGATTATATACATCACCATAGGACACCACATTTTTATTTATAAGGAATGAAAATAAAATTCATTATATTTTTGTAGATTACTGCCAGTTGAACCATGTTCTGATCCAAAATTGATATCTTATTACAATAATTGATGACAGTTTTGATCAAATTAAGTTATTCATTTAGTTCATTTAAATAGATATATGATTGGTGTACCAATAATTCTATTTGAAGGGGAATAATAATTCAAATATATCTTCTAGAAACTATATTGTCCGCTATCTATAATTGGTCAAGACCTTCGATTATAAAAAAATGCACCAATAGTCATTATTCAATTGAAAACCCATTTCATTAATTGGTAGTTCGAACCATTTAATTCAATCATTATTGATGATATTTTTTTCTCACTATAGAGGTGATCAGGATAGAACCTTCGAAATTGTGCTGAAATCATTATGACGTCACTACCTATATGAAAAATTCACACAATTTAACATCATAATTTAACAAATATTATTTATTTGGCATTTCAATTCAGAAAATTTTATATAGGGTTATCATATAATGATTAAGGATATTAATATTTGGGAACCACTTAATTATGCATTTATGGTGGAAATATTTATATAAAAAATATATTATTATGAATAATTTTTTGTGACTTACCATATCTAGATAAACTTAATAATGAATTAAAAAAATATTATCCCATTTCTATTGATGAAACTATTGTATGGAATCAATCAAGAATATTATGAATGAAATAAAATTAGCATCTATTCTTATATATCCAGGACTATGTGAAGGTTATGATCTGTATTATGATAAGTCTTGATATAGATTAGGTTATGTCATCATCAATGGATACCATATTGAAACTTATTTCTCTTGAATTTTTGTAAAAATGTAAATAATTACATGATGCCTGATCTCAAAATATTCATGGTAATCAAGGTGTTAAAAACATTTTACAATAATCAGGCTTGTAATAAATTAAATGTTATACCTAATCATTAATGATTGAATCAATTCCTATGAAAAATTGCCTTGAACTACATATAGAGTTCTTGGATGTAATAACTCTAAATGATTACCATTGGCATGGTTTATATACCATTGAGTGTGAATTAAATAGATTATTCCTTATGTTTTTCATCACATATTAATTTATTGAAATAATCCTTGGAAAATTTACAACTAATAGTAGATTTAATTGAATTATACTTTAATTATACTATGTATAATGATGTCATGGTCTACATTTCAAAAACTCATACTCTTAACTTGGTTGAGAAAATCAGGGAGGAATAATGGTTAGAACTTTATTTCCTTACCATTATGGAAAAATCCAATAATAATATGTTCATTTCTAGATAGATGAAGGAATGAAAGTTTTTAATTTTATTTTAATATTTAATTATAGTTGATGTGTACTTTTTTCATATATTTTACCACATATTTTTCATTTTTTACACAGTTTTAAATTCTTAAATTAGTATTTAAAATTTGAAATATATATATTTTATTACATTATAGAAGTATTCTATATTTAGGAAAATTATTATGTATATGAATTTTTACGTAATAATTCCATTTTGTTTTATTATTATTCCTTAGATAACATATTTAAATATTCAATTCCATTTTACTTTTTATTTATAATATTATATATATATATTTTTAATGAATTTAATATGTTATTTTCTACTGGCATGGTCGATCAATGACTAGTAATTTTGAGAGAAGAACATGAACATGTTGACTAATGGAAAGTTTAAAATGTGACCAAGGGATAATTAATAGTCTGACAATATTATTATGGTTATATGGGACAATAATATCACCATTTATTGGTTTGGAAACCTTAAGTTCATCAATGAACCCTATGTTCATTCCCCCCATGATGGGGTTCAGAAGAAAAAATTTGATCGGTAACCCTATATTGGTATATTTATTTTATGACTGTAAACCCTACATTTGTATGTTGTACCCATTGTTGGTGGAAATGATACACACATATAGAAGAAGAAACCTATTTTTTAAAGCTTGTAGTTATTGATAATATGTACCCAACCCCACATGAGTGTTGAACAGGGGCTGAACACTGAGTTATTTTTTCAGTGATTTCTATCAAACAAGATATGTGAACTCTATAAGTTCTGAATTCTAATAATGTCGTTGGGTCAAAAACCCATTGTTTTATTTTATTTTATGTCGTTGTTAAATAGAAATTTTTTAATCACATGACCATGATATAAATAAAGGGAAAGACAATCCATAGATAACCACCTGGTCAATTAGGCTATCAGATGGTGATTTATTGAGACATTGATATTTAAATTATATTTTAATATATAAAGGGGGTTCCATAAATTTTAGGGGGTTCTTGAAAATCAGAACAAATTCAGGAAAACTAATGTAGTGGAAACAAGAATAAACCACATATTGGAGTACAAGATGATCTCTTAGAGGGTTCGAAGAGGTATGAATGGTGATCATCAAAATGTAGATGGTGGTGTGACTTCTATCCAAATTCTGGGTCTTGTCGTCATATATTTATTTTGTCAATAACTAGTCAATTTGAATGGTGATGTCTTTTGTAGTTTACATAACCTTAGATTCCAACTTTTAATTCCTTATATATTATTGAACTATAAAATGTGATCATTGATTGATTATTTTATTTCAATCACTTTAATAATCTTTTTATTCCATTATAAAATTAGATCACATTTAAATGATTCCTATAAAATTTATAATACATCATGAATATTCAATAAATGTTGGAGTGTTTAGTTTATCATCATTGTTGAAATATCTCAATCATTATTTGAGGATTGTGAGTATTGAGGCTGTTTTCCATGTCATTATACTTTTTTATCATTTTGTATATTGATAAACACCCATTGAATGTATATAAAAATCTGAGATCATTATGTATTACCTTGATTTAGTAATCTAAATGAAATTCTTGACCATAAATATAAATATATGGGTATTGAGTCATTTTTATTATATTATTTTGAAACATTAATGAAATAATTATATATAAGTACTTTAAATCAATCCACCACCTCATTTTTTTCTGATAAATTCAATACTATTTATTACTATTGATTTCTTATTCTATAGTTTTTAAATTTAATTTTGAAGGAAAACTCCCTACATACATAAAAAAGTAAAAATATTTTAAAATTCATGAAAGTGAAACTCTATATGGAAAGACCCATAGGAGGAAATCATTGGGGATTTTTGTTATAATTTTATACTATAAAAATTTATTTTTAGTTAAAAGAAATTAAAACCTTATCTATTTAATTAATTTTATTTTCAGAGAGGTAAGTAATGTGTTCCAAAAAAATAAAAAAACAGCATTACATTCTTCA
The DNA here is from genome assembly GCA_963277665.1 of Viscum album. Classification (NCBI taxonomy): domain Eukaryota; kingdom Viridiplantae; phylum Streptophyta; class Magnoliopsida; order Santalales; family Viscaceae; genus Viscum; species Viscum album. Next base: position 382,820,066 of record OY728151.1, read on the forward strand.
TAAAAATAAATAGAATAATTATTTTCTATCACATAATAATAATGAAAATCTAGAAACAAACTAATAATATAATACTTGAACCATAATTGTAGAAAAAAAATAAAAATATTTTTTAAAATTAATGTATCAAAAAAGATAAAAAAATACAAAACAAATAATCACTGAAAATAAATTTATTAAAAATAGATCACATTCCGAATATGGTTGAATAAATAACACTAATGTAGCCTATTTATTTTGATAATGAAAACCAAGATAATTATTTTTTCAAAACTGGGATACTCATAGTATTTAAACATTGACCTGGAATGATTCACCACATACCCAAATTCTATAGAAATCAATTTGAGGACCCCAAAACAAATACAATATTTTTATACAATGTTTATTACCCCGAAATGATAAGAGGTCAGTGGGGAACAAATAAAGATGATATCATTTCCCCATTCTCATTATTTGATAGATAATGAGTGGCTTTACTACTCCAAAACCAACTCTATAAATAGTTGTAATCAGCTCAAGAAATTATTCCCTAAGAAACTTTTCCCATGCTCAACATCTACTCCCCTTAGTAAATACAATATTAGAATCATGATATTTAATGGGAAGACTATACATGAATATTGGGAGGTATTTAATAAAATCCATGAATCAATCAGTACTAGATTTATGATCATCCTCTAATATAATATTCATATGTGGTATTAGTCTTAATTTATATGACCACGATAGATTCCCCCACTAGGGGAGTGTTGGTGGATAAGAGACCTCATTATTTGAGATATATTATATCCAAAATAGCTTAAAATTCCAACCAATTTTGTTATAAGGGATTAATTAATGTAAAAAAATCCTTGAAAGTATCTACATAAAATTATGAATGATTATGAATTTTAATGTAGTTAAGTGATCTAACAAACGTGATAAAACATTTGAAATCTCATTTTATTCCTTTTAAAATTCCATAAAAATCAAATATTTACCATCATATTTTTAATTGAATTTTAAAAGCATATGGTTATTTAAATGATCAATGTTCATAATTTAAATAATCACTTGAATCATGTAATGTAAAATTACGTGGGAAACCTTTATGAAAATTGAAACCATGAAATTTCCCAACAATAATAGCCAATCATTGCATTTCCATGAAACTCTGAATCTAATCCAATGCTGGAATATCAAAAAATAATAATAGGGTAAGGAAACATCAACAAAATAATTTGAATATCTATCCAAAAAAAATAGTGAACATCCTATTTAAGGTAAATATTAGTTTGGTAACAAATATAGTGGGAATTTTATATTTTTTTAGAATTGAGATATCAAAAAAGAAAAAAATAACCCAATAAACGATTCAAACAACCAATACAAGTTTAAAACTAAATATTTATCAACAAAAAAATATTTTTTATAGGATATGGTTACACATATGGTTCAATAGGATATACAAATTATTTCTAAGAAAATTCAAATATATAGTGGTTTTCCTTCACAAGATAAAGTGATCCTAAGATAAAGTGAGAATTTTAGGGACATAATTCAATAAATTATAAGAAAAATCCACAACCTACATGAAAAAATAATTGAAAATAATCATTAAAGGAAAATTCCACTTTTGAGAAAAAAAACCACCAGATGAATAAAAAAAATACCTAGTGAGTATGTTAATGAGAAAGTAGTCAACAAAGAGTTAGAAATAGAAGAAAAAGTAAAAAATTTAAATCTATATTGATTGATATTATAGGTACATTAGAAATATAATGGGGTTATAGAAACTAAAAAAATAAAATAAAAATGACTTAAAAATCTATATTGAGCCAATTTATTACCCTATTGGTATACCCCATATCCACAATAACGTTGAAAATGAAATAGAAAAGGAAGTTCTTGAATGGTGTAGGAAAGTCAATGATATCAACCATTTTTTAGATATTATAAAATATATACATAGATATGTTAATTTTCTTAAGAAAATGTGGAACCAAAAAATACTATTTTAGGGATGTGAGAATGAAAAATTTAGGATCACTGTTTCCTACATGATCCAACACTTTCTCCCTATTAAATATAATGATAATAGTAAGTTCTCAATTCAAATTTTCATTAGAAATCAATAATTTAAATATGAAATGTCAGATTAAGAATCTTCTATATGTGTTATACATTTTTCTGTAATTTCGTCTGTTTATTTTGGAGAGATCAAGAAGATTGGAATAGTAATCTAGCTAGAAAATAGATGTTTTGCAAAGCTAGTGGGAGACATTGAAGATGTTTTCGTATGGTAAAATTATTTATTTTTCCCTACTAATTTTAAGTGTTATATATATATGATTGATTGTTTAAGAAAAATTCAACTTTGATACTAGTGAAATAATTTTATGAAACTATTTCTCCAATAATAAATTTACATAGTGGGACATTTTATTTAGTGTATGAATGTAATATAGTTAATTTTTTATAAATTTGAATTAATGTAACACCTTGTGGAAGATCATTCTGAAAAAAATGTTATCACGATTGACTAGTTTTATATAGTTTTTTTTACATTTTTATATTCCTAATTATAAACTCATACTTATCCAAGAAATGATGTTTTTTCTTTTTAATGATGATCCGAGAACAGAAAACCTAAAATCTACAATAATTTTTTTTAGAAAATGTCTATTTATGAGAAAATTGATTACTATTTTTGAAATTTTGGTGAATTATAAGGATTAAATTATTAATTTAAATGATAATAGAATAAATAATTATTTTATAAACTCCTATAAACAACATTTACAGATGAATAATAGAACATTATGGGTTTAATTGAGCCTAAAATTGATACAATTGAATAAAAATATGTTTTATATAAAAATACTCTACATAGTCCTTATTTCAATAATAAAATTTCATTTCAATCCACTTTAATTATCCTGAATAATACTGTAAATTTTTTGAATACTCTATTCATGTTTGTGAATTTTATTTTAAAATTTATTTTTTAGAAGCCACATATTATCTTATTGAAAATTATTTCATTACTAAAATATTTTGTTTTGAATGTTATGTGACAAGGAATGATTTAACAACCCATAATTTTTTCAATGAAATTTCTATTCATATTATTATTTAATATAGTATAAATCACATACATCACATAGTGAAACTAATAAAAACATTATTATCATAAATGATGAATGATAAATTAGTGATAAAACATGCCAATAGGAATTCCAAATCTTATAATAGGCCAATAAAAATAAAATAAGAAAATAAGAATAGGAATATTTGTACATTCTAAATCCATTATAATAACTATACTCACAAAATATATATATATAAAATTAAAAAATAATGTCAAATAAAAAATATTCATTCAAAAAATTAAAGTGTTTGTAACCTTTTGAGAAAATATAATTGACTGATGAGTGTAATTAGGGGTTTTTTATGATGTTTTAAACTCTATTGACTATAATAAATCTAAAAGATGGAATATTAACTTGACCATTAGAATAATAATATGAAAATTAGGAATTTTAATCTAGACATTAGTGTAGTAAACTCAACTATAAAAATATAAATAAAATTTTTATTTCTTATAATTCATAATATAATATATTTATATAATTGAATATGTAAATAAATTTTTAGAAACTATTAAATTAAGTGTTTGTATTTTTTTGAAACATAAATATTTATTTAAAATTTTATTATGAATATAATGATTTAAGAGAAAAATAAATTTTCATTAAACACATTAATAATTTTTTTATAAATATAATATAATTTTATAATCCCTTAATTAATTTTTCAAACTATCATTAAATTGACTATACAATTAAAATTTATATTTTAAAAAATATTAATTTTTATTAAAAACTTAATATTCTCATATTTTTAAAATTAATTTCAAAAAATAGAGATAATTTTTAAAATTTACATGTAAAAAATTGTTTACGGTGAGTTGTTTTGTTTTTTTAATTGTTTAATATTTCTTGAATAGTGAAATTGTGTAATTTATAGTATTTAAAAAAATATTTTTTTGAGTCATGAATGATGTAAATATGATGTAATCACTCATTGTTTAGTACATTATTGAATGATTCGTTTTATTTAGTAACATGATTCAATGATAATTATCTTCTTGAGATAAAATTAAAGACAAGTGAATAAAATTATCAAAACACCCATCTCTTCCCCTATGAATTCCTACCCTCACCACCCCTTCTCCTACAAATTCTAAAAATTCAATCTTGTTTAAATTATGTCATATTACCGTACCAAGAATCTTACCCACATTAAAGATATCTTTTACTCAACAAAATATGAAACCAATGTGCCTTAGTGAGGATCTCAAGGGGACATTATTCAAGAAGTAGAATCCACCATCTTTATCTACTAAATTCTATCTTTCTTCTAGCTAATCATAACCTCATGTAACATCCCAAGTAAGTACTGAATAATATATATAGTTATCTATGTCTATTTATGAATTAGATAGTGTTTTAGAGGCTTAAAACGAGAATAAATCCAATTTTAAGCATGAAATACACTAGTATTTTTAAAAGATTGTTTTACTCCCTTTTGGTGGAAAACCTTTTTTAAATCAAACTTTTGACAATTTTATAAGCTCTATTTGTCAAAATAAACTTATTCTTTATGATTGGGACATTGAAATATACTTTGGGTAAATTTTTTGTGTTTTTCTGATAAAGTTCATTTTTTTAATGAATAGTGAAAAATGTTGTATTTTAATTCAAAACATTTTTTTAATCTAATTTATTTATATGATTATATTATCTTTTTAGTTGGTTTTAAAGTTAAATTAGAATATATTTTTACCATTTAATCTAATAGTGTTCATTGAAATTAATTTCACTTTGAAATAGAACTTAAACTGGTGTCAATCTTTTGATACATTTTGTTTTATAAAAACACGCTATTTGCTCTGACAGCGGGAATTATTTATTAAATTAATTAATGTAACTTATATGTTCTGAATTTTATAAAATAGTCACCATTTTTTAATTTGTAATATCAAATATAGATTAGGGTGAAGTTTTGGTATTTTTCTGAAAAACTTCAATTTTTGATGAATACTGAAACCACTAAGTGGTACTTAAAAAACTGATTTTTCGTTTAAATGAAATTTTACCACCTTTGTGGTTTGAATTTCAAAAATCCAACATACATGGTTGTCATTTGGATGTAAAATTTGGTTTAATGGGATTAAAATAATTTTTTGGTGAATAGTAACTTTTCTGTTTTTAATCACGATTAGAGGTAATTAGTGTAATTTAAGGTAAGAATAATGTATTAATAATATTAAATGAACATGAAACATGTCTTACCCTTATTGGATGTATCATGGCAGACCATGAAAATCAATGGGTCAACATGGGGACCCCATGGAGCCACTTTGGTAGGAAAATTTCATTAATGTCTTTCTATTTAAAGTTAACTTGAAAATGTCACAAACATGAGTTGTTTTACTAAAACAATTTTTGAATAGGGTTATAAAAGTCATATTTTTTACTGTAAGAATTCATTATAAAGATAAAAATATTTCCTACATCATGATATTTGTTTTTTAATTTTTAGACCTTAAATAAATTAAATTATTTATGACACCATGATGATGCAGCGATTACCTAATTATTTAATGATTAAAATAAAATGAAAATATAATGTACGATCTAAGATCTACACTTGTCAAAAACCTATTAGATGGGTGGATTTATAACCCTTATAACATTATTGTCGAAATTTATAATTGTGGGAACTTTTTTATCTGAAAATCAATTTATAACAAAGTATCCTTTCTTAACTTTCCAAGAGTGCCCCTCCTCTCCTCTTATAAAAGGCCCCCAACCCTACCACCATACCCACACATACAAATCCTTTGGCTCAGATAACCACTACCCATATTGTCTCTACACATCCCCCTATAACTCTTATAAGCCTCACTTTGGGTATAAGTCTTCACATGGAAGCCTTTGAGCTCAAATCAAAAAGAGTAACCTGATTTAAAGGTAGTGTCTTCTCTTATGTTCTTATGTTTTATTTTTCTTCTCCAACCCCATAAAATATTTTTATTCATTCTTTTGTAAGAACACCAGTATCATAAATATACTATGATGTTGTTATAGGAAGGATTCGAGCTACACTTACACACACCTACATCTAATGGATAAAGAACATATTGTTTCCATGGATGGTGAATTTCTGCCTCACGAAAAGATGATTGTTCAATAATATTTTAACACCTTAAAAGGTGTCCATTAAGATGACACTATATTTATATATGATATATAATATGTTTATGTCTTACTTAATCTTCTGTATTTTTCATTTATGGCATACCTTTATGGTTTCCATTATGGGTAAACGCGATATCTTCATTTTAGGAAGTGCGGACTACCGCCCCCTCAAAGTGATTTGATTCGTTAATACCTTATGTGGTACATATAAAGGATAAATTTAATGATATTATATATGATATTATAATAGAATTATTATATACCTTTATATAATTATTATTTCACTCCATTGAGTAAGAAAAAAAATGAAAGTAGCGTTCATGCATACGTACGACATACCGTCTCCATGAACGGTGCATTTCATTTTTTACCTCTAAATGATTATGTAATATTAGAAATTCATGTATATAATGAATATATATGATATATATGATATCTAAATTATGAATATAATTCTTGATATAATGGATATTTTACCACATGAAAAACTTGTAATTATAAAGAGATTATTTTTGACTCAAGTACCAATGATCGACAAAACGACCATTATTAACTTAAATAATTACATAGTGTTCATGTCATGGTAATAAGTGATATAAAAAGAATAATGAACTTGAAAAAGGTTCTTAAGCAAGTAGAAATTAACTCAAGTTTATTATTCCGGACATTAAAGAATGATCGAGTCAAGTCGGACCCGAGGTATGGGACTTTGTCTCAATCTCCTTTCATTGAGGAATATTTTGTTTTATACACAACCTACTTTTATACAGTGTATAAACCTCTTTGAATTTTATTCTTATTCAACAAGAATCTTTTTTATACGAAGCGTTTTACTGAACGACAAAAGGAATGTTTTTTTTTCATACGTATGCGGCGACAACGACTTCTCTGCCGTCGTGACCATTATTTGAGTTTCGGCTTCCTCTACATGCCATACCTTTTTTAAATGAAAAATAAATACCATGTTTTACTTTTCTTTTATTTTGCTATTGAAACTGGTTTTCATAATGTTTTTATTATATCAATGTGTTGTATTTATATCTTGTGACTGAAATGTTGAAATGTTATGTTTCCTTTATGTGATATGATTATGTTATAGTTCTTGGGAATTGATATGAAGACGGGTGGTTCCATGATAAAATAGGGGTGGGTGAGCCCGATATAGCTCTCCAATGCATTGAGTAATGTGATGGAGTTAAACGTTAAGGTTTCTCCGAAGAGATTTAGGGAATACACTGTGATGGGTATTCCAAATGTAACCAAGAAGGTTACTCCCTACGTAAGAATGTTATGAATGCCTCAAGTTACCTTTATGTCTTATGATTTCTATGATTTATTCATGATTTGATGAGGCATGTTAAAGTTCTTATGTTTATGAGAAGAGTATGATTTCATTGATTCTTATGTATACATGTACTCATGTTTCCATTCCATATTTTTATAACCATTACTGAGCTTTTTTTGCTTATCCCATGTTTTTGAAATGTTTTTCACAGGTCAAGGGAATGGTACATGATATGATGACAGTGTCAAGGATGTGTCAATAAAGAATCCATGTTTTATTTTAAATATGTTTCTGTTGATGGGAAAAGTGAATACTATCTTTTATGTAACCACTTTGGTTAAATGTGGAATGTAATGAATGTTTTATGATCTAACTCTCTAAAACTCTAAACCTGAAAATATCCTCAATGTGTAATCTTGTAATAACTCAAGACTAAGTAAGGATTATGTATGGGGCCATATAGTTGGTATCAGAGGTTGGTTCAGATTACTTTAGAAGTTATAATTTAATTAAATTATTATCCAAAAATATTTTTTATGGTCAAATTGAAATGATATAGAATTTGAAGATTACCATCTTCCTTCATCTAAGACCTGTTTGTTCAGAATGGTTTTCCGCAGAGGAAATTGGGAAGAAGTGCTAGGACGGCATACAGAAAGAAATATACTTCCGAATTAGCATCCTGAGATGGTCGGAATTGGAACTGAATAGTTTGTTGCAGTAATGGTGCAGTTGACTCAAGCGATAAATGGTGGAGGAATCCATCCACGAGATCAGCTAGATCAACCGTAGAGGAATATGTCAGCGGTGGAACTTTTCATGAGGCAACATCCCCCATCATTCAGAGGATCATCTGACCCTGTTCTAAATGAAGGGTGGATTAAAGCACTAGAGAAGAATTTCGATGTCATGGGGTGTACAGACAATCAAAAGGTTAGTCTTGCTATTTACTTTTTGGAGGGTGAAGCAGATCAGTGGTGGTCGATGGTTAAAAATATCAGGGACGCTGATGAGATTGATGCTCTCGACTGGGATGAATTCAAAGGTATGTTTCTTGAGAAGTATTTTCCTAAGGCTGTTTGACTTAGGATGGAAAACAAATTCCTGGAATTGAGGCAAGAGGAGGACTCAGTGGCTGCCAATGAAGAAAGGTTCACTCGATTGGAAAGGTATGCTCCAAAATTATCCGAGACCTTGATAGTAAAATAAATCATTTTTACTCATGAGTAAAGACAAAATATCGAAGGGAATTAGATTCTCATGAGTTCAAAAGTTATGAAAAGCTTGTTCAATGTGCTGAGAAGGTGGAAATGGAGTTTTCTAGTGATCAAGTGTTCTATAATAACCAGTAGAAGAAGAGACCGAGGTGGCAGGAGGATGGAATGAATTCTTAAAATATGTCTGATTGTAGGAAAACTAAGTTTCCAGTTTGTGATAAATGTGTTAAAAGGCATGTTGGGTAATGTCTCTTGAATTCTGGAAAGTGCTACATATTTGGTAAGATGGGACATAAGGCTCGTGATTGCACTGAAAATGATCAAGGTGATAGTAAGTCCAAATTTTATTTACAGTTAGTGAAATGTTTTAAGTGCAATGATATAGGTCACTATGCAAATGAGTTTCCGACAAAGAGCTTGAGTGATGGGAAGCAGTTAGACTACAAGCAGAAAGGGGTGGTGAAATCTTTTGAAACTACTTCAGTAGATATTGGGCCATCAAATGAAGTTGTATCAGGTACTTTGTTTGTTTTTTCAGATTATGCCAGTGTGTTGTTTGATTCGGGGTCTACACATTCTTTCATCTCTGAAAACATTTCTAGTAAAATGGGAATACCATCTCAAGAACTGACTCCTGAAGTTGTGGTAAAAACACCTGGGGGAAATGTTGAGGAAAAAAGAATTTATAAGAATCTTCCTATCTTTATCTGTGGAAAGAACCTAGTTGAAAACCTTATTGTTTTACCTCTAGTAGACTTTGATGTTATCCTGGGTATGGATTGTCTCTCTATTTACCATGCTAAGATTGACTGTAGAGCTAAAGAAGTTTCTTTTCAGAAATACTTTCAGTTTGTGTACAAGAATGAACCATTACTATTTATAACATATCAAGAGGCCGAGAAACATGTAAAAGATTGAAATGAATGTTGCCTTGCACATCTCATTGAAAACGATGGAACTGTTCAGATTAATGATGTGCCAGTGGTAAATGAGTATCCTGATGTTTTTCCTGATGAGTTTCTTGGAATAATACCATATCGGGAAGTTGAATTTACTATTGACTTAGTTCTTGATGCTAACCCAATTTCAAAACCCCCTTATCGAATGGCTCAAAATGAACTTTTAGAGTTGAAGGAGAAATTGCAAGATTTATTAGATAAAGTTTTCATTTGACCTAGCACATCACCATGGGGTGCTCCTATTTTATTTGTTAAAAAGAAAGATGGTTCAATGATACTTTTCATTGATTATAGAGCCTTGAATAACATCACTGTTAAGAAAAAATATCCTTTGGCTCATATCGATTATTTGTTTGATCAGCTCCAGGGAGCTCAATATTTTTCAAATATTGACCTGAGATCGGGGTACCATCAGCTGAAGTTAAAGGAAGCAGATGTTCCGAAGACTTCGTTTCTTACAAGATATGGCCATTATGAATATGTAGTAATGCCTTTTGGGCTAACTAATGCACCTTCTGTATTCATGGACATAATGAATAGAATTTTCCATGAGTTCTTGGATATGTTTGTGGTGGTTTTCATTGATGATATTTTGGTGTTTTCTAAAAGTAAATAAAAGTATTAATGAAATGTAAGGGTTATTTTTCAAACCTGAAAATAAAATAAATTGTATGGGAAATTCAGCAAGTGAGATTTTTGGTTGCAACAAATTTCTTTCCTTGGTCACATTGTTTCTAATGATGGGATAACTGTTGATCAAACAAAAACAAAGGTTGTTGAAGAATGGCCAAGACCCACAAATGTAACTGAGATTCGTAGTTTCCTTGGTTTGGTAGGCTATTACCAAAGGATTGTTAAAAAAATTTCATGGTTATCTAGTCCAATGACTAAGCTAACTCAGAAGGGTGTTAAGTATATCTGGACAAAAGAATGTGATGATTTTTTTAGGAACTGAAAAGAAGATTGGTGAATTCTCCATTTTTGGCACTTTATTCCAAGAATGGAGAGTTTGTTATCTACAATGACACTTCATTGAAAGGACTTGGTTGTGTCCTAATGCAGAATGATCAGGTAATTGTTTATGCTTAACGACAGTTGAAAACTCATTAGGTAAATTACCCTACACATGGTTTGGAATTAGCTGTTGTTGTTTTTGCTTTTAAAATTTGGAGGCATCATTTGTATGGAGTAAAGTGTGAAATATATACTGATCACAAAAGTTTAAAGTATATATTCACTCAGAAAGAATTGAACATGGGACAGTGGAGATGGCTAGAATTAATCAAGGATTTTGATTGTACAATTCATTACCATCCGAGAAAATAAAATAAAGTGGGTGATGCTCTGAGTCGAAAAAGTAATACTTAATTAACAATGATGCATTTGGAACGTGATCCTTTGGTTAAGGATTTGATGAAATTTGGCATAGAAGTTGTTGGTGCAGGATTTCCTTCTGTTTTGTTTCAGGTATCAGTGAAATCTTCTCTATTAGGAAGAATTATGCAAGCACAGAAGCAAGACAACGAGTTACAGAAAAAGGTAGAGCTGGTTCAGAAGGGTATGTTTCCTGAATTCAACATTGTTAATGATTGTGTTTTGAGATTTGGGAAGAGATTGTGTGTTCCTTGTGATTCACAATTGAAGAAAGAGTTGTTATGTGAATCTCACAGTTCTTCGTTTTCAGTTCATCCTGGCAGTACTAAGATGTACAAGTATCTGCGGGAGTATTACTAGTGGGATGGAATGAAAAGAGATATTGCTGATTTTACAGTGAAGTGTTTGACTTGTCAACAAGTTCAAGCAGAGCGGAAGTTACCGAAAGGGATGCTTCAGCCTTTACCAGTGCCAGAGTGGAAATGGGAAAATATATCCATTGACTTCGTTGTGGGATTGCCGAAGACACCTCGAGCTAAAAATGCAATCTGGGTTAGTGTTGATCGCTTGACAAAATCTGCTCATTTCCTTGCTATACGAGATACTTTTTCCCTAGATAAACTTTCTCATTTGAATCTTAAAGAGATATTCAGGTTACAAGGAGTTACCCTCTCCATTTACTCTGATCGTGATCCTAGGTTTACTTCTATCTTTTGGAAAGGCCTTGAGAAGTCATTGGGTACTGAATTAAATTTTAGTACAGTTTTTCATCCTCAATCAGATGGGTAGTTAGAACGAACAATCCAGATTTTGGAGGATATTCTACGTGCTTGTTCGATGGATTATCCAGGAAGTTGGGACCAAAATCTTTATTTGGTTGAGTTTTCTTATAATAACAGTTTTCATTCTAGTATATAGTTGGCACCATTTGAGGCATTATATGGTAATCGATGTCGAAATCCATCTTTTTGGGATGAAGTGGGTGAAAGGAAGCTGATGGGACCAGAATTGGTAGAAAATATGGCAGAAAAAGTTCCGTTGATACAGAAACACATGAGAACAACTCAGAGAAGGATGAAGAGTTATGCGGACAACAGGAGAAAGGATCTATCTTTTAAGGTAGGTGATCATGTTTTTCTCAAAGCCTCACCATGGAAAAGTTTGATGTGATTTGGTAAGAAAGGAAGGTTGAGTCCAAGGTTCATTAGACCATATGAAATTCTAGAGAGAGTTAGGTCAGTTGCTTACCGAGTGGCTTTACCTCCGCGTTTATCTCAGGTACACAATGTTTTTTATGTTTCAATGTTAAAAAAGTACATGCCAGATCCATCTCATGTATTGAGTCCAAAGGTAGTTCAGTTGGAAGAGAACCTATCTTCTGAGGAACAACCGGTCAAGATTCTTGACCACAGGGAGCAAGTGTTATGGAATAAATTGATTCATCAGGTAAATATTTTGTGGAAAAACCACATGGTTGGAGAGGCAACATAAGAATCTGAAAATGCTATGAGGGATAAATACCCCCACTTATTCGATAAGTAAATAAATTATGGGGAGACAATTTTCTAAAGGGGGGAATGATATAACATCCCATGTAAGTAATAAATAATAGATATAGTTATCAATGTCTATTTATGAATTAGATAGTGTTTTGGAGGCTTAAAACAAGAATAAATCCAATCTCAAGCATGAAATACACGAGTATTTTTAAATGATTGTTTTACTGCCTTTTGGTGGAAAACCTTTTTTAAATCAAACATTTGACAATTTTATAAACTCTATTTTTCAAAATAAACTTATTCATTATGATTGGGACATTGAAATTTACTTTGCGTAAATTTTTGGTCTTTTTCCGATAAAGTTCATTTTTTAATGAATAGTGAAAAATGTTGTATTTTAATTCAAAACCTCTTTTTAATCTAATTTATTTATATGATTATATTATTTTTTGAATTTGTTTTAAAGTTAAATTAGAATATATTTTTACCATTTAATCCAATAGTGGTCGTTGGAATTAATTTCACTTTGAAATCAGACTTAAACTAGTGTCAATCTTTTGATACATTTTGTTTCATAAAAACATGTTATTTGCTCTAACAGCGGGAAATAGTTATTAAATTAATTAATGTAACATATATGTTATGAATTTTATAAAATAGACATCATTTTTGAATTCGTAATATCAAATATAGCTTAGGGTGATGTTTTGGTATTTTTCTGAAAAACATCAATTTTTGATGAATAGTGAAACCACTAAGTGGTACATAAAAAACTGATTTTTGGTTTAAATGAAATTTTACCACCTCTGTGTTTTGAATTTCAAAAATCCAACATAGATGGTTGTCATTAGGAGATAAAATGTGGTTCAATGGGATTAAAATAATTTTTTTGGTGAATAGTAACTTTTATGTTTTTAATCGCAATTTGAGGTAATTAGTGTAATTTAAGGTAAGAATAGTGTTTTAAAAATATGAAATGAACTTGAAACATGTCCTACTTTTATAGGATGTGTCATGGCTGACCAAGACAATCCGTGAGTCATCTTGGGGACACCATGGAGCCACTTTGGTAGGAAAATGGCATTGATGTCTTTTTATTTAAATTTAAAATGAAAATGTCACAAACATGAGTTGTTTTACTAAAACAATTTATAAATGGAGTTATACAACTAATATTTTTGACTATAAATATTCATTAGAATTATAATACGATTTCATACATCATGATATTTTTTTAATAATTTTTAGACATTAAATAAATTAAATTATTTATGACACCATGATGATGCAGTGATTACTTCATTATTTAATGATTTAAATAAAATGAAAATATAATATAAAATCTAAGACCTAAACTTGTAAAAAACCTATTGGTTGGGTGGATTTCGAACCCTTATCACCTTATCCTCGAAATTTATAATTGTGGGACCGCTTTTATCCGAAAATCATTTTATAACAAAGTATCTTTTCTTACCTTTCCAAGAGTGCCCCTCCTCTCCTATTATAAAAGGACCCCACCTCTACCACCTTACCCACACATCCAAAGCCTTTGGCTCGGACAAACCATGCCCATTTTGTCTCTCCACATCCCTCTCTAACTCTTAGAAGCCTCACTTTGTGCAGAAGTCTTCCCAAGGAAGCCTTTGAGCTCAAATCAAAAAGAGTTACCCGATTTAAAGGTAGTGTCTTCTCTTGTGTTCTTATGTTTAATTTTTCTTCTCCAACCACCTAAACTATTTTTATTCATTTCTTTTGTAACAACACCAATATATTCCATGTACTAGGATGTTGTTATAAGAATGATTCTAGCTACACTTACACACACATACTTCTACTGGTTAAAGAACATACTGTTTCCGTGGATGGCAAATTTCTGCCTCACGAAACAATGATTGTTCAATATTCTTTTAACACCTTAAAAGTTGGCCATTAAGATGACACTATATTTATATATGATATATAATATGTTTATGTTTTACTTATTCTTCTGTATTTATCATTTATGGCATACCTTTATAGTTTCCATTATGGGTAAACACAATATCTTCATTTTAGGAAGTGTAGACTACCGCCCCCTCAAAGTGATTTGATTCGTTATTACCATATGTGGTACTTATAAAAGATAAATTTAATGATATTATATATTATATTATACTGGAATTATGATATACCTTTATATAATTACGATTTCACTCCATTAAGTAAGAAATAGAAATGAATGTGGCATTCATGCGTATGTACGGCTTACCGTCTCCATGAACGGTACATTTCATTTCTTACCTCTAAATGATTATGTAATATTATAAATGCATGTATATACTGGATATATATGATATATATGATATCTAAATCATGTATATAATTCTTGATATAATGGATATTTTACCACATGAACAACTTGTAATTATAAAGAGTTTATTTTTGACTCAAGTACCAATGATCGACAAAACGACTATTATTAACTTACATAATTACATAGTGTTCATGACATGGTAATAAGTGATATAAAATGAATAATTAACTTTAAAAGGTCCTTAAGAAAGTATCAATTAACTTAAGTTTATTATTTAGGACATTAAAGAATGATCGAGTCAAGTAGGACCCGAGGTATGGGACTTCATCTCAATCTCCTTTCATTGAGGCATATATTGTTTTATACACAAACTTCATTTATACGGTGTATAAACCCCTTTGAATTTTATGATTATTCAAAAGGAATATTTTTTATACGAAGCGTTTTACTAAATGGCAAATGGAATGTTTTTTTTCGTACATATGCGGCGACAACGACTTCTCTGCCGCCATTACCATTATTTGAGTTTCGACTTCCTCTACAAGCCATACCTCTTTTTTAAATGAAAAATAAATACCATGTTTTACTTTTATTTTATTTTGGTATTGAAAATGGTTTTAATAATGTTTTTATCATATCAATGTGTTGTATTGATATCTTGTGATTGAAATGTGGAAATGTTCTGTTTCATTTATGCATGTTTTATGTGATATGAATATGTTATGGTTCTTGGTAATTGTTATGAAGATGGGTGGTTCTATGATAAAATTATGGCTGGTGAGCCTGATATAGCTCTCCAATGCATTGGGTAACGTGAAGGAGTTAAACATTAAGGTTTCTCCGAATACATTTACGGAATACACTATGATGGGTATTCCAAACGTAACCAAGAGGGTCAACCCCATACGTAAGAATGTTATGAATGCCTCAAGTTACCTTTATGTCTTATTATTTCTATGATTTATTCATGATTTGATGAGGTATGTTAAAGTGATTATGTTTATTAGTAGAGTATGATTTCATTGATTCTTATGTATACATGTACTCATGTTTCCTTTCCATATTTTTATAACCCTTACTGAGATTTTTATGCTCATCCCATGTTTTTGAAATGTTTTTCACATGTCAAGGGAATGGTACTTGATATGATGATAGTGTCAAGGAAGTGTCAAGAAAGAATCCATGTTTTATTTTAAATATGTTCCCATTGATGGGAGAAGTGAATACTATCTTTTATGTAACCACTTTGGTTAAATGTGGAATATAATGCAATTTTTATGATCTAATTCTCTAAAACTCTAAACCTGAACGGATCCTCAATGTGTAATCTTGTAATTACTCAAGATTATGTAAGGTTTAAGGGTGGGGCCATATAACTCACCTATCCAGAACAACATGATAACTCAATTATCATATATATATATATATTGTTTTTTTATAGTGCTAATGTAATATCCATCATCAAATCTATCATATTTCTCTTTTATCTGAATAACTAAAACATCATCCTTGATATGTTGATTCAAGACCATCAAGGATGAAAGTTTTTTATTTTCCATTACCACCATCACAGATGGTTATAAAAATAATATAAGGGTTAAAAAATACCTTAAATTTAAATTATAATATCTTTCATGTTTTTAACAAATATATATAAATAAAATTAAATAATAATACGAAACATGTTCACGCTGATTGAAAAACTGTTTAAATAAACAAACCTTATCATTAATAATTTATCAAATGATTCACCAAAAGATAAGAAAAAAAATTATTTACAGGTCCATTTAAAAATATTGTTTTATAAATATATCATTTCATTCAACTTCGATTATTTTACTTCCTTGGTACAAGAACACCAATAATTATACTCAAGGGAAGCGGCCATAGAACCCTGAAATAGACAATCCCGAAACAACCAAATAATAATTATAACTCTGAGAAATTTACGTATTTTAATATAATAAAATTTTAATAAATAAAATATAAGTTTCAATGTTTCTTAATTAACTTATTAATTAATTTAAACAAATTATCCAAGACATTAAGTTCCAATAAAGGAACACATTCAGACATAAGATAAGGGATCTATCGGAACCTCTATTTTATGTTTGGGTTATTCTTTCACACTTTTTCCTCAAATGTAAATATTTTTCTAATTTAATTCTCCTAATTTATTTTTATTTGTTCCACAATTGGGTCTATGTCTCAACCCGTCTTTCTATTATTTATAACTATATTTTTTATAGGGTTCCATTCTCAATTATTCTCTATAAGAATGCCCGATTCAAGGGAACTTCTCACTTGATTACCTATTTTCAATTACACCCCATAATCTATTTTAAAACACAAGTATTGTTTCTAAAATAAAACTTTTATTCATAAAAGACACTTTGATTTGATTTTTTGTTTCATACAAATATTTTGGTTTTTTTTCATTAAAGTCTCATCAATAGATTCTCTTAATCCTTAATAATGTGTGTAATTTATAATGATTATAAAGAGCTCTTTTTACATGACTTAAATTTATTTGGACAATATTTATCATTATATTGTCATAAATACATTAAAAATTTTGATGTATGATCAATATAAATTCCTTCTTGTACACTACTATGATTGGCCCATTGCTTATTCCCTACGACTTGATATGCCATGTTCATCAATTTATATCTTCTTAACCATGTGTTTGGATTTCATAATATGTTTATCCACTAAATGACATTTTATCACATCCCATTTTTCTATATATTCTATATGTTATAATATGAATACATAGGAGATAAATGGTTTTTTGGATTTTATTAATGTAGGTCAATATAATTATTTTTTATTCAATTTTTATGTTTTCAATTTTATGTACCTAGTATTCCACAGACACTAGAAATTTTCATCCTGTAATAAAATAATTAAAATCATAGGGTAATTATAGTTGGTATCATATAATGACCTTTTAGTTTTTGTATATTAGTATGATAAAACATTACTTATAACCCTAAGGATAATTATATCACTATGGATAACCTATATTGCAACGTAGGTAATAAAAAATTAGAATATACATTTTATTTAATTATTTTTTCTTCTATGTTCAATGTTTCATTTTTTATGTTTTTTATCTTAATATTAAATCCCACTAATACTTTTTTCTGTTAATGGAGGGAAATTTAGAACACATTAAAAATAATCAATGATATAATCAATGTGATGATTTCTCAAATGAACTTCCAAATTTGATGGTAACTACAGCTCAGAAGAAAAGGACGGTACTGGATCAACTTGATCATGATACGAATAATAAAATAAATCTTGTAAAATAACCTGCTTATCGTAATAAAGTGATTTTTTTGGTTGAATAATTTATAAAAAAAGTCCTACTATATTTTGTGGATCTTCTGATCCCCTCATTCTAGACCAACTGATTAACTCACTTGAGAAGATATTATCTTTCCTCAGTTTACAAGAAGAGGAAAATGATGGGATAAAGGTATATCATTTTTATGGGTGATATGAAAATTGATTGGAACTGATCAACAAAATGATCAATATAGAGGATATTGATTCCAATAAATAGGAAGCATTCATTAAAATATTTTTCAATAATTATTTTCCCTAATCAGTACATCTATAAATGGAAAGGGATTTCCATGTACTGAAAAAATGTAAGATATGTCTATCTAGGTGAATAAGGTATGAATTAAAAGGATTTCATGATATTAATAAGGATTTTTAAGGAACAATGAAATCAAGTTAAATCACATATTTATTGTATTAATGTCGATCTTATTAAATGAATTGGAAATTCAAAACTATGCATGTTACATGGATATTTTATGTTTTGTCATTAATGTTGAAATGGTTATAAGTGTATCCTAGTTATTAATGGGATTAGATAAAAAACTATGGAATATAGATTTTTTATGGGATTATTTAAAGATAAATCCCATGATTGAAATAAAACACCACATCCTGTGTATCAGTTTTGTGGAAGAAGCATCCAGGGAACTATCTGAAGGGAACCAGAAGATGCTTAACATGTGAAAGAGAGGGAAATCAGGATAGTTATTTCCAAATGTATATGAATAATCCCCAAAAATTATGTAATTAATGAAGGATCAGATCAAACCTCATCATGTATATAGTGAATTAATAATAAGATACACGACCATCATACGAGCTAAATCTCTAAACATTTTCTTATAAGAGGTAATCAACATCAGAAATCTCCAAAAAAGAAAGGAATATAACATTCTATAACTAATGATGATGTTGATTTCTACAATGATGTTGTGACAGGTATGATAGTTATTTATTCCAGAATGGTGAACATACAATTTTACTATGGTTCTAGGAATTATTTTATATCCTCTATGATTAGTAGAACTATTCAGAAACCACTTAAAAAAATTATGGTTGAGTTATCTATGAGACCATCAAATGGGGTAATTACTACATATAATTTATATAATGCCTCTCCAATTAATATTTTTGGACTTAATCTCCCATAAAATATCAAGATACATTCTTTTTTAGAGATTGTTTCTATATATGTAATGGATTTGGCTATCATAAGGGAAAGTGAACACCAACTACCGAGAAAGGGAGGTCAGTCTTCACATCTCATTGAATCCTCCAATTTTATATATGTTTATGGAAGCGCTTTAATCTCCTTAAAAATTATATTTTCAACTATTGATATAGTTTTTTATGAGTAAGAATATCTAGCTCAAATGATTTAATCAAATGGGAGGATTATGGACAATTACGTACCCATTATGAGGGACTGCACTAATGTGTTATATAAATAGAATTCTTGTCTACCACCAACATGAGAGGTTTATTACACAATTTATCTTATACCGATATCCTAGTATATATAAAATACACCTTATATGATGACAAAAATTTAGTTAGAGAAACTGATTAATCAGTTTCAAGAGAATCTAAATAAGGTTTTTGTATGCCTAAGTGCTTCACCATTGGTTGTACATGTCATATTCAACAATAATATTCATTCTTATATTCAAATCTTCGTTGATTAACTTAAACATGAAATGATCAAGATAAAAAATTTATCCACATCTATGGATATATGAATTTCTTAATCAACAACATGGCGACATGTATTTCTATAAGGTTGACCTTGCGTTTGGATATCATCAATTAAATGTGAGCAAGAAAGATATTCCCAACACTAACATTCAAATGAGGTATGGTCACTATGAGTTCATATTGATTCCCTTTAGGGACTCTAATGGTCCAACCATTTTTATTGACATAATGAATAGTGTCTTTAGAGATAAACATGTAAAATATGAGTAACTCGTTACTGATTGTAATAAAATATACTCCAAGGGAAAGGAAAATCATGGCGATAATTTTAATATTGTTCTAATGACTTATTAAATGGAGAAATTATGTGGAATGTATAGTAAAAATGCATAATGGATAGATTATGTATCAATCATTTGGCATGTTATCACTAATAAAGGAATGTCAATAGACCAATGTAAGACAATATAATTTGAAGAGTTGCCTAGACCAACAAAAATAATGGATATACTTATTTTCTATAGTATAGATTAATATTATAGATGATTTTTTGAAGAACTAATAATTATTTTAAAACCCATTAAAATAAGAATCAGAAGGGAGTAATGTTTATCGAGACTAGTGAATTTTAAGACATCACCAAATATTTGAATGAGATGAAAATCACTACACCAGTACTAACTCTACTAACATGTGGGTAACAATTTGGGGTATAAAATTCTTCTTAATATAATATATTAGTATTTTTATTGTTGAAAAATTATAAAGTGACAGTGTATGCCTCAAAGAAGTTGAAATTTCATGAGAAAAACAATCCCACACATGATTTGGAGTCGATAGATAATATGTTTTTATTTAAAATCAAGATAAATTGAATATATGGGAAGAAGTGTGAGATATATACTAGTTGTAAATTCCTCAAATATATATACACACAGTAGGATATTAAGATGATCCAGTGAATATGGTTAGAGATAATCAAAAATTATGAGTGTCCAATAAATGATAGTCCTAAACAGTAAATAAATTGGTGGATTCCCTATATAGAAAGCATCATTTATGTTTATAATGATGATAATTGAAAAGGATTGAATATTCATATACATGGAATGGATGGAAAAGTAAATAATTAAGGAAGTATCTCGATCAATCATTTCTTAATACATTTCTCAACCATACCTTTCAGAGTAGATAATGGGTTCTCAATGATATGACATGATATTTAAAATATTGTAGAAGCTATCGTAAAAGGTAAATCCTAAGATTTTAAAATTGTTGAGGTAGGATTTAAAACATTTGGTTCACGATTATTTGATCCATAAACTCCTAAGATAAATATGGATATTTTGAATGTAAACATAGATAAACCATCTCTATACATCCAAGGATCACAATGATGTATCAAGATCTGGAAGGGAACTATTAGTGAAAAAATATGAAAAAATTGATCACTTAATATACACCAGGGTTCATCAAATGTCAGCATGTAAATTATTACAGTATAAAATTCTAAAGGGATGATGAAACTATTTCTTATACCAATGTAGAGATTGAAAAACATCACCATGGAATTTTTCATTTGAAATCCAATGAAAAAACGAGGAAATAATTATATATTATTTATTTAGGAACGTCTTACAAAGAAAAGAAACTTTATCAAAATTTTAAATTATTTATCACTCGATCAACATTCACTGATATACATCAGAGATGTGGTGAGGCTACATGGAGTACCATTATTGATAGTATCTGATTAGGATTAGAAATTTACCTCAATGTTATAGAAAAAACAAGAAAATTCTCTAAACACTTAGATGAACATATGTATGGATTTTTATTCCCAAACGGATGGAAACTATATGTTATCTATTCAGAAACTAGAATAAATGTTGAGATAATTCTTAATGGACTTCAATGGATGATTGGATAAACATATTCTACTAGTGGAGTTATCCAATAACAATAGTTTCCATTAAAAATATAAATGGATCTATTTTAATACCTTTATGATAAATATGTAGAACACAACCATACTTGGATGAGGATGATGGACATATGCTACTAGGACTTGAAATGTTTGAATAAATGTTAGAAAATTTGAAAACCATTCAACAATTCATCAAGGAAGACCAAATAAAATAAAATAGATTTGATGAATATCATTGATAGGACCATGATGATTTGGTTGGATACATTCTATTCAACCTCATATCTCATTGAAGAGATTCATGATATTTAAAAAATGCATGATATGTCCCAAGAAAATAATCCCTTCATGATTCTTGACGACACCAGAGTTGTCTCATATTAACAATCACATACAAAAATCCTATCTTATCTACACAATTTACTCCACATATCCATCATATGGATGTACATACAAGGTCCCTCACTTGTTGTAAATATAGTTTTTATACAATTAGAAAATTATTTGTCTTATGAGGAGCAGTAGTTGAAGATCTTAGACCATAGAGACAATACCCTACACTGTAGGACTACTCATCAAGTAAATTTACATTTGATGAATTGTAAATATAAAGAGGAGACATGGGAATTAGAAGAATAAATGAAGGATATATATACTAATCATATTTCAACATAGTTTGAAAAATTAAATTCTGAAGTCAAAGTTTAATAAGGGGTAAAGAATTTAATGAACCAAATTTTTATAAAAGAAATTTTCCTTTTTATAATTATTTCATATAGTATAAAATAAAATCATTAAATAAGGAACCCAAAAAACATTATAATCATAAACAGAAAATGAAATTTTAGTTTTCAGAAACACCAATTATAATGTCAAATATTACATTGGTCCAATAAATAGAAAATAAGATAATAATGAGAGGAAATTTTGGTTATACTAGATCCACTAGAATGACCATTAAACGAATAAAGTAGTAGAAATAAAAAATAATGTAGAAAATATATAATCCATTAAAAATATGAATGTATATGTAACCTTGGGAGAAAATTGAAGTGACTGATGAATTTAACAATTGGTATTTATAGGATGTAGTAAATCTATATGGTTGTTTGAAAGTTGACAATTGGAATAGTAACCAGACTTTTTTGAATAGTAATATAACTCTTGGGAATAATTATTTATCCATTAGAATAGAAACCTCACTTATAAAAGTATAAAAAAAATTTAGGTATCGTATAAATAAAAATATGATATATTTATATCATTGAATATGTAAATAAATGTTTCAAAAATGAATCATTATGTATTAGTGTTTTTGTGAAATGAAAATTTTTATTTAAAATTTAATAATTTATATAGTGATTTAAAATAATTTTTTTACAATATCATAGACTCATAAATTAATATTCTATGGATTTATAATTAAAGTATGATTTTAAGATACCTAATTTAATTTTTTTAATTTGTCATAGAATCAGTTATAATATTAAAATCATTATTTTTCTTATAAATGATTATTTAAATTAAAAAAATTAAATTTCTGGTATAATAATAATTATGTTTATAAATAAAATCATTTTTAAATATATCTAGCTAAAGTTTCTTAAGGTTATTTTTTATAATTTGTCTAAAATTGTTGATTTTTTGTTGAAAAGTGGGATATGGTAATTTTTGAATTAAAAAAATACATGAATTTTTCATCCATGGGTGATGTATGGGGAATTTAATGACCCATGGGTTTGAAGTGACTTCAAATATTTACTTTATTTATTCCATTAAATAAATACTACAAGTTGTCTTGTGTCAAAATAATAAACAAATGAATAAAATAATGAAAAAAAAACCACTACTCCCCCTATAAATACCAGCACTTCCCCACACTCCCTCTAATGGTTATAACATGACTAAATTATTACCAAATATATAACAAAGCCTCTTACCCGAATATGATACTATCACTTCTAAAAAAATACCAAAACAAATTTCCTTAAGGATTTTCTCAATGAGATAATATTCCAAAGGTAAAATCATATATGATCTTTTTAAAGTATTTATTTCATTTATCTTGTCCTCACCTCCCCTCTAAAAAATAACATGATTACTCCAGTATAATATATATTATATAATTTTTTTTAAATAAAATACAACATCAAATATCTTTTCATACCCTTTTATCATAAAAGTGTGAACGTCGTCTCAGAAATGTCGATTCCCAACCATTGTGGACGATGATTTTTCATTATCCATTAACACCTTCCAAGATGGTCATAAAACTATTTTAATGATTAATGGTGATTTTAAAAATTAAATTATAATGTTTCTCATGTTCTAGAAAAATTATATATACATAATAAATTATAATTGAACAAAACAAGTATAAAATAATCCCAAAATCTCCAAAATCAATAATATTTTTATAATTCACATTTTATCAAATTATTAATTCATAATATCCGATAAATAATTAAATATAGGACCATTTGAATTTATATAAGTATGATAAAACTATTTCATTCCACTTCTTTACTTGTTTTATCTATTTGACAAGAAATCCCATAATAATACTCAAGGGAACAGTCCTTAAAACCCTGAAATGTACGCACCCAAAATAATGAAATTAAAAATTATTACTTATACCATGGAATAAAATATCATAAAAAATTATAATAAATAAAATATATGTTGATGATTATTTTAATTAAATAATTAATTAATATATGTTTATTATTCATGATATTAAGTATAAGTGCAGAACACATTCAGACATACGGTAAAGGATCTCAATGAACCTCCATCTTAAATTTAGGTTACATTTTTTTGTCTCTTTTCACCAATTTAAATATTATTTATTCTTACATTATTCTCAAAAATTAAGTGTATATTTTCCAAAAATGTTTACATAGATCGAAACATATTTCATTGAGGAAGAAATTAATTTTATATATTATTCATTTCTCAATTCCTCCTAGTATGCAAGACTGATTAAAGGGAACATCCAAATTTCATTATAGAAACACCACATTTTATTACATTACTATAACACTATTTTTATGATAAACAACATAAAATAATCCCAAAATAAGGATCCAATGGTTTAGTGTCTTGGGAATACTAGGACCACATATATCATTTACATAATAAAACACAAAAATTTATTTAATTTATACTTCTCTATATTCTCTTTGGCCTTCATATTCTTCATAGTACATGTAATTACTTGAGTATATACATAAAAAGGGGTGATTTAGAATCCCCTAAAGTTGATATATAATGACATGAATTAATATAACATTGTTTGAGCATAATCATTATCATCATAACATATGCATAACTGGCATATAGAAAAGGCTTGAAAAGTGGTTATGTATAAAAATGAAACATCATGTCTTAGAGGTTAACTACCACAAATAGTTATAAAATAATATATCATAATATTAAAACATATTTATATTTTCTCATGATATACAAAAATTACCCAATTCATTTGAGAGAAAAATAATTTCATGAGCACCTGTCACATAATAACATCTACATTATCATGCATGAAACATAGAATATATATCAATATTGGACATAAATTTATCCCATGGAAATGATTTGGTTTCATTTCATAATACATAAATTTATAATTATTCAGTTCCCAAATAATGTAGGGATTAACATACTTGATATTAGAATCATCAACCTTGAGTAAAGAAGAAATAATCATGAGAAATATAAGGTCTATTTTTTGGATGAATATTTCTTTTAGAAAACATTGGGTTTGTCAAAAACACGAATAGAAAACATCTATATCCTAGAAGAGGTAATATAATGATAAAAAAAATTATAGTTTAGGAATATCCATTCTAAAAATGGGGTTAATGTTGGAAAAACCCAAAGAAATAGTATTAGTTTTAGAATTCACAGTACCTTATGTTTGAATGCTTCTGTGACATTAATGTAAAATATAATCACATTCGATTCATTAATTAAAAAATATTTGAACTTTTTTCATAATAATTTTATTCATTATTGATTAATTATGTTGATGTAAAGAGTTTTTGATGTGTTATATAGTTTAATTTTAGCCTTCGTGAGCATTTTTCATAATTTTCAGGATATGATAACTTTTTTACATGAATGGAAGTTCATGTAAAATGTGGATAAATATATTTAATTCCCATTATAAGTTATTAATAAACATAAATAATAATAAATAATATTATAATGATTTTTGTTATATATTTTATGGATGAATCAATATATAAAACGTAATGATGACTATTTTTTCTTAATTTCGGTGAATTTTTCAATCACAACATACTTATTTTTTTTATCTAGTATTATGTATAAATGATAGTTTGAAAACATAAACATAGATGTATCATACAAATTTAATTCTTTTTTAAACAATTTAAATGTTTTATTAACATTTTTTATCACATTTAAGGAAAATTATAGTGTTTCACCCACAATGTCGGCAAATTGACACATCAAGGGTGATAGTATCATTTTTTGAATAAAAAGGAGAGAGAGGAAGGATTTTAATGATTAATATTAAATTACCATGATATTATTTTAATATATTTGGGGTAATTTAGTATATCAATCCAATTTAATGACTTTAGTTGAGGATATAATAAGAAAATGAATCACAAGTAAAAGAAATTAATAGAAAAAGGAAGAAGATTTTACCAATTAAATATCTCATCAATGAGAAAATGGTTATGGAAGATGTTTTCATATTTTGATGAGTCCAAGAGATCTAGAAAATGGGTAAGGGGCTAGGGAAGAGTATTTATCACTATTTGGACATGTCTCAAACCTCAAGAGTTGGGAGGAGAAGTTGGTGTGATAGGTGGTATTTATAGTGGAGGAGTGGGGTGTTTTCTCATTATTTAATTCATTAGATTATTATTTTTCTCAAGAAGAAAAATAGTTTTTATTCTTTAGAATAAATTAATTAATTAGATCATGTTAGTAATAACAAATTGTTCTTAAATGAGCAATGACTCAATGAACAAGGTATTTATCTTATATTGTATATATACTTTAAATTACAGTATTTCATTATTCGCAAAAAATCATGTAATTCAGAAAAATACAAAAAATTCACCATAAATTTTTTTAAACATTTAGAATTAAATAATTAAATCCTTTTATGAAATTAAATTTATGAATATGATTAATTTATTTTTTAATTAAATTCATCATTTTCATAGAAAATACATATTTTAAAATTATAATAGATTTTATAACACTATGAATTTTTACATAAGGTCCCACAAAATTATCATAAAATAATAATACATATAAATATTAAATTACGAATACAATTTATGAAACTAAATTTTCTTTTTATATTATATAATTAATAATAAAATTATAATTGATTGTTTATAATTTACAATAATACCAAAAAAAATAATTTTTAAAATATTTACTTACTTTTAATATTATATAATTATATATTATTTTCACTTATATGATCCCTAATATTTTATTTATACTTTAAGGGGTGATGATACTATACATTTGGCCAGTTTACTATTCATAAGGTTTATATTACTATTCCTATGGTCAAGTTACTATTTAATATGTATTGGTTTCGTAAAATCTAAAAATACTTCATAATTCATTAATTATTAATTTATAATGTTTTTATTATAGTAGATAAGTGATTATATGTTATTATAAAATTACTATACTAATAGAGAAATTTTATTGATAAAATTTTGGGATGTTACATTCTCCCCCATTTGGAAATTTCACCCTTAAATTTTTTTTTCATAAATAGGTGAGGGTAATTCACCTTCATCACCTCCTATGGTTCCAAAGTTTCTTCAGCATACCTATGTTTCCACCACAACACTTTGAAAAGTTTGATTGTCCAGATGTGTAGAACTGTATATCTCTTATCCATAATTTTTACTAGAAAATCCTTGTAAGAGAGATCGTATTCTAGTTGTACCACCTCTATGTTTAGTACAGGTGAGGGATTTGGTATGTACATTATGAGGAGTGATTTATTGTACAAATCATGGCCTTACTCCATTTTCAGTGGAAGATCAAGGTGATAGGCCATAGCACTTAAGCTATTATGGATCTCTAATGGGCTAATTTACATTGGACTTAGCTTCCCTTTCTTTCCAAAACACATTATAATCTTCCATAGTAATATTCTAATGAATACATTATCTCCATTTTCGATCATCATGTCCCTGTGATGGTTTTTTGCATAGGTCTTTTGCTAAATCTGAGCTGAATTGAATTTTTGTTGGATAGATTGATCCTTTTAGGTCATCTCCTACAAAAGATATTTTCCATGTAGGTTTCTTTCTCATACATCATCCAAATAGGTTTGAGATCTATATCTCTTTTTATAAAGAGATTTAAAATGGGACATCTGAATCCTTTAGTGGAAGCAATTAATGTATAAGAATATAAAAAATGGGAGATGTTGATCCCATCCACCTTTTAATTTTATAGGAAATTCTCTTGGCATATCTATGTGTGTTTTAATAGTTCTTCTTATATATCCCATTAGTTTGAGGGTGATTTTCCATGTTCAATTTTAATTTAGTTATCAATGCATGTTGAAGACACCATCATAATTTAGATGTGAACTTAGGATAATGATATGAGAACATATAGAGTCTAATGTTGTATAGTATCACCACATCTGTCACATATATCATTGCAATTTTTTCAACAGATAGATCTTTTTGAAGAGTGATAATGTGGGAAACCTTGGATAGTCAGTCTGCCATAACCCATATCACATTATTACCTTTGACTGTATCCCTAATACCCATAACAAATTCCACATTGACATTATATTTCAACATGGGTATATGAAATAGTTTCATCATACGTTTGGATTTATTTCATTCATCTTTAACATTATGACATTTCATGAACCTCAAGATATACTCTACAATCGCATTCATGTAGTCCAACCAGATGTGTTATTGGAGATCATGGAACATCTTGGAACTCCTATGATAGATATAAAATTTTTAGCTTTGTGAATTTTACAATAGCTCGTTCTTTATCCCAATTAATGAAGGCCCAAAAAGCCTCCTTCCAAACCAAATTACACTGTCATCATAGATATGTAACTATTGCAACCACCCTTCCATTACTACATTCAACTTCTTTTTTAACACTAGTTCATCCCTTTTTACCTTTTTAATATTATTTTGGATATATGGTTGTGAAATTATTTGATAAATGTATGATTTATTCCCAACCAATATGATTTCTAAATCCATCATTTGAATATCGTTGAAGATAGTGTCTTTCTCAACCAATAACATGGATTGAGTACTCTGTTATTTTCTACAGAGAATCATCTACCTTGTTCTTCTTTCCGTAATGATTGTGAATTTATCATCTATAGTCTTTGATTAGATATAAACATCTCATTTCAATAATGTTGAGATCCTTTTGTGTGAATATAATATTTGGTTCTTATGATCAATATATATTTCACACTTCCCACCAAAGAGGCAGTTTCACTAGATTTTGAAATAAAAAATTAGAGCTCCTAGCTCCAAATCATGTGTCGGGTAGTTCATATCCTGGATATTAAACTACTGTGAGGTTTACGCTATCCCATTATCATTTTTCATGATTACACATACCAATATTTTTTTGTACGAATCACTGTATATCCAAAAATGGTCTCCATTTTTCAGTAAAGTGAGTATATGTGTTGTGACTAGCCTCTTTATTAGCTTCTTAAAGCCATCCACAAATTCTTCAATCAATACAAACATTACCCCTTCCCTTGTAAAATTACTTATTGAGATATAAATTCATGATAAATTAATCAGAAAACATATATAGTACCCTGATAATCCAAGAAAATTATGGATTCTGTGACACTAGATAGTCTGGTCCATACCACAATTGACATTGTTTTTGAAGGATCCACATAAATTCCCTCACTTCTAATCACATGTCCCAAGACTGTGAGTTGTTGCATCCAAAGTCACACATTCTCAATTTGCATTATAAATTCTCCATTCATAATGTATTTAACACACATCATAGATTTTCTTAATGTTCTACTTTGATCATGGAGTTTCTGAGAATATCATCAATAAACAACACAAAAACTATTTCAAGGTAATGTCTAAAGAATTTATTAATCAGATACATGAAAATTCTAGTGGAATTATTAAGTCCAAAGGGCATGAAAAATATCATAGTTCTCATATCTTATATGGAAGACAAGATTCTGTATATCTTCTTTCATTACCTTTAGATGATGATATATAGAATGATGAACCACCTACGAGAAATACTGAGCTCCTCACAACATATTACACAAGTCATAAATCCATGGAATAGGATACTTGTTCATTTTGGTGATCTTGTTGAGTTCATGATAATCAATACACAACCTCATTTATCCATCCTTAATCTTGAAAAAGAGTTTTGGCACACCCCAATGTGATGAACTAGAGCATATGGACACTTTTTCAAAATTCTGTTATAACTTATTCTTTAACTCCACTAGTTTGATATGATCCATCCTATAAGGACACTTTGAGATAGGAGTAGATATCGGTATAATTATTATTTAGAACACTACCCCATGATCTAGGGGGAGTCCTAGTAACTATTTTGGAAATAGATCACTATATTCCCTCACATAGGGAATTTCTCCAAGTTTGATAACATCCATTAACTCATCAATTTGAGCGATGAATTCTTATACACAGGCAATAAAAAGACACACAGTTGAAGGATTTTTAAAAGTATATTCATGATCATACTTATATACGAGTATAGGATGGTTTGGAATATGAAATGATATTTAAATTTCTGGACAATTGATATGTTCTCTATATAACCAAAGCCAATCCATCCCAATATAGTAGAAAATGATACCATGGGAACTATTATGATATTCGCTAAAATAATATTCTTCCATAACCAAATAAGAGTGAAGTCCAATGCTTGGGATTCAATGATATCACCTATTGTTGTTTTTATATATATCTCTACTTTAAGGTTTCATAGATTTGATTCTATAGTTCTAGAAAACATGAATGATTTAAAGGAATTCTCAAAACATGAATAAAATATGACTTCTTACATTCATGATTTAATAGGAATTGTACCCTTTAAAAATTCATTATGTTGATCCAGTTACACAGCAGTGATGGCAGAAGCCTTCACCTACTCATTTGGTTTTAATGTTGTTTACCATTGAGGACCTAAGATTTTGTGCATTGGCATTCATAGTTCCCTTTCTCACTACATTTATAGCATTGGACACCAAGTGGTTCTCTCGTTTCCTCCCCCACATTATCCTATTTCCTTATGTATTATCAACATTCATGAACTTGTGTAATTATCTACAATAATTGATACTTTCCCCATAACATTGATGTAGTTCCCATGATGGTTCTTTAATAATTTTTAACATAGGGATCATTGAGTTTTCATTCCAACTTTTTCATTTGATCCTTTGGTTTGAAAATTCTTATTTTTTTCTTATTACAGTAGATAGGGGACCATTCTCCAAACTCCATATTAAAATTAAGATCACATAAAACTACTTGTTCATGACTTTCAATGTCTCTTATTGATAAAGCCTTTAAATTGTGTGGTTTTAAACGACTAATGAATATATAAATTTTCTATCATGGTTGTTAACATAACCAGAAGTGTACCTAGAAATACTTGTGAAAATTTATTTGTAGGTCATAACAGATTCAACTTCCTTATACTTCAACTCTATGAATTATCTCTCAATATTTGTATGAAGAGTTTGGGGAAAATACTTGTTAAAAATTATTTTATAAATGTATTATCACACTATATCATTAATTTTGACCCATGAAATTCTATTATTAATCCAATACCACCATTGATTTCCATTTCCATCTCAGTGATAATTACAAAGACTCACCTTATCCACCCTAAAATAGTGAAGTACAAAAAAATATCCTCTCTATCGAGTTGATCTACTATTATGAAAATAGTGCATTGGAATATCCACAACACATCAGTTTTCATTTCTTCATAAAATACTAGATAGCCAGTTGTTCCCTCTTATTTGTAGGTAGAAGTTCCCCATTATTTAAGTTATTCTTCATAAAATAAGACAAATGGGTAAGCATTTCCATTATATTTTGAACTTCACCTCCAAAATCATAGGGAACGTCATCTTGGAAATCATCATATTGTCCTTCACATAGGGTTTTCTCCTCATTTATCATTGTTCTCACCATTTTCGAAAATTTAAAAATGATATAAAAAAAATGTGTAAACAATACACGAATAAATAATTTATTCCATTGTGGATTTATGTTTAATTGAATATCTTGTCGGATCCCTATGGTTTCTATTTTCTAAAACAATGCATTCTAGGTTCTCTCTTATACTTATTCTATTGCAATGGTTTACACTAATGATATCTACTATTAATTCCAAAAAAAATAAACCATTATCTAACACCAACTATAGAAACACTAATATTTCTTACATAACTATTTAATCATATTTATAATAAACTAAATAAATGAATTATATTACTAGGGTTAAATTGTTTCATGTATTGCGAAAATAAGGACCATAAATAACATTTTCAAAATAAAATATAAACATTTATTTAATTCCTTTTTCTTAAGATTCTTTTTTCCATTAAGATTATCTTTTGTAAAAGTAATTTCCTAATTATATACATTAAAAATGGGTAATCTAAAATCTAAGTGAGAGGATAGATAAATATATGAGTTGATATATCGTGGGGAAATCAACATCATTATCATCAAAACATAGAAATATAGAGAATTTAGAAAAGGATTTAAATGAGGAAATGAATAAAAATGATACAACATATCATAGTGGTTAACTACCACACATATTTTTGAACAAGTATATAATCATTATAACATATATTTCACTATTATCATGAGATACATCATATTACCCAATGCAATAGAGCACTATATTATTCCAGGCACACCCATCAAATCATAACATATACATTGTCCTTCATGCTACATAGAATATATATCAAACATGAAAAAAATTGAAGGGAATGCTTTTTAATTCATAAAGAAATCATTCATAAACATTGGGTTCCCAAATTAAAGGAGGAATAACATACATGATTTAAGAATCGTCAACCTTTAGTGAAGAAGAAAATTTGTGAGAAGAAAAAGTGAGTTTTCAGAAAGAAGATTTCTTTTGAAAAATGTTATCTTTGTTATAAACATTTGTAGAAAAAATGTATATCACAAAAGATTAGTTATATTTATGAAGAAAACATGTTATTATTTATCCATAGTGAAAATTGGGTGAAATATGGGAAATCTCAAAGAAAGGTATTTGGGTTCGAGAATTCACATTACCTTATGCATGAATTCTTCCATCATAGTAATGTCTTGTATAATCACATAATATTAATTAGTTAACAAATATAGAAACTTTTATAAATGAATTTTGGTCATTATATTTTTATTATGTTCATTAATAGAATTTTTTTGAGTTATATAGTTTAATTTCATCATTTTCGAGCATGTGTTTTCTTAGATTTTATTATTGCTTCACTTTTATACAAGAAATGATGTTTATATAAAATGCAGATAAATATATTGAATTTTGGTTATAAGTTATCAATGGCACTACACTAGTATAAAAGATCATATAATTGTTTATTAATATGGTATGAGGATGAATCATTACATAAATGTCACGAATGATAATTTTTGTTTAATTTTGGTGATTTTTTTTAAACATAATGACCACATTTTGTTTCATCATTTAGAAATATTTAAAAATGTTTATTTCAAAATATAAATATGTTTATTTTATACACATTTAAATCTATTTTAAATTATTTAAATTAATTATTAATAACTTTGAAGGTGTTTATGTAAAAAAATGTGCATCACCCACGATGTCTTTAAATTGACACACTAAGGGAAAAAATTCCATTTTTTGAATAAATTAGATGGAGGGAAGAGTTTAATGATGAATATTACATTTAAAGGATATAATTAAAGTATATATAAGGTAATTTGTTTTGTAATTCCATTTTGATGAGTGTTTGTGAGGAGATAATAATAAAAGAAAACAAAATGAAAAGAAATTTAATGAAAAAGTAAAATGATTATACCTCTTAAATATCACTTCCTTTAGAACCACCATAGAGAAGTGGTTTTGGACTTATGATGATTCCAAGAGAATCTAGAAGTGGGGAAGGGGCTAGGTAATATTCTTGATAATAATTTGTATAAGGCTTAATGTGTAATAATTTTAAGGATAATAGGGTGTGGGGTGGTATTTATAGTGGATGAGAGGGTTATTTTCTCAATATTTAATTCATTTGATTATTATTTTTCTCAAGATAAAAAAAAGTGGTCGATGTTGTGAATAAATACAGTAAATAGATTGTGTGATTTTGAACCAATTATTCTTCCATCAGATATCACTTGAAGAATTGTGTATTTAGATTAGAATACATATACACCGTAAATTATAGTATTTCACTATCCACAAAAATAAGTATAATTCAGAAAATACCAATAATTAAACCTATCAATTTATTTAAAATTCTAATTATAAAATAAAATCAATTTTATGAAACAAATTCTAAATATTATTACTTAAATTTTTAATTAAAATCATGATTTACTTGGAAAATAATGTTTTTAAAATTATAACTGATTATAACATATTGAAAAATTACCTAATATATCATAAAATTATATTAGAATAATTAGAAATAAAAACATTATTTTATGAAAAAAAATTGGAAAATATAATATCTTATAAACTATTAAATTAATCATATAATTATAATTAAATATTTATTACCTATAAAAATTCCAACATTTAATTAAGAGTTTTGAAATATTTACATATTTATAATATAATATAATTTATCATATTTTTAGTTATAGGATCCCTAAATTTTATTTATTCTTTCATGTGTATGACTATTATTCATTTGTCTAATTTACAATTCAAAGGGGTTATATTACCATTCATAAGTTCTAGTTACCATTTCATCAGTATTGGTCCCTTAACATCTAAAAATACATATTATTTCATTAATTCTCCATTTATAATGTCTTTAGTATGGCCCAAGATTTGTTATATGTGATTATGACATTACTATAAGAAGGTATAAATTTTGTTGACAAAAATATTGGTTATTACCTTCTTACTCATTTTAATGTACACTCTAAAATCTATTTTAGTCCACAATTTGTTTTTAAATTCACTCATTTCATCGTAAAATACTATTTTAGTTTATTTCATTTTTTATACAAAAAAATATGTGTTTTTCCTCTTTATGTAAGCTATTATTTTCCCCAAAACTACACTGAATTTTATCATGTTTAATGATTATTAAAAAAACTTTTTAACTATTTTTACTTCAATTGGACATAATTTATTATGAAATATTCCAATTTTCCCAAATGAATTTCAATGAAGGATATATATATATTATTGGTTGTACAATGTTATTATTCTCTCATTTGTTATTCCATAAGAACTGATTATGATAACCATTTAAGTACATGGGTAACCCTAATTTTTATTCCTTAAATTTGATTATTTTAGTGGAACGCGTTTGAATGTACTTTTTATTAAAGATGTGATTAGATAGATGTCCTATTAATTGGTTAATATTTAGTCGTATTAGACCCTATGTATGGAATTAAGGAGTAAACCTAATCTATTATGGGAGTTTTTCTACCATTTGATATAGTCTTGGAAGTTAGCCAAGCCTCATGTTTATATCATGTGATATGTTTCTGCCAAATTCATATGTTTCCATGATCACATGATCCCATGATCTATACATTATTCATCCATATGATTATTCATGTCCCGCACCATTTTATGTCATCATGTTATGCCTTATAACTCATGTGTAATTCTTTATTACTATTTTTATTCCCATAATTTGATATTTAGCTAATCCTTTTTTCAATTTATTATAGAAGATTTTATAAAAATATAGAAGAAAAAAAGGATGTCCATACCTCATTATGGAGTAATAATAATTTTTATATTCTTTTTTCAGGTTTTCAATATTATGTACTTAGACTTCCAAAGATAGTAGACATTAGAATCCACGGTCTGTATTTGATGGTTAATTACGATTGAAATATGTTCATCATATTTGTAAAAGGAGAGGTTCATAATAAATGATATATTGACTAAAATAGAATTATTAAAAACCATAAAAATAGATTTTCTAAAGGTGGAAACCCACCATCACTTGAACAAACGACGTTACCTAAAAATTTAAAATATTCCTACATAGAAGAGAATTTATTTCATATCATAGAATTTAGTGTGTTGTCTAGTGAACAAAATAATGAACATTTAGATGTACATAGAGGAAATAATATGTCCATATTCTAGTATTTATATTATTTATAGTGATTAGTCCATAAGTGTGTATGTATAGGATTACACTAAAATGAAATTCTATATTTGTTATAAAATTTCATAAAAGGGTTAATTATTTACATGATGATATTATTAAAAAAGTGGTGACAACATTGTTGGAAGTATGCATAATTTAATCACGTTCTAATTGTCCAAGTGTAAGTCTAATTTTTATTTTTAGGGGGGTTCATAGTTTTCAATAATGGTTTTATAGAATTCATTTTTCTAGGTTTCCTAATATTGGAGGATATGTGTTGATAATAGATTATTGAATTTTGTTTTTGGGAAGGACTCATTTATATTTCATATTTAAGATAAATTCATTGAGTGGATGGCTTGTCAAACCTATTTTTTCTTCCTCATCAATTTCCTATGATTCAATCAACTCCACATTTCCTCAGATGACTAGGATAATAAATCGTTCACATGTCCTTTTGTTACCATTTCTTATTGGATATTTCCCATTGGACTATGTAATTCCCCTACCACATTATAGATATGAGTGAATAATATTTTCTTTGAATTTTTAAGGAATATATGGATGTGTTTTTGGATAATTTTATTGTGTATGGTTCACATTTTATAATAAATATGAGATATTTATGGGATTTACATTGAGTTTTTACTGAAAATATTTTTGTTTTAAACTATGAGAAATTCCATTTTATGGGAGACTCTGTAATTAGGTTTGGTTAGTAAGTTTTTATAAATTTACTTTGAGAATAAAATTTTAAAAAATTATATTATTATTACACATTATTTAATGATTTATTGAATAATGATAATCCTAATAAAACCACTGATGATCATGAGGTCTAGATTCATTTGGTAGTTAGGTGAATTACATAATAACATGAAACATGGGTACAACATAATTATATAAAAACTCTATAAAATTCTCTTAATACACATTTAAATTCTATTACCGCACAGATAAAATTCATACATATATTATAAATTCTTTATATAAGAGGGTTGATAATAAAAAATATGATCCTCAAAGTGTGAAATAAGATGATAACATAAAGGCATAATGGGAAGGTATAAACAATATAACAAAAGGACATCATAAATATAAGTCAAGGATAAAATCAAAGACAACATAACATACTATTAATTTTATAACATATCTTGTAACATACATGTTATCCAATGAGATAAAAACATTCCACAGTGGATTTGAGGGATAAATAATTTTGGTCCCACATGTCACATTAATATATTTTACATGCATTATGGTGCCTGATAAATAATAGAACATAGGTATTTACTTCACCAATTCCAATAGCATTAATAATAAGACTGTCTCAGATATATATAAGTTCCCGATAAATAAATTTTTAGAATAACATGGTGAATACACATTAGCGTAAATGTTAAAGCATATTCACTAAATAAATGTTTGGAATGAAAAATTGCAGGATAAATTGAGCATCATAACAGATGTACATAAATTTTCATTGAAGTATTTAACGAGTGTAAAATTGGCCTTTCATCAATTTGAAATAATAAATAAATTAATAGTGACATGTAAAAACATACCCTCACATGAAAAACTGAAAACAAAGTGTTAGAGTATAAATAATTTGATTGAATAAAATGAGAAGGGGAGGCTCCTAACCGTGAGAGGGAGACTCTAAAATATTGGGTAGAAATTCCTAAGAACCTTGGAACACCATGGGAATGATCTATAGAGGTATTTATGGAGTGAATTTGTACTCCAATGGTTTTAAGTGAATAGTACTGGGTGTTTGGATGAGTTTTAATATAAAATGAGATGATAATTCTTTATAAATTTATAAACCTCGGTTTTGGACCCTATATGTTAAAATATACAGATTTAAAAACCATACCATGGGTTTTACCCATTTTTTCATACAATGTGGAGTGTATTTTTTATTTTATAATTATAATAACCTTAAAACATAAAATAATACCATTGGTTTTGTGGAAGATATTAATGTTTATAAATAATTTGTTTTTTAAACAATAAAATATTATATAGCTTTTGGTTGATTCATTGAGGGTTAATAAAATTAACGGAATAAAATAAAAATTAAAGTTTTTTTTGCTTCATTTTATCCAAATCTATAAATATTACGTTAAAATATATTTTACATAAAAAATTCATGAATTCATGAAAAAATCATTTTTATTAAAAAAATACAATGCAATAAAATTATTCATTTTCCATTGTATCAAAATCATGTAAATTTTGAAAAACATTATTTAACCAATTTGAACTATTAAAATATAAATATAAACATTTCATTATTAAAAAGATGAAATTCACAAATTCATCTTGTTGGATTCATGATACAAATCCCATTATTACACTAGATAATTAGATAAGGGTGAGGTGTGCGATGGTGAGATTTTGTTTAGGAGTTTTGACGAACATGGTTTGGTTCATGGTCTCAGACAACTAGAATATCCCCCATAAATGTTTCCATTCATGATTTGCATTTTCAATCTTATGATTTTCATAATCAAGGTGAAATTATAATGATTCTATCTCCCAATAAATATCATTTTGATTGGCTTTATATAGTACAATCCTACTGGTTGATGCTATCACTTGCTTTGTCTCTATAAAATGGATTTATCATAACCCTATATATACATTAATCATACAATCAATATCTAAATGTTATACTATCAATGGTACAGATTTTTAATGGCATTTTAAATCCGATAGGATATAACTTATAATATTCCAAAATAACCACACTAGTTTATGTGTTTTCTATAATTTCATTACTTAATAAAGATTTAATCATCTAAAAAGAAAATTCCATTTATACATTTTCAACCCACTACATTACTCCCCCTTCAAAAAAATTCCCCAGAAATTTATTTCATACAACATAATGGAAAAAGCTATATCTATTTCATCACCACTTATGGTTCATAATATTATACCATAAACTTGTTGTTACACCACATCACTTTTATCAATCCAGTTATATTTTTTATTGAACATTTCTCTGTGATATTATATTTTCAGCTGATGTTACTCAAATGTAAGATCATTCTATAATAGAACCACCAATGGATTTATTACATGTGAGGGGTCTGTTATATAATTACTCATAAAGGATAAATGAAAAACCTAACATATGTGGGATATGATTGGGGGGGAATTCTAGTCGATGTGTTATAGATCCAATAAGATCAAGGATATAAAAGGTGAAGATATATCATAGACTAAAAATTATGTTATTCCCAAACCTATATAAATTATTCCATGATTTTATATTAATGAAACCATAATCTCAATCCTTAAACTCAAATTATCATCAAAGATTTTCTATATAACTTTTCAATTAAAATGTTGAAAATTTCAAATAAATTTGAATGGATTGTACCTTTTTCATCATATCTAGTATATCATCATGTCCCACGAACATAATCTATCCATCATAAACCCAATATGTTAGAGTCTAACACCTATTTCCATAAAGAGAGTCATAAGGTGGCATTTGAAATTTAGAATGGAATATGGTGTATTATTAGAATTGAAGATGGGGAATGTGTTGATTCCAACATCCTATGAAATCAATGGAAAATTTTCTTATCATATCCTTCCTATTTTAACTAATTCTTTGAGACTAACCACCCATTTAAGGGTGATGGGAATTACTAAAACTATGCTCCATATCCTAAACATGATGTATGATTCAAGAGACCATCATTATAAATATCAAATATCAATATGATATGTTTGAGAGTGAGAATAAATGTATTTGTTCCACTTCTATTATCTGTATCTTATATATTTTTTCATGAAGTAAATATTCCCTAATATAAATTAAATGTGATTACATTTTTAGGTGATTGACTACCACCCATATAAATTTGTTAACATTAGTGGTAATGTGGAGTCATTTAATGAAATACATGGTTATTTTTCCCCATTGTATAATATTATGGTGAATAGATTCATGATACCCATATAATTGTATCATTCAGCATTTATTTTTTGACCAACTATGCATTTTGATACAAATTCAATAATCATCCTCTACATGTAATTCCATCAATTTTTTTCATCAAATCTCATTAAATAATAGTGATTCATTGACTAATAAAGAAGGATAAGATATGAAAAGAATCCATAAGTTCCTTCTAAAATTATAATTTTTATTGGACACATATATGAGTTCCAAACCATATAAATTAATATTTATAAATGTTGGAATCTGGAATTGTTTATACCTATTTATTACCAACCTGTAATTTTCTAGGATTCCTTAATCACCTCAATAATGGATGTTTGAGTAGTTTTTTATGTAATTTGGAATAACTAAACGTTTATTGTGTGAATTTCTATTATATATAAGTTTAATATTATTATATCCCACGAAATTATCTTCACAGATAGGGTTGTAATATCATTTCTACCCAAAAAATCATCCACTTTGTTTTCCTTTCCAGAATGGTAATGGATCCAACGATAATACTCCTCTATTATCTATTACAACCTTATTTGTCACATATTGAGATATTTTTGTGTGAATATATTCAGGAGGCATTAATAATTCCTATATATGTCACACATATCCCCTTAGAGATAATATTTCCAAATATTCAGCATGAAGATCACTAGAGTTAATTCCCTCTTATGTGTTGAGTATTTCTACTCATGGATCCATAATCGATATGAGTCATATGATATTACATTTTCATATAACATTAGTAAACAACATATACACTTTTTTGATTCATAATTTTACATAAACCCCCTTCACCACTAGTGGGTAATGTGAGAAATTATGTAGTGGTCAACCTCCTATTAATCTCTTTAATTCACTCTTCACACTCATCCTTCCAAAAGAAATCATTTCCAACTTCTATATTATTTTGGTTAGTGGTTATGATAATAGTGATATTTTCATCAAAAGTCAATGATAGTTCCTAGTTAATCCTAGGACACTATATATTTTCATCATATATTTTATTCAAGATCATCCATTAGCAACCTCTATTTTTTAAGGATCCACACATGTCTATTTTTTGGTAACCACATTACCAAAGAATGAGACTTGTTCTATGTACAATATCAATTATGATATCAAACTCTAATTTAAGTGAAAGTTCAACCCATTCATTGAGTAACTACATAAACATATTCCATTGAAATGGGTATGTCATCAATGATTATCTTTTTCTTACTCTGAATCATTTGAGCTAGGTTTACTTTCTCAAAAAGAAATAATATCCATATTTGAGATGATGATACTAAAGGAGATCTATCATCCACCATTGTCATTTATATAATCCTATTGTTATTACTAATATAGATAGATAATTACATCTCAAAATGATTTGTGTCTTATATATATTAGGAAATCCATTCTATACCTAGAATGACATCATATTTCACAAAATAGATGACCACATTGTTTACTGGGGTGTGAAGACCACACATATGCATAAGGGAGAAGTTTCATAACTGGGATGCAATAAGTGATCCATTTTTCATCACCATCAATAACTCAATATCAATGTCTTTCAGTTATGTCTTAATAGTTCCAATCATACTTTATATGAATGAATGTGTAATACCATTGATAAATAATATGACTCTTTACTATTGTATTCTAGTTTTAATAATTCAAACCATCCAAACTATACATATGAATGCATCATCTCAAACTATTATACAAATAAAAACGGAACCATAAACATTAAAGCGGAAACTCCGAGTTTACATATATTCTTTAACATATGAAATTCTAGGATTTAATATAAGTTATCCATGAACTATTTTTTTCATAAATACTTATGTGAAATTTTCCCTATAATATGGTTCTTAATGATATTGTGTCTTTAAAAAAGAATATTCTAATGGAGTTTTAAACATGGTGTTCGGAAAGCCCTATTCTTTGTTTACTAGGTGGTGATCAGGATTAGAACAGTGTACCCTTTTTGGGGGTTATTACCATTGTTTACAACTATTCTAGATCCAAATTCACTTGTTGTTTCAAGACATTAATTTATTTTATTGTAAACCACATCCACTATAACTTAAAAAATATTATGGATGTTTTCATATGTTTAGTATTTTCAATTTTCTTCCAATTATTTTTCATAATCTAGATACCCAAAATTTACAATACTTATCTTTGATGAAAACTATGATAACCAATACTTTCAATGCACTGTCTTTCATGATTTTTTACATAAGGATGAACTTAATAAATACTGATAGATCATGAGGCATTGTTTATTTTGGTGATTATGTATATAGAACATTAACATGAATCATGGCCATCACATAATTTTTTAGAAACTCTATAATATGTGCTTATTATTCATTGATCATCTAATACTATGTGGGATATGAATGAGGATTACATAATAAACTGGTGGGAAATAATGTTCAGTAGGTAAATAATCTATTCAGATCATAAGATAATCTAGAACATGTGAGTCAATATAAATATAAATGTAAAATTTTAGGTGTTATAATAATAAACATGAAACTTGAAAGGTGATATAAGTTGATAACATAAAGTCACAATAGGAATATGAAAACAACATAAAAACACTACATCATAATAGTATGTCAAGGAAAACCATAGATACATCAAAATGTAGTGTTCCCAAGATAACCTCCTGAACTAGATACATGGTATCACATTATATAACAACATTATGAAATGATTTGGGGGGAAATATAATTCAATTCCAACCCAACACTTTTATATAATGAAAATGTATAAGTATTCCACATAGATAATACAACATAATAATGTCTTTCATAAAATTTAATTAAATTATTAAAAGGTGTGGGTTACATTCATATATATGCCAAATAAAATAGATTTTGTGTCTAACATTTAGTGGGCAGATATATGTATGTAACCCACACCTTTTAAAACGGTGTGGGTTACATACATATATATTCCCAATAAATGTTTGAGACAAAATCTATTTTAAATGGTTTGGATATTTTTAAAAATATTATTTCAAAAGAATGTTGGTTTATCCAAATAATTCCCAAAATATGAAAATTTAAACTAAAATATCTAAATTCAATATTTATTAAAAATATAGTTTTTCACAATAATAGTTATCAAACCCATATTACAATAATTTTTGAATTCATAAAATTGTATTATCATTTATAATTAATTAATAATAATAATAATATTTTAATGAAATATATTTTAATTAAAAATATACTTAATTCTTAAAAAAATTTGTGTTTTGATAGAGACTATATATTTCTAAAAAAATTGAATGCCATACTATCAAATTCAAATTTTTAGATATTATCATTTGAACATTTTTATGTCTAATAAGATAAATATTAATATTATTTACTTTAAAAAATAAAAAACGAAATATTGTTGAGGTCTAAAAATAGTCCCTTATTACATTATTGAATTACATAATTGAAAGGTGTGTATTTGTGTGATTTAATTGTTGTGGTTTAAAGAACATACTTTGGGGACTAATCTCAATGAGCCTGAACATCACTCATTAATAGATTCAATAATTCTTTAGACAGTTAATCACATATTGGGATTAGCTATGGGAAAATCCTAGTGATGTTATCTCTCGTGGGTGCTCTAATAAATGGGTTTCCTATGGTATGATCCTACTAGTCAAGGTCATCACTTCCATTGTCCATTTAAAATGGATTTATCATAACCATATACATAAAATAATCATACAACTATTATATAATGACCATAATGTCAATAGTTATGATACATATTAGTCTTTTATATATGATATGATAAAACTTATTATGGTCCCAATTAACTAAAACAGTTCATGTTTTTCCAATAATTTCATTTATAAATATATCATTACCTCATATAAAAATAAAATTTCATTTATAATGCTTGTTTCATTATAATCTTTATAAGGTCAAAATAATCATCTCGCATAATTTTCCTATGAAA
Source organism: Viscum album (assembly GCA_963277665.1). Classification (NCBI taxonomy): domain Eukaryota; kingdom Viridiplantae; phylum Streptophyta; class Magnoliopsida; order Santalales; family Viscaceae; genus Viscum; species Viscum album. Next base: position 382,864,254 of record OY728151.1, read on the forward strand.
ATGAAGGACATTTAGTATTTTCATGGCCATACAAGGCTCTATAAAATATTTTAAAAGTACATTATCTAAATTTCATATCCTTTAACAGGAAATTTATAAAAATAAATTCCATCTAACAATACTTTGATGTGTGATGAAGCCATCAATGGAAATTAATTGATGTTGATATCCCCATCAATAGTTTAATCACATAATTAGGATTTTCCTTTTGATAATATGACCTGTGTTTCATAATATTTGTCCCAAGCCTATCATAGAGTGTGGAAAAAGAAAATTATCTTCTTAGAGTAACATAGAGGTTGTACATGGTCGTCTTACTTAAGAAGATTTCTTAGTTTTTAAATTACACAATATAATTGAGGTAATATATTTATTTATGGATTGGTATTATTAGTTAAAACATTGAAATATAAATTTGTTTATTTTATAATTAAATTCAAAAATCAGGGAAGGAATTGTATAATGAATATTTAAACAATTACATACCGTAAATTCTAATAATAATTTCCTTATGAAGGAATGAACATGGTTTAGAGTTTTTTTGTGGGGTTATATAATTATTCCAATTAATTTTTTTTTCAATTTTATAATTAAACCCTCAAAACTCATGAAGAATTTATATCCTATTATTTATAAATTGTGTAATCTTGAATTCCATAAGGAATCTAAATTCTAGTTAATCCTAAAATATTGATTTAGAGGACACAATGGTTGATGGTGTGACATCTTCCTAGAACTATCTATTTTGATTTCATTTCATCCATTAATTGACTCATATAGAAAATGTGAAAGTCTTACTAATGGAGAGGGAAAATAAAAAAGAAAAAAATACTAAAAATACATTTTATTTCCATGTTAAGGAGGGAATTCACAACACCCATTCATGCCAACAATATCTACCATAAAAAAAATAAACCTTACTCAGGAATTTTTAAAAACCAAGAACTCCCCTAGGACAAGACTCACGTCAACTATTTAATTTAGAGGTTAAGATATCATGTTGGTGGAGAAAATGAAGAGAAGAATTAATGATGAGAAAATAATAAATATAATAAAATAAGGAGTAGAATAAAAATAAAAAAAATTAAGGGAGAAAAATTATAGAGAGATAATTATAAAATAAAATATAAGAATAAAAGAGAGATAGAATAGTAAAATAAAATAATAAAATAATATATAATAACCAATGATAATTATAAAATATCTTATAAGAAAATTAATTGTATAAAAAGAAGAATATGAAGATAACAAGCATGGAAAATGGATGGGTAATAAACATTGAAATAAAACTGCATTTATAAAATTCTAGTAATAATAAAAAATAAAAATTACATTAGAAAATAAAATTAATACAAGAAAGAATAGATAAATTAAAAGGATAGAGATTAAATTACAACATCATTATCCTTTGATGGGATCTCCTTTGGCTATCGATATTTTTTTGATTGGGTGGATAAGGGTTTATTTTTATTGGATTTGGGAGGAGTTCCATTAGAGGTTCATTCAATATTTCAGGGAATCTCCCATTAAAAACCAACCTAGACGCTCACATGTTTCAGGTATTGAAATCTACCATAAGACACACAACATTAATTTTTTTGTTGTGTTCCATGTTTAGTGGGGTATACATCTTGTAATGTTAGTGCATGGTGTAGTTTATGTGGCATGGTTGTTGGTGTTATTAGTGGTCATGGTGCTAGTTCATTGTTTGGTAGTGGTGGCCACCTCCTTCTCTGACCTTCAATGTATCATGAAGAGCATTAAAAAAAATCACACTGAGGGTTATACAGGGGTCTATGTATGATTCAAGGTGGTCCTAGATTGTGAAAGAGGTAAATTTGATGACTAGTGATTTGTGTAAAGGAGGAAATACAGATTTATATTGGGGATATATGGTGACTTCTTAGAATTAATGTGGCAGTGCACTGGAGAGAAGAAGCACAGGGTGTTCAAGTTGAGGCACACATGAGAGGGAGTGGAAAAACATCATCCCACATATAATAAGAATAATACCCCACGAAAAAAATTCACACAATGAAATAGATAGTTTATTATGAGCACATGTTATCTAAAGTACATCATCATATGACTAGTGATGTAAGACTTGAGTCATATGAATCATATTTCCCATGTGAATAGACTACACCAGAGAGGCTCTCCTCAGAACAATAAATATTATTTCCCCATGAGCCACCACTTGATTAATACGTAAGTTATCCATCCATGGGTTCCTCCTTGCTTGGTCATGTTGTGCCTAAATTCCACCTCATTCCCTTATCAATCTTATACTAGCCCTCTTATGGGATTTCATGGATGGTCATCCCTTGAGATAGTTATGTGGAATGTATTTCCATGGTTGAGGGTTGGCCATAGCATGGCCCAAATATTTTGTTAATGTAAACTCTTGAAAAACATTTGAATCAAGGAAAAATCATCATAAAAATAACCATAAGTCAAAATAAATTTTTAAATTCGAATACAAAATTTTTTACCTTTAATTAATTTTAAATAATTTATATATAAATACAATATTTTAAATAAATCATTTATTTACAACACTGTTTTCAGTAATATTATTCAAAAATACTTAAATTATGATTACAAAATATGCATCAAATTTGTGTCTATCATATACCACCACTATTATACCATACTTTTCCTCAAGAATAAAATCCCAACATTTATATTTATAGGGATCCAATGTTATCATTATTTAAATTCTAATGAAATAAAATCAAAAAATTATCAATGTCAATTAAAATTTTAAAAATCCATTGAAAATATCAATTTAGTTTCTAAAATTTCAATGAAACAATCGACCCAATTATTTTTACTTTTTCCCATTCAAAAATAAGGATACATTTTATCTCATTCATTTATGATCCACACTTCATTATTATCATACATGAAAAATAAAAATTTACTTTAAATATTTTCAATCATCACTCATGATAGAACTCATATAGATCTACTCTTGGGTCATGAATACTTGCTCAATTTATATAGTCTTGTAAATAAGCTCTTTTATACACATTGTATAGTAAAAAGGAACTTAATATCATGAGGATATTCAATCAAGGTTATATTTAATATAAGAATTATGATTGGTAGATATTTTATGTTTTAAATAATTATTTCTCATGTATGTGGTTTCTATCTTAAAGTAGAAAGAAATATATGATAAGTAAATGTTTAATGACATTAACAGCATAAAAATAGAACACCTTCCATATTTCCCCAACCTTAATGAATTTTCCTAATCCATTTACATCATAATGAATGATTTGTGAACCTTCATAAATTATTCACTTCCTATATATATGTATTCATTTTCAAAGAATAGTTCAATTTTTTTTCTAAAATTTTGTTCATAATAAAAATCACATGAAAAAGCATACCACATATGATATAAATCTTCAGTCTAGTGATTGTGATTTTTTATATTTCTCAGTCATTGCCCATTCTTATTTGGTAAAAAACAAAAAAGGGAATATAAGTGAAAGTATAATGTATAAATAAAAATTAATTTTATTATTACCCAACATACCACCGCAACATTTTTTTCTATATAGTTAATTTTATCAATTTATTCTTGAATCTCTTCCCTCACATTGGTAAATTTTATATTAACATGAAATAAAAATGAATAGGGTTAGAATAAGAATAAATGGTTTGAAACATCAGTAATTCCTAACAAAGTCATTTGTGGTCTCTATGGGTTAAAAAATTATAATGTAATAGTGGTATTTAAGGATTATGGGATTTAAAAATATTAGTAAATAATTTAATATGTGTTTTCTATAGACATAGGCTTTCTAGAATTAATTTCATATTCTATAAGGTGGCATATCATAGGATCACGCAATAAATATTTTCCTGAATAAAATAGGAAGAAATTTGTCTGGAAGTACTCTTAAGATTTAAAAATTTTTATTATACAATCACTCAAGGAATGAATAATAATATATAATAAGTTCACATGAATTTATGAAATTTAAAAGCATAAAAAACTAATTGAGAAATTTCATTTACAAGAATCTACTAATTCCATCAAATCGTGAGGCCTCATTTTACGTTCCATGATTTCTTTTAATCATTTAATTCTCTATTTACTGATTAAATCTCATTAAAATTATAATATAAAACATGGCATCACCACATTACTATGAAAATTATGTATAATATATATGTTAAGAAAAGGATGAATTCAATAATGGGGATAAAAATTTCAATTTTAAAGATCAAAACAAGTTTTCATAAAACAAATCATGGTGTTTGAATGATAATAAATGAATTTCCACTCCCTTTCTGAGAGATAATAGTTATTTTCCATTATTCATGGTCTTCATTATTCCATCATGATCCTATAAAAATTATACATTTAAGAAAAATGATCATTTCATTTAACTCAAAAATATTATGGGAGTGGGATGCATACATGACCTATTAATAATACCATTACTAAATTATAATTTAATAGAAATAAAATAGAAGGATAATACTAGGTATGATACTACAATTGGGACTTGAAATTCTACTTCCTCCAAAATTCAGTGCCACCTATTATCCATAATCAGTATATGGGTGTATTTTCTTGGATTTCAACCAAAAATTTTTATTTTTCCCAGGATCTAATTATTTTATAATGGTGATGAATGATCCATGGATACCGTATACTAGATCCTCCACCTTTAAATTTAATTATATATTTCATTAAGGGGGTAGTAGGAGGTATTTATCATCCTCCTTCATGTCTTCTACATATGAAAACCCATCATTATTTTTTGGTATTGTGTCAACATGGGATGCTAGAATTTAATATTTAATGTGAAAGTTAAAGGTATTTTAACTTGAATGAAATTTTAATTTTATATTTTATTTTGAAATTTAACCATTTCAATATAAGAATCCCCAATCGTGATTTCCTATGACATGGACAAATGAAATTCATTAAGGGAATCCTCAAATGTATGAACACCGAAATATGGGTGCTCCATGTGTTCCTCAATTGGAAAATTTCTTTCTTTATCATCTTCTTATACAAAATAGAAAAGACTAGCTGAATCTAGAGATTCATATAGTTTGAAATTAACACCAAATTCATATTGAATAAAATAAAAAATAGAGTATTAGATAAGAGAAACTACCTTAATTTGTTCTGATTCAGTCTCTTCTTTAGTGGTGAGTACCTCATGAAGTTATTTTTTATTGTTTCGAAACATGTATTAAATATCCTTCATCTTTTTGTCAAATTAAATCACATGTGTTATGTCCTCCTATTCCATATATACATTTCTACTTAATGCAGGAAGATTTTCTACTATATTGGGATTAGGGAGATCAATTTTTACATCAAACTTCTTCTAGATGTCATGTATATCTTATTGGTATCCCAAATGTATCTCCACAAGAAATTTTTACCTGTCAAGAATCTAATCTATCTAATTATGATAATTTTGTTTATGATGATTCTGATGTTTGGGCTATACATACTATTCAATATTTACTTACACATCATGGATGTACATAGAATATCTGAAACTATGAGTGGATATTTTTAATGTTCAGGTTCAGGTTTCATGATGGATAAATTGATGTTCTTAATTATCCAATCTATTTTTTCATGGATATCATGTAACATCTATTCAAGATTTTGAATATCATATCTGTGTTTTTTTTGCCACATTATCGAGTTCTTACACTTTTGGAATCTCCATAGAAATTATTTGAAGATATAGGGAACACTCTATTGGTGTATTGTATACTTCTTGAAAAAAATTATTAAGTATCTAAATAATTAAGATAACTCTATTTCCAATATTTCAACCACTTCTTGTTCAATGGTCTCCTTAAGATACAACATAATTTCCTTGAATTCAGCCTTAGTGATAATTTGGTTTCTTCTTACTGTGATATATTTATCCCATTTGGTTACAGTATCATATATAGATCTAGGTGATTCATTTTTCAGTTCATCCACTTATATGAATCTATTCAATATTGAATAATAATCATTTTAATAAATCATTTGAGAATAATTAATTATTATTTTTTAATGTAATACTAAACAATTTAATGTGAAAATTGAAAAATAAAATCAACTATGGATTAGCCCATATGAAACGATATCAGTTTTGGTGAAATCATTTTGTAGGGAATGGAAAAATAAAATAAATGTCCTATTGAATAATATCTTCTATCCAGGAATGCCCCACATGAGGAGATTTATCACTTATTCAGTTACTTGATCTAATTTTCCTAAACTATTTCCTTTTTGTTTCATTGATTATATAGGAAATAAATTAAAGGATATTTTTTTATTACATTATAAATCATTTAAATGACATCAATACTAAATATTTAAAATAAAAATAACATGAAATTATAAATATAATTCTATTTGGAATGAATGAACTTGGTCCTATGTTTGGTTTTTGGGTTCCATAATTAATATCCTTTATTTATTTTATTTTTGTTCGATAATCCGACCATGAAATGTATTGATGAATTATTGCATTATTATTTCTAATGTTTGAAATCATTAATTCCATAGGAAATATAAAATCTTCATCCTTATATAATAATTTTTTATTGCACACCCTTGTTGAGGGTGTGAGTTCATCAAAGAACCTTCTGGAAACACACTGATATTTTCTGAATTATAGTTTTTTTATATTAATTTAATCCTTAAGGTGTTTTTATTGTTTCAGAAAACACTGAATTTTTTTAATTAATATTAATTCATTATGTTTGGATTGTGTTATATGAAAACCTGTGTTAATTTTGAACTAAACACCACATAAATTTTAGACTTCCCAACACCGAATAGCTGAGATAGATTGTGTTACATGAAATATTATAATCCATCTCTCATGAACATTCATGGATCCTCTTCTCATCTAGTTACTCAAAACTTATTCACATATTGGTACCATTTTTATAGTATTTGATATATATGAATGAATACATTTTTAAGAATGCCTGACATTACCCTCTGTTTGGTTATAAATCTATGTTCTATCAAAATGATGTTTTCTAAAATGGGTTACTATAAAATTTAAAAGGCATTTTAACATTTTTCCTTATATCAATCTCTTCAATGTAATATTTTGTCTTTTTCTAAACAAGGAAATTTTTTTCTATTTTACTATAAAAAAGGAATGTTTTTTTCTTGTATGGAATTTACATACATACCTGTCATCATTTTTTTAAAAATCTTTTTCATTTAAAAATATTATGTAATTTTTTTTAAATGTAATTTTCAAGAAATTATTTTCCAAATGTTTCCAATACATATTTATATGTTTTTGAATTATTTTTACAGAAATGGTTTCCAAAATATTTTCAGGTTTAATTTATATGTTTAATAGTAATATGCTTTTAGATAAATTTGTAATGTTTATTTATAATATTTCAAAGTGTTTTAAAATAAAAAATTTATTATCTTTTTTTGAAGCATATTCTACATGTTTTCACGAGAAAAGGACCTCAAAATGATTTAGTGTATTATTTAACATTTTTCAAGTTATTTTCTTTGATAATTATTTTAAATTGATTTTATGTATTAAAAATTATTTTTCAAATAAGAAATTTTATTTTTCTTAAGAAATGTTTTTGAATGATACATTAAATAAAATTTAATCTATGATGAAATCCATTGATGTTACTCATTAATTTATTTAAAATTATTTAATGGTTCAATTAATATTATTTACATCAATATGTTATCTATAATGAATGGTTCTTATGAAACCAATATCAATTTCATGGTTTATATGTTTATCAAATGCACTTATCTTTTAAAGGATATTATTTTGATAAAATTCTTATAAAACCTATACATTATTTATTGGTGATGATATGATGAAGTGTTAATGATACCCAATTCATTTCAAGTGTTATGATTTGATGTCTATAAACTCCATACCATTTTATAGTCCTTGATATCATGATTTTTTATTATATTGTATAACATGTATGAATTATTTTATTATTAGATGGTTGGGACCTATATTTCTATCTAATGAATTATGTAACGATGGATTACTCAAGATGATATATGTTTGGTGTGAACATTATTTACAGTTCACAATGTTACACATGAATTGTAATTCATGTTCACAATGTTATTCATGGACCTAGATTCATGTCCATAAGTTTATATGTGAACCCGATTACAAGATCAAAATGTTATGAGTGACCTTATTACAAGTTCAAAATATTATTCATGGACCAATTTTCACATTCCTATGTTTATTTGTGAACATGATTACATGTTCAAAACTATATGAATTAACCTGATTCCATTTTCACAATGTTTTGAATGGATCTGGTTTCATGTCCAAAATATTATGCATAAACCTGATTACACATTCAAAATCATATTCATAGACCTTATTTCATTTAAATAAGTTGATGTGGGATTTTTTTTATGTCTTTAACTTAATGATTGAACCTATTTCTATTTATACATGTTCAAAATGATATAAACCAATTTTCATTTTCCAAATTTTATTTCATATTCCTATGTTATTATTTCAATAGTTATACTATTAATTCTTTTATGATTGATGTCTTATAAATTTACAATATTTATTCTGATCTGAAATATATATGGTATGTCATTGAAATGTTATGCTCAAATTCCATACCCTTTTTGTCATATTATTCTTACACATTTCCTTTATTTACCCTTACTCATCATAATATATCACCACTTACTTATGATTTTGTTAACTAGGTTATGATGAAAGCTTTTATATAGAAGTAATAAATTTGTAGATATTAATGGGAGATGTTGAATATATTTCATGAAAATAATATATATGTTTTCCATGATTCCAAATAAAAAAAGAATTTGTATTCCTAGTTCATGTATTTTTTGTAATGTATATAATATTAATTTGAAAAGAAGTAATATCCATGTATGTTTAGCATGTATCACCATTTTTGGAATCAAAGGAATGGTTTAGTCAACATTTGGTAGTAGGGATGATAAAAAATTAGTGAGATCCCATGGTATATTACTAAGGACATGTCAGGGTATGTCTCTAAGGATAAGTATAATTATTAGTCAACATTTAGAAAAATGTATTGGAATTTTGGTAACGGATATATTGAGTGGTTTCTAGGAAATACATCCCTGTCAAGATACAACCAGAAGATGTGGCTTAGGAATAGTTGTAATATAGAGGTGACAACTCTGACAAGCAGTCTTGGGCCATACTCTGGGTAATCTAGTACACGAAAATGGGCCTTTTTGCACACATAGATTAACACTCCCATGGAATTTGATTTGGTAATTGAAAAAAAAATCCCCACGAACCATCATGAAGGATTTAAATAGTAGTTGGTCATGAATAACCTATGATACATCTATGTTGTTGTATATTAAGGAGTTTGTAATAAATTAGACATCATATGTGTGACATTTCCAACATATGTGATTACTCATTATGATAATGTTTTCTTACTCTATGATTTTTTTTGACTCTGGATGAAACCTGAAGGAAACACGTTAATGGATATTGTGAAAGGTATTGAGATGAATTTCCCCTAGAAAATATGAAAACTGTGTGGGATGGAATAGAAAACATTGTATCTAAAGTCTCACAACATTCTCAAACAATTAATAATGATGACATTCCAAATGAGAAAGGCAAGGCATAATATTTTGTTAAGCCTTAATGAGGAATAATCCCCCTAATTTATGTGGTTCATTAAGTCCAAGTATTTCAAAACACTAGATTTGTACCAAAAAATATATAATCTATGTTCTCAAGTGTTAAAATCATGCGAAAGTCATTATGGTTGTTTATCGATTATAATGTGAAGCACAACAGTGGTGAACTATAATATATAGTATAAGGATGAAATATGATATGGATCCATGTATTGGTATGAGTTCATGAAATTATTCTTTAATAAGTACATTACACATTTTTATTGTACAATGATGGAAGATGGTTTACTTGAGATGAAGCAAAAGGATGATGAATCTGTCCGTACCTATGATGTTATTTTTTCATGTCTTGTGAGGTACACTTCTGGTATTATCAACAAACCTAAATGTAATGGTGATTGGACATTCAGTGGCATAAGATTATGTCTCATAAGGGCATCGTCAATAATAGAATTTAGTATATATGAAGAGATTTTGAATTGTGCAATCAATGTTTAAATGGAGGTTAGAGTAACTTATCAAAATAATTTTTTAAGAATAATAGGAGTATGGAGTTCAAAGGGTAATCTACAACCACAGAGGGAAGAAAAAGTTTCAAATTTATACTTTCCAAAATTATGGGAATGATCACTTAGGATAGTGCATGAAAGGAATATAAAAGTGATTCATGAGTGGGGGGACTTACCACTGAGACAAAGAATGTATTAATAATGATAAAAGGAAACTCAATTAAATGAAATGAGATAAACCTCAAACAAATGATCACCCACAGTTCCATGTTTCAAGTGCATGGATTTGGGAAATTATGTGAACAATGGCCCAATACATGTGATAATATAGATGATAAGACACAATAACCTATAAATAAAAATTAAAAAGGGATAGATTATGAAATCACAATTGGTGAAGTGAATAATGAAAATTAAGGGAAAAATTATTTATCCCCCCTTAGATGGGATTTTCATGTTTTATTTTATTGGAATAGTCACTACGATAATCTTTTTTCTATACTTTATTAATGTTTCATGTGATTATTTCATTCTACATAGATTTTGAAATAAAAAAGTAACATTTAATCTTCTATCATAACATGGATGAACCCATGTATTCAATAAAAATGTTTTTTATACAATATAATAAAATCATTCATTAAGAAAGGGTGAATTATATTTTTGAAGGGATATAAGGGAAACCATTTACGGAATGTTTAAGTCAATTTTCAAATAATAATTTTTGTGATTAATGTATTATCTCAAAATAAGAGGACTTATGCATATTGGATAACATATTTTTTATGGTAATTTTTGATATATGCGTTGAGTTATGATGGATCTCATCATTTGTTATTACTTTTGGAATAATAAAACAATTATCATTTATTTCATAGTGTAAGAGATGATGAGGAAATCAATCAAGACATAACCAATGGATGGAATTGTGCATAAGAATGGGAATAAAGTCCTATAAGTATATTTATTTATATTCATGGTCAATAAAGTAATTAATCAACACTAGAATAATTATCACAATAAAATTGGTCATCTTGAAACCTAAATTTTATTGACCCTTTTCATTTTTAATCGTCAATGATTTATTACTTTGAGGCTGATGAATTTCCTTTGACCATTTATTTGTTTTTCATTGATGACCTCAATTAGTAAATATAAATATTTAATCCTTTCTTCCTAGAATATTCATCACTCAGAACCTATGTGATCATATGTGGAGACCTAATTAATTGTTACTTTGGGTCACTATTGTTGATCCAACATTCCCTTTTTATGGAAATTTTAATATTTATTTTTATGATGTGGGTTTCTATAAATAAAGTTTCAGGTATTAAAACATTGATAAAAAAGATGAAAATTGGGTGTGAAATTCATTTTAATGGGGGTAAAATGTAACACCCCAAATTTTTTTGAATTATTATTTTTTATTTAATTTATTCATTTAGATATTTTTCATTTAATGGAACACTGAAAATAGTTTAATTTAAAATAAATCACTATGCTAGGATTGAGATATATAAAACACCATGTTAATTTTGAACTAAAAGAAACATATATTATGGCTTTCCCTACATGGAGCAATGAGGTAAGTATGCATTTTATACAACAATGAATTTTTTGGAGGGATGTGTAACATGCATGAATGAGTTTTACAGAACAAAAATATATTATAAAAATATTATTATTCAATATATTAAGATATATACTAAATATTAAATTATTAATTATTAATGAAATAAATTAATTTATTAAAATATATGGTTTCCAAAAATATAAGATGATTTCAAAGGTTACAAATAATTATAATTTAATATAAAACATAATAAAATATAAAGGGAAATATTATTATTTTTATGGTAAAAATTCTTTTTTACATTAACTTATTAAATTAATTATAATTAGTGATTAATATTAATGTTATATATATGTTATATATTCAATAAAATAGATTTTATATTCATCTAATATATTTTATATGCCTATCATAAGAACAAATAAATTTTTTTATATAAAAAATATTTTTTATAAAATGCTGTTTTATCACCTTTTAATGGTAAACCCATTTAAATTCAATATTTTGGCAGTTTTATATAATTTATATTTCCTAATAAAATTCATATTTTAAATATAAACATAATAATTAGGTTAGGATAATTTTTTGGTATTTTTCTGTAAGGCTAAATGTTTTAATTAATAGTTAATAATACTAGATTTTAATTCAAAACTACATTTTAAATTAATTAATTTATAAGGTTAAATTATATTTTAAATATCTTTCATAGGGTAATTAGAATATATTTTTATCATGTAATATGATTTAGGTCAATTTTAACAATTTCACTTTGATAATGTGTAAAATAATCTTATCAAACTTTTAAATGGTTTTACATTAAATACCTGCAGTGTCGTCTCATCAGTAGGATTTATTATAAATTAATTTACAATAATTATATGATTAGACATTCATAAATTATATTCCAATTTTAAAATCAGACTAAATTATATTTCTAAAAATGTAATCATAGTTTATGAGAAAAATTAGTCAATGTAGTTAAAATTAATTACATCGATTGAGTTAAAATTATTCATAACTAAGGACTGAGCATGATATTTATGACCCAAAAAGACTTAGAATGTTGTCGAGAAGCTATTGGATGTTCATTATTCAATAACTGACCTAATATTATTGACTTTTTTTGGTTTGGTATTACTCTTTATAGGAAAAAACATTGGTAAACCTATTTTTTTAAATACCAAGTGATTCATTTCTCATCCCTATAAAAGGCCCACACCACTCCCACGTCTTTACACATCTCAAACCACATTTTTTAAACCTATATCTACCCAATACACTTACCAACATCCCTAAATTCATCCTTGAATCATCTATTTGGGTGGAATTTCATCCATGGAAACCTTTTGGCATAATCCAAAAAGATTTAACCAATTAAGAGGTGGTTTCTATGAGTACAAAAAATTCAACATACTAAGTACGGGAATTTTAAGTTACATTTCATTTCCATGAGATACATAAATACTTCACCAACAATTAAATTTATGTGGTGTGTATAATTACCATGGATGAATTATTTGATTATTATACTTATATTCATGTTTAGTTAAATATTCATTTGAAGATATGTATATCCTTGGCTCTATGTTTCAAAAGTTTTTAGATTTGTAAAATAGTTTTGAATAAAATTTCCTTCTTTCAGAGATATTCTATGTTATGAACCTATAATATTCCATGACCTTTATATACTAAATTTGATATGTTATAACCTGAATCTAATTCTTCTCAAAATATTTTTTTATACATGAATTCATTTTCTTACAAGGGGAGTTTGGTTCAGTGATACCAAATGTTAAGATTTTATTGAATCGATATTCTCAATTAAATATATTGTTTATTATTATGATTACGTTGATGAAATATTATGATACATCTCTCATTTAATTTCATGAATATTCCTTTCACCTGGTTATTCATAATTTATTGAAGTATTGTTAATGTTTTTCTACTCTTTTATATATATTATAGTTAATTGTGTGTCTTTAGTAAACTCAAAATTACCCTTTCTTATGTCGATGATATATATTCCTTCAAAATCATGTTTTATAAAAAGGGACTCTATGATTTTTTACCATTATCATATAATCATTAAAATAAAATTTAACCATTTTTTATTTATCAATCTCATCTATTGAATTTTTTTTCTATTCCAATTAATGATTTTTTTAGACTTTATACCATGCAATTAGAATTATATTTTTACCCCGTTCAGAATATATAGACTTACCCACCATAAGTTCTTTAAATTTAACCTTCCATTTTTAAATGGGTTTTTTTCAAATTATTTTTTTAAAATTATATAAAATATTGTATTAAAATTTCTTAATGACATTTTTTTTATTACAATATATTTTGAAATAAATGGATTCCAAAAAAATATCAAGCTTCGTACATATGTTTTAATGATAAATGGTATTCTATTTTTTTCAAATTAATTGCGTTTTAAATTTTTTTGAAGCTTATTTAATAAATTTTCATTGAAAAGTGTTTTTAAAGTGATTTCCAGTAATAATTATAAGTTTTCATGTTAAAATTTGAGAAAATTATTTTCAAATGTATTTATATATTAAAAAGGTACTTTTCAATGAAGAAAGGATATTTTTATCAAGAAAAATTTTGGAATGATGTTTTAAAATTATTTTCCATCTATGAAGAAATATGTTGATGTTACTAATTACTATATAAGATATTATCTATAAGTTTTGTTCATACTATTTCTTGGAATGTTTAGTGCTTAATTCAATAATATTTAGGGAATCCATTTATCTTTTAGAGGTTATATGTTTATGAAGTCTACTTATCATTCAATGGTTATTATTTTGGATGAAATTATTATGAATCCTATCTATTTTCCATAGGTTATGATGTGAGTAAATGTTAGTGAAACCCATTTCATTCCATGTGATATGATTTGATGTTTACAAAACCCATTTCTTTTTAGGGGTCATTATATGATGATGTTTAATTATCTTTTAGAACATTTATAAATGATTTTATTATGAGATGAGCGGGAGCTATATCTCCATACAATACATTGGGTAATGATGGATGAATCATGACTATATATGTCTTTTGTAAACCTAATTTCATGTTAAAAATATTATAAGTGAACCTTAATACATGTTAAAAATGTTATGAATGTACGGGGATGCATGTTTACATGTTTGTGTGTGAACCAGATTACATGCGTACAATGACATGAGTGAACATTATTACATATTCAAAATATTATCCATGGACCCGGTTGCATGTACAAATGTTTATTTTTCAACCTTCTTAGATATTACCAATTTTATTCATGAAACTGCTTACATATTCATAATGTTATTCATGGACCTAGATTTAGGACCTTATGGTTATTTGTGATTATGAATAAATGTCGCAAATATTTTTCAGGGACCTGGTTGAAAGTCAGAATGTTTATGTGGGTTCCTCATTCGCTATCCTTAAATTAAAGTGTTAACATGTTTCTAATTATACATGTTCACAACATTATAAACCTATTTTCTTTCCATAGATTACATTTTTTATCCAAAGTTATTCTTTCAAGAACTATTCTCTTAATTATATTATGTTCTATGTCTTATAAACTTTCAATATTTTTTTATGATATCTAATATTAAGTGTTTTAACTTTAAATTTTGCGATCAAGTTACATACTCTATTGTTTATGTAATTTTTATGCATTTACAATATTTACCCTTACTATGCCTCTGAGCTCACCACATTCCTATTTTCCATTTTTCCTGGTTACGAAGAAATTTTTTTGGTAGAATTACTAAATGTTGAGATCATCATGGTTGATATTTAGGATCGTACTCCAGAATTGAAGATAGTGGATGCTTGTTTCCAAACACACTACCCTATTACAGTCCCCAGGAATGTAATTTTTTAATGTTAAAAATATTAATCTAAGATTTTATAATGTATTTTATTTTAAGCCTGGGTCACCATATTGATCCATTGATATAATTTTATTCCTTGATTAGATCAAATAAATCAAATTAAGAGCTAACAAATAATGAGAGGGAAAATAAGTTACACAAAATAATAGATTTTTATTTTAGTTACATGTCATGGAGGGAAAAGTACCCACCAAATAATGTTTGTAATATCTACCAAAAACATAAAATAAACATTAAGAAATAATTCAAGAACCCCTATACCTCCCTCATGTCGAGCCTCTGGTCATCCCCTCATTATAGATGGTAATATATCACTTTGGTGTATTTAAACAAGAGAGGAAGAAAATATGAGAAAAAAATAAAAAAAATAAAAAAAATTGATAATAAAAATAA
The DNA here is from genome assembly GCA_963277665.1 of Viscum album. NCBI lineage: Eukaryota > Viridiplantae > Streptophyta > Magnoliopsida > Santalales > Viscaceae > Viscum > Viscum album. Next base: position 382,880,316 of record OY728151.1, read on the forward strand.
ATGAAAATTAGGGAGATAAATAAAAATTATAGAATGATAAAATAAAAAAAAAGTATATTGATAGTGAGTGTAAATAATAAAATAAAATAAAATATAAAATTAAAATAAATGAAATTACAATAATAAAATTTCTATATATAAATTTAAAAAAAATAATAATAATAGAAGGAGTAGTAAAAATGGATGGGGGAAAATAATTTCAAATAAATATTCACGGATTAAATTCTTTTATGAAACTAAATTAAAAAGTACATTATCAAATAAAACAATAAAATAAAAATAAAAAAATAAAAAAAATGCAGCATCAACCACCTCTAGTGGGATCTCATTTGGGTGTTGAAATATTCCTCAATAAATGGATAAGGGGGTATTTTAATAGGAACAAGGAGGAGATCCATTGGTGTATGATTACATATCGATGGAGATATCAAATTAAAAAAACTATGAGAGAACTACAGTTTTCATGTTTTGAAAATACGCATGAGACCCACAAGTTTATTTCTTTTGTAATGGACCAAGTATAATGGGGAGACTGACTTCTAACCTGGGTGCATAAAAACATGGTGCCATGGAAGATTCTTGGAAGGTGGTAGAAGAGGTGGTCGTAGTGATTTAAAGGCGTTTAATATTAGCGGACTCCTCTTTCTATGGCCTTGGAGGTGTTTAAAGGATCCTTCAAAAATGGATTCATGAGGGTTATCACTGGGAAAAGGGATTATCCATAGTAGTCTTGGGTGGTGAAAAAGGGATATGGATCATATTTAAAATCTATTGGTGTGGGAAATGGATCATTCCAATGTGAAAAGGAGGCAGTTGGAGATGATATTGGTGGTGGTGCAGTAGAGAGTCCTAATGTTGGGTGTGTTAGAAGATGCATGTGAGAGAAGGAGAGAAATGATGTCATCCGGCATAAAATTTTAAAGTAAAATGTGATAACTTATCCCACCTAAACTAGATAAGGTTCAACCAAGACATTATAATTTTAAGAAAGGCTGCATTCAGTAAATTATGTATTTTTGGAGTTGGTGGACTTCTATCGGCACTGTTAACCATCTAGTGTCAATGAGTCTCTCCTCCCCTCACTGCATGATGTATCCTCATGCACAAGCTCTTGTGTATTCTATGACCCAGTGGGTTCTTCCTCATGTGGCCCTAGTTCACATGAATTACTCTATTTTCCAATTCCAGTCATGGGATGGACCTCTAATGGGATTTCATGTTCATCCGAACCTTGGAATTCCTTTATATAATTACAGCCCATAGTTATAGGATGGCCTTAGCTTGGACCATATTTTTTATAATGTAAAAAATGTGACACAAATTATAAGCAATGATAAATCTTAAAAATAAAATTAAAAATTAAAATACAACACTTTTATCCTGTTAAATTAGTAGTTATTATTTATATATAGATACCATATTTTAAATAAAACATTGATTTTCAAAGGTATTTTCACTAAAAAATTAAAAAATACGTCAATTATGTTTTTAAATTATTCATGAAATCATAGTGTATCAATTATTTTTAAGGGTTTTACTTTTATAAAGAGTAGAATGGAAATCATATGTCATTTCTTCTACTTATAGAAATATAGATTCTTTAAATTCTAGTTACATAAAAAAAATATTTAGTGGCCATAATATTTCCCTGTGGAATGATTTTATCCTAAATTTTGAGATATAAAGATTTAGTTGTTATTAAACATTATATAATTATATATCTTCTTATGAAAAAAATATTAAATATTATGTTATTTAGATGGTTTTTGTTTCATAAAAAATTTTATAGAGAGATCAAAGATAATAATGGAATTGAAAATACTACATTTGATCATTTTATTAGGACACTAGCTATGTTTTTTCAAGGAAATTCATATTTCAATCCCATTATAGTGTTTCCCCAAGGGATATGATGTATTATAATACTATTAATAAGAATACAAGGTTTTTAGATATAATGAATTACATAGCTGGTGGTTTTACTCTTTAATTTATTTCAAAAAGCCGAGTACAAAAATGCATATTGAGTTAATGAAATATAACTAGGATGAAATTTACACATGGAATTTGGGATGTGATCATATTATTATGAAATATATCCCATATTTTGATATTTATTCAGTCATTAAATTCTTCCATAGTTATAGTTTTAGAGGTTAACTTTGGTCCATAGTGGACTTCGTGAAAATTTTTAGATTCATGAAAATTTTGGCGTACCATTTTTTAAGATTATCATGACTTATATAGGGTATGTAATGAACTTCAATGAAATGATAGAATTTATAAAAATCATGAAATTCCAAAATTAACTATATTGTTTTTAATATATTTTTCACTTGAGGAATGAATTTTATGGGCATTTTTTCTAATTCATTTGGATATTCAAACATCTTTTTGGTTGTGTGTTCTGTTTCAAAGAGGATTAAATCAATAGAAACTAGAATTTTGGCCATTATATTGGGGTTATAGATTGTCTAAATTAATCTAAATTGTAGTTTAATGATGCTATGATTTACTATTATATTTCAAGGAACAGATTCCTATAATATAAATTTGGAATCATTGCTAAAAATATGTTCGATTAGTCATGAATTTTATAATTCCATTCGTTGATAAAAAAATAAGGATAAAGTTTCACATAGATATATAAATAATATTATTCACTAAAAATATCACCCCAATTTTTAGGATTAGATATTATTACATGAGAATGATTCCCGAGAATATACGACAACCTATAAGACTAAAATAAGGATATATCCAAATAAAATATGTTTTTTATAGCTTATAATTTTCAAATCGTGTTAGAACATAAATATTTTTGGGTTTTGAGGTCATGAAATTTAATTCCCTCTAAATCTATAAGAGATAAGAGGTTATGTTTTCTTGAGTTAATGGAAATTTCAAACAATACCTAAGATAATTAAATGATTTTTAAAGACAAAAAAATTGTTTTACATGAAAATTTTTATTTGATCAAATAATTTTAAATTGGATATCATGTATTGATGTAAAACTGTAGGCATAAATGTTTCCCAGTTTAATTTCCTTCCAAGTGGGAAGCACCTTTTATTTTATCACATGTTTTCTATTTTGATGTCACGTTGATAAGTGATCCTTTGAAAGATGTTGTGTTCAACATAATTGGTATATGGTAAAACTGTTTTGGGAATAAATAATGGAACCTCTAGGGATGAGTTACATTTTTGGAAGTTAAATATAATATAATAACACATTTTTTGTATTCCCATTCTATTTCTTTATATTTATAATAATCATGGAAAAGGGAATAGACATTTTTTGGGTGTTATTTTTTTACTTTTTATTTTTAAGGAATAAAGTATAATTAATTGGAAGTTATTTTTCTATAATATCACCATGAAGAATCCATATTTAAGCTACTAAAGTGTTGGTGATTCAATTATGAGGAACTATTTTAATCTATGAGGATTAATATAAGAAACATAATGAAGAAATAATAATCAACGTCCTAAATATATAAACTTTGATAATATTTTAAATAAATTGATATATCTTATCCTTATTATTAATTTGTTTCCATATTTATGAGTTTGAATCTAACCAACTAGATAGAATACTATCAAAGGTAATAATAAATTAAATTGAATATAAAAAATGGAAAATAAAGATGCTAAATTAGGGAAGTTATAAGTTTTAACAATTCTCATTTTCAAGATGTTTAAAAAATCAATTATCTATTGATTAAATCTATGTAATATCAATGAATGTTATCTTCTTTTTTATCTGAGATCAGTATATAAAATTCTACCTACCATGACATTATTTTCAAATCTATTGGAATGATAATTGGGGGAAAATAAATTACTTATAGAAACATGTTTTTACATTACTATTTTATGAGTAAATTTTTTATAATTTATATAGACACTTGAGGATTATTTATTAATTATAAGTGGAAAATATGATTTATTATTGATAGATGAGTGTTTCATCCACCATTAATTTAATATTACATGAAATTTTGAACATTAAGTGTTGATAATGGGGAATTAACATTCTTATCTATGCGTAATATTTAACCTATTATGAATACCATAATTTTTTTAACAATGTGAGTTTGTAAGAATAAAATGTGTATTTATAGTGGGTGATAATATTTTTTAAAATTAATATTTATTACTCCAAAATGAGGATATTAATATTTTTTACATTATATATTTAATTGGGAAAATAATTTTTCTTTCCCATAAGAAATGATTCCACATTGAGAACATTTGGGGAAATATTTGAATAATAATTATTGTCCTTGAAAATTTTAATTTGGATTTATTTCATATGATTTTAATCCAAATTTTTTATGAAATGTAAATTCTAATCCATGTTTTTCACTGTATTCTTCATCTATTAATTCATTATTTATTTACTATTGGATGAGTTATTTATTCTGATAATATTTTTTCACTCCACCTCATTCAACTATATGTCTAATTATTTTTCCTTCTAGTGTTTTGGGAGTCTATTTTCCTAGAGGTAAATAGAATATTGGATTTCCAATTGGAATAAACTTTATTTTTGATAACAAAAAAAATAAAATTTTCAATTTTAAATATTTTTTGTTAAATATTAACAAATATATCACAAATATTATTCATTATGATAGAGAATTCAGAAAATTTCATAGGAGAATCCATGAGTAAAATCAGTTGAAAATCCATTTATAGTGGAATTTTTTTTTTCTAAGTAATCATTTTTTCTGGTAAAATTTCTTAACATATTCCACGAGGATATGAAAAATATTACTATGGGGGATTTGATGTGGCCTCCTTTTGATATCTTTTTCCAAATCATTTTCATTATTTTCCTTGTTTTTTAAATTCATTTTATTTAATTAAAATTTTAATTCCATTTTTTGGTTACTTTATATAATATTTATGACATTATGTAAATTTCGTTATTCTCTTTTTCAATATAAACTTTTATTTTTTTATTATAATTCTATTCCATGTTTTTAATATTTAATTTCATTTTTTAATTTATATATATACTTTTCATTGGATAAATAATGTTTTTAATTTTTCATTTTCTCCAAGACTAGTCAACCCATGCATATCAATTTTTACATAGCCATCTATGTATGCTGATTTATAGAAATTTGAATAAAGGTATATAGTGCCCTATAAATATGGAATATTTTTTAAGGATGGACCATACATTAATATCCAAATTTTTAGGTCCATAAACTTTATGTTCTTTAATGAACATTACTTTGGTTCCCCTATATTATGTTCGAGTGCCTAATGTTTGATAATGAATCCAACAATAATATCCCCAATATTAGGTTTCCTAACCTAACATTTGGATGATTTACACAAAATTTGTTGAATTGATCCTGCTTTTTAGAAGATCAACTATAAGGCCCCAGCCTTAAACCTTACTTAATCTTGAGTTATTACAAGATTACACATTGAGGATCTTTTCGGGTTTAGATTTTTAGAGAATTAGATCATAAAACATGCATTACATTCCACATATAAACAAAGTGGTTACATAAAGATATTATTCTTCATTCCCCTCAATGGAAACACATTTAAAATAAAACATGGATTATTTCTTGACACTTCCTTGACACTGTCATCATATCATGTACCTTTCCCTTGACCAGTGAAAAACATTTCAAAAAAACATGGGTTGAGTATAAAAAGCTCAGTATAGGTTATAAAAACATGGAAAGGAAACATGGGATCATATATACATAAGAATGAAATCATACTTTACCCATAAAACATAGGCACATTAACATAACTCATAAAATCATGAATAAATCATAGAAATCATAAGACATAAAGGTAACTTGAGGCATTCATAACATTCTTACGTAGGGAGTAACCCTCTTGGTTACGTTTGGAATACCCATCACAGTATATTCCCTAAATCTCTTCGGAGAAACCTTAACGTCTCACTCCTTCGCGTTACCCAATGCATTGGAGAGCAATATCGGGCTCATCCACCCTTAGTTTATCACAGAACCACCCGTCTTCATAATAATGCCCAAGAACCATAACATAATCGTATCACATAAAACATGCATAAAGGAAACATAAAATTTCCACATTTCAATCACAAGATATCAATACAACACAAAAAACATTGTGAAACCCATTTACAATACCAAAATAAAAGAAAAGTAAAACATGGTATTTATTTTTCTTTTAAAAAGAATGTCTGGCTTGTAGAGGAAGCCGAAACTCAAATAAAGGTCACGACGGCGGAGAAGTCGTTGTCGCCACATACGTACGACAAAAACATTCCCTTTTGTCGTTTAGTAAACGCTTCGTATAAAAAAGATTCCTTTTGAATAAACGTAAAAGTCAAAGGGGTTTATACACCGTATAAAAGAAAGTTGTGTATAAAATAAAATATGCCTCAATGAAAGGAGATTGAGACGAAGTCCCATACCTTGTATCCGACTTGACCCGACCGTTCTTTAATCTCCTGAATAATAAACTTGAGTTTATATCTACTTTCTTATGAACCTTTTTCAAGTTCATTATTCCTTTTATACCATGTTATGAACATCATGTAATCATTTAAGTAAATAGTGTTCATTTTGTCGGTATTTGGTTCTTAAGTCAAAAATAGACTTCTTACACTTACATGTTGTTAATTTGGTCAAAGGTTCATTATATCCAGAATGATATTAATTATTTGGATAAAATATATATCATATATATTCATCATATACATGTATTTATAATATTACATCACATTCAGAGGTAAGAAATGAAATGCACCGTTCATGGAGACGGTAAGCCGTACGTACGCATGAATGCTACTTCCATTTTCTATTTCATATTTTCTGGAATGGAATCATAATGATATATGATTATATTATAATTCCAGTATAATAACATATATAATAACATTAACTTTATCCTTTACACATCCCACATATGGTATTAACGAATCAAATCACTTTCAGGGGGCGGTAGTCCGCACTTCCTAAAATGAAGATATCATGTTTACCCATAATGGAAACCATAAAGGTATGCCCAAAATGAAAAAAAAACAGAAGATTAAGGAAAACATAAACATATTACATATCATATATAAAAATAGTGACATCATAATGGCCACCATTGAAGGTGTTAAATGAGTATTGAACAATCATTGTTTCGGGAGGCAGAATTTCCCCATCCACGGAAACCGTATGTTCATTAACCATTTGATGTAGTTGAGTGAGAGTGTATCTCAAATAAATCTTATAACAACATCCTAGTATATTGAAGATACTGGTGTTGTTACAAAATAAGTATATAAAAAGATTTTAGGGGGTTGGAGAAGCAAAATAAAACAAATGAACATGAGAGAATGAATTACCTTTAAAAGTGTAACTCCTTTTGATTTGAGCCTAAAGGCTTCCTTTGAAAGGATTATTCCCAAAAAGGAATCCTCTAGGATGAGTATAGGGATGTGGAGAGAGTAAATGGGCAGGGGTTAGGCGAGCCAAAGGCTTGAGGAGTGTGTGAAATGAGGTAGAGGTGGGGGCCTTTTATAAGAGGAGAGGAGGGGCACTTTTGGAAAGTAAATAAATATTACTTTATTTGAAAATGTTTTTCGGTTTTAAAAGGTCCCAAATTGATATAATTCGTGGATAAGGTGATAAGGGTTCGAAATCCACTCATCCAATTGGTTTTGGACATGTGTAGTTCATAGATTTTACATTATCTTTCCATTTTATTTAAATCGTCAAATAATGATGTCATCGCTGCATCATTATTATGTCATAAATAATTTAATTTATTTAATGTCTAAAAATTATAAAAAAATACTATGATGTCGGAAATCTTTTTATCTTTCCAATGACTATTTATAATCAAAAATCTGATCTTTATAACCCCATGTAAAAGTTTTTTTCGTAAAACATATTATGTTTGTGTCATTTTTACTTTTACATTAAATAAAAAGTTGTTTATGTCATTTCCCAACCAAAGTGGATCCATGGGGTCCCCAAGTTGACCCATGTCTTGTTTTGGTCGGCCATGACACAACAAATGAGGGTATGACATGTGTCAAGCTCATTTTATTTTATTAAAACATTATTTTTACCTTAAACTACACTAATTACCACTAATCGCGATTAAGAACATAATAAGTTACTATTCACCAAAAAATTATTATAATCTCATTGAACCACATTTTACTTCTTAATGACAACCATTTATGTCGGATTTTTGAAATTCAAAACACAATGATGGCAAAATTTCATTTAAACGGAAAATCAGTCTTTATAATTACCACATAGTGGTTTCACTATTCATCAAAAATTGAAGTTTTTCAGAAAATTACCACAAATTCACCCTAAGCTATATTTGATATTCTGAATTCAAAAATGAAGTCTATTTTACAAAATTAAAAACATATAAGTCACATTAATTAATTTAATAATTAATTCCCGCTGTCAGAACAAATAGCGTGTTCTTATGAAATAATAAGTATCAAAAGATTGACACTAGTTTAAGTCCAATTTCAAAGTGAAATTGATTCCAATGACCACCATTGGATTAAATGGTAAAAATATATTCATATTACACATTAAGACAAATTCAAAAGATAATCTAATCATATAAATAAATTAGATTAAAAAGCAGTTTTGATGTAAAATGCAGTATTTTTCACTATTCATTAAAAAATGAACATTGTCAGAAAAATACCAAAAATTCACCCAAAATAAATTTTGATGTCCCAATCATAAAGAATAAGTTCATTTTGACAAACATAGTTTATAAAATTGTCAAAAGATAGATTTAAAAAGGGTTTTCCATCATAAGGCAGTAAAACAATCTTTTATGAATATTAGTGTATTCCATGCTTAAGAATGGATTTATTTTCATTTTAAGCCTCTAAAACACTATCCTAATCATTAATAGACATAGATAAAAATATCTATTATTCATTACTTACTTGGGATTTTACATCAACCACATGGTGTATAAATATTTTTTTACAACTTCCACGTACGCGACCCCACATGGTCATGGAATTAGGACTCAAATATGATATTTTTACTCATATTTTCCATATCCATCATGATATGAAAACTTTATAGGGGATTATAGCTGATGAATTAAAGGGATTTAAACATTAATATTACATTTATATTTTTTCTGGCTATTTAATGGTAAATATTTCATCATATGCCCTTGGTAAAAATAAAATTGATGGAACAACCTGATAATTCAAACTGGAAATAAGGATGTTTGTTGACAATTAATATTGAGTTTTATTATTGAAGGACATTATTTTATAAAAAGGGGAATCTTGGAATTTCTTTTGGGGATATATAATATCTAAACAGAAGTATACACACTACAGTAGGGGAAATAGGAAGATAACATAGAGTGGAGTTCTAGAAGATCTTCCAAAAGGCACAAAGTGGGAATGTTGCCTATTTTCTTGATGACGAAAAAGATTACAGTTAAGTTCTACTCCTTGATCAGAACCTTCAACATTTCATATGGTTGTATCTGGAAGATTAAAATGTATATTTCAATTTGATTTCTTATGCCATATATTTTATAGTAATAATTTCCTACATATTATTAAACATTGAAATTTGATAATTGATTGATGTTTGATTATTTATTAACAGTTTTTATCTTTTTCCTCTATTTAGAGAATAGTGCATAACCTATTTCATGTTGCGGAACTCTTAATGAGTATTTAGAGTACAATTTGTGTTAGATTTTGAAGTAAATACTCATTATTTAATTTATTCAACCCTAGATTGATAGATGGGATTACATTGGTAGTCGATCATATCCTTGTACTTCATGATTGTTTCTTACATTGATGAACTCCTAATAAATTGAGATTTGATATCAAAAATATTTATTGATGATATAAATTTGACAAACTAAATGAAAATAATGATTCAAGATATCAATAAGTGTATTTAAAGAGTTAAAAAAATTATTATTTTCAAATGATAACAAAATATTAGTAAATAATAATATCAAGTTCAGGCTATATCATTATTTTCTATTAAATTATTTATTATTTTTACTGATGATTTAGTCTTATATGGTTTTAAAATTTTATCTTTAAAAAAAACACCCCTTTCAAATATAAATGTAAAAATATATTAACAATCCTAAGGGTTGAACATCATAATGGAAGTCTCATATGAGACTACCATTACTGGATTTTTTCCTACTATATTTCATGATAGAAAATTTAATGTTTGGTTAAATGACCTAAAATGTATTCTCTTTGGTAGTTACACCTTCCAATCAATAACCTCATCTAATTGATTGTCACCATTCATAGAGGGTTATCCACCTATAATTTATAAAATTTAAATAGAAATGAAGAACATCTTATGGTGGTATGGTATAATGTTTATTGTGATTTCATATTTGAGGAAATGTCACACCTATAAATATGTGAATTCCAAACACCACTTACTAGCTAGAATTGTAAAATAATAACATGGTCCCATATAAAAACAGAGATATAATATATATATAAATTTTAACTTGTTTATTGATGATGCATCCGAATAATAACTCCAGTTGCGTTCTTTTTGGGCAATTTACCATGTCAGAACAATTCATTTCTATAAAAGAGTTTTTAGGAGTTGGTGAAGCTATATTTTTATGATGTTGTGAAATTTCATTGGGTAATATTTTTAATTGTCTATAAATGTGACACTATAATTATAAAATAATTTTGAAAATCCTTGAATTAATCATATAGAATCTAGATGTTAATGATAATGGCATTCCATTTTTAGAAAAAATGGGTAGACATAGCGTATAATCTAGACATTGGAAGACATGGTTAAAGAATGTGCAATAAAATTCCATGTTTTGTGAGAAGGATATTTTATAATAGTGTATATTTAATATTAAATTAGTCTTAAAAACATGATTAATATGTCTCAATTTGACATTTTTTATGACGATCCTTGTAATTATTTACATTATTAGGTACTGGTTGTGGAAATTTCACATATTGAACATGGTATTGTACATGAAAAAATATAAAAAATTATTTTTTCTGAAAATAGATAAAAATATAACATAATTCAAAAAAATTATATAAATCAACAATTGAATACATTATCATTTGTTTTGGTAGATCATGTATTCATTATAGTATATCAGTGGTTGGGGGGTCTCTCTCTAGGGAGTCAAGGGAAATTATCTCCCCAATTTTTTGGACCATTTTAGATTCCTATGAATATCAAAATATTTTATTACAAAATAGAAATTCCACCAATATACATATCAGATTATAATATTTCCCATGTATATAAAATAAAGTTATACTCTCCCAAAACCACTCATGTGATTAGCTGTTAACACACTAAACATTATTTAGATAAATAAATCATTCACACACCAAATTATATTATGTATCGGGAAGACATGGTTTTGAAATTTTGATGAATTGTTTTTCTATAATTATTATAAAAAATGGTTAAATGCATAAAATATATGTGGGAGTTGGGGATGATTTTGTATGATCAATGCACTAATATTTTATGAGACACCACATACCACTATATTTCCATATATAGAAATACCAATGGTGGGGAGAATTTAATATCCCTAGATTCAGGAATTTTATTATTTTATAATTTATTTTTTAATTATTATGATATTAGTATTATTTTTAGAAGTTATATTGGTATTTTTAGTGGTTTTTAATTAATTAGGAAGGGCGTCTAGTTAGAACACGAATAGGGGAATCAATTTTGAATCTATAGGTAACTGGAAATTATGAAATGTGGTTCTTGGGGTAAGAAAATTATTGTCAAACTATTTGTTTAAACCATTATCTATATCATGTAGTGATGAAAATTTGAGTAGGTGATATCCACATTATTAGCAGATATTTTTCATAAACCCTGTAACCCACTGATGAATGATTTTAATGTGATTATAAAATTATATTTTATTTCAAATAATAATATAAACCACTAATTTCATTCCTTCTTTCTAGGGAATTTAAAAAATAGGGTTCCCTATTGACATTTTGGATATCCTATAAACTCTAGAGAATCAGGTTCTTGATTATATCATTCTTTTACTTAATATGTGAATGAATATCTCATTTATTTTATTATCATCACTTCTCTTTTCATGTTATCCTATGATAAACCATAACCTAAAGATTCCATGACCATATCATTGTTATATGGTGTGTTTTTATGGGGATTTTTATTTTAATTTTTATAAATGGTCTAACAACTATAATTAATTTTTTTTGAGATTCTTTGGGATGGTCCACATTTATGTAGAGTGATTAGATGTAACAAAATTTATATTAAAAAATTAATATATTTTTGAATTATAATTTTAAAACATTATCATTATTGATGGAAGACACTTAGTAAACGCTATTTTATGTATTATCATTTTATGTAGGCATATAAAATAAATCTTATGGGAAACACCATAATGTTCTTTAGAAAATGAATAGGGATTGTTATGGTTAAAAAACAATTGTTCTTGGTGTGTTTCAAAATGTAATTTGTGGGCGTTGTTGTGTTCTTATGATGCATATGGATGGTTACTAATTACATCATACTTCACTATTATGTTGAAATTTGGGGATGATATATTTTACTATAATATGATGACCTTCATATAGTAGATTGGGTTTCAATTTAATGTTTTTTCCATTTATAGTCTTACATTGATTGATAATTCATTGGGTCCACGACATAGATTCTATAGGAGAGGGTTTTGGTGTAATTAATGTGTACATGAATAATTTGTGTGTTTTTTGTTTTGTTGTGAGTTGTTTACATTGATTTATTTATATACATATTTTCAACAGATTCCACTTCTATATTATTTTATAATAAATCATAGAAAAATTGTTCTTGTCAAATTAAATGGTTTGGGAAGTATTTTTTGGATTTCCTATAGTGTTTATATAATCACACCCGATATAAACATATTGATACATATGAAAATGTATTTTTAAATTATTTAGGTATGTTCAATCCGTAGTACATATCAGATAGAGACTAATTATGTGGTTGTCATTGGTGATGCTAGTTGGTTTTTTGGAGGTAGCTATATGTGGTCTAATGTTAATTGATGAACTCTTTTTGGAATCTTATTTTATATTTTCAGTTATTGTTTACATTAGACATATATGATCTTATTATTGAATTATGTGAATCTAATTATTATTATTCAATGAATTTTTTTATTTTCTATATTTTATCATGAATTATATATATATATATTCATTTGAGCATCAACATTAGTTTGTATTATAATGAATGGTAAATATTACACAAAAAATATCGAAACACAATATAATTTTATTAACAACCATTGATGTTTAGGTATAAATATAATGTTACTGGAATTATGATCCGATAAAATGTGATGGGTTAGGGTATGTATATTACACATCACCCCATAAAATAGAAGATTCATTTTAGATCCATGGAACTAATGAACAATGCTGTGAAATTTTACCACATTGTACCACTGAAAATTTTTAGAGGTATATCAAAAACATCCCAATCATGATTATCCTTGTCATGAACCATCCCCCAGGGCCTACATCGTGACTACCACAGGCCCTCCTTCCATAGGACAGGGTCTGGCGTCTAGAACCAAAGGCGTAATCCCCTAAAACAGGGAAGGCATTACCTTTATAAAACGTAAACTCACACAACCATAGTATAAGAGGAAACAAAAACTAAGTAAAAAAAATGTATAAAAAGTGTAATGAAAGTAAAGGCGGCCAGAATACAAGCCCAATAGGAAATTATAACTTAAAACAAGTACAACTGAAAATAATGGGACAAACAGTAGAAATGTAGAAGCAGCTCCAGGATCATCATCCGGGATTCCTACCTGAAGGGTAGGTACAGATGTCCACCTCCGCACTCCACATATATCTGTCCGCTCAATGTACCATCTCACTGAGTAGTCTACCTCTAGGTACAGTCATGTCCTTGCTTTCTCTCGGCCTCTGTCAACGTTGTTTGTCGTCAGCATCCAATACAGCATGGTGTGGGCATAGCCCGTGTAGGGATAAGTATAACGATACTCAGTAGGGACCCCAAGACCCTCATGGTCTCCCAAAACCCAACAAGAATAAACCACAAAGTATTATTTCGATAGGTAACTATTACTTAGGTATATGCCCATACATATAGTTAATTTATCAATTAACTCATCTAAATAATGTGGAAAACACAAAGGTCATTGACTCAACTCTAACCAGGATTTTCATTAATTAAACCACGACTGCTGGAGAACTCCTCCTCCATCAGGTACAGTGGTACTGTCGTCACTCTGAGGTGTTACTCTCTAACCTTATACAACTTAGTTACTCCTCCGGTCGAGTATCGTGGGTCTGGTGCCACACATTGAAGCACTCCACGCTATGGGTCTGCCGCCTTACACAGAAGCGCTCCCCCCCAATAGCCTACAGAGGTACTCCTCCTATCGAGTACCATGGGTATGCCGCCTCACACAGTAGTGCTCCTCCGCAATGGGTCTGCCGCCTCCCATAGTAGCACTCCCCACTGGACTAGTCAAGTCACTCCGAAATGAATCAGACAAGCAGTCATCAGGTCTGAGTCAGCTACTCGGTCTTCGTAGTCTGCTTGCTCATCTACGGGAGGGTTTTCTCAACGAGATACAAGCTGATGCTCTAACTGTCATGAATTCCCACGAAGAAGTATTTCAACGGACTTCAAAGTCATAGGGTTCTCAACGCAATAGACTGAGTGTCAATCGGACGCCCAGTCTGCGAGTTATTATATTTTTAGTCCTGGGGCCTCGGTTGGTTTGTTGTATGAACAAACCCAACCAAATATAAACTATACGCCAAACACCCATGGGGTATTTGAAAAGGGACCGTTTCTATAAAATATTACTAGCACCACTGATGATTCGTCAAATGGACGTCTGGTGCCAAAGATATGTACAAAGTAAGCAATGGGTCATTAGTGGTACCCGGGTCCGGTCCGACCCAGTTGGACTAACTCGGCCCAACCCAGTCTGGGTCAACCCAGTCAGACATTCTGGGTCTGACTCGGCCCGTTGGGCGGGTCATCCTGCTATGTTTGGCCTCGTGCGCTGGGCCCGACCCAGCAAACTGTGTGGAAAATTCAGGTCGAAGTCACCACGTGGGAGACTCGGCCCAAAGGCCAGTGGCAGGTCCGTCCGGGGTCGTGAGGGGCGCGGCTCAAACAAATTGGCCCGAGAGGCCAACGGCGGGCCGCGCATGGTGTGGGAAAGCCTCGGGCATACCGGGAAGGGTGCTGGGTGCACCGGGCTTCCCGCCGAGCACCATGAGGGCATCAGGAAGGAGGCCTGGGTGCCCGGGGGGTGTCGGGCAGGTGGCATGGGCATCCAGGGGGCCAGGTAGGTGTCCTAAGTAAAAGTCATGCAACCTAGGAACCTAGTAGGCATGGGGCGTGCTGGCAGTGCACGGGGTGCATGGGCTAGGTTTCGGCGGTCGGTCATGTGGAAGTTTCGGCCGAGGTGCGCACTAGCAGTGTGCAGGGCATGCAGGTAGACTGCCGGTGGCTGGCCGGGCAGCAATTTTGGCAGGGGCACACACTGGTTAGCATGCGGGTAGGTTGATCGGGAGCTGCTCGACCGGCGTCTGGGTTCGTGGAGGTCGTGGGAAGCGCGGCCTCTATTCTCCATCTTCGATGTCGTCACCAAATTGTCATGCCACTGTTACGTCATCATCGATCCAAGGTTTCAAAAACATAATGATTTTGGAGGGGTCATGCCATGTTTGTGCGGCTCGAACCCTCCACGTTAGAAAGATATCAAGTGGATCAAGAAGTTGATTTAAAGAGAGAAGATTAATCGTTATCCAATTTAAAACTTATCCATACCTTTTTAATTGATGGGTGTTCTTTCATCGTGGGGGAAGAAGATGTTGACATCGTTCATCGTTCTCTTCCACATCTGAGTTTGTGCATCGTTCCATTGACGACGAAGAAGAAGGATGAAGGGTCGTCGAAGAGATAACACGCCTAAAGGGGGGTTTCTGATGAAGATGTTGAGGAAGAATTTTTCTTCATCGACGTCTTCACCTTCTTCATTGGAGGAAGCATAATCCTCCAAGTGTTGGGTGTCGCGTCACTCTACCAGAACGTCGTCTCTTGGTGAAACTATCCCAAATCCTCCTCCCACGCTCCCTATATATAGGATAGGTGGACAGGTATGAAACCATCGTGGAATTTGTGAAGGTTCATTTATTAGGAACCCTCAAAAATTCCAACGATGCAGTTAAAAAAAGGGTGTCAAGTGAATTAAATGTGTTGGTTCATTAAATTAATTGGCAGTAATTAATTTTATGTTTACACATAAAACTAATTGATAGCTTTAATTTTATATTGAAATAGGGCATTTAATTTCACATTGACCCATAAAATTAATTGGCAGCAATTAATTTTATGTTGACACATAAAATTAATTGATAACTTTAATTTTATGTTGACACACAACATTAAATGAGAGGGTATTGAGGTTTCCTCTCCCTCACCATTAAATGGTGGGTTAATCCTCATATGGAGATTTTAACAAACATAACCATAGTGAGTGAGTTCAACTAAAATAAAATAAGTTGTTATGTATTATATTTTATTAATCCATGTGAAAACCAAAAACCAACTCTAATACCCGATCATCTGTCGTCAATGTGAAAGCCTTCTTAAGATAAAACCGGCGATGCAAGTTCAATGGTGCCCTCATAGTTCCATTCCGAGCACCCATTCAAAAGTTAGAAAAACCCACACGTACGTTTACTGAATGTACCCAGACAAAACTTCCAAAATTTATTCTGGGCACACCATGCCATGGAATCAGGTGTCGTTAGAAACTGCGGACTCGTAAAATTCCAATGAATTAAGAAAAAAAATTCCTTTAAGTTTCCGAGCCTTTACATTACCCCTACAACAGGGCTTTATGTCCCCTTAAAGCTACAAATCACACTAGATAAAAAAATTAGTACTAATCATGCATCTGAGCATCCCACTCCCTTGTTTTCTCTTGGAGGTTTCTGTACTGCCAATGAATGTGCACAAGAGGAATTGACCATCCACGCAGGACCCACTCTTGTTGATCCTCAATCTCCACTGGAAACTCTGAAAAAGTCACCCTATCATCGATGCCTAGTTCCCGTTGTCGATTATGTGGTATAGTTTGTGCACGTATCTCTTCTGATGAGATGCATGGAACACGTCGTACACCCAATGCAACTGAGGTGGAAGGGCCAGGCAGTAAGCTACCTCACCTACTCTACCATGGACCTGGAATGACTTGATGAAATGTGGAGATAACATGCCTCCATGACCAAATCTCTACAGGCCTCATAGAGGTGAGACCCATAGGAGGACGTGGTCGCCATCCTCTAACTCCAGTGGTCTCCGTCTCCTATCATCATATGACTTCTGTCTACATTGTGAAGTCTTCATCCACTCCTGGATGATTTGCACCTTCTCCGTGGTAGCTCGTACCATCTCTGGACCCACTAGTGCTGACTCCCCTGGGTCTGTCCAGCACAGTTCCGATCTGTAAGGTCGGTCGTACAATGCCTCATAAGGGGACATACCGATGGTGGAGTTGTAGATGTTGTTGTATGCAAACTCCACCTAGGGTAAGTGATCCTCCCATCTATGACCACAGTCATGGACACATGTATTGATCATTTCCTCGAGAGTCTGAATGGTCCTCTCAGTCTGACCATCCGTCTGCAGATGGAAGGTGGTGCTCAAGCGAATCTGTGTCTTGAAATCCTCCTACAATTTAATGACCCATACTTTACATACATTGTTATTACATAAAAATTGAATCATACTTATTAAAACATATAACAAAACCATGAATGGACCGTATAGGTATAGTGTCTTTAGAAACTGGGAAACATAAAGAACTGGTTCATAAAGCGTCTACACTGTCTCCCATTTATTTCATCATATCTATAGTCCCTTTTGGCATATATTACTTAATATGATTCTTCCTCTCCTGGGGAAAGAAAACATACAAAAGGGTGAGCTCAAATGCTCATTAAGGGTAAACAAAAGAAATATCAATCATATCATATTCATAAGAACATAACATTTGGGAAATCTTAACCTGAAAAAGAGAGCATAATTTCAAAACATGGGATAAATCATAGTAGTGAAATAAAATCCAAATAATCATAACATAAAACATGAAACTTTGTGTCATACACACATAATTATAGAGAATCATTTATTATTAGTCAAGACTCATTGTCAAGACTATCTTAGTGGACAAAGTCCATTTCTGAACCGAGTTCACTCCTCATTTCAGTCCTGTTTCACTGAACTGGTTTAACCTGCTGTTCCAGCCATGTCTATCTCATGAGATATAAAATCATTACCCAATGTATTGGAGGGAGATATAGGTCCCCCCCATCTCATAATGATACCATTATTATGTGTGCCACAAAATAAAAAAAAGCATACATCATTGTATAACCCATGTAATAAAAATTGGAATATTAAACATCATGCCATCATAACATAATCTATATAAGATAAAATGACATCATGAAAATAATTCCATCATAACATAATCAAATCAATGTAAAAATAGGAATAGAAACAGAACCCTATATTATCTTCTATGGAATATAATTTTGATAAAACACTTGAACACCATTCTTGAGGAAAATATCCTTTCTACTTCAAAAACTTTTTTCCTTTCATAACATGTCATACAATTTTAAACTAAAATAAGTTTATTAAAAATAATCATGAAAACTTATAATGTAATCTTCTTGGAAATAATGTTTTAAAAATCCATTCATGCCGTATAAGTTAAAAAAACATTCTTCTCGTACTTTTGTCGGAAAAGTCAAAAAGTACCTCGTATGAAAAACGACAAAAGATTCCTATCATATCTTTTACTAAAAACTCACCGAAGGGTAAAATTGGATATAAAATATTTTATAAGGATATAAATTTTAAAAATTGAGGAAACATGGATGTGGATGATAAAATACACCCCAGTAAATTCCAATGTATAAACAATCTCGGATAAAAATGAGATTGTGATATTTCTTTTACCTTAGGTCTGATTTGCTTTGTAAGTGTCTGAACCCCCTTTATAATGATTTAAATAATGTTATTGACTTATTCCAGAATCATAATTGTTGTTATGATATCATATATGGTCATATTCTTAGCTTCTTATTATTAATATTTCATTACTACTTATTATTCGGGTGTTTATTACTTTTTGTTCTTATGCGTGTTTGTCGAATAAATTCTTATTCATCTCATTAGATTATAGATACCTCATTTCCTGAATGGTATTAGGTTAATATATATAATATTAATTCATTCAATTCATTTATATAATCATTATGCAATGAAGATCATGTAGAATGAATCACATCACATCATGGAGACGGTATTCCGTATGTACGCACGGGCGATGATATCGTTCCCATGATTGTGGAATTGTATTGAAGTGTATGTATACTATTTCATAATAAATACCACATTAAAATAATCATATATATTAATTACTTTCACCCTTATACCCATCAAAGTATGGTGGTGGTGGAAAATAGATTACACCATGGCGTGGAGACGGTATTTCGTACGTACGCACTCGCGGTGATTTCATTTTCTATAGGATGGATAAGAGTTGAAATAGGGATGTTTCATATTTATAATAACATATCAGTATATGAGTGATACTGATGTTATTACCTCATAATAAAACAACTAAAGATGAGGGAGTAGAGGAAGAAATGCACTTGAAGAAAACGGTAGAAGGTATTACCTCTTTCTCGAAGTGCCTCCTTTCAACTTTCTCTTAAGGCACTAGAGTTGGTCTTTTGATAAGACCACTACCTCTAGTAAGTTTCTAAGGAAGTGGGGAAGTGAAATGGGCAGGGTTTGGCCGAGCATGAAGGCTCAAATTGGTGTGAGGAAGAGAGGGAGGATGTGCCCTTTTATAAGGGAGGAGAGGGGCACCTTTGGAAATATAAGAAATATTAGTTTATATTAAATCTCAACCCCACTTAAAAACTACCAAAATGACTCATATCCAAAGCTTAGATGAGATAGGGTTGTAATCGCATCAACCAATAAAATTTAGACATGTTAGGAATTTATTTTAAACATTATCAACTTGATTTATCCTTATTTATTAATTTAATTTTATTTGTGGTAATAATATTCTAAATTTTAAATTATTATAAATAATTACATATGTGTTGATAATTTTCCATAATTTGACACTTTATGACATTTTTGACCATATAAATTTTAATTTATAATTTTTAAATATTTTTGTGATTTTTGAATAATTTTATAATATGTTATTTTTATAAAATAACAATATTGTCAATTTTTACACTAGTCATTTATTTGAATTTAAAAAAAATATATACAGAAGATATGTTCGAACTAAAAGATTTAATAGATCCATAAAAATTCATATGTATCTAGAAAATTAGTGGAGAACATTAAATAGTTCATATAATATTTATTTTATTATTTTTAAAACCATTTATTTGATATTTTAATTAATAAAATAATTTCAACATCACTATTGGGTGGTAATAAATGATAATTATATAATACCTAAAAATTATAAATAAATTCTTATGATGTAGATAATTGTATTATATTTCTGGAGACTATTCATGTTTAATGTTTCAATAATTTTATTACTAAATTAAAATTATTATACTTTTAAGATTTAGGAAAGTGACATGTTGTCACATTCTTTGGTTTTAATAATAATTAAAATATTTTCATCGAAAAAAGTCCATTAAATGAATCTAATCCGACCATTAGGTGATATGGGTCTACATTAAGCCATCCGATATGATTTTGTCAGGTGTTAGGGTAATTTTATAATCTTATATTTACCCTTAATTACCTGATTTACCTTTAACTATGGTAAATAAAATTTACCGTAGTTACTATTCATAATGCCCAAAAATTAAAAGTAGCCTATTAACATAATTTGGACCCACTGAATATGAATATGGAATCCATTTTTCAAAATTCTAAACATATAAGTTGCAGTAATTAATTTAAAATAAATCCCGTTGTTAAGAAAACAGGTTTTAGAAGTTAAAACATTGCAAAAGATTGAAATGTTTTTACCTATGAATTCAATGTGAAATTAATGCTAATGACATAAATTATATTAAATGGTAAAAATGAATTCTATTTTTACTTTAAAACCATTCAATATTATAATTTATCCATATAAATTATCTCAATGAAAAAAAAGTTGTTTTTAATTAAAAATTAGCGTATGTTTACTATTCATCAAAATATGAAAGTTATCAAAAAAATATCAAAAATTTATTCAAAGTAAATTTTTATACCCTGATTCAAAAGAAGAATTTTATTTTTGTCAAATTGAACTTATAAAAATGTCAAAAACTAGATTTAATGTGGGTGCGCCATCAAAAGGCAGCAAAACTGTATTTTTTGAAAATTATTTATTTTATCCAAAAAAACTTATTTTTCTTTTATACCTCATTCTAGAAAATTAATAAGCTGAATTAAAATGTTATAAAATTCAAAATTCAGTTAGTACTATTCATAATGGCTAGTTTTAATAATATTTTAATAGCAAATCGTTGTTTAGTGAAACTCAGTATTGCGTACGATGCAAGCTATCGAGGAAGGCCGCAGTTGCGTGTAAAGTAAGCCAAGCAAGTGTTGTGTGTAGTGAAAGATTACTTTGATGATTTATATAACATAAAAACAGAATATTTCTCATAAAATTCTCAGGTGTTACATTCTACCCCCCTTAAAATGAATTTTTCCCCCGAAATTCGTCACTTTGTAACAAACAGATGAGGATACCTGTCCCTCATCATATCCTCAAGCTCCCATGTAGCTTCTTATAATTGGTGGTTCCTCCATAAAACATTCACCAAGCGAGTCGTCTTGTTTCTTAGAAATATTTCACTACGATCCAGAATCTCTATCGGCACTTCTTCATAAGAAAGATCTTCCTCCAGCGGTACAACTTCTGAGCTGAGTACATGTGAAGGATCAGGTATGTACTTTCTTAGGAGATATACATGGAAGGAATCGTGTACTTGAGAGAGATTCAGTGGAAGCGCCAATCGTTATGCTACCTTCCCAACACGATCCAGTATTTCGAAAGGACTGATATATCTAGGGATCAACTTCCCCTTCCTTCCAAATCTCATGACTCTCTTCTAGGGAGATATTCGTAAGAGCACTTTATCACCCACTTCAAACTCTAGGTCTTTTCTTCTGTTGTCGGCATAACTTTTCTGTTGACTCTGAGCTGCTCTTATGTGTTGTTGAATACATCTGACCTTTTCCAGCCATTTTATCAACGAGATCAAGTGATAATAGCTTTCATTCCCCAACTTCATCCCAGCATGTTGGAGTCCTGCATTTCTTTCCATAGAGAGATTCATAAGGAACCATCTGAATACTGGTGTGAAAGCTATTATTATAAGAAAATTCCACCAAAAGTAGGTGTTGATCCCAACCACCTTAGAAATCCATCGAGAAAGCTCTCAACATATCTTATAGAGTTTGAATTGTTCTCTCAGACTGACTGTCTGTCTGAGGATGATAAGTATTGTTGAAACTCAACTCTGTATCCAGAGTATGCTGAAGACTTCTCAAGAACTTCGAGGTAAATCTCAGATCCCGATCAGATATAATAGAAAGTGGTACTCCATGAAATCTTACCACTTCCTTTACATATATCCTAGCAAGCTAATCCAGAGAGAAATCCTCTCTAATAGAAATGAAGTGTGCAGACTTTGTAAGACGATAAACAATGACCCAGATAGTATTATTGCCTTTGGATGTTTTAGGAAGTCCTGTGACAAAGTCCATAGTGATGTTTTCCCATTTCCATTCAGGTATGGGTAATGGTTGTAACATCCCCTTAGACTTCTGTCTCACAGCTTTAACTTGCTGACAAACCAAGCATCGAGAGACATATTCAATAACATCTATTTTCATTCCATCCCACCAGAAGTAGTCTTTTAGGTCCCTATACATCTTCGTGCTTCCAGGATGAATAGAGAATGAAGAACTATGAGCCTCATCTAGCATCTCCTTCTTTAATTCTCGGATGGGAGGAACACAAACCTGATTCCTGAACATTATTATCCCATCACAATCAAGGTTGAATTCAGGAATATATCTCACCTTATTTTGTAACTCTACATCTTCTTTATGTGCCTCTATAATCTTCACATGTATAGATGGTTGAACATTCATTTGAGAAAGATACGATTTTCCCCCTTCCATTATAATTCCAAGATCCATCCTTTGTAAATCCATAAATATTGGATCTTTTGTGATCCTCATCATGGATAAACTGGCACGGTCTTGTTGACTTAATGCATCTGCCACCTAGTTTGCTTTCCCAGGGTGGTATGAATTGAGCAGTCGTAATCCTTAATCAGCTCCAACCATCTTCTTTGATGCATATTCATCTCTTATTGTGTGAATATATACTTTAAACTTTTATGATCAGTATAAATATCACACCTTTCACCATAAAGGTAAAGCCTCCAAATATTTAATGCAAAGATTACCGCATCTAACTCCAAATCATGAGTTGGGTAATTTTGCTCATGGATTTTCAACTGTCGTGAGGTATAATCTATCACCATATCATTTTTCATGAGAACACATCCCAGTCCCTTCTTTGATGCATCACTATAGATCACAAACCTTTCTCCACTACAAGGAAGTGTGAGTACAGGTGCACTGGATAACCTTCTTTTCAAATCCTTAAAATTCTCTTCACATTCCTCCGTCCAAACAAAATTAACTCCTTTTCGAGTCAACCTGGTGATTGTATTAGATAATCGTGAAAAATAATTCACGAAACGTCGATAATATCCATCCAAACCAAGAAAACTTCGGATCTCAGTTACTATTGTTGGTCTCGACAATATTTTGATAACCTCTATTTTTTCTGTATCCACAGATATCCCCTCTTTTGAGATTATGTGACCAAAAAATGCAACTTTTTTAAGCCAAAAATTACACTTGGTAAAATTGGCATAATGTTTATCCTTTCTCAGGGTCTTCAATATAATTCTCAAGTGATCTTCGTGTTCTTACTTCCTCTTTGAATAGACAAGAATATTGTCTATAAAGACTACCACAAATTGATCAACATAGTCTCTAAAGACTCTATTAATCAGATCCATGAAGATAGCAGCGGAATTAGTAAGACCAAATTGCATCACTATAAATTCATAGTGTCCATACCTTGTATGGAAAGCCGTCTTTGGAATATCCTCCCTTTTAACCCTTAATTGATGATAACCTGAACGAAGATCAATCATGGAAATGTATTGAGCTCCACATAGTTGGTCAAATAAGTCATCAATGTGTGGGAGATGATATTTTTTCTTGATAGTGATCTTGTTAAGTTCACGACAATCAATGAAGAGTCTCATTGATCCATATTTCTTCTTAAAAAACAGAACAGGTGCTCCCCAAGGTGACGCACTAGGGTGTATGAATCCCTTATCAAGATTACCTTGGAGTTGCTTCTTCAATTCCTGAAACTCAATTGGGGCCATTCTATAAGGTGTCTTTGAAATAGGCAAAGCACCCAGTACGAGTTCTATTGAAAATTCAACTTCACGATTTGGTGGAAGACCCAGAAATTGCTCTAGAAAGACGTCATCAAACTCCCGTACAATGGGAATATTCTTAATTTTGAGTTTCTCACCAACCATTTGAGATAAATAAACTTCCTTAAGTGGAATCAAGACCCATAAGATGGAAGAAATTTCCACTGGAAGGTTATGTTCATCCTTCTATCGATAGACGATAATATATTGATCTGGAATATGAAATGTGACTTCCCTTCTTTGGCAATTGATATGAGCTCCATATAAAGAAGGCCAATCCATGCCAAGAATCACATCAAATTCCACTATAGGAAGGATAACAAGATTTGTAGGAAGCACTTTCCCACAAACATCAATCGGGGAAGAATTATAAACTTTTAATGCGACTGTTGTGCCATTAGGTGTTGTCACAGCTAACTCAACATCTAATTGATGAGGTAATACAGTGATACCCTTAGAAAAATCTTTAGAAATAAAAGAGTGAGTGGATCGAGAATCAAATAAAACATTAGCTACTATAGAGTGGATGATAAGTGTACCTTTCACCACATCGTTATCGTACTCCACATCGCTGATAGAAATTGCATGTGACATTCCTTTGTCTTTAGCCTTAAGATTTTGTTGATGTCGATCATCATCAACAACCCTTGGATTAGGAAATTTATTGGCATAATGCCCCATCTCCTTGCACTTGAATCATTGAAGTGTAGTAGGTTCATTCTGTGGGTCCCTTCCATTGTTTGCATCATTAGACATCTTCTTCCCATCATTGCGGCATTCAAATGACCGATGACATTCCTTTCCACATTTGAAACATTTACTTGTCCCTTTAAGACAAATCCCTCCATGTTTCATTCCACACTTTGAGCATAAGGGAAAGCTCATCTTCTTTTTAGTGTGCTCTTTAGATTTTCCTTTGAATTCCATTTTCCTCTTCTTATCAAACCCATATGACTGATGTGTTACTCCAATCTCCATCTTGACTTTGAGAGCTCATCGAACGATTTCCTCATAGCTATTGAAGTCCCTAATGGATAACGCCCATCGAAGACTTGGTTTTAATCCACTAAAGAATCGATCGATCTTACTCTCAGGTTGGATAATAATACCAAAAACGTACCTTGCAAGTCTTGTAAAATTTTCTTCATAGGTACCAACAGATTCATCATCCTTTTTCTCAAGTTCAAGAAACTCTTTCTCCATCATTGTTCGGAGAATACGAGGTAAGTACTTATTGAAAAATAAGTTCTTGAACTCGTGTGATTCCATGGACTCAATTTCATCCCTTTGCCTCATATTCTTAATAAGATTCCACTATTGATCAACATCTCCTTCCAAACGATACACTGCTAGGATGACTTTATCATGTTCAGAACATTGAAGAACTGAAAATATATTTTTAGTAGTACTAATCCATTGTTCAGCAGCTAATGGATCAGTAGACCGGCTGAAAGAAGGTGGACGCCGCCTCATGAAGGATTCAACAGAATGTTGCTACTCCCTTTGCTCGTTTGGAAGTCTTGCATGATTCATAGCTTGAGAAATTTGTGTGAGCATGGCTACAGGATTTTTCATTCCAGCTCCCATAACGTTTGGTTGCTCAGGGGGACAATCATTGCATTTCCCATCGCATTCCGCATTAACACGGTTCCTTTGGGTTCCAGCCATTGACTAAAACCAAAAAGAATAGTGTGAGCAACACTAATTATAATAGGAAAACCACATAATCAAGAATAAAATTTCACAGTTAAGGTCATATCCTAGGTTATTCATGGTCATTTCTAAACCACTAAGATTGTGATCTATGCTTATACTTTTCCTTAGGGTTCTTACTAAGGCTTTCGCATCCTAGTTTCCAAAGGTTGACTATACCTTTCCTCTAATACCAACTATAACGACCCATACATTACATACATTGTTATTACATAAAAATTGAAGCATACTTATTACAACATATAACAAAACCATGAAATGACCATATAGGTATAGTGTCTTTAGAAACTGGGAAACATAAACAACTAGTTCATAAAGCGTCTACACTGTCTCCCATTTATTTCATCATATCTGTAGTCCCTTTTGGCATATCTTACATAATAATCTTCTTCCTGACCCGGGGACAGAAAACATACAAAAGAGTGAGCTCAAATGCTCAGTAACGGTAAACAAAAGAAATATCAATCACATCATATTCATAAGAAAATACCATTTTGGAAATCTTAACCTGCAAAAGAGAGCATAATTTCATAACATGGGATAAATCATAGTAGTGAAATGAAATTACAATAATCATAACATAAAACATGAAACTTTGTGGCATACACACATAATCATAGAGAGTCATTTCTTATTAGTCAAGACTCATTGCCAAGACTATCTTAATGGACAAAGTCCATTTCTGAATGGAGTTCACTCCTCATTTCAGTCCTGTTTCACTGAACCGGTTTAACCTGCCTTTCCAGCCATGTATATCTCATGAAATATAAAATCCTTAACCAATATATTAGAGTGAGATATAGGTCCCACCCATCTCATAATGATACCATTCTTATGTGTGCCACAAAATAAAAAAATCATACATCATTGTATAAGCCATGTAATAAAAATGGGAATATTAAACATCATGCCATCATAACATAATCCATATAAGATAAAAGGACATCATGAAAATAATTCCATCATAACATAATCTAATAAATGTAAAAATAGTTATAGAAACAGAACCCTATATTATCTTATATGGAAAATAATTTTGATAAAACACTTGAACTCCATTCTTGAGGAAAATATCCTTTCTACTTCAAAAACATTTTTCTTTTCTTAACATGTCATACAATTTTAAACTGAAAGAAGTTGATTAAAAATAAACTTGAAAACTTGTAATGTATGCTTCTTGGAAGTAATGTTTTAAAAATACATTCATGCTGTATATGTTAAAAAACATTCTTCTTGTACTTTTGTCAGAAAAGTAAAAAAGTACCTCGTACGAAAAACGACAAAAGATTCCCTTCATATCATTTAATAAAACCTCACTGAAGGATAAAATTGGATATAAACTATTTTATAGGGATATAAATATTATACATTGAGGAAACATGGATGTGGATGATAAAATACACCCCAGTAAATTCCAAAGTATAAACAATCTCGGATAAAAATGAGATTGTGATATTTCCCTTACCTTAGGTCCGATTTGCTTCGTAAGTGTCCGAACCTCCTGTATAATGATTTAAATAATGTTATTTACTTGTTAAATAATTATAATTATTGTTATTATATCATATATGGTCATATTATTAGTTTCTTATTATTAATATTTCATTACTACTTGTTATTCGGGTGTTTATTACTTTTTGTTCTTATGCGTGTTTGTCGAATAAATTATTAATCTTCTCATTAGGTTATAGATACCTCATTTCCAGAATGTTATTAGTTTATTATATATCATATTCATTCATTAAATTCATTTATATAATCATTATGCAATGAAGATCATGTAGAACGAATCGCATCACATCGTGGAGACGATATTCTATACGTACGCACGAGCGATGATATCATTCCCATGATCGTGGAATTGTATTGGAGTGTATGTATACTATTTCATAATCAATAACACATTAAAATAATCATATATATTCATTACATTCACCCTTATTCCCATCCAAGTGAGGTGGTGGTGGAAAATAGATTACACCACGACGTGGAGACGGTATTCTGTACGTACGCACGCGCAGTGATTTCGTTTTCTGTAAGATAGATAAGAGGTGAAATAGGGTTGTTTCATATTTATAATAACATATCAGTATATGAGTGATACTTATGTTATTACCTCATAATTAAACAACTAAATAAGAGGGAGTACAGGAAGAATGGAACTTGAAGAAAACGGTAGAAGGTATTACCTATTTCTCAAAGTGCCTCCTTTAAACTTTCTCAAAAGGCACTAGAGTTGGTCTTTTGATAAGACCAGTACCTCTAGTAGGTTTCTAAAGAAGTGGGGAAGTGAAATGGGCAGGGTTTGGCCATGCTTGATGGCTCAAATTTGTGTGAGGAAGAGAGGGAGGAGGTTCCCTTTTATAAGGGAGGAGAGGGGCACCTTTGGGAATATAAGAAATATTAGTTTATATTAAATCCCAACCCCACCTAAAAACATCCATAATGACTCATATATAAATCTTAGATGATATAGGGTTGTAATATCGTCAACCAATAAAATTTAGACATGTTAGGAATTTATTTTAAACATTATCAACTTGATTTATCCTTATTTATCAATTTAATTTTATTTGTGTTAATAATATTCTAAATTTTAAATTATTATAAATAATTACATATGTGTTGAGAATTTTCCATAATTTTACACTTTATGACATGGTCGACCATATAAATTTTAATTTATAATTTGTAAATATTTTTGTGATTTTAAAAAAAATTTATAATATGATATGTTTATAAAATAACAATATTGTCAATTTTGACACTATTCATTTATTTGAATTTAAATAAAATATATACAGAATATATGTTCAAAATAAAAGATTTATTAGATCCATAAAATGTCATATGTATCTATAAAATTAGTGGATCACATTAAATAGTTCATATAATATTTATTTTATTATTTTTAAAACCATTTATTTGATATTTTAATTAATAAAATAATTTCAACATCACTGATGTGTCATAATAAATGATAATTATTTAATCCCTAAAAATTATAAATAAATTCTTATGATATAGATATTTGTATTAGATTTCTGGATACTATTCATGTATGTTGTTTCATGAGGTTTATCACTAAATTAAAATTATTATACTTATAAGATTTAGGAAAGTGAAATGTTGTCACATTCATTGGTTTTAATAATAATTAAATTATTTTCATGAAAAAAAGTCCATTAAATGAATCTAATCCGACCATTAGGTGATATTGGTCGTCTTTTAGTCATACAATAGGATTTTGGCAGGTGTTAGGGTAATTTTATAATCTTATATTTACCATGAATTACCCTATTTACCAATAACTATGGTAAATAAAAATTACCGTAGTTACTATTCATAATGCCCAAAAATAAAAAGTAGCCTATTAACATAATTTAGACCCACTAATTCTGAATATGGAATCCATTTTTCACAATTCAAAAAATATAAGTTGCAGTAATTAATTTAAAATAAATCCATTTTTTAAGAAAATGGGTTTTAGAAGTTAAAACATTGCCAAAGATTGAAATGTTTTTACCTATGAATTCAATGTGAAATTAATGCTAATGACATATATTATATTAAATGTACAAATATATTCTATTTAAATTTTAAAACCATTCAATATTATAATTTATCCATATAAATAATCTCAATGAAAAAAGGTGTTTTTAATTAAAAATTAGCGTATTTTTACTATTCATCAAAATATGAAATTTATCAGAAAAATAACAAAAATTTATCCAAAGTAAATATTTATACCCTAGTTAAAAAGAATAATTTTATTTTGTCAAATTTAACTTATCAACATGCCAAAATGAGATATAATGTGGGTGCGCCATCAAAAGGAGGCAAAACTGTATTTTTTTTAAAAATATTTCTTTTATAAAAAAACTGATTTTTCTTTTATGCCTCATTCTAGAAAATGTATAAGTTGAATTAAAATGTTATAAAATTTAAAATTCAGTTATTACTATTCATAACGGCTAGTTTTAATAATATTTTAATAGCATATCGTTGTTTAGTAAAACTCGGTATTGCGTATGATGCAAGCTATCGAGGAAGGCAGCGGTTGTGTGTAAATCAATCCAAGCTAGTGTTGTGTGTAGTGAAAGATTCCTTTTATGATTTATATAACATAAAAACAAAATATTTCTCATAAAAGTCTTGGGTGTTACATACAACCCCTCCCATAGACTGGAAGTTAAATGAGAATCATGATCGAAGATGATAGTTGATGGAACACCATGAAGCTGTAAGATCTCATGAACCTAGAGGTGTCCCAATCTCTCTACTAAGCCCTACTCTCTGATCGGTAGGAAGTGGGCTGACATGGTGAGTTGGTCTATGATCACCTAGATAGAGTAGTGTCCTCTGGATTTATGTGAATGTCCTGTCACGAAATCCATGGATATTACATCCCACTTTCACTCTGGGACCTCTAAGAGCTGAACCTAGCCTGCTAGTACCTGGTTCTCTACCTTCATTTGATGACAAGTGAGGCACCGTGAGACAAACTCTACTACTGCCTTCCTCATACCTGGCCATCTATGCTGTTATCGAAGGTCCTGGTATAAATCCGCCACTCCTGGATGTACCGCTAGTGTCGAAGTGTGAAACTACCTTAACACCTCCCCCTGTAATGAAACAAGTACCATGGTACGCCCTCTTAAGAGGTTTAAGTGCTCTCCAACTTTAGAAAATCCATTAGGTGCTTGCCCTATGGATATCTGAGCACGTCGCATCTCGTAGTCATTGTCCCCAAGTTGTGTCTCTCCGACTCACTGAAGAAGTGTGGGCGTGACAGTAAGAGGCTATAGATAGGTTGCTCCATCCATATCCACAAAGGAAATCTACGATGTAGCAAGTTGCTCTGTCGCCTCCTCTAGCAGCTGGATGCCTGATCTTCTGCTGAGCGCATCTGCTACTATGTTACCCTTCCTAGGAGTATTTACTATCTCGAAGTCATAGTCCTGGAGGAACTCAATCCATCAAGGCCATCTCATGTTTAGGTCCTTCTGAGAGAAGATACACCTGAGACTCTTGTGATCAGAGTAGACTATAAAACGCTCGCCCATCAGATAGTGCCGCCACATCTTCAAGGTGAAAACTACTGCTGCTAACTCTAGTTCATGGGTAGCATAGTTCTTCTCGTGCTGTCTCAACATCCGTGAACCATACATGATCACTTCTCACTTCGGCATCTGGATACACCCGAGTCTGGTCCCTGATGCATCGCAGTAAACAACGTACCCTACGCCTTCCTCTGGAAGCCTCGAGATGGGGGGACTAGTCAGCCTCTTCCCCAGCTCCTGAAAGCTCTTATGGAACCTCTCCGACCATACGAAGGGTTTCCCCTTCTTTTTCAAGGCTGATAGTGGTGCTACAACTTTGGAGAAGTTTGGAACGAATCTCCAGTAGTACCCAGCCAAGAACAGGATAGTTCGTACCTCTATCACACACCTGGGTGGCTTCCAAGCAAGTACTGCCTCAATCTTCGCTGGATCCACTGCAACTCCAACCTCTGAGATGATGTGTACCAAGAAGTGAACCTCTAGAATCCAGAACTGGAACTTTGAGAGATTACCATAAAGCTGATGCTCTCAAATTGTATCAAGTACCACCCGCAAATGGTAGGCATGCTACTCCTCTATAGTCGAGTAAATCAGTATGTCATCGATGCAGAATACGACAAAGTGATCGAGGTATGGCTGGAAGATCCTATTAATGAGACTCATGAACACAGCTTGAGTATTGGTTACACCGAAGGGCATAACCAAGAACTCTTAGTGTCTATACCGACATATGAAGGTCGTCTTATGCACATCTTTATCTCAAACACTGAGATGGTGATAGAATGATCTGATGTCTATCTTCAAGAACCATCATGATCCCTTGAGCTAATCAAAGAGGTCGTTTTTCCTCGGGATTTGTTACTTATTCTTCACGGTCACCTGATTCAGGTGACGATAGTCGACCCAGAGTCGTAATCTCTCATCCGCTTTATTGGCTAACAAAATTGGAGTTTCCCAGGGCAAAACACTGGGTCAGATAAATCCCTTTTCCTGCAAGTCCTCTAGCTGTACCCGCAGCTCACGAAGCTCAGAGGGATCCATCAGATATGCTGTATTAGATATCGGTGTCGTCTCGGGGTACAAGTCAATGTGGAGGTCCACCTCTTTGCGATGAGGTGGTCCTGGAACATCTTCAGGGAAAAAATCTATGTACTGGTCCACCACTACAGGATAAGTCGGTCTCTACACATCAACTTCTCCGAGGGTAAGACAAGCCAACTGGTGAGGGATCGGCTGCATCCCCTTTTTTGTAAGTCTGTCCTGCACTGAAAAGGTTCCCTTCACAATAGTGAAGTTAAACATGTTCTATTTCTGTGGACACACCTCACATTGCGCCTAATACAGTAAATATGATCATGGACAGTTGATAAGCAGTCCATACCCATGATAATATCGTATGGCCTCGATGCAGCTACAAGAATATCCAAGCCGAAGTTCTCGCCTCTTAGAGTAAGCTCGCACTGCCGACACTAGTGCGTGATAATTTAATTAGCTCTTGTAGGAGTCTCTAGCCATAAGGATCAGACTAACTGCTCCTTCGGAATCTCTGAGCTCTGAACGAGGGAAGTGGTAATGAAAGAGTGACTGGAACCTGTGTCTATAAGAACTGCAGCTAAGGAGGAGTAGACACAAATCATACCTTAAATCATCTCCGGAGCACAGTGAACATAGGCCTCAGATGCCTGAAACTATGCTCTTCCCTGTCCACCCACTCCCTGTGGTCAGGGTGGACCTCTTGGGGGTGGTGGTGGAAACACCTCGTAACATCGTCCACCGCCAGCTGCACGACCATCTCCTCTACCACGTCTGCCTCTGCCGTGTGGACTACCTCAATCGAACCTCTGCCTCTACCTGGGAGGTCCCTCAACTGAATGTTGATCATCTGTGTGGTGGGTCGGATAGTCATGAGCCATGTGACCCAGGCCTCCACATGAGTAACACTGCCTGACAGGTCTGGCTCTATCCCCACTCTTGGTGATCCGCACTACCAATCCTAAATTGTGTGGTCGACCACCTATAGGTCTGGTCCTCTTGGACCTCTGTGTTATCTTTCTATAGCAAACTAAAGCATACTCCGCTAAATAGCCGCTAGAGGTGGGTCTCAATGCTGGAGACTGCTTAGTAAGGAAACTCTACACTAGTAGGGCTCACTACAACACCCCCGTCTGTGTCGAAATGCTGTGAGAGATAACTAAAGCTATAATCTCTCAGCTTAGTCACTGCTCAATGGTCTGATCCCTGAAAAACGGGTCTCGTACCATATCATTGGAGTTGCACGAGAGGTCAGTGAACCCCTTCATGTACTGCACCACCATCATTCTACCCTGCTATAGATGCAGTAGCTCCTATATCTGCACTCCTCGAAGGGTGGCTTGAACAAACTCCTCCCGGATCATGCTCTCGAAGTCTGACCAGAGCAGGGTCGCCACGTTGTGGAACTGAAGCATCAGGCTCCACCATCTGCATGTTGCTACTTGAAGGAGGCTGGCAGTAAGGATCACCATGAATTCTGATGGTGTCGCTACTAGCTTGAAGACTCTCACCACAACCACCAGCCAATCCTTAGCGTCCTGCGGTTCCATCTCTCCCCGAAAAATTGGTCCCCTATGTCGCTAGAACTCATGAAACGCACTCATGTTGAATGCATCCTCTGGTCCTAGGGCTGGTGGAATCATTGGACCAATGGGGAGTAGTATTGTTGTTTCCTCCACTAGTGCCTCAACTGTGAGAGGGACCTATATTGAGGCCTCGTCGCTCGGTAGGCTGTCAGTATGTACAACTCTAGAGGTTGTAGCTAGTCGTCTGTGGGGAGGCATCTGGAAAGAAAACAGATGTGAATCTTTCAAAAGATTGTACCTGGTGAGCTGACCTGATTTCAGCGGACTTAAAGAAAACATTTGGAAACACAGATGCAATTAGTATTTTCATGAACTGAGTTGTAATAAAAAGTTAGGGTCCTGGTGTATAGTAACATCGGCCGCCTAAACCAACATTGGACTCCCAAAACTGAAAACCACACTTAGTACCCTCAACACTATTGCTTCACATAAAATAAATATCAGTGTCTAATGTTCTGTGGTAGAACCGACGCCCTTTAATACCAATTTTTCAGAACCCATCGCCTGGGGCCTGCATCATGACTACCCCAAGCCCACCTTCCATAGTCCAGGGGATGGTGACTATCTCCAAAGGTGTAATCCCCTAAAACTGGGACGACGTTACATTTATAAAACATGAACTCACACAACCAGAGTACATGAGTAATCAATAACTAAGTATAAGAAACATTTATAATAAGTGTATTGTATGTAATGAGGGGATAGAATACAAGACCAACAGGAAAGTATGACTGAAAACAAGTACAACTGAAAAGAAAGGGACAAACAACTGAAATGTAGAAGAAGCTCCGGGGTCGTCATCTGGATTCCTACATGAATTATAGGTACAGATGTCCACCTTATCACTCCATGTCTATCATTCCACTCTGTCTACCGTCTCACCGAGTAGTCCCACATTGGGTACCTTCCAGTCCTAGCTCACTCTCGACCTCTGTCAACGTTGTCCATCGTCTACATCCCACACAACGTGGTGCGGGAATATCCCTTGCAGGAGTGAGTATAATGATACTCAGTAGGGACCCCAAGACACTCAATTTCTTACAAAATCCAACAAGAATATACCACAAAGTATTGTTTCAATAGATAACCATTACTTAGGTATTTGCCCATACATATACATCAGTTATCAATTAACCCATATCAATCACGAGTAAAACACAAAAGGTCATTCACATAGCTCAAACCAAGATTTTCATTAAAGAAACCACTGCTATTGGAGAAATCCTCCTCCGTCGAGTACAATGGGCCTATTGCAACTCAAGGGTTATACTCTCTAAAATTAGACTGCAGAGGTACTCCTCCTGTTGGGTACCGCTGGTCTGCTGCCTCACACTGTAGCGCTCCCCGCCATGGGTTTTCCACCTCACATAGTAGCACTCCCCCTAATAGCCTATAGAGGTACTTATCCTGCCGAGTACCGCAGGTCTGCCACCTCACATAGTATATCTCCTCCGCCATGGGTCTACCAACTCACACAGTAGCACTCCCCACTAGGATAGTCAAGTAACTCTGAAAGGAATCAGACAAGTAGTCATCATGTCTCAGCCAGCTACTAGGTCTCCGTAGTATGCTTTCTCGTCTCTGAGAGGTTCTTCTCCATGAACTATAATCCGATACTCCAAGAGTCACCAAGTCCCACGAAAAAGTATCTCGAAGGTCCTCCATGTCATAGGGGTCTCAACGCAATAGATGGTGCGTCAATCGGACGCCCGGTTTGTGAGGTATCATCCTTTTAGTCATGGGGTCCCGGTTGGTTTTTTGTATGAACCAACCCAACCATATCTCAACTATACCCCGAACACCCATGGGGTATTTTCAAAGGGACCGATTCTCTAAGAGATTACTAGTCCCGCTAACGATTCATCAAAAGGACGTCCAGTGCCAAAGATATTTCCAAAGTAAGAAAATGGTTATTAGTGGGTCCGGGTCCGATCTGACCCGGTCGGACTGATGCGGCCCAACCCAATCTGGGTCGACCTAGTCTAGGTTGACCCGGTCAGACTTACTGGGTCTGACTTAGCCCATTGGGCAGGTCATCCCACTATATTTTTCCATGTCCGATGGGCTTGGACCAGCGGACTATGTGGACAATTTGGGTTGAAGTCGCCACATGGGTGACTCGGCCAGAAGGCCATTTGCTGGTCCAGCCGGCGCCGTGAGGGGTGCAGTGCAGACAGATCGACCTGAGAGGCCAACGACGGGCCACATGGGGCATAAGAAGGCCGCGGGCGTTCTGGGAAGGGCGCGAGGCACGCCAGGAAACCATCCAGGAACTGGGGGGACGGCCCAGGGCACTAAGAGTGTGCCGTGTGGTGCCGGGCAGGTGGCCTGGGCGCCTGGGGGTCCCAGGCAGGGGGCCTGGGAGCCAGGCAGGTGCTGGTGGGCACCGAGAAGGAGGCCTGGGCGCCGGGGGCCGCTGGACAGGCAGCCGGGGGGCCGGGCAGGTGTCGGTCAGGGGGTGGGGTGCACTGGCAGGGTGCCTGCGGCTGGGCAGGCCGCGGTTTCAGCTGGGGTTCATGCCGGTCAGCGCGTGGGTAGGTTGATCTGGTGCTGTTGAACCGAAGGTAGGGTTTTCGAAGGTCATGAGAAGCACGACCACTATACTCCGTCTTCGTCACCATCGCCACATTTCCATGCCGCTGTTACTTCACTGTCGATCCAAGGTTCTGAAACTATAAAGGTTGCGAAGAGCTCGGGTCGTGTTTGTGCGGCCCGAACCCTCCACATTAGAACGATAGAAAGTGGCTTAAGAACATGATTTAATGAGAGAAGATTAATCATTAAACAATTTAAAACACACCCCTACCTTTTTTATCTACGGGTGTTCATTCATCACGGGGGAATATGATGTTGAAATCATTCTCTGTTCGCTTCCACTTTCAAGTTCGTGCGTCGGTCCGTTGACGGCCAAGAGGAAGGATTAAGGGTCGTTGATGAGATCCCATGTCAGAAGGGGGTGTTTCCGAGGAAAAGTCGAGGAAGAACTTGTCGTCCCCAGTGTCTTCGAGTTCTTGGTTGGATGAAGCGTAATCCTCCAAGTGTTGGGCATCGCATCACTCAACCAACGCTTCTTCTTTTTCTGAATCCATCCCAAATCCTCTGCCCAATCTCCCTATATATAAGAGAGGGGGAGAGGTATGAAACCATCATCAAATTTATGATGTTTCATTTATTAGGTACCCTCATAAATTCCAATGATGCGGTTAAAAAAAGGTGGGGTCAAGAGAATTAAAAGCGTTGTCACATAAAATTAATTGGCAGAAATTAATTATATGTTGACACATATAATTGATAGCTTTAATTTTATGTTGACCCACAACATTTAATTTCACGTTGACACATAAAATAAATAGGCAGAAATTAATTTTATTTTGACACATAAAATTAATTGATAGCATTAATTTTATTTTGACACACATTATTTAATGAGAGGGTTGTGAGGGTTTCTCTCCCTCACCAATAAATGGGGGGTTAAGCCCCATGCAGAGATTTTAACAAACAAAACCACATGGTGTTAGTTCAACTAAAATAAAATAAGGTGTTACTTATTTTATTTTATTAATCCACGTGAAACCCCAAAACCAACTCTCATACCCGATCATATGCCATCGAGGTGAAAGCCTTCATAAGCAAAAATCGGCAATGTGAGTTCAACGGTGCCCTCAGATTTCAATTTAGTGTACCGATTAAATAGTAAGAAAATTTTCACATACATTTACAAAATGTTCCTGGAAAAAACTTCTGAAATTGATTTCGAGCACACTAGGCCTTAGAATCAAGTTCCTTCAGAAACTGCGGACTCGTAAAATTACAAAGAATTGAGAAATAAAATTTATTTAAAATTTCCAAGTCCTTAGAAACCTGAATGTGTAGAATATAAAATTAATCGTATTTAAATATGTATCTATAACACAGATATTTTATAAAAAAAATTATATATAGCCCATTAAATCTTATCTATCAGAAAATATCACCCAATATGATAATCATAAACAGAAATATCCCAAGTAAATAAAGAATAAGATATATTTCATATTTATTAATATTTGTGAATTAAATGTTAAATTTACTTTAAATGGGTTTCAATTTTTTACAGTGTACCTGATACACAACATCGAGTTTCTTTAAAATCCTATGTAACACAGTAATAATATAATATTATAATTTTAAATGGTAGTTAACTCCTAGCCATTGTATTGTTGGGAATGAACCAAACTAACTAAAATATGATATAAATGTTTGTTAAATGTGTTTACATTAATCCAATAAATGTTAGAAGCTTAAAATATGAATTAATCTAAATTTAAGCATAATTAACATTAAAAGGTTGATTTACCGCCTCTTAATGGAGAACCCTCTTTAAATATAGTTTTGGTCATTTTAATATGGTATATTTGACCAAATAAAATTCTTCTTTAGATTTGGGATATCCAATTTTACTTTGGGTAATTTTTTGGTATTTTTTGGATAATGTTCATTTTTTTAATGAATAGTGGAAAATATTCTATTTTTATTAAAAAGTGCCTTTTAATCTAATTTAATTATATGGTCAGATTATATTTTTAATTTCTTTTAAAGTATTATTAGAATATATTTTTACTATTTAATCAAATTTTGGTCATTGGAATTAATTTAACTTTGAAATTGGATATAAAAAAGTGTCAACTTTTTATTAGTTATTGATTCTTAAAAATGTGATATTTGTTTTAAAAATTGGAAATAATTTTAAATTAATTAATGACACTATTCTGTTTTCAATATGGTAAAATAGAAATCATGTTTAAATTCCTAATATCAAATAAATAATAGGCTGAATTATTGGTATTTTTCTAAAAACATCAATTTTATGAATAGTGAAACAACTTAGTAGTAGTAAAAAACTGACTTTTTCATTTAAATGAAATGTTACCGCTTCTGTGAATTGAATTTAAAAAATACGAGATACATGGTTGTTATCATGAAGTAAAATTTGATTCAATAATATGGAAAAAAAATTGGTCAATAGTAAAATTTGATTTTTATTTACCGCGGTTAAATATAAATAGGGTAATTCAAGGTTAAAAGAATATTATAATAATTAAAAATTTACCTTAACACATGAACTAACATTATTTTATGAGTAATGGCCGACCATTAAAATCATTGGGTATATTTTGGGACACCATGGAGCCACCTATGAATGATAATGACACTTTAGATTAATTAATTTAATGTAAATTCAAAAATGACATAAACAAAAATCATTTATTTAATGAATTTTTATACAATTTTATATAAATTATATTTTTCACTAAAAATATTCATTTGAAAGCTAAAACATTTTCCCACATCATGGTATTTTTTATAATTTTTAGACATCACATAAATTAAATTATTTATGACAAAATAATGATGTAGTATTTACCTCATTAATAAAAGATTTAAATAAATAAGATTATAAATGCTAAAATAACATCCAAAACAAATTAAATTTTTATTGGATGATAATATTTATACTCTAAGTCATCTAGTGTTCAACTTTTATTATTTTTGGACCTTTATAAGCCGAATAACA
Organism: Viscum album; assembly: GCA_963277665.1. Taxonomy (NCBI): domain Eukaryota; kingdom Viridiplantae; phylum Streptophyta; class Magnoliopsida; order Santalales; family Viscaceae; genus Viscum; species Viscum album. The sequence continues at coordinate 382,919,903 of OY728151.1, forward strand.
TTATTTAATAAAATAATATTATCACACTTTCCTAAAGAGCCCCACCTCTTCCTTATAAAAGGAGACCACTTCTAACCAATTCCTCACACCTCTCAAGCCTTTTGGCTCGTCCAACCTCTACCCAATTAAGCTCCCTACATCCCTCTCTTCCACCTAGAAGCCTTACCTTAGGTATAAGGCACTTCAATAAATCATTTTGGTTCAAACCAAAGGGAGTTACCCAAAATAAATGTAATGGTTTCCCTTAACATCTTTTTTTTTTACTTCTCCAACCCCTAAACTATTTTTATTCCCTAATTTTATAAAGAAAATAGTATCCTAAATATATTATAAATTTTTTATGAGAAGGACTCAAACTACACTTATAGAAACCTCTATCTAATTGGTGAAGAACATAATTTTTCTATGGAAGTCAAACTAACACCTCACAAAATGATGATTGTTCAATTACCTCCTACCGCCACTCATGGTAGACATTATGATGGAACTAAATTTATATATGATATATAATTTTTATGTTTTAATTATTCTTTTATATTTTCAATTCATATCATACCTTTACAGTTTCCATTATGGGTAAATGCAATAATTTCATTTGAGGAAGTGCAGACTACCGACAACTCAATGTGATATGACTCGTTAATGCCGTATGTGGGATGTTCAAAGGATTTAGATAATAATATTATATATGATACAATACTGGAATTATAATACTACTATGTATCATTATGTTTATTCCTTTCAATATGAAATAGAAATGGAAGTAGCGTCCATGCGTATGTACGACTTACCGTCTCCATTAACGGTGCATATAATTTCTAATCTCTAAATGTTTTGTACTATTATAAATACATGTAAATGATGTATATATATTATATATATGATATCTAAATCATGAATATCATTCGGGATATAATGAAACTTTTATCACATGAACAACATGTAATTATAAGAAGTCCATTTTGATTCAAGTACCAAATATCGACAAAACAATCATTATTAAATAAATGAATATATAATAATTATAACATGCTATTAAGTGATATAAAAGGAATAATAATCTTGAAAAGGGTTCTTAATAATGTATATATTAACTTTAGATTATTATTTAGGAGATTAAAGAACGATCGATTCAAGTCGGACACGAGGTAAGGGACTTCGTCTCGATCTCCTTCCATTGAGGCATTTTTGTTTTAATACACGACTTTCTTTTATATGTTGTATAAACACCATTGAATTTTCAAAGGGAATCTTTTTCTACGTAGCATTTTACTAAACTATAGGAAGGAATTTTTTTTACATAAGCTGTGACAACGACCTTTTCCACCATCGTGAGTATTATTTGATCTTTGGCTTCCTCAACAAGTTGTAATGTTTTTAAAATAAAATAAATAACATACACTCTTTTATGTATTTTGGTATTTAAAATGGTTTTGATAATAAATTTTTCATGTCAATATATTTAAATGATATATTGTGATTGAAATGTGGAAAATTTTTCTTTCCTTTATATTTGTTTATGTCTTATGGTTTTATAATGGTACATGTACATTTGACAGGTGGTTACATGATAAACCAAATGACAAGCGGAGCCTTGCATACCACTATGGGTGGTTACATTATAACCTCCAATGCATTGGGTATGGGAGTCGGCCGTATGGCTATTCCATTTATAGATATGTGTGGAATTCGATTGAATGGTTTTTCCATTTACGTATGATTATGTCCCTAGTTACCTTTAAATGTTATGTGTTCTTTATATGGGTGTTATGGTAATATTTTTGTTACAATAGGGAAAGTAGTGATCTTTTATTTCAGTGAAGAGTATTTACTACTTCATAAAGGTGAAAAGTATTACTTATGTAAAAGTATTGATGGTTTACTTATTGTTTTGAAAAACCAGCAGTTTTCCTTCTTTGTCTATCCCTTACTAAGATTTATATACACATCCTAGGTTTTTGAAATTTTTCTCACAGAACAAAAAGTGGAACATGGTCTAGGATGGGATTAAGGAAATGTCCTGCTCTCTTAAACATGGAATTAGACATGACTCTTTTTTTCAAGAGTTTTTATTTTGTGAATAAAATAGAAACTAAGTAAGTGTTCCTACTTTGTATTTTTGAGATGTAATGTAATTGTTATGAAATAATTCTCTAAAACTCTAAACCTAAAATGATCCTCAATGTGAATTATTCTTTTAATTCAAGATTATGTAATTTTTTAAGGTCGGGTCCTTATAGTTGGTATATGAGGTCTATTTAGAAAACTTTAGGAGTTAGGGTATTGTTAAATTAATACCCATAATGTAATTTATTTTAATATTGAAAACATATAGTATTTACAGATTACCATATTTCTTTGCATAAGATATTTCTGTGTTCAGAATGGTTTTCCATAGGGGAAACAAGGCATCTATGTTGGGACGACAACAAGGGGAAGAAAACCTACCAAATCAGCAACCTGATATGGTTGGAATTAGAACCAAACATTTTGTTGTAGTGATGGCACAATTGACTCAGGCTATAAATGGTGGTGGTATCAATGCACGAGATCAGCCAGATCAACTATAGAAGAAAATTTTTGTAGTGTAACATTTCATAAGGAAACACCCCCATCATTCAGAGGATGATCTAACCTGGTGCAAGCTGAAGGATGGATTAAATCATGGGAGAAGATTTTTGATGTCATGGGTTGTTTTGAACATCAAAAGGTTAGTCTTGATATTTACAGTTTTGAATGTGAAGCTGATCAGTGGTGGTCGATGGTGAAAAATATCAAGGATAGTGAGGATATTGATGATTTTGATTATGATGAATTCAAAGGTATGTTTCTCGAGAAATATTTTCCTAAGTTCGTTTGTCTTAGGATGAAAAAACAAATCCTAGAATTGATGCAAGAGGATGACTCGGTGGCTGATTATGATGAAAAGTTCATTCGACTAGAAAGGTATGCACCAAATCTCATTTGCGATCTTGATAGTATGATAAATCGATTTTAATTAGGACTAAATCCATGATATCTAAGAGTGTTAGCCTCTCGTGATTTCAAAAGTTATGAAAAACTTGTTCGACGTGCAGATAAAGTGGAAATGGAGTTTTTTGATGAATAGCTGTTCTTTGACAAACAATAGAATAAGAGGTCTAGTTGGTAGGAAAAGGGAAAGAATTAATCAAAGAAGACTGGAGGTAAAAAAACTAAATATCCATCTTCTGAGAAGTGTGGTAAAAATAATCATGGAGAATGTTTATCAAATTCTGGAAATTTCTTCTGGTGTGGTAAGTCTGGTCATATTGCTCATAACTATAAGGAAGATGATCAACCAGGCAATGAAAATCCATCAATAAGATGTTTTATGTGTAATGAAATGGGTCATTATGAAAATGAGTGTGCAGTGAAGAACTCAACTTAGGGAACGATGCCAGACTACAAGCTGAAAGGGGTAGTGAAATCCATTGAAACTACTTCAGTAGATGTTGGGCCATCGAATTATGTAGTATCAGGTACACTATTTGTTTGTTCAGATTATGCCAATGTGTTAATTGATTCAGGGCCTACACACTACTTCATTTCTGATAAGTTTCCTAGTAAATATGGAATTCCATATCATGATATGAATACTTAACTTATGGTAAAAACTCCTGGAGGAATTCTTGAGACAAAAAGAAATTATAAGAACCTTCTTGTCCTAGTGTGCGGAAAGAACCTACCTGCAACCCTTATTTTTTGCCTCTAGTATAGTTTGATGTTATTTTGGGCATGGATTGGATTTCTATTTATCATGTTAAGATTGATTTCAGAGCTAAAGTGGTTTATTTTGTGAAATATTTTCAGTTTTTGTATAAGAATGAACCCTTTCTTTGGATAACATATCAGGAATATGAGAAACTAGTAAAAGATATAAATGAATGTTACCTTGCACATATTGTTGAAAATAAATGAACTATATAGATTAATGATGTACAAGGGCAAAATGATTACCTTGATGTTTTTATTGATGATTTTTCTAGTATAATACCTGATCAGGAAGTTGAATTTCCTGTTGACTTAGTTTATGATGCTAAGACAATTTCAAAACCCCCTTATCGAATGGCTCAAATTGAATTTTTAGTGTTATAGAAGAAATTGCAGGAGTTATTAGATAAAGGTTTTATTTGACCTAGTACATCACCATGGGGTTCTCTTGTATTATTTTTTAAAAAGAAAGATGGTTCAATGAGACTTTGGATTGATTATAGAGCATTGAATAACATCACAGTTAAGAACAAGTATCCTTTTCCTCATATCTATGATTTGTTTGATCAGCTCCAGAGAGCTCGGTATTTTTCGAAGATTGATTTGAGGTCGAGGTACCATTGGTTGAATGTAAAGGAAGAATAAATTTTGAAGACCGTGTTTCGTACTACATATGGCCATTATGAATTTGAAGTTCTTCCTTTTAGGTTAACCAATGCACCTGTTGTATTCATGGATCTTATGAATAGAATTTTCAATGATTTCTTGGATAAATTTGTGGTTGTGTTCATTGTTGATATTTTGTATTATTCAAAATGTAAGGAGGAAAATGAATGTCATTTAAGGGTTGTCTTTCAATCCTTAAAATAAAAGAATCTATTTGGGAAATTCATCAACTGTATGTTTTGGTTACAACAAATTTCTTTCATTGGTCTCAAAATTTAAAAAAATGGGATAAATTTTGATCCTACAAAAACAAAAGTTGTTAATGAATGGCCAAGGCCCCCAAATATAACTAAGGTTTGTATTTTTATTTGTTCGGCAGGTTATTACAGAAGGATTATTGAAACAAATTCACGGTTATAAAATCTAATATCTAAGTTAATTCAAAAAGGTGTTCAGTTCATTTGGACAAAAGAATGTGTTGATTGAATTCAAGAATTGAAAATAATACTGGTGAATGCTCTTATATTAGAACTGCCTTCCAGAAACGGTGATTTTGTTATCTACAGTGATGCTTCATTGAAAGGATTTGGTTTTTCCTTTATGTAGAGTAATAGGTAATTGCTTATGCTTCACCTCAGTTGAAACACCAAGAGTAAAATTACCATACACATGATTTGGAATTAGCTGCTATTGTTTTCTGCTTTAAAATTTTGGAGGCGTCATCTGTATGGAGTGACATGTGAAATATATAATAATAAAAAATGATTGAAGTATATATTCAGTCGAAAAGAATTGAACATGAGATAGAGGAGATGGTTGGAATTAATCAAGGATTATGATTTCATGATCCATTACCATCCAGGAAAAGAAAATAAAGGGGATGATGCTTTAAGTCGAAAAAGTAATGCTTCATTAACTATGATACGTTTGAAACATGATCCTTTGGTTTTTGATTTGAATAATTTTTGAATAGAAGTTGTTGGTGCTGGAAATTATTTTGTTTTGTATCAAGTGTCAATGAGATCATCTCTATTAGACAGATTAATGAAATCACAGAAAGAAGACAATGAGTTACAGAAAAAGGTAGATTTGGTTCATAAGGGTAAGTTTCTAGAATTTTACATTGATAATGATTTTTTTTGAGGTTTGGAATGAGATTATGTGTGCCTTGTGATTCACAGTTGAAGAATGAGTTGTTATGTGAATACCATATTTCTATTTTTTCAGTTCATCCTCGTAGTGCTAAGATGTACAGAGATCTTCGAGAGTATTATTTGTAGGATGGAATGAAAAGTGATATTGGTGATATTACTGTGAAGTGTTTGACATGTCAGTTGGTTAAAGCAGAGTGATAGTTACCAAAAGAAATGATTCAGCCTTTACCGGTGCTAGTGTAGAAATGGGAAAATATATCCATGGACTACGTTGTGGGATTACTGAAGACATCCCGAGGTAATAATGAAATCTGAGTTATTGTTGGTAGGCTGACTAAATCTGCTCATTTTCTTCACATTCGAGATACATTGTCTCTAGATCAAAATGCTCGGTTGTATGCTAAAGAGGTAGTTAGGTAACATTGAATTCCCCTCTCATCTGCATCTAATCTTGATCTGAGGTTTACTTATAACTTTTGGAAAGGCCTTCAGAAGTCGTTGGGTACTGAATTAAATTTTAGTACAGCTTTTCATCCATAATCAGATGGGCAGTCAAAATGAAAAATTCAGACCTTGGAATATTTTCTACATGCTTGTTCACTGAATTTCCAAGTATGTTGGGACCAACGTCTTTCTTTGGTTGAATTTTCATATAATAACAGTTTTCATCCTGGTATACATATGGATCCATTTGAGGCATTATATGAAAAGCATTTTCAAACTCCAACTTTTTTGTATGAAGTATGTTCAAGGAAGATGATGGGACCATAATTGGTAGAAGTTATGGAAGAGAAAGTTTATTTGATTCAAAAGCACATGAGAAAGGCTCAGAGTAGACAGAAAAGTTATGCAGATAATCGGAGGAAGCATCTTTCTTTTGCGGTAGGTGATCATGTCTTTCTCAATGTTTCTCTATGGAAAAGTGTGATGTGATTTGTTATGAAGGGAAAGTTGAGTCTGAGGTTAATTGGACCTTATGAAATTTCAGAGAACATTGGATCAGTGATGTACATAGTGGATTTACCTCCATGTTTGTCACAGGTACACAATGTTTTTCATGTTTTGACGTTGAGAAAGTATATGCCAGATCCATCTCATGTTTTGAACCCAGATTTAGTTCAGTTGGAAGAGAATATCTCTTATAAAGATTAACCAATTTAGATTCTTGACCATAGAGAGAAAGTGTTGAGGAATAAGGTAATTCACTAGGTAATGATTTTGTGGAAAAACCATATGGTTGAAGAGGCAATGTGGGAATCTGAAAATTCTATGAGGGATAAATACCCCCAATTATTTTGATAAGTAAAATTGCAAGGACGCAATTCCCAAAAGGGGGGAAGGATGTATCATCACAGGTAAATAAAGAATAATAAATATTTCATATTTATTAATATTTTTGAATTAAAGATCAATTTTACTTTAACGGGGTTTCTTAGTTCGATAGTGTACCCAATACGCAACAACGAGTTTCTTTGAAATCTTACGTAGCACACCAATAATATCATATTATAATTTTAAATGGAAGTTAATTCCTAGTCGTTTTATTAGAGGGAATGAACAAAACTAACTACAATATGACTATACATGTTTGTTAAATTTATTTTCATTTAACCAATAAAAGTTAGAGGCTTAAAATATGAATCAATCTAATTTTAAGCATAATTATCATTAAAAGGTCGATCTACAGTGTTTTAATAGAGAACTCTATTTAAATATATTTTTGGTCATTTTTATATGGAATATTTAACCAAATAAAATTATTCTTTAGATTTGGGACATGAAATTTTACTTTGGGAATGTTTTTGTATTTTTCAGATAAAGTCCATTTTTAATGAATAGTGGATAATATTGTATTTTAATTCAAAAGTGCCTTTTAATCTAATATTTTATATGGTTATATTATATTTTTAATTTATTTTAAAGTGTAATTAGAAGATATTTTTACCATTTAATGCAATTATGGTCATTGGAATTAATTTTACTTTGAAATTGGACATAAACAAGTGTTAATATTTTATTAGTTATTGTATTTTAAAAACACGCTATTTGTTTTAACAATGGGAATTAATTTTAAATTAATTAATGCCAATTATATGTGTATAATCTGGTAAAATAGACATCATTTTTTAATTTGGAATATCAAATAAATCTTAGGCTGATTTTTTGGTATTATTCTGAAAAACATCAATTTTGGATTAATAGTGAAACCACTTAATAATAGTTAAAAACTGACTTTTTCATTTAAATGAGATTTTACCTCTTCTGTGAATTGAGTTTCTAAAATCTGACATACATGGTGTTGTTAAGAAGTAAAATGTTGTTCAATAAGATAAAAATAATTTTCGGTGAATTGTAACTTTTGACTTTTATTTACCACGGTTAAAGGTAAATAGGGTAATTCAAGGTTAAAATAATATTATAATAATTCAAAATTTACCTTAACACTTGTACTAACCTTATTGGATGAGTAATGGGTGACCATTGTAATATTTAGGTCTATTTTGGGACACTATGGGGGCACTTATGAAAGATAATGACACTTTAGATTAATTAATTTAATGTAAAGGAAAAAATGACAAAAACAAAAAAAAAATTATTTAACGAATTTTTACATGGTATTATATAAATTATATTATTGACTATAAATATTCATTGAAAAGATTAAAATACTTCCTACATCATTATATTTTTTTAAAAAATTATACATCACATAAATTAAATTATTTATGACAGAATAATGATGTAGTATTTACCTCATTAATAAAATATTTAAATAAATAAGATTATAAATATTTAAATATCGTCCAAAACCTTTCCAATTCTTATTGGATGATGTTATTTCTATAATGATTCATTGTATCTTTTACTTTAATGATTTTTGGACCTTTATAATATGAATTTCCTTATATAATAAAATAATATTATCACACTTTCCTAAAGAGCCCCTCCTCCCTTATAAAAGTAGACCACTTCTAACCAATTCCTCACACCTATAAAGCCTTTTGGATCATCCAAACACTGCACAATTAAGCTCTATACATCCCTATCTTCCTCCTAAAATAACTACCTTAGGCAGAGGGCACTTCAACAAACCATTTTGGTTCAAACCAAATGGAGTTACCCAAATTAAAGGTAATGGTTTCCCTTAACATATTTTCTTTTATTTTACTTATCCAACCCCTAAAATCTTTATATTCCCATATTTTATAAAAAAAGTATCCTCAATATACTAGAATGTTGTTATGAGAAGGATTGGAACAACACTTACTCACACATCTATATAATGGGTGAAGAACATAATGTTTCTATGGAAGGAAAACTAATGCCTCACAAAATGATGATTACTCAATTACCTCCTACCGCCTCTCATGGTGGAAATTATGATGAAATTGTATTTATATATGATATATATTATGTGTATGTTTTCATTATTCTTCTTTATTTTCCATTCATATAATACCTTTGTGGTTTCCATTATGGGTAAACACAATAATTTCATTTAAGGAAGTGCGGACTACCGCCCCCTCAAAGTGATATGACTCGTAAATTCCTTATGTGGGATGTTTAAAGGATGTAGTTAATGATATTATATATGATAAAATACTGTAATTATAATACTACTATGTATCATTATATTTTAATTTCATTAAATATGAAATATAAATGGAAGTAGCGTTCATGCGTACGTACGGCTTACCGTCTTCATGAACGGTGCAATTCATTTCATACCTCTAAATGTTTTGTACTATTATAAATACATGTAAATGATTGATATATATTATATATATGATATCCAAATCATGAATATCATTTGGTATGTAATGAACCTTTGAGCACATGTACAACTTGTAATTATAAGAAGTCAATTTTTACTCAAGTACCAAATATCGACAAAACACACATTATTAACTTAAATGATTACATAATGTTTATAACATGGTAATAAGTGATATAACTGGAATAATAAAATTGAAAAAGGTTTTTAAAAATTATAAATTTTCTTTAGTATATTATTCAGGATATTAAAGAATGATCGATTCATGTCGGACACGAGGTAAGGGACTTCGTCTCAATCTCTATTCATTGAGGAATATTTCATTTTTATAAATGACTTTCTTTTATATTTTGTATAAACACACATAACAATTTAAAGGGAATATTTTTCAATGACGTGTTTCAATAAATGTCAAAAATGAATATTTCTTTTAACATAAGTGGTGACAATGTCCTTTTCCACCACCGCAAGTATTATTTGATCATTGGCTTCCTCAATAAGCCATAATGTTTTTAAAAGAAAATAAATACCATATACTCTTTTATGTATTTCGGTATTGAAAATGGTTATGATAAGGGATTTTTTATGTCAATATATTTATGTGATATATTGTGATTGAAATGTGGATATTTTTTCTTTCCTATATATTTGTTTTATGTATTATGATTTTATAATTGTACTTGGACATTTGAAGGGTGGTTACATGAAAAATGAAATGACAGGTGGAGCCGTGAATACCAGTACGGATTGTTACGTTATAACCTCCAATGCATTGGGTGTAGAAGTTGGCCGTATGGCTATTACATTTAGTGATATGTGTGCAAGTCGATCGTATGGTTATTCTATTTATGTATGTTTACATCCCAAGTTACCTTTAAATGTTATGTGTTTTTATATGGGTTTTATGGTAATATTTTGGTTACAAAAGGTTACGTAGTGATTTTCTACTTCAGTGAAGAGTATTTCCTTCTTCATAATGGTTAAAAGTATTAATTATGTTAAATTATTCATGGTTTACTTGTTATTTTTTGAAAAACTAACAGTTTTACTTCTTTGTGTATCCATTACTATTATTTATATTCTCATCCCATGTTTTTGAAATGTTTTTCACCGAACATAATGTGTAACATGGTCAAGGATGGGATCAAGGAAAATTCATGATCTCTTGAACATGGAATTAGACATGACTCTTTTTTTAAGAGTTTTTATTTTGTGAAAAAAATGGAAACTCAGTAGGAGTTTCTACTTTTCATTTTTGACATGTAATGTAATTGTTATGGACTAATTCCCTAAAACTCTAAACTTGAAATGATCCTCAATGTGAATTATTTTTGTAATTCAAGATTGTATAAATTTTTAAGGGCAGGTCCTTATAGTTAGCATCAGAGGTCGGTTTAGATAACTTTAGGAGTTAGGGTATTGTTAAATTAATACCCATAATGTAATTTATGTTAATATTGAAATCATATAGAATTTACAAATCACCATGTTGCTTTGCCTAAGATATTTATGTGTTCAGAATGGTTTTCTGCAGATGAAATGGGGAAGCTATGTTGGGATGACATCAGGGGGAAGAAAACCTACCAAATCAGTAACCTGAGATGGTTGGAATTGGAACCGAACAGTTTTTTGCAGAGATGAAAAAGTTGACTTAGGCTATATATGTTGGTGGTATCCATGCACGAGATTATCCAAATCAACCATAGAAGAACATTTTAGTAGTGGAACATTTCATGAGGCAACATCCCCCATCATTCAGAGGATCACCAAACCCGGTTCTAGAAGAAGGGTGGATTTAAGCACTGGATAAGATTTTCGATGTCATGAGTTGTTCAGAACATCAAAAGGTTAGTCTCACTATTTACCTTTTTGAAGTTGAAGCTGACCAGTGGTAGTCGATGGTGAAAAATATCAGGGATAGTGAGGAGATTGATGCTCTTGATTAGGATGAATTCAAAGGTATGTTTCATGAGAAATCTTTTACTAAGGTTGTTCGTCTTAGGATGGAAAAACAAATACTTGAATAGAGGTAGGAGGATGACTTAGTGGATGCTTATGAAGAAAAGTTCACTTGACTGGAAAGGTATGCACCAAATCTCATCTCCGATCTTGATAGTAAGATAAATCGATTTTACTCAGGACTGAAGCCATGATATCGAAGAGTGTTAGCCTCTCGTGAGTTCAAAATTTATGAAAAACTTGTTCGATGTACGAAGAAGGTGGAAATGGTGTTTACAGACGATCCAGTGTTCTTTAAAACACAATAGAATAAGAGGTTCAATTGGAAGGAAAAGGGAATGGATTTATCAAAGAATCCTGGAGGTAAAAAATATATCCATCTTGTGAGAATTGTGGTAAAATCATCCTGCCGAGTGTTTATCAATGTCTGGAAAGTGCATTCGGTTGGGTAAGTCTTTTCATATTACTCATAACTATACGGAATATGATCAAGAAGGCATTGAAAAGAAATCCGTAAGTGGTTTTAAGTGTAATGAAATGGGTCATTATGAAAATGAGTGTCCAGAAAAGAACTCCACTGATGAAAAGTTGCCAGACTACATGCTGAATGGGGTGGTAAAATCCATTGAAACTAATTCAGTAGATGTTGGCCCATCGAATGATGTGGTATCTGGTATACTATTTGTTTGCTCAGATTATGCCAATATGTTATTTGATTCCGGGTCTACACACTCATTCATTTATGATAAGTTTCCGAGTAAATTGGGAATTCCATCTCATGATATTAATACTAAACCTATAGTAAAAACACCTAGAGGAAATGTTGAGACAAAAAAATATAAGAACCGTCTTGACCTAGTGTGCGAAAAGAAACTACCTAGAAACCTTATTTTTTTGCCTCTAGTAGATTTTGATGATATTTTGGGCATGGATTGGCTTTCTGTTTATCATGCTAAGATTTATTGCAGAGATAAAGAGGTTTCTTTTCAGAAATATTTACAGTTTGTTTACAATAATGAACCCTTTATATTGAAAACATATCAGGAAGCAGAGAAAATAGTAAAAGATATAAATGATTGTTACCTTGCACATATTGTTTAAAATAAAGGAACTATTCATATTAATGATATTTCAGTCGTAAATGAGTACTATGATGTTTTTTCTGATGAGTTTCCTGGTATAATACATGATCGAGAAGTTGAATTTACTATTGACTTAGTTCTTAATGCTAAGACAATTTCAAACCCCCCTTATCGAATGTCTCAAATTTAACTTTTAGAGTTGATGAAACAATTGAAGGAGTTATTAGATAAAGGTTTTATTTAACCTAGAACATCACCATGGGGTGATCCTGTAATTTTTGTTAAAAAGAAAAATGGTTGAATGAGACTTTTCCTTGAATATAATGAATTGAAAAACATCACTATTAAGAACAAGTATCCTTTGCCTCATATCGATGATGTTTCTGATCAGATCCAGAGAGCTTAGTATTTTTCGAAGATTGATTTGAAGTCAGGGTACCATCAGTAGAATGTAAAGGAAGCATAAGTTCTGAAGACCGCGTTTCGTAAAAGATATGGCCATTATGAATTTTTATTTATGCCTTTTTGGTAAACCAATGAACCTACTATATTCATGGATCTTATGAATATAATTTTTTGTGAGTTCTTGGATAGGTTTTTGGTTGTGTTCAATGATGATATTTTGGATTTTTCAAAAATTTAAGGAGGAACATGAAAGTCATTTAATGGTTGTCTTTCAAACCTTAAAATAAAACGAACTATTTGGGAAATTCATGATGTGTGAGTTTTGTTAAAAAAAATTCCTTTCCTTGGTCACATTATTTAAAAAAGTGGGACAAATGTTGATCCTTCAAATAAAAAAGTTTTTGTTCAATGGCCAAGACCAAAAAATAAAATTGAGATTTGTAGTTTTCTTGGTTCAATAGGTTACTACCAGAGGTTTGTTGAAAATTTTTCTTGGTTAGTCCAATAAGTAAGTTAACTCGAAAATGTTTTAAGTTCATTTGAAAAAAATAATGTGATGATTGTTTTTAGGAATTTAAAAACATATTGGTGAATGCTCCAGTTTTATTACTTCCTTCCAGAAATAGTGATTTTGTTATCTACAGAGATGCTTCGTTGAAAGGAATTGGTTGTGTCCTTATGCAGAATCATCAGTTTATTGCTTATGCTTCACATTAGATGAAACCCCATGAGTTAAATTACCCTACACATGATTTGGAATTAGCTGCTGTTGTTTTTGCTTTAAAAATTTGGAGGCATCATCCATATAGAGTGAAATGTGAAATATATACTGATCATAGAATTTTGAAGTATATATTCAGTCAAAAAGAATTGAACCTGAGACAGAGGAGATGGTTATAATTAATAACGGATTATGACTGTATAATCCAGTACCATCCGGGAAATGCAAATAAAGTTACTAATTCTTTGAGTCAAAAAAGTAATGATTCATTAACTATGTTATGTTCGGAATAAGATCCTTTGGTTTTTGATTTGATGATGTTTCGCATAGAATTTTTTGGTGCCGAAAATTCTTTTGTTTTGTATCAGGTGTCACTGAGATCATATCTTTTAGACAGAATAATGAAAGCATAGAAAGAAGATAGTGAGTTACAGAAAAAGTTAGAGTTGGTTCAGAAGGGTACGTTTCCTGAATTTAACATTGATAATGATTGTGTTTTGAGTTTTGGAAAGAGATTATGTGTTCCTTGTGATTCATAGTTGAATAATGAGTTGTTATGTGGAGCTCATAGTTCTCCATTTTCAGTTCATCCTGGTAGTTTTAATATGATCAGAGATCCTCGGGCGTAATATTTTTGGGATAGAATGAAAAGTGATATTGCCAATTTTTCTGTGAAGTATTTGACTTGTCAGCAGGTTAAAGCAGAGTGGAAGTTACCAAAAAAATGATTTAGCCTTTATCGATGCCAGAGTGGAAATGCGAAAATATATCCAAGGACTTCGTTGTGGGATTACCGAAGACATCTCGAGATAATAATGCAACCTAGTTTATTGTTGATGGATTGACTAAATCTGCTCATTTTCTTCATATTCAAGATACATTGTCTCCAGATCAACTTGCTCATTTGTATGCTAAAGAGATAGTTAGGTTGCATGGAGTTCCCCTCTTCATTGTTTCTAATCTTGAACCCTAGTTTACATATAACTTTTGAAAAGGCCTTTAGAAGTCGTTGGGTTGTGAAATAAATTTTAGTACAGCTTTTAATCTGCAATCATATGAGCTGTTAGAATGAACAATTCAGACCTTGGAGGATAATATACATGTTTGTTCACTAGATTACCAGGGAATTTGGCACCAACATCTTTCTTTGGTTGAATTTTCATATATTAACAGTTTTCATTGTAGTATACAGATAGCTCCATTTGAGGAATTATATTGAAAACATTTTCAAACTCCAGCTTTTGGGATGATGTAGGTGTAAGGAAGATGATGAGACCATAATTGGTAGAAGAGATGGCAGAGAAAGTTTATTAGATTCAAAAGCACATGAGAAAAGATCAAAGAAGACATAAAAGTTATGTAGATAACCGGATGAAGGATATTTCTTTTGAGGTAGGTGATCATGTCTTTATCAATGTTTTTCCATGGAAAATTGTGATGTGTTTTGGTATGAAGGGAAAGTTGAGTTTAAGGTTCATTGGACCTTATGAAATACTAGAAAATGTTGTATTAGTGGCGTACTGAGTGCCTTTACCTCCATGTTTGTCCCAGGTACACAATGTTTTTCATGTTTCAATGTTGGGAAATTATATGCCAGATCCAGCTCATGTTTTCAGCCCAGAGGTTTTTTAGTTGGAAGAGAATATCTCTTATGACGAAAAACCATTTTAGATTCTTGACCATAGATAGCTAGTGGCTCGGAATAAGGTAATTTACCAGGTAAAGGTTTTGTAAGAAAACCATATGGTTGAAGAGGTAACGTGGGAATTTGAAAATGCTATGTGGGATAAATACCCCAACTTATTTCGATAAGTAAAATTGTGAGGATGTAATTCCCCAATGGGGGGAAGGATGTAACATCCCATGTAAATAAATAATAAGACATATTACATATTTATTAATATGTGTGAATTAAATATCAATTTTACTTTAAAGGGGTTTCTTTGTTCGATAGCGTACCCGATACGCAACGACGAGTTTGTTTGAAATCTTATATATCACATTAATAATATAATATTATATTTTTAAATGGTAGTTAAATCCTTGTCTTTGTATTGGAGGTAATGAAAAAAACTAACTACTATATGATTATACATGTTTTTTAAATGTATTTACATTTATGAAATAAAATCTACAGGCTTAAAATATGAATGAATCTAATTTTAAGCATAATTTACATTAAAAGCTTGATTTACCATGTTTTAATGGAGAACCATCTTTAAATCTAGTTTTGGCCATTTTTATATGTACTATTTGACCTAATATAATTCTTTTTTAGATTTGGGACAACAAATTTTACTTTGGGTAATTTTTTTGTATTTTTTGAAAAAAGTTCTTTTTTAATGAATAGTGGAAAATATTGTATTTTAACTCAAAAGTGCCTTTTAATCTAAATTATTTATATAGTTAGATTATCTTTTTAATTGGTTTTGAAGTGTAATTAGAATATATTTTTACCATTTAACCAAATGTTGTTCATTGGAATTAATTTCACATTGAAATTGGACATAACCAAGTATCAATCTTTTGATAGTTATTGTTTTTATAAAAACACCCTATTTGTTTTAGCAATGGAAATTAATTTAAAATTAATTAATTCCACTTATATGTTTTTAATTTTGAATAATTGAAATCATTTTTGAATTCATATTATCAAATAAATCATAGCCTGAATTTTTTGTATTTTTCTGAAAAAAAATCGATTTTTGATGAATACTAAAACCACTTAGTAGTAGTTAAAAAACTGACTTTTTCAATTAAGTGAAATTCTACCAATTCTCTGAATTAAATTTTGAAAATCTAACATACATGGTTGTTATGAAGAAGTAAATTTTTTTTCAATAAGATGAAAATAATTTTTGTTGAATAGTAACTTTTGACATTTATTTACCGCAACTAAAGGTAAATAGGGTAATTCAAGGATAAAAGAATGTTATAATAATTCAAAATTTACCTTAACACATGTACCAACCTTATTTTATGAGTAATGGATGACCATTGGAATAATTGAGTCTATTTTGGGACCCCATAGAGCCACTTATGAAATATAAGAACACTTTAGATTAATTAATATAATGTAAAGGCAAAAATGACATAAACAAAAATATTTTAGTAAATTAATATTTATATGGTGGTATATAAATTCTATTTTCACCTATAAATATTCATTGGAAAGATAAAATGATTTCCTACATCGAAGTATTTTTTTTATAATTTTTAGACATCACATAAATTAATGTATTAATGACACAATAATGATGTAGTATTTACCTAATTAATAAATGATTTAAATAAATAAGATTATAAAAATTAATATAACATAAAAAACCTTTCCAATTCCTATTGTATGATATTATTTAGACTATAACTCATCTTACCTTCGACGTTAATGATTTTTGGTCCTTTAGAAACCGAATATCATTATATAATAAAATAATATTATCACACATTCTTAATGAGCCCCTCCTCCCCCATATAAAAAGAGGCCACTTCTAACCAATTCCTTACACCTCTAAAGCCATTTGGCTCATCAATAATTTACCCAGTTAATCTCCCTACATCCCTCTCTTCCACCTAGAAGACTTAACTTAGGCAGAAGTCTCTTAAACAACCATTTTGGTTCAAACAAAAGGGAGTTACCCAAATTAAAGGTAATGGTTTCTCTTAATATCTTTTCTTTTATTTTACTTCTCCAACCACTAAAATCTTTTTATTCCCTTATTTTTTAGCAGAAATAGTATCCTCAATATACTAGAATGTTGTTATTATAAGGATTTTAACTACACTTACACACACATCTATCTAATGGGTGAAGAACATAATGTTTCTGTTGAAGGAAAACTAACACCTTACGAAATGATGACTGGTCAATTATTTCCTACAGCCTCACATGGTGTCCATTATGATGGAAATATATTTATATATGATATTTATTATGTTTATGTTTTAGTTATTATTCTTTATTTTCCATTTATTTCATACCTTTATAGTTTCCATTATGGGTAAACTCGATAATTTCATTAGAGGAAGTGTGGACTACCGCCCCTCAAAGTGATATGACTCATTAATGCCTTATGCAGGATGTTTAAAAGATGGATTTAATGGTGTTATATATGATAAAATACTGTAATTATAATACTACTATATATAATTATGTTTTAATTCCACTAAATATGAAATAGAAGTGGAAGTAGCATTCATGAGTATGCACGGCTGACCATCTCCATGAATGGTGAATTTCATTTCATACCTCTAAATGTTTTTTACTATAATAAATACATGTATATGGTGGATTTATATGATATATATGATGTCCAAATCACGAATATCATTCTAGATATAATGAAACTTTGACCACATGAACAACATGTAATTATAAGAAGTCCATTTTTGACTCAAGTACCAAATATTGACAAAACAATCTTTATTAACATAAATGATTACATAATGTTTATAACGTAGTAATAAGTGATATAAAAGGAATAATAAACTTGAAAAGGTTCTTAAAAAATTATAAATTAACTTTAGATTATTATTCAGGAGATTAAAGAATGATTGAGTCAAGTCAGGCACAAGGTAAGGGACTTCGTCTCAATCTCTTTTCATTGAGGCATATTTTGTTTTAATACACAACTTTTTTTTATACGCTGTATACAAACCCTTGACTTTTCAAAGGGACTATTTTTCTATGATACATTTTACTAAATGAAAAAAAGGAATGTTTCTTTTAACATAAGTTGTGACAACGACCTTTTCCACCACCACGAGTATTATTTGAACTTTAGCTTCCTTAACAAACCATAATGTTTTTAAAAGATAATAAATACCATATACTCATTTATGTATTTTGGTATTGAATATTGTTTTGATAATGGATTTTTTATTTCAATATATTTAAGTGATAAATTTTTATTAAAATGTGGAAATTTTTCCTTTCTTCAATATTTGTTTTATGTTTTATGATTATATAATGGTATATGGACCTTTGACAGGTGGTTACATGATAAACCAAATGACGGGTGGTGACAAGAATACCAGGACGAGTGGTTACGTTATAACCTCCAATGCATTGGGTATGGAAGTCGGTTGTGTGGCTATTACATTTAGTGATATTTGTGGAAGTTGACTGTATGGTTATTTCATTTAAGTATATTTATGTCCCAAGTTACCTTTATATGTTATGTGTTCTTTATATGGGTTTTATGGTAATATTATGGTTACAAAAGGGTATGTGGTGATCTTTTATTTTAATGAATATTATTTTCTACTTTATAAATGTGAAAAGTATTACTTGTGTTAAAGTATTCATGGTTTACTTGTTGTTTTTAAAAACTAATTGTTTTCCTTCTTTGTGTATCCCTTACTGAGATTTATATGCTCATCCAATGTTTTTGAAATGTTTTTCACAGGACATAATGTGAAATAGGGTCATGGATGAGATCAAGGAATATTCATTCTCTCTAAAACATGGAATTAGAGATGACTCTTTTTTTCAAGTTTTTTTTTGTGAAAAAATGGAAACTAAGTAGGAGTGTCTACTTTGTATTTTTGAGATATAATGTAATAGTTATGGCCTAATTCTCTAAAACTCTAACCGTAAAATGATCCTTAATGTGAATTATTCATTTCATTCAATAATATGTAATGTTTTAATGTCGGGTCCTTATATAAACAATACAAAATAAATGGAAAATAAATGCTATATATTCCCTATAACTATCATCAACCTTGCAATAGAAATATATTAAAATCCATCTGATGTCAACTTGATTATCCTCCCAAACAAAGTCCATCACCCCACCCTATATAACAATCCTAATATTCTTGTGTTGAGTATGAGAAAGAATATAGATCCAAAAAAATTATTTTCACAAATATAAATAATTATATATTTTTTGGACTGTATTGAAAAAAAATTAATCCATAAACATCACATACATACACCCCATACAATTTTGAGTACTTGGGGAGCCACCGTGATGGCTGAGACATATAATTTTTTTTCTAATTAAAAAATGGGATGATCCACTAATGATAAATACAAAATATATGTTTGAATGATATACCCCTTTTCATTCCAGATTTTAAAGTGAATGAATAGTCATAAAATAAATTTTCTTTTTGGGAAAACTATACATTTTTTCAGAATTATACATAACCAGTCATATACCTAAAGTAAATGATATGTCACAAAAATTTATCTTCTAGTTTATTTATGATCTACTTAATCAAATCCAAGGCTTGGATGAAAAATTGTAATGACCCACTTATCCTCAATGTCATGAGAATAAAACAAGTCATTACTTGGACTTAAGAGACATCCCCAAGACGCCTAAGGCTGGTAATAAATGCAGAAGGGTTTCAATTCATGTGGGGATGATTTACCCTTTGATAAATAAACCAAAAAAACCATCACTAACAATTACTATATGATGCACGTTAATCCATAAACCAACTCATGCATTACCAAAATTGAAACACATTGTTTCTCCATAAATAAAACCCAATACAAAATCAGAGTACCAAGAGGAAGGCTAATAAAAGGACCCAAAACAAGTCGATACACTCTCCACAACACCACACCGAGCTCCATGAACCATGAACCACCACATCTCCCAAGCATCACCCCAAACCACTATCAATAAGATGCTTTTCCTTTATCTGTGTCCCAGAAAATGACATCGGCAAAATCAGCCAAGTGCAAAAGATGGGGTGAGTAGAAAACTCATTAGGGTTTCCCCAATGAATTCCCTACTCACACCACTGGGATAAAAGATTTGGTAAACTTTTATATAAAACAGTTTATATAAAACAATTTCTCAAAACTGTTTATAATAAGATATAAACAAGCTTCCACAACCAATCATATCCAAAAACATCCAATTGCATTTGAAACCAATTTCCAATAATGTATTTTTTTTCAAAAAATAACCAAACATGCTTTCAAACCATTTCACAATATCCCTTTTTGGAAAAGATACCATTTCACAAACTCGTGCAATCAACCATGCATGATTTTTTATGACAATTCCATACTCATGTGCGGTTTCTCGTCGATCTACAAAGTAGTCACAAGGTAATTGTTTCTCTTGTGCCATTACACCTTTGGAACTGAGCACAAGTTCATATTTCAACCAAGCCTCATACATAAAAATCCCATGTTCCTTTAAACGTTCGGCACTATGCACAAGGTCCTATTTCAACCAAGCCCCGTATATGCAACATGAACACAGACCACACATTCAAAACAATCATGCCAAACTATCCATTCAATAAAACACCTTTTATTGAAAACCATTTCCTTCAAAATCATGTGTGTTCAACCAATTCAAACCATTTCAAGAAAACCATAATTTTATTGAAAACCGAAGAATGATCCAATTTCATTAATCCTTTTCAATACTAAACCATTTCAATAAAAAATCCATTTTTATTGAAAACTCATATTTTATCAAACCATTTACCATTCTAGCAAATCTATAATATAAAATCAAAATTTTAAATTCTATAATCCAAATCACTTTGCACAAAAATTCACCAAGATTTCACAATTTTATCAAAACCATAAATCATCACTAAAGAAGATTTATTCCAAGATTTGCATAATAAATTTCATTTAAATAACCCCATTTTATACTAATCCAATCAATTCTATCAAGAGGATTCAAGAGTGAATCCACCTACCTCAAATGTTTTGATGAAAACCCTAACAAATAGAGAAAACGCAAGACAACTGGGCTGGTTCACCAAGGATCCTCCTTAGATATCATCTACAAACATAACCAAGACCAAAAATCATCATGTTTAGCATCCAAACACTTATATCTACCCATAAAAGGCGTAGATCTAAGACACCGAGAGAAGTGGGGAAGTATATCTATGTAGTTATGAGAAACCAAACAAGAATGATCACATACCTCAAGAATCCAGCTTTGATTTGTCAAGAGAAGCCTTCAGATCACCTCTATATTGATGGGAGAACCCTCTTTGACCTTTAGAGAACCAAAATCCTGATTTAGGGCCGCTTTGGATCATAAAAGAGGCACTTAGAGGAAAAAACGCATGAGATCCACTTATATAGGATTCGGTTTAATTGGCCGCACGGTTAGTTCACACAGTTTGATATACCATGCGCTAATTGTGCGTTAGCTAATACCATGACCACTCTTCTCGTATGTTTTGGCCACATGATTAAACAAACCGTGTGCTGCCCATGTGGAAGGTACTACCTCCAACACTAACTCTGTATGGTTTGGTCGCACGGTTTAGACAAACCGTGTTCCTCGCGTGCGACTTCCCTTTTTTGTCCCAAAACTCATTCCAGGTTCTCCTGACTCTCCCATTCATCACCCTTAACATTATAACCATTAAAAGCATCAAGAAAGGGTTACATACCAGAAACTGGGGGTACTAAATTCTCCCCACCATTAGCCTTTCCTTCCATGGAATGTAGAAATCCAATGCTTGCCTGAAAGATTTCTGGCCACTGCACTTTCATTTTCTTCTCGTGATCCCAAGTCTCATCCTGAATCTGACCATGCTTCCATAAAACCCACACTAGACCAATGCTTTTCCCACACAAGAATTTATCTTGACTATTCAAAATCCATACCGGGATATGTATCAATGAAGCATCCAGTTCTAGGTCAATGTGATTACATCTGATCACATGGTCAGGATCAGGATGATACTTTTCAACTGAGATAAATGGAACACAATATGCAACAAATTGAACTGTGGTGGTAATTCCAACCAATATGCCACCTCGGAAACCTATTATAGTATCTAAATAGGTCCAATATATCTAGGAGATAACTTTCCCTACTTCCTGAAATGACGATGTCCATTATTTGGAGAGATTCTCAAGAAGACATGATCACCCACAATGAACGACAATGGTCTTCAACGATGATTTGCATAAGATTTCTGACAACTTTGAGCCATCTCCATCCTCTTCTTAATCAATTTTATATTTTTTGTTGTCTCTTGGACATGGCTTGGCCCGGCTAGTGAAGTTTCACCTGTCTCCACCCATCATAGTGGAGAACGACATGGACACCCATACAATGCTTCAAATGGATCCATGCGTATTGAGGCTTGAAAGATGTTATTGTATGAGAACTCAAATAAGGGTATTTTCTCATCCCATTAGCCACCACATTCTATTACACAAGATCGCAAAAATGTCTTCCAATGTTTGCATCTTTTTCTCGGATTTCCCATACGTCTGACGATGATACATCATACTCATTGTCAACTGAGTTCCATGGGCTTGTTGTAATGATTTCCAGAAATTAGATGTGAACATCGTATCACTATCTGATACTATAGACACTGGTACACCATGTCTCTTTACCACTTCTTGGATATATATTATTGAAATATATTCCACTATATGAGTTTCATGAAAAGGGATGAAATGGGCCGACTTGGAAAGATGATCCACTATCACCCAAATGGAATCTTGTTTCTGGACCATTTTTGGAAGTCCTGTAACAAAATCCATTTCTATTTTTTCCCATTTCCACACTTGGATAGGTAATGAGTGTAACATACCAGCTGGTCTCTAATGCTCTACATTAACCTTCTAATAAGTTAAGCACTATGAGATGAACTCGACCACCTTCCTTTTCATGCCTCTCGCCTAAAATTTCTCCTTCAACGTATTATACATATTTTGTGTACCTGGTTGTACAATCCATATCGAATGGTGGTAAACATGAAGGATTTGATCTCGAAAAACCATAGGTACAACCATTTGATCTATAAAACACAAAATTGAATCTCCATCATGTTTCTAGCCATCAATGGTCTCCCCACCATTGAGTTTTGAACATACAACCAGACATTCTGTATCAGATGTTTGTGCTTCTTTTATCATCTTTAATAAATCAGGAACATGTGTAGCTGAAAGAAAAACTACAACCTCACCTAGGTTTTTACCTTACACATGCATGTAGGCTAAAACGGACATCAACTACCATTCATTTGAAGCTACTTTCGCTAACTGAGCTTATGACTTTCTACTCAATGCATCCACCACAAAATTCCCTTTTCTTGGTGTGTACATCAAGTCAAAGTCAAACATCTAGAGATACTCCATCCACCTTTTGGGCTGAGA
Organism: Viscum album; assembly: GCA_963277665.1. Classification (NCBI taxonomy): domain Eukaryota; kingdom Viridiplantae; phylum Streptophyta; class Magnoliopsida; order Santalales; family Viscaceae; genus Viscum; species Viscum album. The sequence continues at coordinate 382,943,517 of OY728151.1, forward strand.
TTCAAATCTCACATTGAGAAAATGTGTTTCAAGATTTTTTTATCTATAAACATAGTAAATTTCTCACCGAAGAGATAATGTCTCCATGTTTTCCAAGCATGGATGACTGCAGCTAACTCCATATCATGTGTTGGGTATTTTTTCCCATGCACCCTCAACTACCTTGAGCCTTAAGCAACCACATGGTCTCCTCTCACAAAAACACAACCCAACCCTTTTCCCGAAGCATCACAATACACCACATACCCATGTCCAGATTCAGGGATGTTTAAAATGGGTGTTGATGTAAGACGAACCTTCAGTTCCTGGAAGGACTTTTGAAAATCTTCTGCCCATTAGAATGGAGCATTATTCTTTGTCAGTTCTATCATTGATGATTTTAGTCATGAGAAATCAGGCACAATGCTTTGGTATTAACCATCTAGACTAAGAAAACTGTGTATCTCGAACACATTTTTCGGTGGTTTCAAAGAGATAACGACTTCTATCTTTTCAGGATCAACTAAAACACCTTTCCCGAAACTGACATGGATAAGGAAATGTACTTACTGTATCCAAAAATCACACTTTGATAATTTGGAAAACAAAGGATGATCTCTCAAGATTTGTAACAGTGTTTACATGTTCTTCTTCTGATCAGCCCTTTTCTTTGAATACACCAAGATATCATCCACAAACACCACAATAAAAGTATCCAGATATTTTTGAAATATCTGATTCATCAAAGACATGAAGACCGCTGGTGGATTCTTTAGGCCAAAAGGCATAACTACATATTCGTAGTGGCCATATCTACATCTAAAATATGTCTTTGGAATATAATCCTTTCGAACTCACAATTGGTGATATCCCGATCGCATGTAAATCTTGGGGAACCACTAGGCTCCCATTAATTGATCGAACAAATCATCAATGCATTGAAGTGGATATCTATTCTTTGTCATAACATGGTTTATCTTATGATAATCAACACATATCCAAAGTGTTTCATATGTCTTCTTCATAAACAAAACTGGTGCTTCCCACAAGGATATACTTGGCTGAATGAAACCCTTTATTTCCATCTCCTCTAACTGCACTTTCAATTCAAGTAACTCTATTGGTGATATCCTATAAGATGGAATGGAGATATGACTGGTCCCCATAAGGAGATCAATCGTAAACTCCACTTTCCTTAGAGGTGGTAACCCTATGAGTTTGATGGGAAAGACATCTAGAAATTGATCCACAACAGCTGGAAAACTATTCTCCTCAATCTTTTCTATTGATTCCAAACTCAACGCTGTCAGTTGGTAAGATTTTGTTCCGACAATTGGTGCCAACATGCTCTTTGCACTATTCTTTACCATATGCTCCCCTCTAAAGAGATGTTTGATGCCATCCTCAGTCGTCAAACTAACCATTATCCTATAACAATCGATGTGCGCCTTAAACATTGCCAACCAATCCATACCTAGGATTACATCATAGAAATCCATATTTAGTGTAGAGAAATACCATTTCATCTCATCTCCATCAAATGTTATAGAACATGCTCGACACAAGAAGGCTCTACATTCTCTTTCACTGAGATGAGTTTGATGTTTTATCACAGAAGGCATCATTTCAATTCTTAAACATAGCAGGTCAACAACATGAGAAGCAATGAAGGAATGTGATGCACCAGTATATAACAACACTTGCACAAGGGAAGAATTCAGGAGAATCGTGCCTCTCACTATAGATGGTCATGCCTGATCATCCACACTCATCTGCTCAGCTCTATACAATTGCTTCGTCACTGCACTATTCTCCTTGTTTCCTAGCTCAGAATTTCTATGTTAAGGAGTCATGGTATTTTGAGAATCACCATTGCTGGCTTTGTTCTGTTGGTGAGACTGATGTTGTTGTCCTCACCCTGTCGAAGCATAAGATGCTTGCGACACCAGAGAAGTGTCACGAACACCCGACTGTGGAGCACTGCGACAATATCGTTGAAGATGCCCCATCTTGTTGAAATTGGGGTAAGATCTCAGTGGTTCTATACATTCTCGTTTCATGTGATCAATCGCGCCACACTGAAAACATGGGGATTTCATCATGGGTTGTGGAGGAAGATTCAATGATCCAGCCGTCGGATTCTAATTCGCACTCCCACCTTGGAAGTTGGTGTCCCTCTTCCACTTGTTCCCAGCATTAGAGTTCCCACTAGTTCCCATGAGTATCATCATACTTCCTCCCCCCATAACTCTCGAGATGTCTCTTTCAGCTACTGTTGCTTTGTTTACCATTTCCATATAATCCGTAATACATAGGACAACTATCTTCAATCGAATATCCTGCCTTAGCCCAGATTTGAAGATGTTTGCCTTTAACGACGCACTAGCCGCAAAATCTGGTTCAAAACTGACTAAATTCATGAATTTAGCTGCATAATCTGTGACAGAGAGACTCTCTTGTTTCAGGCTGAAGATTTATGTCATTTTCTGGATCATGAATGTGTGAGGATAGAATTGTTTGTTGAACTATTCCTCAAAATCCTCCAATGTAAGGCCTTCACCCAATTTAGCTTGCACCGCTAAATCCCACCATTGATGTGAAAGATCCTAGAGCATACATGTCACCAAATTCACCTTGAGGTCAGATGGTGTAACAATGAAATCTATGATGTGATTCATCTTACTTAGCCACACTTATGCCTTTTAGGGTTCAGCATCACCCGGAAAGTTCGTTGGATTTTACTTCATGAACTGGATGGTATAATCCACATGCCTTGGTTCATTCCTCTGGTTCCCTATATCCATAGCTTGAAAATCTTGTACAATACTCTGAACCAGCTCTTGGTTTACACGTGGTTAAGGTGCAACAACATTCTCCGTAGTTTCTTCAGGTTGGTTCTGATGACGCCTACCAGGTTCTATTTTCTTAACCAACAACAACCATTGTCAATCTTACTCTCTATCAAGTGATTGCATATCATTTCAAATTCTATCACATCATCTATCACAACATTGTTTTCAAAACAACCTTTTCCCATGTTGAACCTTTTTTTTGAAAAAATTCAACATACATTTTGAAAATCAATGCATTTTTAAAATAGACAAAATACCTTATTTTCAAAGTCGTTCAGTTGAAAACAATTTATGAATTTTTCAAAAATTGTAACATTACACAAAGTTTTTACTCATTACTCACAGTGAGATATTAAATCCTAGTGGGAAGTCATTCCTCTACATTTCATGTCATGCACATCTCGTTGAAAAAACCCATGACAATATGATTTCCATCATTGTATAAGTGTATCCAAAACACTTATGTACCCAACACCCTGGTAACTTGAAGTTCAACATAAATGTGTTAGATACATCCTTTTATGCTATACATTTCATGTTTCGACAATCCTAATCTTGTCTAAGATTCCAACACAAGAAATATATAAAAAATGAATTTCAAATCTGAAACCCAGATCATCGATGACCACTTGTTAGGCAAGTACCGAACAAGCTGATACCATTTGTAATGAACCGCTTATCCTCATTGGCTTGAGAATACAACAAGTCATTACATGGCCTTAAGCAACATCTCAAATACACCAAAGGAAGACAAAATAATGACGAAGGGTTTCAATGCAAGTGGGGGACGATTTACCCTTTGATAAATAAACCAACCAAACCATCACCAACAACCACTATATGATGCACATTAATCCAACAACCAACCCATGCATTACAAAAAAAGAACTAAATTGTTCCACCACAAATATAAACCTACAAAAAATTAGAGTACCAAGCAGATGACTAAAAAAAGACCCAAAACAAGTCAAGACACTCTTCACAGTAGCACATTGAGCTCCATGCACCAAGCACCACCACATCTCCCAAGCATCACCACGAACCACTATATATAAGATGCTTTTCCTTTACTTGTGTCCCAAAAAATGACATATGAAAAAGCACCAATGTGCCAAAGAAGGGGTGATTATAAAACTCAGTAGGTTTTCCCCAATGACTTCCCTACTCACGCCACTAGGATAGAAGAGTTAGCCAATTTTTATATAAAACAGTTTATATAAAATAATTTCTCAGAACAATTTATAACAAGACATAAAAAATATTCCACAACCAATCATATCAAAAAATATCCAAGTGCATTTGAAATTTTTTTCCAAAAAGTTATATTTTTAGAAAAATAACTAAACAAGCTTTCAAACCATTTCACAATATCCCTTTTTGGCAACCCAACCATTTCACAAACCCGTGAAATATACCATGCATGCTTTGTTATGACAGTTCCATACTCATGAGTAGTTTCTCGTCAATCTACTAAGTCGTCACAAGGTAATTGTTTCCCATGTTCCATTACACCGTTGGCACCAAGAACAAAGTCATATTTCAACCAAGCCTCATACTTAAAAGTACAATTTTCCATTAATTGTTTGGCACCGAGTATAAGGTCCTATTTCAACCATGCCTCGTATATGAAACATGAACACACACCACACATTAACAAGAATCATTCCAACCCATCCTTTAAATAAAAAACCTTTTGTTGAAAACCATTTCCATCAATACCAAGTGTGTTCAACCAATTCAAACCATTTCAATAAAACCATACTTTTATTGAAAACCAAAGAATGAACAAATTTCATTAATCCATTTCAATACCAAACCATTTCAATAAAACACCCCTTTTTATTAAAAAACCATCTTTCATCAATACATTTACCATTCCAGAAAATCCATAATTTAAAATCAACATTTTAAATTCATGAAGCCAAATCACTTTTCACAACAATTCACCAAGATTTTACAAATTCATCAAAACCGTAAATGATCACAATGAATATTTATTAGATGCATTGCACAACAAATTTCATACAAATAAACCCATTTGAAACTAAGAAAATATATTCTAATAAGAGGAGTCAATAGTGAAGCCACCTGCCTCAATGGTTTTGACGAAAACCCTAACAAACGGAGAACACACAAGACAACCGGGCTAATTCACCAAGGATCCTCCTTAGATATCTTATCCTATCAAAAACAATACCAAAAAACATCATGTTCGGCATCCACACACTTAGATCTACCCATAACGGGCGTAGATCTAAGAAACTGAGAGAATAGGGGAATTAGAACTAAGTAGATCTGAGAAACCAAACAAGAAAGAATAAATATCTCAAGAATCCAGCTTCGATTCATCAATAGAAGACTTCAGATCGCCACCATAATAATGGGAGAACCTTCTTTGAACTTAGGAGAGCCAATATCTATAGTTAAGGCCGCTTAAGATCTCAAACGAGAAACTTAGAGGCAAAAACGCGTAATATCCACTTTTATAGGATCTCATTTAATTGGTCGCATCGTTAGTTCACACAATTTGATAAACCGTGCGCTAACCCTATGTTAGTTGCTTCCTCAGCCACCCTTCTCGCATGGTTTGGCCACACAGTTAAACAAACCATGCGCTGCCTATGCAGAAGCTTCTGTCTCCAACACTAACTCCGCACGTTTTGGAAGCACGATTTAGACAACCCGTGCGCCTCATGTGCAACTTCCCTTTTTTCCCCAAAACTAAATCCAAGTTCTCCCGACTCTCCCATTCGTCACCATTAACATTATAACCATTAAAATCATTAATAAAGGGTTACATACCAGAAACCTGGGGTACTATATAAATTATATTATACAAATTTTTGAAGAAAGTATTATACATTTAATATAAAAAAATTTCATGAATAAAAACCAATAAGTGAATGATTGACCGTTGAAACATAACCCTGGATAAATAATGAATCACCAAAACATATTCCCGAGATAAAAATACCAATAAATCCAAATCCCTATTATTAATGATGCAGCAATATGTGATGATATATCATGAATAAAAAACAAGGTGATTGATATTTCACCACAACATATCCCCAATTGAATGATGCAATACAAAATCCTATCCCCAAGTGAATGACATATCACTAAATAATATCCTCAAGTGAATGATATATCGCAAATAAAAATTACAATGTGAATAAAATTTCATTAAAACATATATATCGATGAACAAAATATCACTGAAACATAACCCCATGTTGAATGATGTATCTCTATGTCATATCCCATATCAGAGTGATCAATCACAGAACAATTTTTCTCAGGTGAATGAAATATCAAAGGCACCACACATAAAGTGATTTATTTGTCACCATATGATTAAAAACCTAATGTCCCACCTAGTAATGAAAAACCCCAAGAATTTATTACATACCATTGTTGAGTCAAAAAAGTTTTCCTTTTGGATTTTCCATTCCTTCTTATTTTTAAAATCACAAACACCTAATACTTAAGTAAATATATATTTTTCTTATATAAGGAAATTTTCCTTTCCTAATATATTTAGTCCTACCATATTTTCATTACTAATATAATTTTTTTTCAGTATGAAAAATCAGATTCATACCTAAATCCTCGGATTCATATAATTCTTATATATTAAGCATTCTGTTTTAGGATCCAAATTCTGGATATGAACTCTAATGAAGTTCCATTCCGAATTATGGATACAAACTCTAATAAAGTTTTATTCCGAATTCTGTATATGAAATCTAATAAAGTTCCACTCCAAATTCTATATAAAAACGCTAAGAATGTTCTACTCCGAATTCTGGATATGAACTCCAATGATTTCCCACTCTAAATTCTAGATAAGAACTCCAATGAAGTTCCACTCCGAATTCTGGATACGAACTCCAATGAAGATCCAATCGGAATTCGGGATACGAACCCCAATGAAGTTCCACTCCGAATTCTGGATACGAACTCCAATGAAGTTCTACACCGATTTCTGGATATGAACATCTATGAGTTCGACTCTATAATTCTATGTGTTCGACATTGAAATTCAATGAGTTTGACTCCAAACTTCTAGGTGTTTGACTCTGAACTTCTACATGATCGACTCCGAGCTCTGTTAGTTCAGATTCTAGATGCTGGTGAAACCAGACTCCGAATTTCCTTAGAAATTCAGACTCCATATTTCTATAGAATTTGGGTTCTGAATTCCTATTAAAACAGAATCCAAATATCTCTTTATTATAGACTCCAAATTCATTTTTGGTTAGACTCCAAACTATTATTTTCTTACATTCCGAACTTCAGTTTTTCTTATACTTACACATTTTTTGTTATAAAAAGATGACGTCCATTCAGTTTTTAACTACCTGTTGGTTAAGTGACACATGTATAGGTCCCTCAGAAATTTAAGGAAAATATGACCGTTGTAGTAGGGAGATGACCGTTGATATCGATACTATAAATAGAGGCTCATTTGAAAGATCTCAACAAGAAGTTGATCACTCTAGAGGCCACATGCTTTCAAGGTGATTTCTAGGGAGAGAATCTTTTCATGCCTTGTTCGTACTGAACTGCTCATTCGGATTGCTTCGTGTGACTCCCAATGTAGGTGATTACATTTGAGGGCTTCTGGGGATATGAAGACAGTGGTGCCAACTACCTTGAAGTTCTAGGGCTTCCTTGCTGAGAAAGGCATTGGTTCCAACTACCTTGAAGTTGAAGGCTTGCGGGGATAGAAAGACAGAGATACTGATCATCATTTTGAGGGATTACCCGGGTGTAGGAAAGACAAAATTTCTTGAAAGTATAAATCAAGGGATCATTATCCAAGGTTATTGGATACCCTTCTCTTTAGGTTAAAATATTTATATCTTGTTACTTGTTTTTGTTACAAGTTTATCATTTCTGCTGCATTTTGTATGTTTAAGAATGTTTAACCATATTATACTTCCTCACACTTGTGTACTCTGATATAGTTAGATTCTATATGCTTTAAGGTAGAATCTCATATTGTAATCTTTTGTTAAGTTTCATTTTCTGAATGCATATTTCCAGAACCGGTTTTTTCGGAATCTCTTTCTAGATTTAAGGAAGTGTATAGAACTATAAGTTTTTAACTTCATACTTTGTCCCAATCTTTCAATTGGTGTTAGAGGTGTTGTGAATTTTATTAGTTTAACATTTTTAAACTTAGATCTTTCCTTCTTTAAGGAAATTTTTAAAGTGTACAATTCACCCCCCTCTTGTATATTGAGCATCTAAATCACTATTTCGATCCTAAAATTGGTATCATAGCAGGTGTCTGAATAGTTATACTCACATATAAGTTTTTCTTGCTCATTTTTTCATTATTCTATATATTTCTTTCTTAGGAATATTATCCTTGAATTCAGTATTTTGTTATTAATGAGTTTTTGTGTGCCAAAGATTTTCTTAAGGATGACGGGTTTAAATGTTGGTTCTATCGACAACCTAAATCCTACAAGACCAATAATTTTTGATGGCAATGATTATGAGTATTGGAGAGATCGAATGAAGACTTTTGTTAAAAATTCTAGAGTATATAACTTTGTTATTCTTACTTGAGGTTATCAAATTCTAGATAAAGAAGTTAGTACTTTCACAAACCAAGAGTAGAATGATTATCAATTAAATTATAAGGTACGCATTACTCTACTTTGTTCAATGACTAGAAACAAATATAGCCAAATTTATTTTTCTGAAACAACTAAATGTATATGGAATAAAATCTAAGTTACATGTTTTGGTACATCTATAGTGATTGAGACTAGAAGATCCATGCATAGAGCTGAGTATCATGGTTTTAACATTCCTTATGGAGAACCCATTTGTATAGTGCAACAATGGATTATGACTATCGTGAATAGCTTAAAATCTATGGGAGAGAAAGGTCTTGATGATGAAGCTCTTGTTGGAAAGATCATTGATATTATTCCTAATGAGTGGGAATCAAAGAGAACAACTATTGATGAGAACATGAATGTTACTCAAATTTCCTTAGATGATCTGTTTGGAACCCTTCTCCAACATGAAGCAAGAATGAAGAGATATACTAAAAACATCAAAAAAAATAATGGGAATGATACTGTTTCTTATACTACAACTGAAAATTACATGAAAGCTAAAACTCATGAGAGTGTAACTAGATCTAAATCTAATAAGGTTACTATCGAATCCGAATCTATTGAGAGTGAAGTCTCAGAAAATGAGTTAGCTAATCATGCTCGAAGAATTAACAAGATGGCTAGTCAAAGAAATTTACAATCCAAGTACAAGAAGAAGGAATGGAAAGATAAGAAAGATTCATAGGTCACATGATTTGAATGCAAGAGAAGTGGACACATAATACCTGATTTCCCTATGATTAAAAAGAAAGAAATAAAAGAGAGCAATTCTAAAAGAAACATGAAGATGTTTTACAAAGCTAAAGCTAAGAATGTCCTGACAGCTAATACTACATGAAGTGATAGTTGTGGAGACACTTCAAAAGGCGAGTATTCTGAATATGATTCATCATCTCATAATAATATGGTATTCATTGCTACTACTTCTTTCCCACATATATGTCTTATGTCCATGGTACGTTCTACCAAGTATTTAACAAATTTATCTCTTAATAAGAATTACTATTCCGAAAATAGTACTTCTAATGAAAATACTTCATCCTCAGAAAATTAATAACCTTCATATGAAGAAGTATCAAGATTTTCTAAGTTAATTGAATCAAAAAATTGTAAAATTTCTATGAAATTATAAAAGAAAAATACTAGGGAAGAAATTATTACAAAAGAGATCTCAAATCCTTCTACAAATCTAAGAGATAAAGAAGAGATTTTAGAAAAACTTTCTAATGACCTTGAGAAAGCATAATCTGATAAGGAAGAAGTTTTTAAAGATCTTAATCATGATATTTTAGAGCTGACAATTTTTTAGGAAAAATCTAACTCTAAGGAAATGACTCCTGAGGATAGGAATTTAGTCATCAGAATAAAATCTGAAATTTTTTCTTTTAGGAAGCTTCTTGAAAATCTTAACACTGGGAAAAGAAATTTTGACAAGATGTATTCTCAAATTAAACGTCACAGAAACACTACTAGAGTAGGTTATACTGACTGAAAACTAGTTTTCAAAAACAACTATTTTATTCCTTCTAGAGCCCCTTTTTGCACTAAGTGTCAAAGTGGTGGGCATTGGAAGAAAACCAGTTCTATGAATAGAGTTCAATCTCTTGGGTTTCATAAAGCTTATTTTTCTAAAAATTTTTGGATACCCAAAATTTTTTTGTCTAACAATTCCATATCCAAGAATGTATGGATTCCGAAATCCTAACTTATTTCTTATTTTCTAGAAATTAGGGAAAGTATTAACAGCAATACTTGGTACATGGAAAGTGGATGTTCCTGGCACAGGACTGGTAAGAAAAGCTTTTTTGAAAAGATTATCAAGACTAAAGGATGAAAAATAACTTTCGTAGATAATGCTCAGGGAGAAATTATTGGTATAGGTAACATTGTTCTTCTTCGAAAAACATTGATTTCAAATTTTTTGTTTATTAAGGGTATTAAGAACAACCTCATTAGCATAAGTCAATTATGTGATGTAGGATAACTTATGAATTTTAGGAATGATAAGTGATTAGTACACAATTCCAAGGAATAGTTTATTCTCTATTCCCATAGGCAGGATAATGTTTACACTTTGAACTTAGAAGACCAAAAGAGCCAAGACTTACCTTGTCTATGTGAAATGGAAGATCATTCTTGGTTGTGGAATAGAAGACTAGGTCACTGTATCCTTAGATACTTATGTAAACTCTCTAAGAAGAAACTAGTTAAGGATCTACCAGAGCATAGATTTGATTCTTCTAAAGTTTGTGATCCTTGTCAATATAGAAATCAACATAAATCAAGTTTTAAATCAATCGGTGAAGTCTCAACAACTGATGGATTAGAATTGGTGCACATGGATCTTTTTTCTCCAACAAAAACCAGAAGCATTGGGGAATGTATTATGTATTTGTTCTAGTTGATGATTACACTAGATTTACATGGGTATTTTTTCTAGAAAAGAAGTCTAAATCCTTTTCTTATTTCAAAAGTATTAGAGATGAAGTTAAAAATGTGAAAAACCTTCCACTGAAAACTATTCATAGTGATAATGGAGGAGAATTTCAAAATTATGATTTTGAAACTTTTTGTAGTAGAACAGGAACTTCTCACAACTTTTCCGCACCTATAACTACTCACAAAAATGGTGTAGTTGAAAGAACAAATAAAATTCTTCAAGAGATAACTAGAACCATGTTGAGTGAGTATTCTATAGCTAGACATTTTTAGGGCTGAAGCTGTAAGTACTGCTTGTTATACTATAAATCGAGTTTTGATTAGAAATTTTCTTAATAAAAATACTTATGAGTTATGGAATGGTATAAAACCTAGACTTTCATACTTCAAGGTTTTTGGTTGCAAAGAATTCATCCTGAATACTAAAGATAATCTATAGAAATTCGCACCAAAATCCGATGAAGAAATTTTCATAGGCTACTCCAAAAATTCTAAGGCTTATAGAGTTTTCAATAAAATCACTTGTACTATTGAGGAAACAGAACATGTAAAATTTTATGAGTCTAATCCTTTTGTTTTTAAACCATCCCAACCTACATCCTCGGATGCATTTTCAAAAACTAATTATCAACCTTTGTTAGAAGATCCTTCTGATAAGGAAAATATTTCAGAAAATAACTCTGAAACATTTACCCCAGAATACTTTCTACCCTATGTTAATGAACAGGTTTTACAAAACCCAAGTCAGGTGTTTCTTAAGAATCATCATATTGATAGTATCATTGGTGATGTGAATCAACTTTTAAGGACTAGATGTTCCTTAATAAATGAAGTAGAAAATATAGCATTCCTTTACCAATTAGAACCAAAAAGCACAAATGAAGCTTTATGTGATGAATATTGGATTAAAGCCATGCAAGATGAACTAAATGAAATCGAAAGGAATAATGTTTAGACCTTGGTTGAAAGACCTAAAGAATCTTCTATTATTGGAGTAAAATGGGTATTCAGAAATAACAATGATGAAAATGGAATCATCGTATGAAATAATGCTAGATTTGTTGCTAAAGGATATAATCAAAAAGAAGGAATAGACTATGAAGAAACATATGCTCAAGTAGTTAGACTTGAATCTATTCATATTCTACTTGACTTTGCAGCATTCATCAATTTTAAACTTTTTTCAAATGGATGTGAAATATGATTTCCTTAATGGTTTTGTTCAAGAGGAAGTTTTTGTTGAACAACCTCCTGGCTTTGAAGATACAAAAGATGTTGATCATGATTTTAGACTTACCAAAGCTTTGTATGGCTTTAAACAAGCCCCATGTGCTTGGTATGATAGACTTATAGGATATTTTCTTCAAAATAAATATGGTAAGGGAAATAAAGATCTAACCCTTTTCATAAATAATGATAAGAAAAATGTTTTGATTGTTCAAATTTATGTTGATAACATTATATTTGGTTCAACATAGCAATATTTAACTTATTATTTTGTGGATCTAATGAAATATGAGTTTGAAATTAGTTTAATGGGTGAGTTAACATTTTACCCTGGTTTTCAAATTTCTCGAAAACCAGAAGGAATCGACATATCCCAACATAAGTATATTAATGATATTTTTAAAAAGTATGGGTATGACAACACCAAGAGTATAATTACCCTTATTGGTACCTCAAACACACTTGATCATGATGAAACTGGGAAGCCAGTAGATCAAACATCTTTTAGAGGTATGATAGGAAGTCTAATTTACTTGATATCTAGTCGACCAGACGTTATGTTTTTAGTATGCCTATGTGCAAGATATCAATCCAATCCTATGGAATCTCATTTAAAGGCAGTGAAAATCATTTTTCGCTACTTAAATGGAACCATGGATCTAGGACTATTTTATGCTTCTGGAATTGATTTCTATTTAAAGAGCTTTTAAGATGCTGAATTTGGTGGATGTAGAATGGATAGAAAAAGTATATCGGGAACTTTTCATTTCTTAGGAGATTCATTAGTTTCTTGGTCATGCAAGAAGCAACATTCTATAGCACTCTCCACTATGGATGCTGAATATGTAGCAGCTGGATGTTTTTGTGCTCAAGTGTTGTGGATTCAACACACACTCAGAGATTATGGAATATGTTTTACTAACACTCAAATTTTGTGTGATAACACAAGTTCCATTTCCCTTAGTAAAAACCCTGCACATCACTCTTGTGAAAAGCACATAGACATTAGACATCACTTCCATAGGGATCACACACATAAAGGAGATATCATTCTTCCATTTATTAGAATGCAAGATCAACTTGAAAATATTTTCACAAAATATTTACCATCCAATAGATTTTAATACATTAAACAGAAGATAAGAATGATAGTCGTAAGGTAATATTTATTTATTAACTGCTTATTGAACCATTTTCCTTACAATAATAAACTCCTTTTCATAGGGGGATTACATTTGATTGTTAGTTTTTAAAAACTTTTTGTACTGAGTTTTTCAAAATTTTCGTACTGATTTTTTCAAAAATTTTGTACTGAGTTTTTAAAAATTTCTCATTTTGAGTCTTCTAGAAATTTTCGTAGTAGAAATTTTTGTAATGATATTTTCATACTGGAAATTTCTCATAATGAGAATTTTCATAATGGGAATTTTCGTACTCTTTTTTTTCCGCAGTGAGTTTTTCGTAGTGAGTTTTTCATAATGAGTTTTTTGTATTCAAATTTTCTTCCAGAAGAATATCGCCTATTACGAATAAACTTCATATCCAATTCGAAAGGTTTGACTTCCTTACTCAAGTTTTCTTAGTAATTTTTAGTTGATGGTAGTTTCCTTTTCTTATAAAATTTCTCGGATTCGTTGCATCTTAAATATGAATGTTTTTGTTAAAACATCAAAATATCGGATTCGAGATTTCCTTGCAGATATGATTTCAACCGTTAGATCAGAACATAGAATTTCTCAACCGTTAGATTGCTTTTGGAAGCTCAAAGTTCAACTTCATTTCCTATATAAAGGGCACCCCCTTTTAGTCTCCCACATCGATTTCAAGATCTCGTGTGCTGAAACTCTGCCTCAGATATTAAAGGCCATTCTGAATCTCTCAGAGCCTCTCCATTATGAATGTCTGTAGAAGCTACTTCCCAAGATATGACTTTTAAGAAACCAATCTCAAAGTGGTTAGTCTACAGGGAGAGGTCAGTCCATCCAGAATTCTTCAGTGAGTATGATTCTCTAATTTCAAAGAATATCAAACTCAATGGATGGGAATATTTTTGAGTATCGAAACTAGGAGGTCAGGATGTTCTGTATACATATTTGTTGGTAGAGTTTTACAAGTCTATTTCCTTCTATGAAGAATATGGAAGAGATAAATTTTCTTTCAAGTCTTATGGGAAGACTTACAAGATTTCTTATACCAAGGTTGCAAACATGGTAGGCTTATCATATGATGGTGAAGAAGAATTTTTTTCACGTAAGCTACTGGATGTGTAAGGATGTTTTAGCAAGGTGAAGGCAATGAAATTCATTGGGCTTAAAGTTGACAAAACAACAAATATTTCTTATCATTCCACCAAAAACCATATATTCCAGTTGTGGGTTCAAGTTTTTTTTCAATCCGAGAATAGGAGATAAGGATAACCTAAAGAAAATTGATATCTACATCTTAGATTTTTTGGAAAATCTAAGGAAGATAAATCTGATGAGGCACGTTCTTATAACAGTTCAGAATATTAAGATTGGAATATCGAAGGCTCAAATCATTATGTATCATGCTCTTATCTCCAACCTTATTATTCGTTGTCTTGATTCGTTCAAAGTTGCTACAACCTCATAGCCAATAATTTGTAAGGTGATTCTGATAAATTATGACACCTTAAAGAGGATGAAAGATGGATTTTCAAAAGAATCAAGTGAGTTCTACGATCTACCAGAAGATGAGGCAGAAGTCACTCTGAAAAATGTAGATAAGTTTGAGCCAGTGAAGAAGGTTTCTAAGAAAAGGAAATTGAATGAAGTGGTTACTGAAGACAAGACTCACAAAGCTATGGAAACCCTGTCGGCACCTCCCAAGATGAAAAAACAAGAAGAATATCTAGAATAGGTGGCTGCTAAGTGGATGGAAGATAAGGAGAAAAGGAAAGAAGGGGATCCACAGTTCAGATTGGACCCAGCTGAGGCTAAGGCCTTAATAGAAAAAACTGCAAAGAGTTAGAGAAACACGCCAAAGAGAAAAAGACGAAGATGAAGATGTCTGAGACTGAAATCGTTCAATCCCTTTTGAAATCCACAAAGCTATTCACTAAGAATATTCCCATTCCAGAAGCTTTTGATATCCAACTATTACAAGAGACCCCTGGGAAAAAGTACTTCACTCCGGAATAGTCCAAAGGGAAAGAGGTTGTTGAATAAGTATAAAAAGTATCTGGTGAAGAAGTAGAAGAAGAAGTTGTTGAATTAATTGAAGAAGAAGAAGAATAACTAGTATAAGTGATGATCTGGATGACTTGATTAAACAAGTTGGGGATTATTAAGAAAAGGTCGAATGCTTAAAGCTTGTCACTCTGGGAAAGGGAGATGACAAAGATGGTAAAAAAGATGATGTCGAGGAAGAAGAAAAAGAAAATGAGTTATCTGAGGAGGAAAGCTACGAGAAGAATTTTCATGAAGAAGGAGTGGAAAAGGAGAAACCAGATGAAAATAAAATTGTTCAAATATCTGAAAGTGAAGAAGAATCTCCTGTTGAGGAAGTTCAGAATGTTGATAAGGGGAAGCAAGGGCTTTAGACACCCCAACAAAAGATGTTATAAGAAAGAAAGAGGTTGGTGGCTCTCCCAGAAGAAAGATGGTAGAGATTTAAGAAGACCAATACTCTAGCAAGTTATCAGATTCGGATTCATCAGCAATGGGACATGATTTTGTCATTGAGTCTTTGAATATTAAGAATCTACAGGATAAGCTAACCACTGAGAAAAATTCTTGGAATCAACATGTCGAATATTTGAATCGAAATCTTAACTCGGTTTCTCAGAACTGGAAAGGGGAAAGATATTTCTGGATTGAGTTTCAAGAGAAGCTGCAAAAGCATGATGAGTTTCTGAAGATGCAGGTAGAGGCCATGAAGGCTTAGGCAGAAGTCTTGAAATCTCAACAATAAAGTATCACAGATTTGGAGAAGCAAGCTGAGGAGGATTAGAAAGATTTGATGAATCTTAAAACCCTCTTGAGGAAGCTGATCCTGAAGGAAAAGGAAGAAAAATAGACTCTATCTGATCATTTGTTGCATTTGATATTCATTTTAAAAATTCTTCTAATTATAATTGAAATATGGTTGTTTTTTTTGCATGTCTTTTCTAATATTTTAGGTACCAAATTTCTTTTCTATTCCCTTAAATTATTTTGGAAAATCACAAAGGGGGAGAAGGAAAATTATATAATCAAAAGAGGGAGTAGGAAAAATTTCTATGTAAATAACTATCCTTAAGTATGTGGTAGTTCCTCGTTACGAAGTTTTTCATTTCAAATGATAATGAAAACTCCACTCTGGAAATTCATAATACAATCCTTAGAGTTTCTAATCCTAAGGGGGAGTTATTTGTATTCATCATCATCTATGAACAAAGAGAGATATGTTTTAATTTAAAATTCTAATGAATTTTTTTTATAAAGATGTTATAGTCTTTTTCGAACGGTTGTGTGTGCTTTCCAAAAAAGGGGAGATTGTTGCGTCAAAAAGGCTTTCCTTATGAATTATCTATTCCTTCTTGTTTTGAAAATCACAAACACCTTAAACTTAAGTAATTCTATATTTTACTTCTATAAGGAAAATTTCCTTCCCTAATATATTTACTCCTACCATATTTTCATTACTCTTATCATTTTATTTCTTAATTATAAAAATCGAATTCATACCTTAATCCTCGGATTTATATAAGACATAGATATGAAGAATTCTATTTTAGGATCCGAATTCTGTATAAAAAATCTAATGAAGTTCCATCCCAAAATCTGGATATGAACTCTAATAAAGTTCCATTACGAATTCTGGATACGAACTCTAATAAAGTTCCACTACGAATTCTAGATACGAACTCTAAGAAAGTTCCACTCCGAATTTTGGATACGAACTCCAATAAAGTTCCACTCCAAATTCTGGATATGGACCCTAATGAAGTTCCACTCCGAATTCTAGATACGAACCCCAATGAAGTTCCACTCCGAATTAGAGACATGAACCCCAATGAAGCTCCACTCTGAATTCTAGATACGCACTCTAATGAAGTTACACTATGATTTCCGGATACGAACTTCTATGAGTTCGACTCTGAAATTCTATGAGTTCGAATCCGAACTTCAATGAGTTCGACACCGAACATCTATGAGTTCGACTCCGATCTTTTACTATTTCATCTCCGAACATCAACAAGATAGACTCAGAACTCTATTAGTTCAGATTCTAAAATCTGGTGAAACCACACTCCGAATTTCCTTAGATATTCTGACTCTGGATTTCTAAAGAATTCCGGTTCATAATTCCTATTAAAATAGAATCCTAATATATCATAATTATAGACTCTGAATTCCATTTTGTTTAGAATCCTAACTGTTATTTTCTTACATTCTGAACATCAGTTTTACTTATACTTAAACATGTTTTGTTATAAAACGATGTCATTTTTTTAGTTTTTAACTAACTGTTGGTTAAGTGACACGTGTACAGGTCCCTCTGAAATTTAATGAAAATGTGATCGTTGGAGGAGGGAGCCGACCTTTTCTACCGAGCATATAAATAGGAGCTCATTTGAATGATCTCAACCAGAATTTGATAATTCTTGAGACCACACGTTGTCAAGGTTATTTCTAGAGAGAGTAGCATTCTATTCCTTGAGTGTACTGAAATGCTCATTCAGATTGCTTTGTGTGACTCAAAATTTTGGTGATTACATTTGAGGGCTTCCGAGGATAGGAAGATAAAGGTACCGACTACCATGAAGTTATAGGGATTCCTTGCTGAGGAAGACAGAGGTTCCAACTACCTTGATGTAGAGGGCTTGTGGGGATATCAAAACATAGATTCTGATCTTTGTATCGAGGGATTACCCAGGTGTGGGTAAGATATACTTTCTTGAAAGTATAAATCAAGGGACCTTTATCCAAGGTTGTAGGATACCATTCTCTTTGGGTTAAATGATTTATATGTTATTACTTGTTTTTGTTACAAGTTAATCCTTTACGCAGCATTTTATATGTTTAAGAAAGTATAACCATCTTATAATTCCTTAAACATGTGTACTATAATTCAGTTAGATTCAATATTATTTAAGGTAGAAACTCATAATGAAATCTTTGGTTATGTTTCATTTTCCAGATCCATATTTCTGGAACCATTTTTTTCGGAATCTCTTTCCAGATTCAGGAAAGTGTATAGAACTAGAAGTTTGTAACGTCATAATTTGTCCCAATATTTAAATTGGAGTTAGAGGTGTTGTGAATTTTCTTATTTTAACTATGTTAAACATAGATCTTTCCTTGTCTATGGAAATTTTTAAAGTGTACAATTCACCCCCCCCCCCTCTTGTATATTTGGTATCCACATCACTATTTCAATCCTACAACCATAACCATGATAGATGAGTTATCACCCTATTAACATATCTTACCATCCCAATACCACACTAGGACACTGATGACCATGACGTAGTACACCAAGTACCCCTATACAGAGCTTTACCCTTCCCTAAAATGAATTTGGCTTCTATACCATTACTAATCATGTTTGAGATACCTAATATATTAAACTAATCATTCCAAAATCCTCCGTCATGGATAGAGAAATACATATGTATCCCACGAAAACATTCTTTCTCAAACATGTTGAATAAAATCTCTTTAATGTAACTCCAACAAAAAAAGTGTAATATTTTTCTTGACATAACATATCAAAATATAATATAAAAATTAATACATAATGATAACCAAATATGAAACGTCATTATTGAAATTACATTTGTTATAAACAAATATTAAATCAAAAGACCATAAACATAAAATCCACATCCTTGTGTATTTCTATAAATATATAACCAAAAGTCATAACAATATAAATAATGGATAATGTTCGACGTATAATATAAATTTTGAGATCAAAATATATGAATTGGATGAAATAATTACAGTGAAACATGTTCAGAAAGATTTTGGAATGTAAAATAATAGTTATATATATATCTCCATTGGAAATATTCTTATTGAATATATAGTTGTTGGGTATGTGTCCATTGGGTATAAAGGAATCAAATATTATTATTTAGTATTTTATAGTTAAAATTTTATAATGTGATAAAAATAAAATATCTTTTATGTAATTAAAAAAAATAAATGGTTTTTAATAAAATAATAAATTACAATATAAATTTTGTATAATATAATTTAAAAATAATTTTATTTTTTCATAATCTATTTTAATAATTCACCCGGACGTGACATAATGGTTGTGATTGTTTGGGGTGTTAGGGATGTCTCAGTTTCAGGTCTCCAAGGAATACTACATGTGCGTGTTGTGAATTATTTAAGATTTGAAACTGCCTCTCCCCCACTATTTTCAATTTTTTTTAAAGTAACTTTAATTCTTTTTAATTTTTTTTGTTTAATTAGATTGAAAAAATTCTTGTACATTCTAATAAAATTAGAAATTAGCATTAAATTAAAAATCATGAACTTAATAGATATATAAATTTAATGATTTATGGTCTATAAAAATTATTTTATTTGATATTATAGTTTTTATTTTATATATATATATATAATTAGTATATAATTTTCACATATATGAGGTGTTAAATTTAGGGAAATTTATTTTTTCATTTCTACATTTTGTTATATTTACATTCACCCAATAAATTTAGTATAATGAATGTCATTTTTCAAAGTTGTTCCTTGAAATTAAATATGTTGTTAAATTTAATTTTTATCAATAAAAAAATAACCTAGGTAAAATAAATTCGTTACCATAGTAATCGTAAAATTTGGTCACTATTGGAAGTGAATAATATAAAAATTGATTTTTTATAATGGGTATATGGACCCAAATCATTGCTATATTCTATAATAATGGTGAGATGATACGCAGGGTGAAACAAATTAATTTTTATATATTTCAATGATTTTTGAAATTTTCTGGTATATGTACTATAAAAAAATGTCTATTTAACCCATGAAACCTTATTGGTTATTAAAGGACTCAACCACTACCCAATAAATAGTTTTTCATATAAAATTAGAAAAATATAAATATATTTATATTTATATTTATATTTATATATATGAAAAATCATAATTTTATTTTTTGATTTATATATATTAATTACACATAAAAATAAAGGGTGAATCCTTTAAAAAATATTTTATAGAATCATTGGTACAAATTTGTAACATTTTTTTTGGAGAATATCTTATATAGGTTCCAGAATATTTTTTGTAATTAAAAAAATAAATCAAGAAAGCCATTTATATAGGTAAATTACACAGATGGGTTTGAAAACAATTAGAATATGTGCTATAATTTTTTAGGACCTATACCAATGGATTTGAAAACCACTGGTATTGATAATAGTGTCACCAATATTTTGTTCAATATACAGGTAAAGGAATTATATACTAATATTTTTCAAAACCATTGTCATTGTTTTTTTGGTAAATTCTAAAATTCTAGATGTGAAAAAAATATATAAATTGACGTGTAAAATTACATAATATCATGAACATTATAAATCATTTTCATGTATGATTATATTCACTACCCATATCTATTAATTTTTTAATTTAGATATACTTTTCTTCTACAATTATAATTTTTTTGGAAATTCCACCCAAAATCACCAATAAAAGTACACCCTCCCCCCTGAACACACATAATACCACACTTTTCCCTTGGATTTGCCCCTAATTTTAAATTGTATAAACTAAACTATTTCATTGTTATGGGTCTGGTAGCCTCTATCTAAAATAAGTAGAGTTAAATATCTCATCCAGATGGAACACATTTAGATGTTATGGGAACTCATAAAAGTATGTATTCTTCAACTGTTTTAAATTAGCTTCTCATATCCACCAATTCTAAATCTAATTTAGTGAAAAAATTAACTTCAATAAATAACAAAAAACATTTATAATAACATGTTATTATAATAAAACAATACACACTAACCGATTCTTTAGTATAACTATTTCTTATTTGGGTTTATTTAACAAGTTTTATATATGATGTTATATTATCTCAACAATTTAAAACATGAAGTAAAAAACAAGACATTAATTATAGTAATGTTTGATATTAATGAATTATTTTCATTATGAATCTACATTATAAAAAATGAATCCCAACTAAATGTCACTTATTAAGTGACTCATTGATATCCGTAAATTAACCAAAATAAGATCGTTGGGAATTTCATTTTCTATAATCATTAAAATACCATTCATCAAATAAACATGGGAAAAAATAAATTGTTTAAAAAAATGATTCCATTAACATGAAAAATATAGTAATTATGATCTTTTTAACAATTAATTAGTATCAATATATCCATTAAAATACATATACATAATAATAATAACTAACTAAAATATAATAGTTAAAATATTAACTAAATTACAAATTAACTTTTAAAAAATGAATAAAATTGGAAATTATAATAGGTAAATTAAATGAATACTATTATGAAACCAGTTATTAATATCTCTTTGTTTATTATATTTATGGTTAAAGGAATTTCATAGAAGTCAATATTAAAGGGGATTATTTTTTATCTCAACTTCTTTTTTCTGAGAAAATCAGAATCTATTTTATCTTATATTTTATATATATTTCAATAGATTAATTTTATCATAATATGTATAAAATTCATTGAATTTTAATATCAATATCCCTTTTCCCATTATTTTTTTAAAAAATTCAATTGTACCAAAATTTAACAGGAACATTTTATAATATGTTATTAAAATAGTGGTTTTCTATGTTTAAATTTACATTATGGGATATTTTATGTTCCGTATCTCTAGACCTCCTCTATTTCTCTATAATTACTTTATTTTTTTATTTTACATTTCATTTTATCATTTTAACTTCATTGATTATTAATAAACCTAATGTTATTATCATGATTGGAATTTTATTTTTCATATAATTTTGTTGGAATGTCTTTCATCCATATACATGTTTTCTATTTTGTGTCATAGATGTATCATCTATCATTATCTCCACATATATAATTTTTTAAATCCATTTTATAAGTATTTTATCATTGAATTACCAAATTTTGAATAGAACTTTTTAACTAGTGTTTCACACACAATTACTTTATCCAACATTATTCTTCACTTTCATTAAAAATCATCCATTACATGTTTTCATTTGTCTCCACTAGTAATTTTATTTACATTCTTAGTTTTTATAGGTCTCTTGATTAAATAATTATTTAATATTAAAAAATTTTCATAAAAAATATAAAGGTTATTTCTTCTAATTTTCCAAAAAAAGATCATTATTATTATATATTGTTTTTATCTATTATAATATCCTTTCATGTGTATTATTATTCATTGGGGATATTCTTTAATAAAAAACTAATTTATTTCCCTTTATGATTTATTTATTCTTTTTTCAATTTTTATTGTATAGTTTTTATTTATTGTGTGTTTTTATGATATGGTTCATTTATAAATTTTATCATTTTCTTTAGGCTAACTTATGTGTGTTAAGTGGTATGAGAATTATATAATCCTCTAATTTATTGGATAAATATTTACATTTCATAATAATGTTATACCATGGGACAGAGGGGGCTAGAGGAGTGAATTATATTTTATGACATTAGTTGTTAACCTAGTTCATAATCTTATGAATTTATTGGTCATTAACATTGATATATGTTTTTTATGATTGTTTTTAATCAATTATCTTGTGTTATGTATCCATGGATCATGATTATTGTATTATTATTATGCCCTATATTATTTTTTCAAAAGAATAAGTTTCTTACTATATCCATATACCTTAGTGAATTAATTTTCTATTATATTCTGATTTTCATATGTTTTTATTAGTATTATTCCTTTTTAATAATCATTATGATTACCAATACAGAATATATTGATAAAACTTTTTTTATACTCCTTAGAAATAATTTTAGATCACCCTTTTTATATTTTCTTGATCCCATATTAATGAATTAGATATTTGTAGAATACCTTGTTCGATGAATATGATTATATTTTATGTTTTTATGAGTTATTGTTTTACATCAATTTTTCTTGAAACGTTTTTGGGAGATTTTGGAGATTTTTAGAAGTACTCTAAAACATGCATGGATTGGGAAAACAATTTGAAAATACTAGGATATCCTATTGATGGTTGAGGATGTCTAGGTGGAGGGTCATGGTTTGTGATATATTAGAGTAAATTTATTATATTCCCTATTTAACCACGTTAGATGGGATAATTTCTTTCACTATTGGAACATGGATTCCAAACCATTCATAGAAACCATGTGACCTTAGAGTTTTTGGATAGTGGTGTTGATACGATTGGTGTGTAGATGGAAAATTTTGTGGCCTAACTATGTGGGGAAATTAATTAAATATGAAAATAAACTTTTTTAAATAAAAAATCACTTCATACACTAATAATTCATCAAATGTTCTAGGATATCAAACATCATCCCTCCTCTATGTAATTTTGGTGATTATCTCTCTTCCAATGAATGGTTTCAATTGATATTGGTGCCTTAGTTCTAGGAATTAATGATAGTATCAATAATTTCATTATCCTTCATGATATTATCATATTATTTTCTAAATAACTTTATATTATATAATTCATGGTTATATATATGGTCTTGATCATCTTTTAATGATATGTATTTCAGATCTATTAAGAGAAAGATAAGACAAGTCATAATATCTCAAGATCATGGATTGTTTCTCCATAAATGCAATTCACTAAAGGTATGTTAATTCTATATATATATATATCCACATTTACTATAAATTAAATGATTTGTATATATAAAATATTATATATTGTTTTTATAGAATCCCTTTAGGCTATATTTTTTTAAAGATCTCTTGATTTTGGATTTTGAAAATATGAACACAACATATTTTCATAGTTTCTTAAAATAAGTTTTTAAATTAATTTCTATTATAGAAAGGAATTAATGTACATTTGTTATAGTATATTAATTATTGTATATTATGAGTCCTTGTTTGGTTAGACCAAGATTACCGTTTCATCTGGGAACCTAGTGGTTACCATAAAGTGAAAATTTTGTGATGGGATGGGTCACAACTCATGAGTATTAGTAATGTCACTAGTAATGGATTGGTGTGTTTTTGTATGTGTTCTAGAAAAGGAACACCATGTATATTGTGAATTTGGTAAAAATAGTTAAAATTTAACTGATATTGATAGTATTTAATATAAAGCCTTTTTTATTTTGTATAAAAACCTCTTGATTATTATTGTCATACCCATGATTTTTTTATATAAATTATGCTAACATGTTCTGGTTGGGTTGAATTGTTGGAAAACATATAGTAGATTCACTGCTAGTTTATATATTCATCCAATTTATATACACCTTAGTGTATATAAAGGAATTTTATATGACCCTTTTAAAGGAATGGTTTCATATTTCTCTAGAATATGATCATGATTCTACAGGTGTGGTGATGGTGGGTAGAGCGTGGAGATATTCTTGTTAAATGCATAGAGTAATGAAACATTGGTTTCATTATGTGGGGATGAATTTTTTATTTCAGAAAAACGTGTAGTGTACATTATAATGTTATGCTAATTTATCTATTTGTCTTAACATGTGAGTTTTCTAGAAAACTATCACGAATCATACTATATTAATATTTTCTTTATATTTTTTTGTCTATTATAGGTTTTTACTTTTTATGGAAAATAATATACCAATGATATTTTCTGACTTTGAGAGTTATTTTGTTCCTTTATTGTTTGGGGGATATCACCTATTGTTAATAGCACCTATACCTCTTCCAAATCCAATGGGATAAGTGAATTATGTATAGAATGACATCAGTATGGTTCTACCCATCTATTGGGATTATTTTATATAGAAATATATCACATCCGAACCTGACATGTAGAACATAAAAAAGAATTTCAAATCACATTAGGATGAACATCAGGTTGCATGGTTTTTCAGGTACAAAATGTGTTCATATACACATTTATGAGTGTCATTAACTCACCATCATGTGTTTAAAAAATAGTGTAGAGTATCATGCATTTACAAAGACATCACTAGGAATTAATTACTCATGTTTTATATGATGAATGTTAGAGATTTTTAGGATGATTTTGTTTGTTATACATTAAAAAAAATCCATTAGTTTGGTTGTTGTATAATGTTTAATCATTTTTGTAGTTTATGTTTATATATAGAATGGAATTAATGAGAAGGCATGGAAATTAATAAGAGTAAAATATAAAAGAAATTGGTAAACATAGACTATAGGTGAAATAAAATAATCTCTACACTATTGTTCAATCCATCAATGCCATTTATAGTGGAAATCAGATTCATGAACCATGTTATATAAAATCTATTAATGGGTTTTCTAATGAATAATTCACTTTTATTTTATGGGGGGTTTTTTCCATAAAACATGGATGGATAACATGGGTAAATTAATAGAATATTGCATTTTCTATGAATACCAATCGTCATCAGGGTAATGCAAGTGGTATACTTACAGAAAACACATTTGAGGAAATTGTGGGATATTTTTTTTCAAACATAATATTACATAGAACATACTTGATAAGGGTTTGAGGAATTTCTTAACAAATAAATATACCCACATACCATTAATAACATGATGATGATGAATTTATTTACCCTTAATAAATAGTCTATATTTCAAGGATAAAGTAACTATTTTCATGAAGAAATAATTTTTATATTATAGTTTACTAATAGAAATTACCTAAAATATTGTATATTATAGGTAAGGTCATAAATAGATATTTATTTTAAAGTGGTAATATTATATATTTGTGATTATATAGTAATTTTAAATAGTTATATAGTTTGAAAAGGGATATCATTAGGATTTATAGTGGATGAAAAACCCTTTTCTATACAATCACAGGTGGGAACCTCAATGATAGGTCCAATCAAAAGATGAAGACTTAAATCTGTGGAAGTAAAGTAGTTGGAAACCAACATACTAAATTATTATCATTTACACTATGCTATAGTATTCAACCGACTTGATATCAATGTGTTTCATTTTAGAATATTAAGATGGATTTTATGGAACCACCTTGAGAGTGACACAATTTTGGATGTATGGGAAACATCAAAAATTATTGTCCATGTGCCCATAAGATGAAACATATTGATATATCTAACATTCCTCATGAATCATATTCTCAAACAGCATGATCATGATGGAATATTTATCACACCTGAAATTAAGCGTTTCAGGGTGATTCTATGAACACCTCGACACCATAGTTGTTTCCATGACAACATTAATGTAGTGAGTATTTGGGATGACCTGGTTAAGAGTCCTACAATGCTCATCAAATAGTCACATATGATCTATCATGTCCTTCAAAGGTTATAAGTACCATCCTTCTAAACACAAATCATAGGAATTTTTTGTTTTATATTGAAGTATCCCACCATTTTATTTCTTCTTGATTCATAAGTCATATAGTATTACATGATGAAATGATGAATGAAATTGTGAAAATTCAAAAACATTTTACACGATGAGAGTGTGCAAGGTTGAAATGTTCATCATACATTATAATGATAGATGGGGTCTGGTTTTTTTGGGATTTTTCTATTGGTGAGATGAAAATCATTGATCAATTCCATTGAATGGACTAGTTAACAAATTTCAAATATTATGTTGACTGTTATAACTATTGAGTGAGTTTTATATCTTCTAATGGTGTGATAAATTATATTATAGGGAATTGGTATCTATATTTTGGTAGAAGAAGTCCTTCTAGTACCAATATTTGGGACTATATTTTATTAGTTGGTATTGATACTTTTACCAACTATTTATTTAATAATGGAAAGATATTTCTTCCATATTGATGACAGATATCCTAATTATTTCTCTAAAAATATATATTCAATTACATAATAAAGGGAACTATAATTTTTATTGATCTTTTTATGGGGAAAAATCCTATTTAACATTTACTATATATGATTTCACTAATTGAATTGAGGGAATTTAAGGTCTAGATGGAAGATTATGAAAGTAATGTTATCATAAAGACCAGTACATATGCTTGGGATTATCTAGTTCTTATTTTGAAATTGGTGGATTGTTTTCTTTGGATTTACATTGATTATAATAATAAATAGTTTGTTATAAAAATATCTATATCCACTACCATTAATAGATGATATTTTAATTAAATAAATGGATTCAAATAGTTATCAAAAATTTATTTATGATTGGGTTATCATAAACATTATGATCAAAAGAAGGATATAATGTTTAAAATTAATAATGTTCATTGTCAATACGTTTTTATTCTTGTTGTTTTTATGAATGAACATCTATTTTTCTTGGAATTGATAAATTTTATCTTTTAGAGGAAAATTAACTCTATTTTTATAGTATTTTTTATTAAAAGAACATGTATTCTTGTTCTAAATGTGACCATGAATAATAGTTGGTGATTTTATTGAGAAATATATGAGAAAAATGGATTTAGGTTGAATTCTCTTTGTGTTACGTCTGAATAAAATAAGTAAAATTCTATAAACATGTGATTTTTCAAATAGGTTTATCATCAAATCCTAAAAAGAAATAATATATTATCTCTTGGGAGTCTCAAAATTTTTATTTGAGATACATAGATTTATTTTCATAGAATGTTACAATTATTTATTATAACATTTTTTATCACCTCTTGAATCTCCAATTATATCTTTAACAAGGAATGGTATTATATTACAATAAATTAATGAGTGTTATAAATCTATTCAGGAGAATAAATATAATGTCACATTAGAACCCAACTATTCCGTTCATGGACTAGGTCGGGGTTATGTGGTATATAATGATGCATCTAGATCTGGTTTGCAGTTTTATCTCATGCATGTAGAACATGTTATAGCTTATATTTCATGAATATTACATGTGATTGAACAAAAGTATCCTATTTATAATCTTGAAAATGTTTCAGTGGTCAATGATTTGAAATCTTAAGTCATTATCTCTTTCTTGAAATGTTCACTATGATTATTGATCATAAAATCATGAAATAAAAATAATTTCAAAAATACATTTAATCCATAAGTAACAACCATGGATGGAATATCATCATATATTCGACATTCACTTAGTGTATACACTATTTAAATAGAATTTGGTAGTTTATTTTAAAAGATGAAATTGATATAATTATATGGATAAATAATAATATTAATAGTATCACATGATTATAACGATTTTTTTAATACATAAGGATTGTGGTGAGAATATATTTTTGTTTCCTTTTTCATGGGTCTCTTGATATGATATGGTTTAGAAGGTCATGGATGCATAAATATATTTTGATGATTTATTAACCATAACGTAAAAAAATAATTTGGAGACTATATAAAGAATGATGGATGACAGGAACATCGTCTCATGATTTTTAGATCACATAGTAGTTCCCCCATCATATCATAAATAACTTATTTTGTCCTATTTCCATTCCAAATGTTTTATTCATCTAGGATACCAAAATTTTTATAAGGAATTAAGGATCCATTTTTAAAAGTTGTATTTGAAATGAATAGTTCATGAATATGTTTGAAAATTCCACATACGTCTACTGGTCAAGGTTTAGAATCAATGATCATTGGTTATCTTAAAATCCTTAGCTATACCAGTATAAAAATGGGATAAAATAACTGGGGGATTTATCATGGGTTTATCAATAATGATTCTAATGTATAATTCCATATAGTTTAATAACCAACAATTTTAACCCGGTTCATTCCAATATCTCTATATAATATGGTAGATGACAAAGAAAATAATTATACCTCTGATTTTTGGAAGCTTTTGGGTGGGTACTTCCAACCATATATAATAGAGACCCAAGGTTTACCACGTAGTTTTAATGATATATATAACAAGGAATTTTAATGAAATTGACTATAATTGTGGAATAAAATTTTCAAATGGATTTCTAGTAATAATATTTAATCCATAAATTGTAATATATTAAAAAATTTGTGTTATAGATTTGGTGACTCATGGAAATATAAATTAAATTTAATATTGTTTTAAAATAAAAAAAAATATTTGGAAACGATAAATATGGAATCATTTTATGTACTTTATGTTCATCCACATTGTTCAACTATATTTTGGGAATAGGCATGACATACATCCGTAATTGGGACTAGCCTGGTGCATTAACTATCAAAGAAGATTCAGATGATCTAGAAAAGGAATTCAATACACAAAAATCAACTCAAATATTATACAAATCATCATCATCATTCATTTTAATTTTCATTGATATAATAATTATTCATGAGCATCACTTTAAAAAATAGGCATCAACGTTTAGGTAAATAAGAGAACTTTTATCCTAAAAAAGTTTTATATTTTGAGATACTATAATAGATTAGTGGTGTAGCTTGTTGACTAGATTTATTTCTGGTTCATATTGATTCATAATGTATTTTATGTATCTTAGTTGAATATGTACCATTATAACCCAAATCATATGATTTTATGGGATCACATTGATCTTGAGTTAGATGAAACATTTATACGAGCACTGATACATATTTTGGGCCAACAAGATAATATATTTTATGGGAGTTGTATTCATTCAGTGGAATTATTATGGAATAATCATGTAAATTAAAAGGTGACATTGGAATGAGAGGAATTAATGCCAGATATATAACCAGAACTCTTCTAAATCACTCCAATATCAAGCCTTCTAACGATGGAAATCCCAATAATGGGGAGAATGTAACATCACTTTTAAGCTATGTGATTATATTTTTTATTTTTCAAATATGGAATCTTCAGTATTAGTATTAAGACTTTAATAAGAGACTATACTTAATTTTAAAATTTATTTAGAATGTACATGGTTGGATCATGGTTTTTGGAAGTCTTTCTAATTCTAAATGTAACCATACAGTGGTTTGTGGATGTCTAGGGAGGGGGAAATGTTATTGTATGGTTAGGGGAAATTATATTGATTCCACATGTAAACAAGTGACATGATAAAAATCAATTTTCCATGGTTTATGAATGGTTTTATAAAAGAATTTAACAAACCATGTGAGATTGGAGCTTTCGGACAGTGGTGGACACATAGTAGGAATACATATTTGAAAATCGGTTGTCAAAATTGAGTGACATAATTAATTAAATATTAAAATTTTATTTCTAATCATAAAACTCCCATAATCTACTCAATATTCAACCAATGTTCTAGTATTTATACCCACAATCATCCTCTAGGCGATTTTGGTGATATTTTATCATTCAAAGGTTGACTTAACCAGATATGTTTGAATTGGATCTAGGGATAACATTTAAGTCTCTATCTCTACATTATCCCTCATTTTCATTTCATATTATCTTGAAAATAACATAATATTTGATCATTCATGGATGAATATAGTTATTGGATAATGTTTTGATGATATTTATTTTGGATTAATTGGGGAAATACAGATTGAATATGGATCTACAATGATTTTCATGTGTTTCTTCATAATTGAAATCATTGAGAGGTAGGTGGATTTTGTCTCTCTAAATTTTCTTGGCTGTGAATGGTATGGATTTATAAAACAGATGCTGATATTATTTTTATCACACCATTTATGAAAACTATTTTTAGGATCATGTGTTACAATGTTTTATAATGATTTACACAATGTGATTTCATTACTTCTTATAAGAAAATTGTCAATATAAGATATTTTTTGAGTTACTTTATAGTACAAGGGTTTGGGTATACTCATCATAGATTTTAGGAGTATTATTTTCCCAATATATTATTGTTTGTATTGTTAGTGCACATAGAGGATAGAATTTTGTGATTATATTGCATTGGGATAGGTCACCACATAAGATTTTTGGGACAATTATTCACTATTCCTATTAGTGTTTTGGGGTTTGGGTGTTAGTATACCAAGTGGATCATGATTATGGAAAAAATTGGATAAAAATTATCTAATAATGGTACCCTTTTATATTAAATTTTATTTGTTCTATAGTAAATTATTTCTATGAAAATTTTTATACATTGGATTTTTTATATATATTTTTATGACATGCCCGGATCTTACTGTCATTTGTGGGAAACTACTGGAGGTTACTACTAGGTTGTATATTCAGTACATTATTGGCACCATATTTTATTTTTAGAAACTATTTTTTATGAAATATGTAGGTGAATATTTCATATTTCTATAATATAGAATCATGATTCATTGGGAATTGTGATGTAGGGTAGATCATGATGATGTTTGGTTGGATGTTTGTTCTGATTTCACATTGGTTTTGTTATAGTGGGATATCATTTTTTAGGAGATATTTCATTTTAGATTCTTATAATACTTCGATTTATATATTTATATTTGATTTGGAGTTCTTATGATTACTCCATTTCATCATATAGTATCATGGTTTGGTTCATACATCGTTCTCTTATAGTTTCTATCTGGTTAAGGTAATATTGTTTCCCATTTATATAGTTTTCCATTAGAATTTATTGACAAACTTTGGTTTCAGTGGGTTGTCACCTAAGGTAAGTATCCCCTCCACATTTTTGTAAGATAATAGGTTAATGGTGTGATGTTACAATAATATTGTATAATATGTCTAGAAGGTATTCGTATTTTGATAAAATTGTTTGAGATGTTGAAGTATTATAATAAAATATGATGTGAAGACATCTAATATCCAATGGAAGTAAAATTTTTGTTTCTTGGGGTGTGATATACTAAGAGAAAATAATGTTTATCCATGAAAATTATGTAATATATATGTCTTTATGTTTTGTTCATATCATCTTATCCTAACCAAATTTGAGTTCCCATCACTACAGAAGATAATAGAACATTCTACATGGCTCATAACACCATCAAGGGACTAGGACACCCCTTATGAATCCACTTTCTATGTATCTCACTTTTTATATCAGTTAACATGTCTATATATAGATACATGTTCAACACATATGGTTTAGGGGAGATATAAGAATAAATATTTATTTTTTATATATTCTCATTCAAGAATTTAATTAAAATTTTGCGTTGGCCCTTGTAATTTTATCCCACATTTTCCAACATCATTCATGATAGAATTGAAGGAATGTTCCCCTACAATCACCCAATTTCTACTACTATTTCCTTTTTTACATCACATGTTAATATGAAATGACATGGCCTTACACTACATGTGGGTTTTCACTAACTTATAGATTATTACCTCTACAGACACTGATTGTTGATAGGTGATGACCTCCCCACTACCCCACCCCACCCCAACCATATGAATGAATTATATATAATACATGGACTGTTAGAAACTAATAATCCACAATATCCTCCCACCATTCAATTTTTTTTTAAAAATGAGCCCAGACAACTATTTTGAGGAATAATAATTATTCACAAAATATATTGGTAACCATTTTTGAAACATCCAGATTCACATAGATATTTAATACCAACATAAAATTATTTTAATTATCGTTTTCTATATATGTGGTTATATTTAAATTAAGATAACAGATTTCGTTTTTTTTATTTGGACTTATTATGATAATTTTTGTGGTTTTTATTGTAATTTAAATATTTACTTATAATTTTTCAACTTTTGAAATTAGTTTAGTGATTGGAAAATAGTTGATGAAATATTATTGAGTGATAATTTAATTTAAATAATGTCATAAATTCCTTGAATTATAGAATTCTATATTTGTTTTGGTGAAATAAATATCGTAATTTTGAACAAAAATTTATTAAAAAAAATAACATTAATAAAATATTTTTTGAAAATAATAATTGGATTGGAAATTATTTTTATATAGTGAGTTTTATTTTTTTATATTTTCACTATTATACAGAATCAAAA
Source organism: Viscum album (assembly GCA_963277665.1). Classification (NCBI taxonomy): domain Eukaryota; kingdom Viridiplantae; phylum Streptophyta; class Magnoliopsida; order Santalales; family Viscaceae; genus Viscum; species Viscum album. The sequence goes on from OY728151.1 coordinate 382,976,607, forward strand.
TGCGTTTGAAGGAATATTCATGTGTTTTTGTGACGTTTTTCATTTTTCTTCTTATGTTTTAATTTGGAACAACCTCTATAAATGTGATATATTTGGGATAAATGATATTAAATAATGGTTAATCACCCAAAATAAACTAGGAGAGTTTTTTATTAGTTTTTTTAATTTCATTATACTAATTTAATATAAGTTCAACATGATTTAATGGGATAAAAAATGATTTTTTAACATAATCTTATTAGATTATGTAACTAGTTTATGAAGCCTAAAATATATAGTACTTTTTTTAAATGGTGTTCTATAATTTATACTTTTGTATCGTAATGTTTTCTTGTGGATCATGTTATTTTTTTGTGTTTCGAAAAAGACATTAGTCTTTTTTTCTAATATGTTGGAAAAATTTATTTTTTTGAACTATAAATAAATTAATTCTTGTGGTGGATTATCTGTGCATAATGTTTTGAAAAAGTTCAATGAATTTTATCATTTGAATGGAGCCTTATAATAGAGAGAGATAAATGATATTAATGTGATGGCAATGTGTTTTTATTTTCCATTATTTAGACCATGTGAATTATGTGATTCCATGAGTTATTCATTCACAATTATGTAATGTATTTTTTGGAATATGAGTTGATAATGATCAATTTGTTTTTCTATTATGAGAAATGGTTATCTGAATTATCCAAATATGTTAGGAGACAAAAAGGATATCTTGATTTGTAACTAACTATTTATTTCGAAGATAGTAAAATATTTTATTAGATAATATAATATTTAATATGGATTATATATAACAAAATTTAACTCATTGGGATGCTTGGTGTTATATTGGTTTCTATTTTGAATTTATTTTTTCATTATATACATTAACACTAAATGTATGTAAATACTGTATGTAGGATGTTACAGGTAAAGAGTTAACATATAAGAGAATGTGAGATAATTGTAGGAGACATCATGGAGATGTTTTTGTTCCCTTATAATGTTCATTAGATTATTACATTTTTTTCATATTTTTATTTTTATTTTTATTGGTAATACTTTCACACCTATTATTTACTTTTTAATATTGTTTTGAATTATGAGTAATGTGGGAATTTTTGTGATATTGTAATGAAATGTTCATTTTATTTATAATTTTTTTCAATAATTTTTTTTGTATAATTTTTTTCGGTATTTTTGTGGGATGTAATAATAAATTGTAAATTTCTCCCCTGGATGTATTTTGAGATACATAATGGTAGCTATTGACCTATGGTGATTTATGAATTTACTTCATTGCATGTGACTTTTAATCTTGATGGAATGATTTTTTCAGGGAGGTATAATAAATAATGCAATTGTTTTGAATAATACATATAGATAAATAATTATATTTAAATTTCTGTGAAGTATATTTATTTCATTTCATATAAATATTATATAGATAATTGAAGGGTTCTATAGGAAATAATTTTATAAAAAATGATGTGAAAGAAAACAATAAAAAATATCTACAATATTATTTAGGAATGGAAATTATAATGTTAAATGGAAAATAAATAATAAAACCATTAAAATTTATATTTATTAATTTTTTTCAGTATTTATGATAGATAAGAACATTTGACAATAATAATGTACTCTACATCTTAAATATTGACTTGAAAATTATAATCGATTATGAATACCTCATATAAATAATAAATAGTAATCTAGAACAAACTCATTATTAAACAATTTTATGAAAATAAAAGCCTAATTTTTATTATTCAAACTAATATATTGATATCTAATGATAATGGGAAATATTCTTGTTATAGTGGATTGTCATGAAATAAAGTAAAATTAAAAAATTATTATTCTTGCATAAATTTTAACATAGTCATTTTATAAATTTTATATTATCTACTATCATATAATTAATTAATAATTTAACAATTATCATGGCCCAAAATTCTCATTCATATATATATATATATTATAAATTTTTATACAAATTTTCAATATATGATACAAACACACACCTGATAATCGTAAAGGTATATTGCATTTAGAAACATAGACATATCAATAATTTGTCCATAAATGAGCTACATATTCTACCATTATGTTATTCATAAAAATATTCATTTTTAGATGGATAATAAAAAATATTTTTCATAAGAACTTGTATAAATTAAATATAAAAAAATGTGAGATCAGATACTCAGTATGGGTAAATAAGGGATATGTTAACATATCATCGTAATAAGGGTTTGAGAACATGAGAATTATATTTGAAATCCACACCATTCATATCATATAGAATAAAAGTGATTCATGGGATAAATATTAGTATCTCATAGGACATGAATCATAAAATAATCAAATAACATGAACCATGAGAACAAAACATCTGCATAAGAAATTGATTTTTGGAATACACATAAATATAGAATATTATTTCAATAGGGGTCATTGTAAATTTCCAATACTATCATAGTTGAATGTGTTATATTCAAAATCCATCAGAGTGGTTAAGGTTCACTCTCATGTCTATCATAGTGGAAGAATTCTTACAGTAAAATGGGTTCTCTGTACTTATAGTCCTATTTATCTTAGGAGGTATCAATATTTAAATGATAAAAAAGATCGAGTTATAGGTCCCACCCATTATGGTTCTAATGTGACCATGACCCATTTTTATAACATAGAAACCATCCTTCTTTAAACAATAACCACCTTTAAATTGTGAAAATCATACATATGTGTTTTGTAAGATCACTAAACATTCATCATATCTGACACAGTAATAGAAGTTAGTTTTCTTATCATTCCCTTATAAAATGACTTTTTGAAATGAAATTTGATTGATAATAATTTAATATTTTTATAATATCATAACCAATGTAAAAAATAATAAGGATTCATAATCATTTTTTCATGGTATAATTTGTGGTATAGAAACCTGTTTTATAAATAACTTGTCATCCTAAACATAAACCATTCCGATATTTAATAATAATGAAATCCTTGGATCATGTCCCAAATAAAACATAAGTAACATAAACAGAATTAATCTTAGATGGATATTTATTTTGAATGATAACAATGAATATTTATTGAGTAAAATGTCATTTCACCAATTAAAATCAATTTTCAAAGCAGTAAATATTTTGAAATTCCTTTTCTTGAAAATAACTTTATAAACTTATATAGCAATTCATAAGGATTGGTTAATGTTTTTCACGAGTAATATATCCATTAAACTATTTTAAAATAATTTTAATTAAAAAAATATGAAACAACTTTTTTAAAAATAAATATGAAATATATGATTTATGCATTAAAAATCATTTAAATGTTTTCTTGAGGAAAATAAAATTTATTTGAGAATCAATTTAAAAAACTAAAAAAATCCCAATCGTTTTTGGAAATCCATTCATTTAAGATAAAAATTGAAAATTGAAAATTATTCTTTAAAACTAGTATTTGGTCATAACAGTGGAAAATACCATTCATTTTTTAAACACTAAAACAAATACTCAATTCCAATTGTAAATAAATCATAAATTGGAATTCTTTTTGGAAAAAAACATGAATATTCTATTTAAAAAAATTTTAAAAAACAAAAATGATTAAAAATAACTTAAATTAAACTTATTTATAATGTTAAAACATTTTTGAAAACATTTTGGGAAAAAATGGATAAAGAAGAAGAAATGTTTTTCGATTGAACAGTCAAATAAAATCTATTTACTTTAAAAACATTTTTTTAATCACGAGTCTATAAAAAGAAGAACATGATGGAAAAAATGAAATATATTTAATTCCAATAGGATAATATAATTCAATTGTTTCTTGAGGGATGGATCATAATATTTCATCATTGGAAACATAAGCACAAAAAATGCAAAAAACATTGAAATTTAAACATAAATCCCTTACCATTTTTCTATCTTTTGAATCATAATCTCCCAAAATGATATAAATAAATGTTTCTTTAAATTTCATTATTAAAATTATTTTTATGATAAAATATTTAAAAATCTAATTATATACCGCAAATAAAATAATATGTGTTAATAAAAAATCATATGTATCCAATAAACATGTAGTGAATATGCCATTTCACTCAAAATAATAATAGTTTGCCAGAATTCACATGCCATAAGTGTCAACATAATTTATACTTGTTATGAAATCCAGCATAATAAATATAATTTTCATATTAATCTATTTCTAAAACATATATATATATATATATATATCATACAATTTATGATTTACTTATAAACATTTATTTCCTATTAATTAATAATTCCATGTAAAAATAATGTTTCAGGTAATAATTGGTTCAAATGTTTTCGTTTGGAATTTTAAGTCCTATTAATTTTATCTAGGATTCATAATCTCCATAATATTATCCATTTTATAAATATAACATATATTTATTATTTAATTATTTATATTGATCCATAAAATTCTGAAATAGAAATTAAATACTATATTCTTGGATACAATTATAAGGCCCCAGCCTTAAACCTTACTTAATCTTGAGTTATTACAGGATTACACATTGAGGAACTTTTCGGGTTTAGAGTTTTAGAGAATTAGATCATAAAACTTGCATTACATTCCACTTATAAACAAAGTGGTTACATAAAGATAGTATTCTTCATTCCCATCAATGGGAACATATTTAAAATAAAACATGGATTCTTTCTTGACATTTACTTGACTCTATCATCATATCATGTACCCTTCCCTTGACCTGTGAAAGTAATTTCAAAAAAACTTCGGATGAGCATAAAAAGCTCAGTAAGGGATATAAAAATATGGAATGGAAACATGGGTACATATATACCTAAGGATGAGATCATACTTTACCCATAAAACATAGACACTTTAACATACCTCATAAAATCATGAACAAATCATAGAAATCATAAGACAAAAAGGTAACTTGAGTAATTCATAACATTCTTACGTAGGGAGTAACCCTCTTGGTTACGTTTGGAATACCCATCACAGTATATTCCCTAAATCTCTTCAGAGAAATTTTAACGTTTCACTCCTTCGCGTTACCTAATGCATTGGAGATCTATATTGGACTCACCCGCCCTTAGATTATCACGGAACCACCTGTTTTCATAACAATTCCCAAGAACCATAACATAAATTTATCACATAAAACATTCATAAAAGAAAACATAACATTTCCACATTTCAATCACAATATAACATTTTAGTATATTAAAATAATGAATCCATTCAAAAAGAAATCATTTCCAAAACCATTTAAATCATTTAATAAAGAGATTTTGAATCAAAGTGTCCCATACCACCTTGAAGCTTTTTACATTTTAAACCATTAATATCCATATAAATAAATCCTTAAAACCATTTTGAAAACATGGATATTAATAAGGACAAATCATTAAAACATTTAAAGCGATATTTTGGTTAAAGGGTTTTTACCAAAATTAGAGACACTTGAATACAATAATTGAGGAATAACATTTAATCAGTACTTTATAATATCATGATAATAAATGGATTCATGATATAATATTCCAAAGGACAGTATATACACCATATAAGAGTGAATTGGTGCATAACAACAATGAAGTCTCAATAGAGATGTAAAATGTGATGAAATCCCTTATAAAGAAGGTATCCTTAAATTAAGGATAAATCAATCTCAAAATTATGTGTGACAAATATAAATACACCCAATATAATTGGATATTAAGTGTAAAACAATAAATGGTCATTCACACATATTCAAAGGATGACATATTCAATAACTACATGTTGAACCCAAAGAAATCGAAATTGGGTTAAAAAGTTCCCTTGGTAAAATTCGACAGCCTAACGACGTCACTTCAAAAATTCAGAAAATGAGTTGATGAGAGATAAAAAGGGAATATCATCACTTGGAAATAAAATTTACATCAATAAGGATATATGATAACATATCCCAACATAACAATATGAAAATTAAAAGACCCAATAAAAGAAGTCTTTTAAAAAAGAGGAGGGTGAAAGGTTCCCTTACCGACTTGGGTATCTTTCAAAACATACACCCCATGAATGAAGGACAATAGATAATTGTTTCAAATAATCATAAAAGAAATTATATTACACAAAGAATAGAATAATGGGCAGTACATACACCACTCAATGGAATTTGTGGCAAATGTAACATAAATCTCACGGGAATAAAAGTGAGATGAAAAATCCCTTACGAAAACTCAGCAGCCTAACGACGCCACATAAAACTTCTGAATATGGATTGATGAGATCAAATAGGGTATCTCATCAAATTAAAATAAAATTTACAGCAAGAGGAATATAAAAGAACATCCCCCAACATTACAAAGAGGAGCTTAAAATAAGTGACATAAAGGAGAGTACTTAAAAAGAAAGTGAGAGGTTAGATCTCTTACGAAAATTCGGCAGCCTAACGGCGCCACTCAATACTTACAAAATGGATTGATGAGAGAGAATAGGGTCTCTCATCACATGAACATAAAAATTACAGTATGTGTAATATAAAATAACATCCCAATAAAATGATTATCTTTAGAGGGAATGACATAAAAGAGTGTACTTAAAAAGAAAGAGAGGAGTAAGATCCCTTACCTCGGGTCCAACTTGACTCGATCGTTATTTAATATCCTGAATAATAAACTTGAGTTAATTTCTACTTCCTTGAGAACCTTTTTCATGTTAATTATTCCTTTTATATCACTTATTACCATGTCATAAACATTATGTAATCATTTAAGTTAATAATATTTGTTTTGCCGATATTTGGTTCTTAAGTCGAAAGTGGACTTCTTACAATTACATGTTGTTCGTGTGGCCAAATGGTTATTATATCAAGAATTGTATTCATGATGTAGATATCATATATTTCATATATATCCAGTACATTCATGCATTTATAACATTACATAATCATTTAGAGGTAAGAAATCAAATGCACCGTTCATGGAGACGGTAAGCCGTACGAACGCATGAAAGCTACTTTCATTTCTATTTCGTATTTTATAGAATGGAATAATAATTATATAAAGGTATATTATAATTCCAGTATAATATCATATATAATATCATATTTCCATCCTTTATACGTCCCACATATGGTATTTAACGAATCAAATCACTTTGAGGGGGCGGTAGTCCGCACTTCCTTAAATGAAGATATCGCATTTACCCATAATGGAAACCATAAAGGTATGCCCAAAATGAAAAAAAATAAGCTTAAGGAAAACATAAACATATTATATATCATATATAAAAATAGTGACATCATAATGGCCACCTTTGAAGGTGTTAAATGAGTATTGAACAATCATCGTTTCGGGAGGCAGAATTTCGCCATCCACAGAAACCGTATGTTCTTTAACCATTTGATGTAGTTGTGTGAGAGTGTAGTTCGAGTAAATATTTTAACAACATACTAGTATATTTAAGATACTGGTGTTGTTACAAAAGAAGTAAATAAAAAGAGTTTAGGGGTTGGAGAAGCAAAATAAAACAAATGAACATGAGAGAATGAATTACCTTTAAAAGTGTAACTCCTTTTGATTTGAGACTAAAGGATTCCTTTGAAAGGATTCTGCCCAAAGGTAATCCTCTAGGATGAGGAGAGGGATTTGGATAGAGTAAATGGGCAGGTTTTGGCCGATCCAAAGGCTTGAGGAGTGTGTGAAATTAGGTAGAGGTGGGGGCCTTTTATAAGAGGAGAGGAGGGGCACTTTTGGAAATTAAGAAATATTACTTTATTTGAAAATGTGTTTCGGTTTTAAAAGGTCCCACATTGATATAATTCGTGGATAAGGTGATAAGGGTTCTAAATCCACACATCCAATAAGTTTTGGACATGTGTAGGTCATAGAGTTTACATTATCTTCTCATTTTATTTAAATCTTCAGATAATGATGTCATCGATGCATCATTATGATGTCATAAATAATTTAAATTATATAATGTCTAAAAATTATAAAAAAATTACTATGATTTAGGAAAGCTTTTTAGATTTCCAATGGATATTTATAATAAACAATCTGACTTGTATAACCGCACTTAAAAATTGTTTTAGTAACACATATCATGTTTGTGTCATTTTTACTTTTACATTAAATAAAAAGTTATTTATGTCATTTCCCAACCAAAGTGGCTCCATGGGGTCCCCAAGTTGACCCATGGCTTGTCATGGTCGTCCATTACACATCCAATGAGGTTAGGACATGTGTCAAGTTCATTTCATATTATTAAAACATTATTTTTACCTTAAACTACACTAATTACCTCTAATCGCGATTAAATACTTAATAAGTTACTATTCACCAAAAAATTATTTTTATCCCATTGAACCACATTTTACATCTTAATGAAAACCATGTATGTCAGAATTTTGAAATTCAAAACACAAAGATGGAAATATTTCATTTAAACGGGAAAATCAGTTTTTATAAGTACCACTTAGTGGTGTAACTATTCATCAAAAATTGATGTTTTTCAGAAAAATCCCAAAAAATCACCCTAAGCTATATTTGATATTCCAAATTCAAAAATGAAGTCTATTTTACAAAATTCAAAACATATAAGTCACATTAATTAATTTAATAATTAATTCCCACTGTCAGAGCAAATAGCGTGTTTTTATGAAACAATAAGTATCAAAAGATTGACACTGGTTTAAGTCTGATTTCAAAGTGAAATTAATTCCAACAACCACTGTTGGATTTAATGGTAAAAATATATTATAATTTAACTTTAAAACCAATTCAAAAGATAATCTAATCATATAAATAAATTAGATTAAAAATTGGTTTGGAATTAAAATACAACAGTTTACACTATTCATTAAAAAATGAACTTTATCGGAAAGATACCAAAAATTTACACAAAGTAAATTTTGTTGTCCCGATTCTTAATGAGAGTTTTATTTGGTCCAAAAGAATTTTTAAGAATGAAAAAACTATTTTTAATGATGGTTCAACATCAAAAAGTGTTAAGTGAACCTTTAGTGAAAACTAGTGCATATACGCCTAAAATTGAATTCTTTCCGTATTTTAAGCCTCTATCCTTTATTGGATAAATGTAAAAACATTTAAAAACATATATAATCATATTTTATTTATTTCTATCCATTCCCTCCATTACAATGGCTACATGTTAACTACCATTTAAAATAATATTATTTTATTATTAGAGTGCAACGTAAGATTCCCAAGAAACTCGTTGTTGCGTGTTGGGTACGCCATCGAGCATAGCGTCCCCTTTAAAGTCATATCAATATTTTATTCACAAATATGGATAAATATGAAAATGTAATATTCTTTATTTACCTGGGGTGTTACATCCTTCCACCCTTTTGGGAATTGCGTCCTTGCAATTTTTAAAATGGAGCTTGGAAACACCCTTTAAAGTCCCACATCGGAACAAGAGTCGGTAAAACAATCACTTTAAAATAAAGAAATATAAGCACAGAGGTCACCCGAGTTAACCCATACTAGGATTACAAGTATGAAAATATGGACATGGTGGAAAAAAACAAAGGGTCTTGTTCTGATGGAGAGTGATAGAAAACATGTTTAGGAGAAAGTTAACCACAAGAAAATCACAAACTTGTGATGGGTTAAACGGTATTCGATTCCCCAGTAGGAAAAGTTAATAGAAAACATTTTTGTTTTAAGTTACTTTTTATTGAGGAATTTATTCATAAGTAAACAAAATCACTTATCATGTTGACTTTCAACTTTTACTAGATTCCTTAATCAAACTCATATTTTTTTTCCAAAAGACGAGTATTTAGGGAGACTTGTTCGCATTAAGAGTACTATAATCAACTTCTAGAGAATCACCTAACACACAAAAGAGAACTATATACATCCCATGTCTTTAGGGTTTAACCAAAACCAAAACCAAAAAGGTTAGTACGAGGTCAGATAATCCAAAAAAGGATAACCCATTAAAAAGAAAATCCATGGTTAATCTCCAAAATTTGTCCAAAAAAACCCAAAGTTCAACGAGAACTATCTGATAAACAATTTGTCCTTAAAATTATTCAATGTAAACCAATATAAGAATGAAACCCAAATATTTGAAGGATTTAGTCACATAGTCTTCCAAGTTAAATCGTAACATTTATCTCCAAACAACATCAGTTGCTCCTAAAGTCTCGTATTGAAAAGTAATTAACCTAATCACATATCCTCTATGATAGGTTAATGATTTTCATAAATAACCCAAAATAAACTTACTATTAAAAAAAGGATCAGTTAAACTAACCAGGGACTTCACGGAGTCCAGTGGTAGGCGATAAATACCAGTTGTACTTTGATTGTGGGTTCGATTCCCGCATCTTTGTCCGACACGATGTGTAGTCACACGGTCTATGTGTTGTCCATTTTCCAAAACTATATAATTCTCAAATCATTCCCCAAAAAGGGATAAAATCATAAAAAATAACCATAACATAATTTAACCTCAATTTTATCTCATGGCATTCACTTCAATCATAAGATATAGTAACCCATAATTACCTCAAAAGTAAGGATCATATAAACCCAAATGGTTCTTTATAACTATGTCCACAAAAGAAAAGATAACTATTACTTGAATAAAATTTTCCTATATTAAACATCAGGGTTACACATAATATAAAAAGTCTTTAAATGTAACCCCATCATCAAAAGAGACTTACTACTCTTAAGAATTTCACCATAACTCTTGAAGCCCTTATATGTTGACATATTACTCATTCAATATTCTTCATGATCCATTATCCATTCCGTTCTAACTTATTCCGAAATACCTCTTTAATACAAACAAAATCATGAATCATATCCTAAGATTCCAAAATAGGAAAACAATAGTCATGAAATAGTACATACCTTTGATTGCTCATTGTCAGTTTCTTCATACTCAATTGGAATGGCATTAGGTATTGGTAAACGAATATTGGTACGCTCTTGGGGACCCCATTCACGAAACTTCTTCATAGGACATGTGTTTTCATAATGACCATGCACACCACATTTAAAACATTCAATTGATCCCTCAGAAAGAACTTCTTTCCCTTTCCTCGAGTCAACTAGATGCTTCATTTTTACATGGAAGGTTCTTGCATTATGACCTTAATTTCCACATCTATAGCATATTTCTGTCCCTTTGAAACATTTTCCTAGGTGTTTATTTCCACATCATTGACACATAGGTTTTTGAACACACTTACCTTTATGATTATTACCTGTACTTTCGTAGGGATTTGTTTCTTGCATATATGATGCCTTAGAGAAATCTCCAAGGTTTAGGTGGTCAATCATGACTCCAGACAGTTGGTTGAGGATAATCACAATAGTTCTCATTGCATCTCCCATATCATTCAGTTTCTTGCTCAAAAAACTGTCACAATTTCCTTCACATCCACTGTTACTTTGGTGCCTGCAAGATCCAGCCATTTACTAAAACCAAAAAAGTAAGTGTGAGTATATCAACAAAACCATCATGTACTAATGAGTAAGATAAACACTAAGATATACTTACTCATTCAATTTATCTAAAACTAGGACTCTTTCTAAAATCCTAACCATTATGGTAATGTCACTTATGCTTAAAGAATACCCTAACATCTAAAGTTATCTAAACCGACCTCTGATACCAACTATAAGGCCCCAGCCTTAAACCTTACTTAATCTTGAGTTATTACAGGATTACACATTGAGGATCTTTTCAGGTTTATAGTTTTAGAGAATTATATCATAAAACTTGCATTACATTCCACATATAAACAAAGTGGTTACATAAAGATAGTATTCTTCATTCCCATCAATGGGAACATATTTAAAATAAAACATGGATTCTTTCTTGACACTTCCTTGACACTATCATCATATCATGTACCCTTCCCTTGACCTGTGAAAATCATTTAAAAAAAACTTGGGATGAGCATAAAAAGCTCAGTAAGGGATATAAAAATATGGAAAGGAAACATGGGTACATATATACCTAAGGATGAGATCATACTTTACCCATAAAACATAGACACTTTAACATACCTCATAAAATCATGAACAAATAATAGAAATCATAAGACATAAAGGTAACTTGAGGCATTCATAACATTCTTACGTAGGGAGTAACCCTCTTGGTTACGTTTTGAATACCCATCAAAGTATTTTCCCTAAATCTCTTCGGAGAAACCTTAACATTTCACTCCTTCGCGTTACCCAATGCATTGGAGATCTATATCGGGCTCACCCGCCCTTAGTTTATCACGGAACCACCCGTTTTCATAACAAAGCCCAAGAACCATAACATAAATGTATCACATAAAACATGCATAAAGGAAACATAACATTTCCACATTTCAATAACAATATAACATTTTAGTATATTGAAATAATGAATCCATTCAAAAAGAAACCATTTCCAAAACCATTTAAAACATTTAATAAAGAGATTTTGAATCAAAGTGTCTCATACCACCTTGAAGATTTTAACATTTTAAACCATTAATATCCATATAAATAAATCCTTAAAAACATTTTGAAAACATGGATATTAATAAGAACAAATCATTAAAACATTTAAAGTGATATTTTGGTTAAAGGGTTTTTACCAAAATTAGAGACACTTGAATACAATAATTGAGGAATAAAATTTAATCAGAACTTTATAATATCATTAGAATAAATGGATTCATGATATAATATTCCAAAGGATAGTATATACACCATATAAGAGTGAATTGGTGAATAACAACAATGAAGTCTCAATAGAGAAGTAAAATGTGATGAAATCCCTTATAAAGAAGGTATCCTTAAATTAAGGATAAATCAATCTCAAAATTATGTGTGAAAAATATAAATACACCCAATATAATTGGATATTAAGTATAAAACAATAAAAGTTCATTCACACATATTCAAAGGATGACATATTCAATAACTACATGTTGAACCCAAAGAAATCGAAATTGGGTTAAAAAGTTCCCTTTGTAAAATTCGACAGCCTAACGGCGTCACTTCAAAAATTCAGAAAATGAGTTGATGAGAGATAAAAAGGGAATCTCATCACTTGGACATAAAATTTACATCAATAATGATATATGAGAACATATCCCAACATAACAATATGTAAATTAAAAGACCCAATAAAAGAAGTCTTTTAAAAAATAGGAGGGTGAAAGGTTCCCTTACTGACTTGGGTATCTTTCAAAACATACACCCCATGAATGAAGGACAATAGACCATTAATGTAAATAATCATAAACGAAATTATATTACACAAAGAATAGAATAATGGGCAGTACATACACCACTCAATGGAATTTTTGGCAAATGTAGCATAAATCTCACGGGAATAAAAGTGAGATGAAAAATCCCTTACGAAAACTCGGAAGCCTAACGACGACACATAAAACTTCCGAATATGGATTGATGAGATCAAATAGGGTATCTCATCACATTACAATAAAATTTACAGCAAGAGTAATATAAAATAACATCCCCCAACATTACAATGAGGTGCTTAAAAGAAGTGACATAAAGGAGAGTACTTAAAAAGAAAGAGAGAGGTTCGATCTCTTACGAAAATTCGGCAGCCTAACGGCACCACTCAAAACTTCCAAAATGGATTGATGAGAGAGAATAGGGTCTCCCATCACATGAACATAAAAATTACAGTATGTGTAATAAAAAATAACATCCCAATAAAAAGATGAGATTTAGAGGGAATGACATAAAAGAGTGTACTTAAAAAGAAAGAGAGGAGTAAGAACCCTTACCTCGGGTCCGACTTGACTCGACCGTTCTTTAATCTCCTGAATAATAAACTTGAGTTAATTTATACTTCCTTAAGAACCTTTTTCACGTTCATTATTCCTTTTATATCACTTATTACCATGTCATAAACATTATGTAATCATTTAAGTTAATAATATTTGTTTTGCCGATATTTGGTTCTAAAGTCGAAAGTGGACTTCTTACGATTACATGTTGTTCATGTGGCCAAATGTTTATTATATCCAGAATTTTATTCATGATGTAGATATCATATATGTCACATATATCCAGTACATTCATGCATTTATAACATTACATAATCATTTAGAGGTAAGAAATGAAATGCACCGTTCATGGAGACGGTAAGCCGTACGTACGCATGAATGCTACTTTCATTTCTATTTCGTGTTTTATAGAATGGAATAATAATGATATAAAGTTATATTATAATTCCAGTATAATATCATATATAATATAATACTTCCATCCTTTGTACATCCCACATATGGTATTTAACGAATCAGATCACTTTGAGGGGGTGGTAGTCCGCACTTCCTTAAATGAAGATATCACGTTTACCCATAATGGAAACCATAATGGTATGCCAAAAATGAAAAAAAAATAGAAGCTTAAGGAAAAAATAAACATATTATATATCATATATAAAAATAGTTACATCATAATGGCCACCTTTTAAGATGTTAAATGAGTATTGAACAATCATCGTTTCGGGAGGCAGAATTTCACCATCCACGGAAACCGTATGTTCTTTAAAAATTTGATGTATTTTTGTGAGAGTGTAGCTCGAATAAATCTTATAACAACATCCTAGTATATTGAATATACTGGTGTTGTTACAAAAGAAGTAAATAAAAAGATTTTAGGGGGTTGGAGAAGCAAAATAAATCAATTGAACATGATAGAATGAATTACCTTTAAAAGTGTAACCTCTTTTGATTTGAGCCTAAAGTCTTCCTTTGAAAGGATTATGCCCAAAGGGAATACCCTTGGACGAGGATAGGGATGTGGAGAGAGTAAATGGGCAGGGGTTGGCCGATCCAAAGGCTTGAGGAGTGTGTGAAATGAGGTAGAGGTGGGGGCCTTTTATAAGAGGAGAGGAGGGGAACTTTTGGAAAGTAAGAAATATTACTTTATTTGAAAATGTGTTTCGGTTTTAAAAGCTCCCACATTTATATAATTAGTGGATAAGGTGATAAGGTTTCTAAATCCACCCATCCAATAAGTTTTGGACATGTTTAGGTCATAGAGTTTACATTATCTTCTCATTTTATTTAAATCTTCAGATAATGATGACATCGATGCATCATTATGATGTCATAAATACTTTAATTTAGTTAATGTCTAAAAATTATAAAAAAATTACTATGATGTAGGAAATCTTTTTATATTTCCAATGTATATTTATAATAAACAATCTGACTTGTATAACCCCAATTAAAAATAGTTTTAGTAAAACATATCATGTTTGTGTCATTTTTACTTTTACATTAAATAAAAAGTTATTTATGTCATTTCCCAACCAAAGTGGCTCCATGGGGTCCACAAGTTGACCCATGTCTTTTATTGGTAGGCCATTACTCATCCAATGAGGTTAGGACATGTGTCAAGTTCATTTCATATTATTAAAACATTATTTTTACCTTAAACTACACTAATTACCTCTAATCGCGATTAAAAACTTAATAAGTTACTATTCACCAAAAAATTATTTTTATCTCATTGAACCACATTTTACTTCTTAATGAAAATCATGTATGTCATATTTTTGAAATTCAAAACAAAAAGATGGAAAAATTTCATTTAAACGGGAAAATCAGTTTTTATAAGTACCACTTAGTGGTGTCACTATTCATCAAAAATTGATGTTTTTTAGAAAAATCCCAAAAATTCACCCTAAGCTATATTTGATATTACGAATTCAAAAATGAAGTCTATTTTACAAAATTAAATACATATAAGTCACATTAATTAATTTAATAATTAATTCCCGCTGTCAGAGCAAATAGCGTGTTTTTATGAAACAATAAGTATCAAAAGATTGACACTAGTTTAAGTCTGATTTCAAAGTGAAATTAATTCCAACAACCACTATTGGATTTAATGTTAAAATATATTCTAATTTAACTTTAAAACCAATTCAAAAGATTATCTAATCATATAAATCAATTAGATTAAAAAGAGGTTTTGAATTAAAATACAACATTTTACACTATTCATTAAAAAAATGAACTTTATCGGAAAGATACCAAAAATTTACACAAAGTAAATTTTGATGTCCCGATTCTTAATAAGAGTTTTATTTGGTCCAAAAGAATTTTTAAGAATGAACAAAACTATATTTAATGATGGTTCAACATCAAAAAGTGGTAAGTGAACCTTTAGTGAAAACTAGGGCATATACGCCAAAAATTGAATTCTTTCCATATTTTGAGCCTCTATCCTTTATTGGATAAATGTAAAAACATTTAAAAACATATATAATCATATTTTAGTTATTTCTATCCATTCCCGCCATTACAATGGCTACATGATAACTACCATTTAAAATAATATTATTTTATTATTAGAGTGCAACATAAGATTCCCAAGAAACTCGTTGTTGTGTGTTGGGTACGCCATCGAGCATAGCGTTACCTTTAAATTCATATCAATATTTTATTCACAAATATGGATAAATATGAAAATGTCATATTCTTTATTTACCTGGGGTGTTACAACAATAGTCCATACGTAACCATGAACACTATTTCAATTTTCATGATAGATGAAATTAATGAATTGGAATCAATATATTGAAATTATTTTATAATTATTATATCCAATATATCACTAATATTCATTAAAATCTCCTTAATTTCCTTCCATTAAATGGGTTACTGAAAAATGAATATCATCACTTCGCGAGGCAGTAGTCAGTCACAAACACGTACAATGTAATCATATAACCCGTGGAATGGGAAGTAAGAAGGTATTTTTGATATCATGATTAATGGATTATAAATATATTACAAATATATTATATATTTATCTAATCCATCCTCATTACTATTAAATTTAAATACAATGGAAGAAAACATCACATCGATTCGGGAGGTTGTTTTCCTCTACAAACAAGTGCGACGTTATTATTTTCCATCAAGTTCTGTGGTAAAACTATATATGTAGTACTAGTAATATAAGAATATAATAACCTCAAAAATATCATATATAAACATTAAAAGAATATTTTTATCCATATTTTATAGGTGGTAATGATAATTAATAACATTGTTTTTCAAAACTACAGTCTTACGTACACATGAATGATGAGTTTGCATAAAATTACATAAAAGAGGGGAAGGATTAATGTTATTCCATAATAAAAATAAAATAAATTTATATTTAATATATTTATGTAATAATATAATAATTTTATTATAATTTAAGGTGTTGGAGGATTAAATAAAATTAATCACATGGTAAGGGATGTTACCTCAACATTAGAAAACTTCAATTGGTTTGAACCAAAAGGAATATTAGTATATATTTAGGAAAAAATATGTTATATAGGTTAAGTGCAAGGAATAATTGAGGTTATTTGCGTATATATTTTTTTATCCAATTCATATTTGTAGTGTAAAAATGGGAGGAGGGGTGGCCTTTTATAAGTGGGGTGAGTGGTACACTTGTAATATTTGACAATAAAAAGGTGTACCATTGTTATTTAAATGAATAATGGAACAAAAATGGACAATTATCTAACCATTGAGTTTATAAAGCAAAAATATAGAAATAAAATGAGGTTTTATAAAGTGTAGGTTATTTTACCCTTACATGTTTAGTCTCACCCCAATTTGGCCTCATTATAAAATATAAATTTGGATTATTTAAAAATTTTAGCTCATTATTATAAATTCAATTCATATTATCTAAAGTACTAAATTAATGATAAATCTTGAAAACATGATGAAAAAGCAGTTTTCCAAAAATAATGGTTCCAAAAGATTACAAATTGTTTTAATTAAAATATGATTTTTTGTACTATTTACATTGGAATAATTTGGATTCGTAGATATATAATTCAATTAATCAAACTTTTATACCCATTTCAAAATAATTATAATTTTTTTAATTAATTTATATGAAAAAAAAATTATTATAAAAATTAGAACTATTCACTATCCGTTGAAAAATTTACAATTTCAGGAAATTATCAATATTTAAGTCCAAAATAATTTTGACATGATGATTATAAAATTTATCATTAATTTATAAAAATAATGATTTAAAATTTCCATGAATTTTTTTTAATATAAGTGTGCAAAATGTGAAAAATGTGCATTTTGAGAAAAATAAAGTTCTTTAGAATATAATTGGATTTCTTCTTATCATGGGGATAGAAACATTTTTACAAATATTTAATAATTTAATTGAATATATATTATAAAACATTCATTAAAAACCTTAAAAGATGTTAATTTTTTTATTAAGGTAATAAATGATTGTGTGTATAAAAAAGATTTTTCTGAAAGAGATATAATTTATTTTCAAATAGTTTTTATTTTGATTATTTATTAATTAGTTACCAAATAATTAATTTTATATTCATGTTTATGAAATTTATTTTCTTAATTTTGTTAATATTATTCAAACCATCTTTTACAACAGCATGGGGATAACTATCACTCTACAACCTTGAGTTTTTATGAACATTTATTTTAATAAATTTATTTTCATTGATGTGGATCATTTATTAATACATTAATTCAAATATTCTTTATAAAATACACCATGATAATCTTGTTCTACATGAAACAATAACTTGGTATGTGTAACACGCAAAACCATGTTTCTACGAATCATCATTTTATTACTATAATTATATAAATGAGATAGTCATAAAAAATCATTAAACATATAATATTAACATTAATAACTAATTTTTAAACATTATTTATCATGTTTTGTTATAGTTAAATAATATTGATAATAATGCAAATAATTTTTAGTAACGTATTATAATGGTTGGAAATAAAAATTTCCAAAAAGAACTTATTTTATGTCCTATAGTGAGAAATAATAAAATTAATTTTTGAATATTTTGGAAATTTAAATTTATAAAATAACCATAACATATGAATTTATATTATTAAAATTATCTATGGATTAATTTTTATGTTTTTATTCTGGAAAAAACATTTTTGATGAATAGTAAAAAATAGTAAATTTTAATTCAAAACTAATTTTTCATTTAAGTTATTTGTATAGATAAATTATATTATATTACATATACAATTTCTAATGATATTAGTTGTAAAACAATTAATCCAATTTATGAAATTTGAACAAATTTGACATTGAAAATGGATATCAAAACAATTTAATATTTTTAGCATTTTTTTCTAAAAAACCCCTCTATCGTGACACGTCTATATGATTTTTGATACAATTTATTTCATTAAATAATTTTTTAGAATTTTCAATAATTTATTACATAATTTTTAAAAGTATAATTTATAATATATAATAATTTGAACTTATTTTTTGGAAAACTAATTGGTGAATGTGATTAAAATTAATTACAATGAATAAGATAAAAATATATTTATAACTGACTAAACCTTAATCTTAAGTCTAAAAATTAATAATAGCCTTCTAAAAAATCCATATGGTGTTAATATTGAAACCCTATTAACAATTTCACTAGATTGGTGCCATTATTGGAGCCACATTTCATAGATAAAACATAGCTGAAATGCCCTTTTTGAAATTTAAATGATTGACACACCTCCTCCCTTATAAAATCCACTCACCCCCCCCCCCACATATTCACACTTACCAGGCCCGTTGAATCCTAAAAAAATATCTAAATATCCTAAAAATATCCATAAATTCATCCTATAATTATAAATTTGGGCACAAATCCATCCAAGGAAGACCATTGGTGAAAACCGAAACGCGTTACCCAAAGAAGAGGTAACATCCTTCTGCAAGCTCTTTTTTTTGTTTTCATTCTCCACTAACTAAAATATTCTTTCTCATTACATATATAATAATATAATTAATATAAATTTGAATATAGGTTTTTATTATAATATTTATAAATACACATACACAAACTTCCATCTAATGGGAAATGAACTTAATGTTCTTGTGAACATCGACCTATCGCCTCACGAAATGATGTTGTTAATATTTTCCTTTACAACATCCCATAGATTGGTAATTTGATACAAAAAATATTTTTATATGATATATATGATATATAGGATAATTATGAAGTATTTATTGTTTTGTAATTATTATATAACACATACCATCATACTTTCCATTTTGGGTAAATACGACAGTTTCGTTTGGCAATGTGTGTACTACCACCTCTATAATCTGATTTTATTCATTCACACGAAACATGGAATATATGAAACCTGGGTATAGTAAAATAATACGATATATATTACATTGTAAATATAAATTTATAAGTATATATATGTGTGTCATTTACAATCTTAATTTCAATATGATAATAAAACAAAAACAGTGTTCTTGCATGCATTTGGTCTATCATCTCCATGAATGGTGTATTCTATTTCGTTTTTATATATTTGATAGATTATTTTAAATAAATATGTATTGAATATATATGAAATAAATATTGTGTTTTAATTAATATAATTATGATGAAGAATAATATAACTAATTAGGACACATACTAAAAAGAAATTAGATATTACACAAAACATGACTTTTACATATATGTATCAATAAAAAGGTAATATAAATCATTATATAGTATTATATATAAGAATGTGATTATGTGTTATATTTAGAATAATAATTTATTTGTTAGACATGAGTTTTTAATGAGCACAATGAGAGTCAATACATTAGGTATGGGAATTTATAATCCCACTTTTATTTCTGTGAGATTTATGCCTCATTTAGTACTCACTTATTTTTTTGGTGTATATACTGACCATGAATATATTCTATTATTATTATAATTAATTATATGAGTTTTCACATATCCATTTTATGATCTCTATTTCATGGGATTTATGTTTCCAAAGATACCAAATTTGTAAACCAGTTTGTCTCAATATTCATTCATTGAGACACATTCCCTAAATTTCAAAAACAAACGTTTTGAAAAATGTTCTCAAAAAAGTTTTTAAAGGTTATATTTTAATATAATTTTCAATTAAAAATGATTTAAATTTTTTGTATGGTCTTAAAATAATCCTTTTTGTTTTTTTACAAATTTGTTTTCAAATAATTGGTTCTCAAAACATTTTCATAGTTTCATTAAATCATTTCCAAGTGTTTTAAATGTAATGGTTTTCAAAAAAAAATTCAATATTTCATTATAAATTTTCAATGTTATTTCAATGATATGTTTTTCAAAATGTTTTCAATATGTCATTATATTTTTTCAATGTGATCTAAATGATTTTTTATAAATTCTTTTCATGATTTATTTCTATGTTTCTGTGTTTATTTTCATATAAAAGTGGTTTTTAAAAGGGTTTATGATTTAAAAATAATTATTCACGGATGAAATGATAATTTCATAAGTATATATTTTTAAAATATATTTAAAAATTATTTTCCATCTAATATCACATCTGTTGGTTTTAGTCACTTTATTATGTGGAAATGATCCAATGATTCAATTAATATTTTCTCTCTTAATGGTTTAGGTTTTATTGGATAATTATTATTAAACCTGTTCATCATTCACAAGTAACCTATGATTTAAACCCATTTATCTTACATGGGATATATTTTTATGAAACCCAATTCTTCTCACATGTTATGCATATGATTAAATATATTTTAAACCAATGTTCATTCCAATGGTTTGGATATGATAAAATGTTTATTATACCCATTTAATTTCATGGGTTACGATATGATTATTTATTTTATTATGGAAAAATTGTGTATGATATTAATAAATAGATGCATGGGACCAATTTATCCCTCTAATAAATTGGGTAATGATTTGTATATCAATAGATAATTATGGTATTCAAGTGGACGGGAATTATACAAAATGTAATATGGGAAAACCTAGTCTAATATGGGAATATCGCGAAACCTGATCCACTATGTGATGATTGGGAAACATGATCCCTTACAAAGAAAGGAATGAAACTAGATATGGTGGTGTGTCCTGACCAACAGATGTAGTCTCAATGAAGATCTTTGATAATTTTTATAAATGTGTGTGGATTCAATAAGGGTTTCCTTATGAATTTTTCATTCCTTCTTGTTTTGAAAATCACAAACAACCTATAGCTAATCAAATATATGTGTTACTTCTATAAAGAAAATTGTTTTCCTTAAGCAAATTTACCCTAACCTATTTTTTCATATACATATCAATATTTTTCGTTATGTACAAAAAATGGATTCATACACAAAACCCCGGAATGAAATAATGTCAAGAATTGGAGCATTCTATTTTTAGGATCCGAATTCTGGATACGAACTTTTACTAGTTCGACTCTGAACTCATATGATGTTTGACTCTGAACATTTAATTGTTCGACTCCGAACTCTTATGATGTTCGACTCTGAACATTTACTAGTTTGACTCCGTACTATTATGATGTTAAACTATGAACGTTAATGAGATAGACTCCGAAATTTATAAGTTCGACCCCGTACTTTTACTAGTTCGACTTCGAACACCTATGATGTTCGACTCCAAACATTACAGAGTTCGACTCCAATCCTTTTATAAATTCGAATCCGAACATTATATGTTCAGATTCTGAATCCTGATGAAACCAGTCTCTGAATTTCCTTATAAATTCAAACTCTGTATTTCCACAGAATTTAGGTTCTGAATTCCTAAAACAGAATCTGAATATCCTTTTTATTATAGACTCTGAATTCCATTTTGGTTAGACTCTGAACTATTATTTGATTACATTTTTAATTCTAGTTTTTCTTATGCTTACACTCATTTTATTATAAAATTATGTCATCTATTCTGTTTCTAACTAACCATTGGTTGAGTTACACGTGTACATGTCCCTCCAAAATTTAAGGAAAATATGACCGTAGGAGGAGGGATCAGACCGTTCAAACCAAGCCTATAAATAGGAGCTCATTTGAAAGAGCACATAACAATTGGTAATAAGTTGATCACTCTATAGACCACACATTGTTAAGGTGATTTCTAGAGTTAGAATCTTTTCATGATTTGTGCATACCGAACTGCTCGTTCAGATTGATTCGTGTGACTTCGAATGTTGGTGATTACATTTGAGGGTTTCCGAGGATAGTAATATAGAGGTGCAGACTTCCTTGATGTTCAAGATCTTCCTTATTGAGGAAGATAGAGGTTCCAACTACCTTGAAATTGATGTCTTGTAGGGATATCAAGTCAGATACACCGATAGTCGTATTGAGGGATTACCCTGGTGTGGGTAAGACAGACTTTTTTGAAAGTATAAATCAAGGGACCTTTATCCAAGGTTGTTGGATACCCTTCTCTTTGGGTTAAAAGTGTTATTGTTTGTTACTTGTATTTGTACTACTTTTTTTTTCTGCTTCATATTTTATTGTAAGGAAAGTATAATCTTCTTATATTTCATTACACTTGTACTCTGATTCATTTAGATTCTATATGCTTTAAGGTAGAATATCATATTGTAAACTTTGGATAAGTTTCAATTTCGAGATCCATATTTCTGGAACCATTTTCCGGAATCACTTTCCAGATTTAATCAAGTGCATAGAACTAGATGTTTGTAACGTCATACCTTGTTCCAATTCTCCAATTGGTGTTAGAGGTGTTGTGAATATTCTTAGTTTATCTTTTTTAAACTTAGATCATTCCTTTCTTAAGGAAATTTTTTAAAGTGTACAATTCACCCCCTATCTTGTATATTGAGAATCTAGATCATTATTTCGATCCTAAAATTGGTATTAGAGAAGGTATCTGAAATACATATACTCACATATAATTTTTTCTTGCTCACTTTTTCATTGTTCTTAATCCTTGCTTAGAAAGATAGTTTTGTTCCAAACATTTTCATTTCGAACTTGTTCATTCCGAACGTTTTCATTCAGAACTTGTTCACTCTGAAAATTTTGATTATCAACTTTTCCTACAAACATGTTTGGTTTCCAATGTTTTTCATAGAGATGGAAGGTTTAAATGTTGTTTTGATAGACAATCTTAATCCTACAAGACCACAAATTTTTGATGGAAATGATTTTGAATACTGGAGAGATCGAATGAAGACTTTCGTTATCAATACCAGAGTATATAACTTTTTTCTTGTTACCGGAGGTTATAAAATTACTGATAAGGAAGTAAGTGATTTCACAATCCAAGAGTAGCATGATTATCAATTAAAGTACAAGGTACGCAATACTCTACTATGTTCAATGACTAGGAACATATATAGCCAAATTTGTTCATGTGAAACAGCTAACTGTATATGGAAGAAACTTGAAGTAACAAATTTTAGTACATCCAATGTGATAGAGACAATAAGAGCTATGTTGAGAGCTGAGTATCATGGTTTCAATTTTCCATATGGTGAACCCATTTGCAAAGATCAACAGAGGTTTATGACAATCGTAAACAGTCTACAATCTATAGGAGAGAGAGGTCTGGATGATGAAGCTCTTGTGGATATAATAATTGATATTATACCCAATGAGTGGGAATAAAAGAGGACATCTATTGATAAAAATAGGAAGGTCACTCAAATTTCCATAGATGAACTATTTGGAACTCTTCTCCAACACGAAACAAGAATGAAGAGAGATGCTGACAACGTCAAGAAGAAAAATGGAAATGGTACTGTTGCTTTTACAACAACATCGAATCATTTGAAAGATAAGACTCCTTAGAGAGTAACTACATCCAAGTCTAAGAATGTTATTATCCAATCAGAATCTCGTGATAGTGAAGTCTCAGAGAATGAGTTAGCAAATCATGCTCAAAGGATGAACAAGATAGCTGGTCAGAGAAATTTCCAATCAATGTATAAGAAAAAGGAAAGGAATCATATGAAAGATGGAGAAGTTACATGTTATGAATACAAGAGAGATGGACATAATAGACCATATTTCCCTTTGCTCAAAATGAAAGAAGGAAATGAGATATATTCTAAAAGGAACAGAAAGTAGTATTATAAAGCCAATGCTTAGAATGTTCTGAAAGCTAATGACACCTGGAGTTCCAGTAGTGGTGACTCTTTAGATGAATATTCTGATTATGAATCTTCAGGAAAAAAGAATCTTGGTCTTATAGCTAGACTACCTATTAATAATCATTGCTTCATGGGTAAGGAATACAACACTGAATCATTGACCAATGTTTCTTTAAATTCTAATGACAGTAAATATTATAACTCTTTGGATGAAGATTCCTGTTATGATGAAGAAAATACTTTACCTACCTATGAAAAAGTTTCTAGGTTTGCTGAACTTCTTGAGATTGAGAATTCTAAACTCAATAAAAATATTGACAAGGATAACTCTAGGAATACTTTTGTCACAAAATAAATATCAGATCATTCTAAGGATCTTGATAGGAAAAATACTTATTTTATAAGTATTTCAAAAAATCTTGAGGAGGTAAATTTAGAGAAGAATAAACCTTCTAATGATCTAGAAAAAGTAATTTCTAAGAAAAGTGTTTTTGAGCCTAGATCTATTTCCAAACCTAATGATTTTGAAGGTAAAAAATTGCTTATAAAACTCAAGTCCGAAATGTTTTCCTTAATGAAGTGTTTGTCAAACTTTACTCATGGTAAAGAAAACTTTTATAAGATTTACTCACAAATACAACCATTAAGAAACACATCTGGATTTTGTTATACCCATGAAAACCTAACTTTTAGTAACAACTACATTGTTACTCAAAGTGCCCCATTTTGTTCCAAGTGTCAATGTAGTGGTCCATAGGCAAAGAATTAATCTTTAAACAAAAACCAATCTCTAGGTTTTCATAAGGCTTATTTCTCTAAGAAGATGTGGGTTCTAAAAATTTTATTATCTGAAAATCTCGGATCCAAAAAATCTTGGATTCCGAAAGTCTAATTCTTTGCATATTTTCAGGAAGATAAAGGAAGTACCGACAACAATACATGGTACATGGAGTGTGGATGTTCTCGGCACATGACTAGTAACAAAATCTTTTTTGAAAAGATTATCAAGAAGAAAAGAGGAAAGGAAACTTTCATAGATAATGCTCAGGGAGAAATTATTGGTATAGGTAAAATTGTTCTTCTTGGAAAAACCTTAATTTCATAAGTTTTTTTTGTTAAGGGTCTTAAGAACAACCTCATTTTCATAAGTCAATTATGTGATGAAGGTTACCTTGTGAATTTTAGGAATGATAAGTGCTTAGTACACAATTCCAAGGAAGAGTTTATTCTCTCTTCCAATAGGCAAGAGAATGTTTACACATTGAACATAGAAGACCTTAGGAAACAATATTAACCTTGTCTATGTGCATTGGAAGATCATTCTTGGTTATGGCGTAGAAGATTAGGTCACTGTAACCTTAAGAACTTATGAAAACTATCTAAGAAGAAAATAGTTAAGGATATACCAGAGCATAGATTCAATTCTTCTAAAGTTTGTGATCCTTGTCAATATGGAAAGCAACATAAATCTAGTTTTAAATCAATCAGTGATGTCTCAACAACTGATGCATTACAGTTGGTGCACATCGATATTTTTTGTCCAACAAAATCTGGAAGAATTGGAGGGAAATACTATGTGTTTTGTTCTAGTTGATGATTACACTAGGTTTATATGGGTCTATTTTCTAGCAAATAAGTCTGAAGAATTTTTATATTTCAAATGTTTTAGAGCCCAAGTTAAAAATGAGAAAAAAAATCCACTTAAAACTATTCATAGTGATCATGGAGGAGAATTTCAAAATTATGAATTTGAAACTTTTTGTTGTAGAGAAGGTATTACTCACAACTTTTCAGCACCTAGAACTCCCAAAAAAATGGTGTAGTTGAAAGAAGAAAGAGAATTCTTCAAGAGATAACTAGAACCATGTTGAGTGAATATTCTATAGCTAGACATTTTTGGGCTGAAGCTATAAGTACTGCTTGTTATTCTATAAATCATGTTTTGATTAGACCTTTTCATAATAAAACTCATTATGAGTTATGGAATGGTAGAAAACCTAGACTTTCCTACTTCATGGTTTTTTGTTGCAAGGTATTCATCTTGAATACTAAAGACAATCTACACAAATTTGCACCTAAATCTGATGAAGAAATTTTCTTAGTCTACTCCACAACTTCTAAGGCTTATAGAGTTTTCAATAAAAACACTTATACTATTGAGGAAACAGTGCATGTAAAATTTGATGAATCTGATCCTTCTGTTTTTAAACCATCCCAACCTACATCTTCAGATGTGTTTTCCAAAAATGATTATCAACCTTTGTTAGAATATTCTTCTAATAAGGAAAATTTTCAAAGAAGATATTTCTGAAACATTTACCCCAGAAGACATTCTACGCTATGTTGATGAATAGGTTTTACAAAACCCAAACCAGGTATTCCTTAAAAATCATCCCAGTGATAGTATAATTGGTGATGTAAATCAACCTGTAATGACTAAAAGTTATTTGAGAAATGAAATAGAATATCATGCATTTCTTTCCCAATTAGAACCAAAAATCACTGATGATGCTTTAGGTGAGGAAGACTGGATCAAATCCATGCATGATGAACTAAATGAAATTGAAATGAATAAAGTCTAGACCTTGGTTGAAAGACCC
The DNA here is from genome assembly GCA_963277665.1 of Viscum album. NCBI lineage: Eukaryota > Viridiplantae > Streptophyta > Magnoliopsida > Santalales > Viscaceae > Viscum > Viscum album. The sequence goes on from OY728151.1 coordinate 383,004,156, forward strand.
AAGGAAACTTCTGTTATTGGAGTAAAGTGGGTCTTCAGAAACAAGTGTGATGAAAATGGAGTCATTATAAGAAACAACGCTAGACTAGTTGTTAAAGGCTATAATCATCATAAGGGAATAGACTATGAAGAAACCTAGGCTCTAGTAGCTAGACTTGAATCTATTCATATCTTACTTTCCTTTGCAACATTCTTCAATTTTAATGTTTTTTAAATGGATGTAAAATGTGCTTTTCTTAAAGGTTATGTTCATGAGGATGTTTTTGTTGAACAACCTCCTGGATTTGAAGATACAAAGCATAGTGATCAAGTTTTTAGACTTACTAAAGCTTTTTATGGCCTTAAACAAGCCCCACAATCCTGGTATGACAGACTAACTAGATTTTTTCTTCAAAATTACAATGTTAACGGAAATGTAGATCCGACCCTTTTTATAAAGAAATATAAGGAAAATGTTTTGATTGTTCAAATTTATGTTGATGACATCATATTTGGTTTAACTCAGAAAACTTTGACTAATTCTTTTGAAAGTCTAATGAAATCTGAGTATGAAATGAGTATGATGGGTGAGTTAACATTTTTACTTGGTTTTCAAATTTATCAAAAACTAGAAGGAACCTATATATCCCAACATTAGTATATTAAGGATCTTCTTAAAAAGTATGGATATGAAAATACTAAGAGTATAAGAACTCCTATCAGTACCTCCAACTCTTTAGATCTTGATGAAGCTGGGAAACTAGTAGATCCAATATCTTTTAGAGGTATGATATGAAGTCTACTTTACTTAATAGCTAGTCGACCTGAATTAATGTTTTCAGTAAGTTTATGTGCAAGATATCAATCAATTACTAAGGAATCTCACTTAAAGCAAGTGAAAAGAATTTTTCTCTACATAAAGGGAACCATGGATCTAGGATTATTTTATACTTCTAGAAATGATTTTGTTTTAAGAAGTAATTCGGATCCTGACTTTGGTGGTTGTAGAATAGATAGAAAGAGTACATCCGGAACATGTCATTTCTTAGAAGATTCATTAATTTCTTGGTCATGCAAGAAGAAACACTCAGTAGCACTCTCCACTGCTAAAGAGGAATATGTAGCAGGTGGAAGTTGTTGTGCTCAAGTGTTCTAGAGGAAACACACACACACAGATTATGGCTTGAGTTTTACTAAGACTTGAATATTGTTTGATAACACAAGTACCATTTCCCTTAGTAAAAACCATGCACATCACACACATGCAAAGCACATAGATATTAAGAATCACTTTCTTAGGGATCACACAGTTAAAAGAGATATAATTCTTCAGTTTATCAGAATGCAATATCAACTTGCTGATATTTTCACAAAATCATTACCCTCCGATAGATTTGAATACATTAAAGAGAAGTTAGGAATTATAATAGTGTGGTAATCCTTCTTCTTTAACTTATTGTTGAACAATTCTCCGTATAGTAATAAACTCTTTTTCATAGGGGGAGTACATTTGCGTGTTAGTTTAACCAAATTATTTCGTTGACAGATATGTTCTTAAACTATTGTAACTAATTTTTTTTTGGAACTTTTGGGAATGACAAATTTCAGAATGGAAATTTTTGGAATGGAAATTCTCATAATGGAAATTTTCGAAATGGAAATTCTCGGAATGGAAATTCTCGGAATGGAGATTTGCGTACTGAAACTTTCGTATTAATAATTTTCGTAATAAAATTTCCGTAATGATAATTTGCATAATAAACTTTCCGTAATGAGAATTTTTGTAATAAACTTTCTGTAATGAGAATTTTTGTAATAAACATTCCATAATGATAACTTTCAAACTTTCCGTAATGAGAATTTTTATAATGAGCTTTTCGTAATGATGTTTTCGTAATGAACTTTCGTAATGAGGATTTTTTGTAATGAGTTTTTATGAGTTTTTTTCAAGAAGAATATTACAAATTACGAAAAATCTTTCTAGCCAATCCGAAAGGTATGATTTCCTTACTTAAATTTTCTTAGTTATATTTTTTTTTTGGTATTTTCCTATTAGTTTTAAAATTATTCGGATTCTGGTTTACCTTAAAACCGAATGTTTTTTTTTAAACCTCAAAATATCAGAGTCAAGTTCTCCTTGCAAGAATGTTCTCAACCATTAGATTAGATGAGAAGGACATTCAACTGTTATATGGTTTCTATAAGACCAAAGGTCACCTCCTTCGCCTATATAAAGGGGACCCTTATAGTCATCCCACATTGGTTTTACAAGCTCTCACGTCTCGAAGCCCTGCATCACTTCTTAAGGACTGTTTCGATCTTTGTCAATGCCATTCCTAATCTTCTATAACTATCCACTCTGAATTTCTGTTGAAGCTACATCTCAAGATATGTCAACTACAAAACCAATATCAAAGTGGTTAGTATTTAGGGAAAGGTTAGTGAATCCATATTTCTACATGTTTAATTCTCTTATAACCAAGAATATCAGATTGAATGGCTGGGAAGATATTTTCTTGTATAATTTAGAGAAACAAGATTCTGTTTATACAGATTTACTGGTTGATTTCTATGAGTCTGTTTCTTTCCAGTAGGATTATGGAAGAGATTTATTCTCCTTTAAGTCTTATGGTAAGACATACAAGTTATCCTACACTAAGGCTGTAAGTTTGGTGGGTTTACCTTAGAAGGGGAAGCTGAATTTTGATCTCATAAGCATCTAGATGAGTAAGGAAGTTTCAACAAGGTAAAGGCATTTAAATGTATTGGACATACAGATACCAAGATAGCTAAGATTGCTCAGCTCACTCCGAATAATTAGATTCTACAGTTGTGGGTATAGGGTTTTCTCTTACTGAGAAGAGGTGACAAGGATAATCTGAAGAAGAGTGACATCTATGTCCTAGATTTCCTTGTAAATCTAAGGAAGATAAATTTGATGAGGCATGTCTTGATTACGATTAAGAATATAAAAGAAGGGAACATGAGATCCCAAATCGTTATGTACCATGCTTTACTATCAAAGCTGATAGTTAGGTGCTTAGAGTATTTCAAAGTTGCATGCAAGTCAAAAGTTCGGATTTTTAAGCTTATGCTGGTTTGTGATTATACATTGAAGAGGATGAAGATGGGTTTTTCTAGTGAATCTGGAGAATTCAATCCTTTATCTATGGAAGAGGTTGAGGCAGCTCAGAAATATTCACAAACTCCGTAACCATCTAAAAATGCATGGAAGAAATGAAAGCATAAAGAAGTGGATACTGAAGATGTAACTCTCAAATCTAAGGAAACTCAGTCTGCTCCCCCCAATCCAAAGAAGCAGAAAACATATAAAGATGAAGTGGAAACCATGTGGAGGGAAGAAAAAGAGAAGACAAAGAAGGGGATCCATAGTTCAGATTGGACCATCAGAGGCTAAGGCCTTAAAAGAGAGAGCTATAGATGAATTAGAAATGAAGGCAAAAGAAAAGAAGTTGAAAAAGAAGTTTTCTGAAGATGAAGTGGTGCAATCTCTGTTAAGAGATACTGAAATAACTTCTAAACAAATTCCCATGCCGGAATCTTTCGATGTCCTACCATCTTTAACAAAGAATCCAGGAAAGAACTATGTCACTCCAGAAAAATCCAAGGGTAAAGAGGTAGCTGATGAAGTAGAAAAACAAGCTGGTGAAAAAGTAGAAGAAGAGGTTGTTGAAGAAGAAGAAGAAGGAAGTGATGATCTTGATGATATGATCAAACAAGTAGAAGAGTATAATGAAAGGGCTGAGTCCGCCAAATTACCCACTCTGAAAAAGGTAGTTGAGAAAAAAAGTTTGATGGATGATGATAATCAAGAGGAAGACAATGAAAATGTTTTGTATGACGATGAAGAATCTTATAAGAAGAATTTTTTTGAATAAGGGGCAGAAAAGGAAAAACCAGATGAAGACATCATTGTACAATTATTAGAAAGTGAGCAGGAATCTCCAGATGAACAACCCATTCTGAAAGCTGACAAGGGGAAGAAAGTTCTCCTGGAGACAACTTTAAAATATGTCATCAGGAAGAAAGAGGTTGGTGGTACCTCTATAAGAATGCTAGTGCTGGTTGAGGAAGAGATATCTCCAAGAATGTTATCTGATTGGAATTCATCTGCTCATGGTCATGATTTTGGGGTTGAATCTCATAAGAAGTTGGTGGACACCATTCCTATATTTCCCACTATTGACTCCAGATGCTAGATGCTACAACACAGTTTGAATCAGAAATCAAAATTCTTATCCATGGTGATGGATAACTGTGTGAAGATTGTGGCCGGCCATAAAAATTTCCTTATAAACTATGATGTTCACATGAAGTCTTGCTGAAAAATCACTTTATCGTCTAAGAAAGTTGAAGATGACATTTCTGACTTTGATCATTTTCAGAATGAGGTTAAAGATTCCTTTGAAACCGAGGATGCAAAGATTAAAAATCATTAAGATGTGCTGATTATTGAGAAATGTTTTCAGAATCAACATGTCAGAGATCTGAATGGGAAGCATAACTCCATAGCTCAGAACTGGAAGGGGGAAAGAGTCTTCCAGATTGAGTTTGAAGACAAGCTGGAAAAGCAAGAGGACTTAATAAAAATGAAGGAAGAGGCCTTGAAGTCTCAGGCTGAAGCGTTGAAAATTCAAGATAAAAGGGTAAAATCCTTGGAGAGGTAAGCTGAGGAAGACCAAAGAGACTTGAAGAATCTCAAAACCTTGTTGAAGAGGCTGATCCCAAAGGAAAATGAAGAAAAATAACCTCACTCCGATCGTTTGTTGAATTTGTCTTTCTTTGTAAAAAATATTATCAACTCTAATGAAAATTTAGTTGGTTGTATCTTGTTATGTACTAATGTTTCGAGTACTTTATTTTTTTCCATTCCCTTCAATACTTTTTGAAAACCACAAACAGGGAGAAGGAAAGAGAACTACTCCTAAGGAGGAAAAGGAAAAAGAACCACTAAAAAGAGTAGAAGGAAAATTTTAAAATGAAGAAGAAAAATTTCTAGGTGAATATATTATTAATGTAAGGGGGAGTTTCTCACTAAAATGTTTTTCATTCCCTTGATAATGAAAACTCCACTCCGGAAAATAAGAATACAATTCTTTGAGTTTCAATGCCTAAGGGGGAGTTTGTTGTATTCACTATAATCATGAACAAAGGGAGATATGTTTTATTTTCAATGTCTAATGAAATTTTTAAAGGAACTTATTTTCTTTTTCATAATGATGTTTGTGCTTTCCAAAAAGAGGGAGATTGTTGAGTCAATAAGGTTTTCCTTATTACTTTTTCATTCCTTCTTGTTTTGAAAATCACAAACACCCTATACCTAAGAAAATCAATGTTTTACTTCTATATGGAAAATTATGTTCCTTAAGGAAATTTACCATAACCTAGTTTTTATTATACATATCAATATTTTTCCTTAAGTACAAAAATCGAATTCATACCCAAAACCCCAGAATCATATAATGTCAATAATTGTAGCATTCTGTTTTAAGGATCTGAATTCTGGATATGAACTTTTACTAGTTCGACTCCAAACTATTATGAAGTTTGAATCTAAACTTTTACTAGTTCAACTCTGATATCTTATGATGTTCAACTCCAAACTTTTACTAGTTCAACTCCGATCTCTTATAATGTTCAGCTCTGAACTTTCACGAGTTCGACTCCAAAATTTTATAAGTTCATCTCCGAACATTTACTAGTTCAACTCCGAACTCCTATGAAGTTCGACTCTGAAATTTCATGAGTTTGACTCCAAACCTTTTATAAGTTCAACTCTGAACTTTTATAAGTTCGACTCCGAATAGTATAAGTTCAGATTCTGAATCCTGATGAAACCAGACTCTGAATTTCCTTATAAATTCAGACTCCAGATTTCCACAGAATTTAGGTTCTGAATTCCTAAAACAGAATCCGAATATCCTTTTTATTATAGATGCTGAATTTAATTTGGGTTAGACTCCAAACTATTATTTTCTTACATTCAGAATTCTAGTTTTTCTTATGCTTACATTCATTTTATTATAAAATTATGTCATCTATTCTATTTCTAACTAACCATTGGTTGAGTTACATGTGTACATGTCCCTCTAAAATTTAAGGAAAATATGACCATTGGAGAAGGGATCCGACTGTTCCAACAAAGCCAATAAATAGTATCTCATATGAAGGAGCTCATAACAATTGCTAAGAAGTTGATCACTCTAGAGACCACATGCTGTTAAGGTGATTTCTAGAGAGAGATGTTTTTCATGATTTGTGCATAATGAACAGCTCATTCAGATGGCCTTGTGTGACTCCGAATGTTGGTGATTACATTTGAGGGCTTCTGGGGATAGGAAGATAGAGGTGCCAACTTCCTTGAAGTTCGAGGGCTTCCTTAATGAGGAAGATAGAGGTTCCAACTACCTTGAAGTTGAGGGCTTGTGGGGATAGCAAGACAGAGACACCGATCTTTGTATCAAGGGATTACCCTGGTGTGGGTAAGATAGACTTTCTTGAATGTATAAATCAAGGGGCCTTTGTCCAAGGTTGTTGGATACCCTTCTGTTTGGGTTAAAAGAGTTATTGGTTGTTAGTTGTACTTATACTACTTGTTTTTCTACTGCATATTGTATTGTAAGTAAAGTATAATCATCTTATATTTCCGTACACTTGTACTCTGATTCATTTAGATTCTATACCATTTAATGTGAAATCTCATATTGTAAACTTTGGTTATGTTTCAATTTTCAAATCCATATTTCCAGAACCAGTTTCCAGACCACTTTCCATATTTAAGCAAGTGCATAGAACTAGAAGGTTGTAGCTTCATACCATGTTCCAATTATCCAATTGGTGTTAGAGGTGTTGTGAATTTTCATAGTTTATATTTCTTAAACATAAATCATTCCTTGTTTGAGGAAATTTTTTAAAGTGTATAATTCACCGCCCCCCCCCCCTCTTGTATATTGAGCATCTACATCATTATTTCGATCCTACAATGTGTAGTTACTTCAAGGGAATGATATAACATGTTTGTGTGTATTCCACAATTCCAAGTCATTTTTCAATCTTCTAATTTCATGATTTATCTTCTTGATTACCTTATGATTCATGTCTAATGAATAGCCAATATTTATGCCAGGATTTACATTTTTGATCTTTGATTTCTAAGTAATGATTTTTTATTTTATATGATCGTGTTCGCATACCCTTATAAAAAAATTTTATGCTTACTTGTATCCTTTTTTTACCCATACTAAGCATATGTTACCACCGCTTTTTATGTCTCATTCCATATGTTTTGAAGTTAGGTATTATGTATGATGTTTCTAATAAGGGATCAATCAATAAAGAACCTACTGGTAGATAATTTAACCCACTTATGTACCATTTTTTATATTTCCATTCTTCCAATGTCACTTGACTAATGTGGTATTTGTGTTCTCTTTAGTGTAATCTATTAGGAATTCAGGAAAAGTGATGTAATGTTAATGTATGAAAAGGGAAATTAATTATAGTTGGTATTAGATACAAATTTTATTTATCCTTTTGAAACTATAAAGATATAACCATATTGATATATATAAGGTCATGTATAAGGATAAATATAAGGAAAAATAACATTATATTAATATTTATTGGAATTTTGGTAAACGATAGAGAGAGTGGATTCTTAAAAAAACATCCCCATTAAGATAATACATGTTGAAATGGTCATTGAATGCATTTATCTATGAGTAACTAGTCTGAAATGGTTTGTAAGGATAGACTCGAGCATAACCTTGTACATGAAAATGGGCCTTACTATGCCTCTAGTTTGGAACTCCTTGAGAATATTCGTTGGGAATTTCAAAACACTTCGTGAACCATCATGACGAATTTAAAAATAATATTTAAATAAAAATCATAGGGTATATACATAGGGTGTTATAGATTAATGATGTTTTCATTATTTATCCATCTTGTAAGTGGTTTTTTATGAATATGTTTTTCCCCATTATGAAAAAAATATCTAACACTATGGTTATTAGTTTTAGTAAATTGATGAAACCCGAAGGAACAATGTTAACTGTGAATGCAACAAACAATGCATCAATTTTTTTCTTGATTTTCCAAATGTTATGTTAGATGTAATGAAAAACCTCGTTTCTATTCTCACACATTATTATCAATATATAAATCATGCTAATATTACAAACAAGAAAATGATGGGAAAATAGTATATTGAGTCATTCTTGAGGAAACATTCAGCTTCGTTCAACTGGTCATGTGAACCACATGTTATTGTACACTAGATCTATACCACTGATGAATATATTATCTATTCACCAAGGTTATGATCATGAGAAATTTATTGCTTCTTTTTATGGGATAAAAGATGAATAAGGCCAGTGGGGGCCTCTAATAATGGATTTGAGGAATCAATATGAAATTTAATCTATATATAGGGACATGTTCAAGAACTTATTCATTAATAATTACATTACATATTTTTATTGTACGATGATGGATTAATAGTTACTTGAGTTTACAAAAAATGATGATGAATTTTTTGGTAATGATGAGGGTAATTTTACAAGTCCTTCAATGTACTCTTTTTGAATTATCATCCAACCCAAAAGTAAAGTTGATTTGTTCTTTAGTGTCTTAAAGACAATTAGCTGAATGGTGTTGGCCAAAAGTGACATTAGTATATATGAATATACTGCGCATTGTGCATTAAAATTTTAAATTGATGTTGGAGTAAAATATAAATATCATGGTTATATCTTGAAAAGAAACATGGAGTTCAAAGGAAGAATACCCATGGATATAAGAAGATGACTCTTCTTTTATTCTATGTCTTTGAAATAATGCATGGAGGAAATTTTCTTATGGGTAATGTGTGGAATGTATGGTCATTGTGAATTTGTTGTTTAAATGATTGGGTTAATTTCTCCAATGATTCAAAAAGAGTAAAAGATACATAAAATTCACCTCAGACACTTTAGTGCATTATATATAAAGATGATGTGCACTATGATAACTTTTTCCTAAACCCAAGGGTTTTTCATGTTGATCAGAATTATAAGCCTCTTAAACTGTGGGATAAGGGGAACTCTAATGTGATCACAATTTTAAATATGGGTGTGATAACGATGTGAAGAATGGTGCACATGTATTCCAATCTATAACTACTAATGTCTTCTATGATTATTGATCTATAAATTATTTCCTATCTAACTAATTTTCTAAGGGTATTGAGATTTAAACCAAATTATTAGATTTGGAATAACCCTAAGAAAACCCTAATGGTTTTATGATTCCATCTCAATTATATTATTCCACTATAGGTTACATTTGGGGGAACATAATTCAGGGAAATCCTATCATTCTTCTAGGAGGTTGAATTTGATGTCATCGTAGTCATAGATTGGATTTATTTTCATAATTAACAAATCAATTTTCAATTAATAGAAGATGGATTTGAAATATCAAAAAAATCTAGTTTTATCTATCATTGTGATGATAACTATGAACATTCCATCGATATTACATTTAGTTTATGTGTCCTAATTCCTTTTTAGAATGAAAATTTTCTAAAATGGATAGGGGAAACTCAGCATCAATTATATGCCTATTGTTTATGATTTTTTGTATGTGTTCCTGAAAGAGTTGATGGTATTGAACCATAACATGATATTGAGTTCTCGATAGAAATCATACCTAGTTCCACACCAATTTCATATACTCTATAGAGAATGGCCCTAATTGAGTTGATGAAATTGATGAAGAAACTGCAAGATAACCTTGACAAGGGATTCATTCATCCATGTGTGTCACCTTGGGGTGCACCTTTCCACTTCATAAAAAATATTGTTTTGACTGTAAATTAATTATTGGAATTTGATAAAGCGAAAAATCAAGAACAAGCATCCTCTCCCCCGTATTTATGACTTGTTTTATCGACAGTGTGAAGATCAATAATTTTCAAATACTGAACTTCTTTCTTGATATCATAAATTAAGTGTGAGGAAAGATGATATACCCAAACGAAAATACATATAAGGAATGGACACTATGAATATATAGTGATGCATTTTGGTCTTATTAATTACCTAGTTATCTTTAGGGATGTTATTAATAGGGTATTTAGAGACTATCTGAATCAATTTTTGGTAGTCATTTTAGATGATATTATTATCTATTGAAAGAGAATAAAATAGCATGAACACCACTATTGGATGCTACTAATGACCCTGTAAAGGAGAAATTCTATGAATAAAATAATAAGTGTGAGTTTTGGAAACAAAAAGTTTCATATTTGTGTCACATAATCTCATGATATTTTATAATAGTTCATACATGAAGATATATGGTATTGAATGTTTTTCTAGACCAACAATGATGATTGTGACCCATAGCCTTATTGGGTTAGCTAGATAACATAAATGGCTTTTGGATAATTTATCCAGACTATCAAATCCTATAACCATGTTAACTCATAAGGTATCTAAGTTGCTCTGGAATGAAGAATGTGAGGAAAATTTTGTGGAACTAAAGAGAAGGTTGTTCAATGGACCTAAGATTTCATTACCCTATAGTGGAGTTTGGTTTGTAGTATATATTGATGAATACAAGTGGATATTTGGATGTGTTCTTCTGCATAATAATAGGTTTTCTCTTATCGATCATGATAGTTGAGAATCAATGAGAAAAATTTCCAAACTCACGATTTGTAGTTAGAAGCATTTTTTTTCATCAACCATATGGATGAATTACCTTTATAATAGATATTGTGATTTATATACTCATCATAAAATTCAATAATATATATTCACAAAGAAAGATTTGACCATGAAAAAAATATGGTTAAAGATGATAAAGGATTAGGAATGCTCCATAAAGTTTTACCATGGGAATGAGAACATGGTGGCTGATGATTTTAGTCAAAATTCTAATGCAAGAATATCCATTAGGAGGATAAAAAAGATCCAATATTTCCAGATTTTCAAAGGATGGATCTAGAAATCCTAAAGAAAGTGGTGAAATATTAACATTCTCAATTTAAGGTTCAATCATATATCCAATTGAAGGATAAAGATGAACTAAAAGAAGATATAGATCTTTGAATGAAGGATATAAATGTTCCTGAGTTTAACCATGATAATAAAATGATAAGGTTCAAGAACTTTGTACATGTCCCTTCATTGATGGATTTGTAGAAGGATCTAATAGAGGATGCTCGTAGTTATTCATTCCATATTCCTAAAAGAAGTATGATTACAAAATGATATTTGATGTTATAAATCTGGTGGGATGGAATGAAATGGGATATCTTAGAGATTATATCATAATTCTTGGTATTCCCAAAAGTTATGTTTTAAATAAAAAATTCTAAGGGGATGTTGCATCCATTACCCAATCCAGAATTGAAATGGGAAAAAATCACTATGGATTATTCTCTTTGACTCTCCAAATCTTATAATGTTTTTTATGATAAATGGGTAGTATTCCATTAACTTACTAAGTCATAATCCCTAATTTCAATCATATAATACTTATCCTTGGATCAACTTGCCATGATATACATGAAGGTGGTGGTAATATTTCATGGAGTACCAATTCCCATTTGATCAGATCAAGATATGAGGTTTATATAAGTGTTTTGGTGATGTCTTCAGCAACCAAATGATATATAATGGAGTTTCATCATTAATTATAATTCAAATATGTATGGTCATTTTGAATGAACAATTAAAACCCTAAAGGATGTGTTGAGATCCTGTTCACTTTATTTCAAAGCTGGTTGGGATCAAAACATTCCTCTAGTTTAGTTTTCCTACAAAAATAACCATAACTAAAGAATTTCGATGTCTTCTAATGAATCCTTATATGGGAATAAATGTATATCTCCATATATATTGGTTGAATGTGGAGAATCAATGATATTGGGACTTGATAGAAGAATCAATTAAAGAGAAGTTTGGAAGCATTCAGTATCATATCAAGGAAACTCATTGTCAATAGAAATGTTATGTTGGTAACCACTGGCATGACATAGAATTTTACATTGGTGAAAAAGTTTTTATATTAATCTATTTATTTAAGAAAGTAATATGGTTTTAGAGGAAAGGGAAACTGAGAACTTTTTATATCAGTACCTTTGAGATTCAATATCACTTCAAAATGCTTGAATATGGATTAGAACATTCTAAAAATGCCTCTCATGTCCATGATATTTTCCATATATCTATCCTCAGGAAGTACATACCTGACCCTTCACATGTAGTGAACTAAATGTTCATACCTATGGATAAGTATTTTTCTTATGATGAACAACCAGTTGAAATTCTACATTTTATAAGAAAAGTTCTATGAAACAAGTCCACTCATATGGTCAATGTTTTGTAGAAAAATAATCCTATTGAGGAATCGATGTGGGAACTTAAGGATACGATGAGGTAGAAATATCCTTATTTATTGTATCAAAATGATGAATTGCGAGGGAAAAATTCATTTTAAGGGGTGTAGAATGTGACACCACATGTTTTTATGAAACTCTTTTTACAGAATAAATTAATTTTATTTTCTGTATTGTTTTTCACACTACACAAAGTCATACATTCATTATACACTACACCATGATAGTCTTGGGCTATAGGAAACACTGATTTGTCTTATGTTACATGCAACCCTGATTTTCGATGAAACCCCAATTTATTATTATAATTATTTAAATTGGATAGTTATAACATAGACATTGAACATAGTAATATTAATAGTAATAACTAATTTTTAAATATTTTTATAATGATTATATGTATAAAAATATTATTTATAATGGGGCATACTTTTTTAGTAATTCATTTATATATTTGACACTAGTAATTTCATAAAAGAACTGATTTTTATGTCATTCTATGAATATTAAATAAATTAATATTTGGAAATTTGTTAAATTGTATTTGTTAAAATATGAATAATTTTTGAATTCAGAATAACAAATATCTTAGGTTTAATTTCCATTATTTTTAAAAAATATATTTTTGACAGAATAATAAAAAATACTGAATTTTAAATCTAAATTACTTTTTCATCTAATTTGTTTATATGGTTAAATTTTATTTTTATTTTGTTTAAATTTTAAATATATTTATATTAAATAAATTAATACCATTTTTTCAATTTATACAATTTCATATCAAAATTTGATATAAAAACATTCTAAATATTAAAAACAAATTTCTTAAAAACCCTTAGTTGCAACTTGTCTCTAGGATTAATTTTTAAATTTATTATTTCCACATATATGATTGGATTTTGGAAAAACATTTAAAACATTTGGAATAATCATAATTTAAATTTCTTTATAATTTAGAATGTGTTTTTGAAAAAAAATTATAAATTATAAAAATTTATTACAGCAATTAAGAGAAAAATGACCTTAACAAATGACAAATCCTTAATCATAAGGAAAAAAACTTCCAATAAACATGTCCAAAATAAATTTTATTAGATTATATGAGAGATATACAACATTTTTTCATATTTGGAAAATTATTGGTGCTACTTTATAGAGGAAAAACATGGGTGGAATTCCCATTTCCATCATTTACAATAATTCAACTACTTATTTACAATAAAAAGGAACTCACCCCTCCCACATATTAACAATTAAAAATCCATTATATATGGAAAACATATTCCTAAATTTACACCAAAAATACCTATTTTCTTCAAAGAATCACACCTTTTGTTAGAAAATATCAATGTAATCCAATTGGTTAACACCAAAAGGAGTTATCCTAAGAATAGGTGACATCCTTCCTCAAGCACTTTTGTTTTAATTTCATTCTATACCCCCCAAAACTATTATTATTAATTGATTATATAATAAATTCATAATAATAAATATACTGATATTTGTTTACTCTATGGGTTTAACCTACACTTACACAAACTTCCATCAAATTGGTATAGAACTTACCGTTTCTGTGAACAATGAACTATCCCCTCACAAAATGATGTTGTTCATTTTTCCATTTCCACCTCTCAATGTTGGGAGTTATGAATTAAATTTTTTTTATATTATATATATTATATATAGGATTTATTTATTCTTCTATAATTATTATATAACACATACCTTCATTCATTACATTTTGGGCAAATACTGTAATTTTGTTTGGGGATGTATGTACTACCGCCTCCTTAGAGAGACATGATTCATTTATAATATACATGAAATATATTAAGAATTGGTTAAGTAAATTTATATTATATATATGAAACAAAAATAATACTATTATTATTAAATATGTATAAATATATTTCATCAACATTCTTTGTATCAATACAATAATAAAATAGAAATATTGTCCATGCATAGGTACTACCCACCGTCTCAATGAACGGTGTATTCCATTTCATCATTATATATTTTATATATTATTAAAAAACATATATAATTAATATAATTTATATTTATATCATGTGTTAAAATTTTTAAATCTTCATATAATTATGAAGTCCAAACACATACAAAATTAAGACGCATGTGAAAAATAAAGTGGAAATTATCCAAAATGTGACCTTAACATGGAAGTGTTAATTAATGGGTAATATAAATACATATATTTTATGATATATAAAAAATGGTTTTGGGGTTGAGTTATAATTATCATATATTTATTAGACAAGAGTTTTGAATAAGTAAATGATATCCAACAAAAAAGGTAATGTGATATCTAGTCTATCGTTCATTTTTCTGAGATTTATCCCTTATTCACCACTCACTACTTATTGTGGTTTATATACAACATAGTATTATATTATATGATTATTATTATTGAATATTCAGGTGTTTATAAATCCATTATTTTATAACTCTTTCATGAAGTTTATGTTTCAGAAGATACCAAATCTGAAAAGTATTTCTATCCCAATTTTCCTTTATTGACACATGCAACTAATTTCAAAAACCATGTTTACAAAAAAGATTCAAAAATAGTTTTAAAATGTGAATTTTATGCTCATTTACAAGGAAGATTATTTTAATTATTTTCTAGTTTTCAAATAATCGTTCATTGTTTTTCAAGGTGTTTTCTAATAAATGTTTTTTCAATATGTTTTCAAAATTTCTTTATATGTTTTCAAAGAAATGGTATTCAAAATGTTTTATTGATTTTTTATAAGATCTCAATGTTTTTTCAATTATTTTCTTCTCAAAATGTTTTATAGATTTATTTATGTGTTTTCAATGTGTTTTGAAATAATTTTTTTTTTCAAATCGTTATAAATATTTCATTACAAGTAGTAATTTTTATTTTCAAATAAAATGGTTTTCAAAATATTTAGTGATTTAAAAATACTTTTTTGAAGGAAAATTTTATTTTATTTACTCAATAAATACTTTTAAAATATATTTGATTTTTTTCATTTATGATTACATTTTTTGTTGTTACTCATGCATTTTTGGGTTAATTATCTATGGGATTCATTTATATTATTTCTCAGAATGTTTTATGGATTCGTGTAAGGATATTTATGAATCATGTTTCTCTTTCATGGGTTACATGATTATGAAGCTCATTTATTACTTTTGGGATGTATTTTTATGAAACCTGAATCATTTGTTGCATTATTATTTTGATGAAATGATTACGAAAAATGTCTATTTTTCTACAGATTATGATATGATTACACGTTTATGATACCCATATCATATCATGGGTTATGATATTATTGTTTATGATTATGTGGAACAGTAAGTATTATTTCATCATCATATGGATATGATATATATCTACTTCAAATTATTTATGTATAGATTTATATTTCATGATATAATAAAGGAATTTTTGTCATAGGTCTTGATCTTCTATAGAATACAGGGAAAGTTGATCCCTTATAGAGTGGTGGGGAAACCTAAATCAATTTGAAAAGATGGGGAATACTGATCCCTTAAAATTAATGGGCTATGACTGGGGATGGTGGTGTTTCCCACCCAGTATGTGTAGTTCCCTTGATATTCATTGATAAATCCTAGTAATTCTTCTTGACTTATAGAGAACAATATTACATGTTTATGTGTATGCCACATTTCGATTTATTATTCCTATATTGTTATTTTATTTATTTTGCTCTTGATTATCTTATTATTCATGTATTATGATCTACCAAACATTATTACATGGTTTACAGTCATGATAATTGATATGTAGGGAGTGTTCTGATAATGTTATGATAACATTCTCATACCCTAATGCTCATGTTTATCTTTACATATCTCCCATATTTTCCCTTAAAGAGAATATCATGACAGAAATTTGTATATTTACTTTATAAGGAAATGATTATATGTATTAAATATGATGTTTCATATAAGTTTTATATTCATTAAATAACATGTGTTAGATAATTTATCTCATATATGTTTTAGGGTTTAAGATTCAATTTTTACAGAGGCACTTGGCTAATAATGTATTTAATCATATTTTTTTGTAATGTTTTTTGTTTTCCATAAAATGATATAATATAATGGTATAAATTGTGTGGGTCACTATAATCATATGAAATAATAATACTTTATTTTTACACCTCATTTCATTAAAACATAGTGTTGCACGTTACACAAGATAAACATAGTGTTGTGTGTAATGAATGATATCTAAATTATAAAATCTATTAAAAATGTATTTCACCAAATATTAGGGTTTTACATTATACCCCATTAAAATGATTTTTTCCTCTAAATTAATCACCCCAATAAAATAAAATGAATATATTTTTCCTTCATTACATATTTAGGTTCCAATGTATCTTACTATAGTAGGTTGTTTCCACACAAAACATTGACAAGGAGAGCGGTCCTATCCCATATCACATTTTCTATATGATCTATAATATCTATTAATTATTACCCATAAAAGACCATACCCTAGTGCATGAACACTGAGTTCATTCCATCAGATGGTTCAACTATTTACATCCCCATGAGATATATACAGAAAAATTTATATACCTAAGAGATGTTTGGTGAATGCACCAATCCATAAAATACCATACTTATAAGATCAGGACATTAAAAGTGACTGATATAAAAAAGGATTATCATTCCATTTTATTGTAAGAAAAGTTTCATCTATTGGTTATTCATCAATAAATTTCCTCTTCATATCTTACACCATTAAACAATGATGAATATTTTATTCCTAAATAACTATCAAATCAAAATATCCATAATAGAAGGAAAAGTAATTCCTTCTATCTCTTTTTTCACAATAAAAAAATAGTTATCACATGTCTTAAAATATATAAAAATCATCATATGGTGTTTTAATACATTACTCTCTAAAAAATAATCCTATGTTCATCAGAAACCATTCCATAAATGGTTAAACATATAAGCATTCAAAAATTATAAAATTATTTGAAGGTCGCTATATTTACAAAAATAAACATAACATTAATCATATAAATAACATTAAGTAGATATTAATTTTCAAAATATAAATGTGTTAATTCCATGGTTTAATATTCTATTGAATATTGGTAATAACCATAATTAACCTAAAACCTCAATAAAAACAGACATTCTACCTAATTCCTTTAATAAAACTATATATTATTTAATATATTTTATAGACTGATTAATTTTGTAAACTCAATCTTGGATTGAATAAACCACTTTCTCAATAAAATATTAATTTGATCTGTAGACATTAATACTATTGTATTTTCACAATCCATACATATCATCTATTTAATATGAATAAACACCATTTTCTCAAAATCATAATCATATTCTATTTTATCACCCATTAATCATATGTTATCTATAAAATATAATTTTTCAAATAAATTACATTTCGTAGTCATTAATACCATTCAGTAAAATAATTAAAACAATTAATAAATAATTCATACTGAACAATCCTAATATTTTTAATGATTTATTTAGCATATTTCCTAAATTACCATATACAATCATTTAAATCATTCTACATTTTTCTTAAACCATTAACTATGCTTCATCATCTTATAAATTAATAACTGTTTACTATAATATGAAATCATAATAACATATTAACATATATGAATCCCAATTTAATCAATCTTTTAACATTTATCACAAACAGTCGTATTAGAACATGTCGTACATTTAATATTTCATTTGTGGTCTCTTTATCATCAATTTTTATAATCATTACTCATATTACAGTTTATATTACTTTCCTAAAAATCCCCCTTTATCATATATATATATATATATATAATTAAAATAATTTGAACATTTATAACATTAAATCATCGAGGATTACATATATGAACTATTATTCTCTCCCATTTCATCTATTGTAATTTTCATTTTTATTTATAAATCACCGAGATTGTGTCATTTTTTTCTATATATAAAACAACTTCTAATTATTTTGAGAAATTTCTTATAATGTTTCATCCGAAATTCATTACATATTTGAAAATGAATCGTCGTTACTCTATGGGATCTATCCCCTTGACACTAAATAAACATTATAATTCTATTCTTTGGTGAGTTTGAGAGTTACTTAAGGTGTGAGATTTTAATCATATCTTATGATAAATGAGTTGAAATAATCCAAATAACCCTCACTCTAATCATCATACCATTTAGTTAATCATAAAATAATTGTCTATCTCCATCAATGTTAACAAATGTCCTTCTTGTTATCCCCACACAAAAATATCAAAAATCTTAGTGTTACTAGCTATATTAATTATGTGATCTCACATAATCATGAAATGTCACTTATATGATTTTAAAATCATGAAGAATTAATTTCAATATATGAAAAATAAGTTTTAAAATATATCATTATCTTTCATTATTTAAATAAATCATGATTTTTCAAATATATTTTTTGAAAATTCAATGAATATCTCTAATGGCTATTAAACAAGGTGTATAGAATGGATTTTTTTCATGCATTGTATAGAGATCAATTCCAAATCAATGATCCCTTTTTCATAGAAATTATTCCTAGAAACATATATTTTAGAGACACATCAACTTAGTATCTGTATAGGGAAGTTATTTTTTTGAAACCACTCACTCAATCCTTTTACAAAATTCTAATATATTTTCCTATATAACAACTCATCCTTTAACTTAAGCATAGACAAATACATAGAAATATACATATGTGTATAAAAAATATTCTCATCCTACTTTTCAATGGTTAACTAAACCAATTATAATATTCAATGTTTAAATATCCATAATTCTAATAGATATATATTACAGCTTTTTATAAGAATATTCATTACGTTACACCAACAAAATCCCTCAAATCATAATGGTGTAGTGACATTGGATACATGGAAACATAAAAAATATTCTCAATAATGGAGCTACATTATCCTTCACTATGTTCTGAATAACTATACACCTTATAAATATCATACATTGTACATTTCATAAAAAAATCGCTTGGGGAAACAAAAGAAATGGTGATATCAGAAGCTCAATAAGGGTAAATGAGTAAGATATCAACATATTATTAGAAAAATGGTATGAGGACTTTTTATTATCACTATAAAACTATACCCATCATTATGTAGATCATGATTGGGAGTCATGGAATAAATAATGATTTTTTAAAATGAATAATTCAAAATTGTATCATATAACATGGACTAAGAGATCATGACATTGGTTTAAGGCTTAGATTTTTGGAATACACATATTCATAGATAAGAATTTTGATGGATGTCAAGGATAATTTCCCAAACTATATGAGTATAATGGGATCACATCCCCAAACTATCATATAATTCAAGGGTCACTTCAATTAATATAATAATCAAAAAAAATTCTAATACTAAATTGGGCTTTCTCTCCTTTCTAATAATTTCTATCACATTTGATATAAATCATTACCAAATGTAATAGAGGGAGGTATATATCCCACCCATTATATTGAAGATATAACTACAATCCTTTTTTACTACATAATAATTATCCTTAATTATAATTTAACAAGTTTTAAATTTTGGATATCATAAATATGTGTTAAATAAGATCATAAAATATTTATCCTATCAGAACACATGAAAGAAATTAGTTTCACAATAATTTTATCAAAACATAACCTATGGAAAATAATATTATTTCAAGATCAATTCATTATTTTATAAACTCCTAACCCATGGAAAAATGTGTGAATAATTAGAATATTAAAATGATATAACTAGGGAATGGGAAATAGGATACCTAAACATCTTGTATTCATTATCATAAAGCATTCAGATAGAGAATAAGACTGGACTACTTGAATTATATACCCATTAAATCATATTTAACATTAAACGATGTCATCGTAGATCAAAAATTCTTTTTGTAGATCACTTACAAAATTAATTGATGAAAATATACTTACCACATTAAAAATAACATTTTAATAATTTATACAATTTGATATTCATTTTCAATAAAATAACCATAGAAAAATATAATTGAATCATAATAGAAAAATTTAATATTTTAGTGATAAAAATAACCTTACATGTTGAAAAACGTCTTTTAAACACATAAAATATTTTCCAAATATTTTTTTTATTTCCATTAAAAAATATAATATAATAATTATAAATCATTTAAAAATGCATAAGAAAATAATCTTTCATTTTAAATAACTTATTAATACTAAAAAGTATTAAATAATTTTTGAAATATTTATCTATGAAAATATACTTTTAAACTAATAATAAATGATTTAAAAAATTATATTCCTGATGGTGAAGATATCTTTCATGGAAAATAAGTGAAAACAATGATTCCTTTCAGATGTTTTATAAAAATATAAACATGGATTATTTTTAAAAACAACAAGAACATTCCATTTAAAAAATATGTATATGTAAAACATGGGAAAAATTTCATTAACAAATATTTTTTATACTATTAAATAGTTTTTGAATTATTTTTAAATCCTATAAAATGAAAGAAAATGGTTTTTTAAACGAACAGAAAAATAAAAGCAATTGACATTAAAAATATTATTTTTGAAAAATGGGTAATTAAGAAGTTTAAAATAAGTAAAAATATGTACTCTCATGAAATAAATATAGGATAATTAATTTCATTAGTATATTAATTGTAATGACACAAATAGTTATAAAAAAACTTCCCTTTTTTATTTTATTGTGCTAGATGGTTATAAAAAACATAGGTTCTCCTTCAATTTTATCCAATAGGAAATTATAGTCCATTTTGTATCACTACTATTGATAAAATAGTTGTTGAATAGTTGTAATTAGATTAGTATAAATATCAGGGTTTCACAAATCCTATTGTCACATAAAAAAGGAAGTGATAACCTCAATAAATAAGATTATTCCCTATTAATCCAATTTATCCGAGATTACATGGGATATTGAATTTATGGGTTTTACCTTAACCAAAAACAAGCTTATAGCAAGAAAATTAATTATGATAGAAGCCATTTACTGGAGAATTTAAATGTGATCATGATTATGGCCTAAACCTTGTTCATCAAACCACCCCATGAAAGTCCCATCATCAAACACCTTAATCATAGGGTGTTCTGTTGTGTATTAAGGGGATATGTATCAAGACCATGAAAATATGAGTATATAAATAATTTTATATATAATAATTAATATATTTTTATCCTATTATTATTATTTTGTAATTGATTTATTATTTTGATATAATAATGAAAAAATTGTATATTTGTTTAACATTAAAATTCAATTAATGTTTTTATGAATTTATGTAATTTTGAATTAAATAATATTCTAATAAAATAATTTTGTTAAATAATTTCTATAAATTATAAATGATCATATATGTTTTATGAAGTCATCAGTAATTTGTTTAGTGTTCAAAACATTTATTTCGAAACAAACTAGTCATTTTTAATAAATGTAGGGTATTATTTTAAAAATTAAAATTTACATATTTAGAAAATTATTTATATAAAATGAATATTTTTTTTGGACTAATAATGGTGAAATTATCCAATGGATAACTGTCCATAATTTTTTAATATAGTTGAATTTTGGAGAAAATATTAAATACAGTATTAATATACATTATGTATTACAAAATCAAAATGAATAAAACGTGAGGTAATTATTACTAAAAATGAGATAAAAAACCAAATAAATTTTTTTCATAAAAAATAAAGTGATTTTATGTTTATTTGAATTAATTTATAAATCATTTGTGAATACTCCAAAACTTATAAAATATTTTATGGTTTTAAATTCTTTTCTTTAAAAGTGAGACTCACCCCCACATCCCCAATGGAAATATTATTATAAATTATGACATTTATATAAGAAATAAAAAAAACCACTCCCCTTTGATAGAATCTATGTCCCAAAATTATGGTTTGTTTTGTGGTTTTGGATATATTGTTTTGTAGAGTAAAAACCTAAATAATATAAAAACCATCTATTTTATTTTATTAACCCACTGAAGATCCAATTTATCATCAATAAAAATCCATTAAGCACGTCCATAGTCTACCCTCCACTCACTATAGTCCTCCCATGGTGACCCCAATATCTAAATAAGTCATTCACAATCCATTGGAGTCAAAGAATCGTGTAAGGGATCTTTCACTATCCTCTTTTACTGGGCACTAAACATATGTTATGTATTCTAATGTCTATTTTCATATATTGTGATATGATCTTTAATACACTATATCTACCCAATTGATGTAATTTTAATGACAATTCATTTATCCTACAACATTTGGAACCTTAAATAAGTTGATAATATATCGAAATTCCATTGGGGATCCTCCCCATCTATTATTTATTCAAGTTCCATTACGAACATATGCATTTTATATCTATATCATAATTTTTGGAAATTTATTTCTATGTCCCTATTACATACCATTTGATGTTAATATTATGATGTATCCATTTCTCTCTCATAAACCATTTTTTAAATTTTTATAAAACACTATTATGATTCTAGAATTTCCCCAACATTTTCTAGTAAAAAATAATTATGTTATGAAAACCATAACCAATTATCTATCTATATTTTAGGACATTATACACATAAAAATTTTTATTCGGTAATTAAACATATTTATTCCAAATTCCTTGATTGTGGAATAAATTATTCTAAAGAATGAATATTTGATGTATCTCTTTTGTGGCAGAATTATGTATGATAATGAAATGATAATGATGGGTTTGCCATGATAGTTCTCAAATTAATATGGTAATTCTTACTATCCTGATAAGACATTTTGGTATATGGATTTTCCTTACTCCTTTATAGGACGTTGTCCACTGTGATGTCTTGGCTGATTTTTCTTTGAATTTTGTTTACAATGCACTATTTTAATTTGTCACTACATTTCACATGATTCCTTTATTACAATCCTGGTATATCAAGTCTCATTGTTCATGTTTATGATTCTTAACCATAATTTATATTCCTATTGTGTATAATTTATCATTTACATCATGTTATTACATGTTTATTCCCTTATAGGGCTTCATATCTAACCCATTTCTTATGTTTGTCACTTGGTTATCCCATATAGTCTTTAGTCCGTTGGAATAAAATTATCATGTCGAAGAGGTGTTGAATAATGGTTTGTATCCAAAGATATAATTTGTTATATAATGTATATATTCTCCAATTACACTACACTACTCGATCATTTAGGTTGTATAAGGTACACATTTATGTAATAAAACATGTATTAATATGAAATAAAGGGTTTTTTTATAGTTGGTATCTGATTAAATGTTTAGTTATTATTGGGGATAAGATTTGAAAAGTATATAGAAAGAATTAGTGATATGAGTAAGTATAATAATTCATCGCAAAACCTTGGTTAGTATAGTGAAATTGGTTTATCTATAAAATATATCCCTATTTATATTCTATTAGTGGATGCGGTTCTCACATAAATGTACAGAAGAGTAAAAAATCTGAAAAGGTGTTTCAAGATAAACATAGGGTAACCTGGTACACAAAAATGGTAGTTACTATGAAATTGGTTTGACACTCATAGGGGATATTCTTTGTTAAATTCATAATAACATTATGAAGCACATTTGAGTAAACAAAAAAATTCTCATTAGAATATAATCTAGAGAATAGATGATGGATAAAGTAGATTGAAGACTATAAGTTATTATTTTAAGGAAATAAATGTAATGTAAAATTTATCACTTTTTTCATTAAATTAAACATTATGATTTTAATATTTTAATATAATCATCCCTTATTTTTCCATTAATTTAGGAAATGGTTGAAAATAGGAGGAATTATGATAACAAGTGATGAGAAGGCCAATATGATGACTTCCATAATGAAATACCTAAACTATTGAGAGAAGAAATTAAAACCATTGTCAGGATACTATCTCATCTAAGCCATGTTACAGATAAAACCCTCGATGAAGAGGTGTTCCCACCACCCCACTAAGAGAGAATAATATAAAATTGAGATCTTCGCCTAACAAATTACTCTTACATTCCATAGATCAACTCAATTGAGAAGGTCTTCTCCATATTTCAATGTTACAGACAATATGTTGTTCTAAGGAATATTATTGAATTAATTGACAAGATTATCCTTTGTGGAAATTGATCAAATATATATACCTTTAAGATGAGTTCAAAGTAAGGTAGTTGAGGGAATTCTATAAAAAAAAATTTGATAAATATTTTTCTCACACTCTATGTATTAAAATGGAAATGGATTCTCATTCCATCAAAAAATAATATGACAAAACTATTAGGTTGTATAGAGCAAACATCAAATGACATTAATGATATACCTCCACATTTTTTGTTACCCAAGAATGCAAGGTTGAAAACTTATTTGGTGGGATAACAACTACCTAAAAAATTTCTTGAGATACATGACATTGATACATATAAAGAAATTTCTATATGTGCCTTAAAAGTTGAAATGAAAATTAGAGAGTATCATGGTAATCATGTGGATAAAAATGAGAAAGTGGATTTAAATTCTGGAAGACTGGTAGAGAGATTGAATGGTTCAATTAAGTTTCCAAATCCCACTTTTCAAGGGTTTAGGAAGAAGAACACCAAAAATTGGATAAATGTAACAATGAAATAAATTATATATGGGAAGGGAGGACACCTTGAATGAAATTTCCAACACGATAAACTCATGTATGAAATGGGGGATTCAAATCCACCTATTAAGCCTAAACACATTCTCTATTACTTAAACTAAAAGAACAATGGTACTTTACAAAAAAATTTCGAAATACAAAGGTTTATATGGAAACCAAAAACCTCCAACGAAGTAAGGGAGAACATTTTCCATCACTACCATATAAATGAATCCTAACAACTAATTGGTGAAAAATACACCAGTTATTATTTCATTAATAGAGTATGTACTTTTTGATCATGGTTCTATGCATTCCTTTATATCACAAAAAATAGTGTAACTGTCCAAACACAACTAAAATGTATGAATGTAGTGATTTTTGTGAAAATGGAAAATGGGGAAATTATGTCATCCCATGAATATAATACCACCCCTCTTATTATATTGGATGAAAATCCCAGTGATACTTTTCATACACCCATTGGTGTAATTTTATATAATTATATTCATGGATTGAATTTCCCAATATATAGATAACATAAATTCCCATGAGAAGGAAATCACTCTTCATATGGTGAATCGACTGCCGAGTCTATACATGTGCAAGGATGAGGTTAAATCATCTTTATACCAATAATCTATAGTGTGGATATTATTTTTCGATGAGAAAGTATATCTTTCCCAAATAATTCGGTCTAAGGAAAGATCAGTCCCCAAAAACATGAATATTTTGTGGGAGTATAATGATCGGTTTCTCAAAGAAATTTATAGTGTTCCTCCATGCCAAGTGGTCAAAAATTCCATCAATATTATATATGGCCTGTTTTTGTTATCCAAGATCCTATATAGAATTCCCATTGTGTGAATTGTGTTACTGAAGAATGAATTATAGGATAATCTGGATAAAGGGCTCAGACACCAATGTGCTCCACCTTGGGGTGCACCGGTCCTCTTCATTGGGATAAAGGACTTGCCAATGCAAAATTTCATTGATTACAATTAGATCAATAACATAATGATAAATATAAATTTTCATATGGTGAGAATTGATGATTTTTATGATCATCCATGTGGAGAAAAATACTTGTACACGGTGGATCTTCAGTTGGGATATTATCATGTAAGGTTGAATAAGGGAGATATCCCCAAGACATGTTTTTGTACAAGGTATAGGAATTATGAGTTCATAGTGACTCCATTATGATTCACTATGGCACCAGAAATCTTCATGGAATTTATGAATAGATTTTTGGAGAATAGCTTAAAAAATATGTGCCCATATTTATTGATGGTATTTTAGTATACTCCAAAAGCATGGTGGAGCATGAAGAGCCTCTGGACATTGTGATAATGACCTTATGAAAGGAGAATCCATATTCCATGTATTGAAATTGTGATTTTTGGTAATGGGAAGTCTCTTTATTCGGAAACATTATCACAAGAAGTGGGATATGTGTGGACCCCTCATAGATGAAAGTAATTAAAGTATGGATAAGACCAAAATCTATGATAGATACCTATATTTACATTAGGTTATTTGGGTATTATCTTTGATTTGTGAGAAATTTATCATGATTATAGAACCCTAAAACCATGATAACTTTGAAGGGAATCAATTGTTATTGGAATTATAAATGTGAGGAGAGCTTCATGGAGTTAAAAAGTACGATCATCACTACACATGTTCCCAAACAACCCACATATGGAGTTCTAATCATACTATTCACTGATTCTGCAATGAATGGATTTGGTGTTGTGTTAATTCCAAATAAAAAATTACATGCCTATAAATCAATGGAGTTGAAATTTCATTATCAATGTTATCCCACACATCACCAGTAGTTGGATGTTGTGATCTTTATGTTTAAATTCTAGAAGATTAAACTATTGTGGGGAAACTGTGATATATATACTAATCACAAGAGAATTAAATATATATTCACATAGAAATATTATAATATTCTCGAGTAAATATTAGTTATGACTCATCGTGTATTAATATAGTTAAATCAACTAACATCTTGGTATAGAAAATAAGGTATATGATTCTCTACGTAGAAAGAATCTTGATTATATGATAATGATTAGAATTGAGTGGGATCCAATCATATTAGACCTTCAATATATGGACATGGTAATACTTAATGAATTAAAACCATCAATCATTTATAAAATAATTTCACATCTATCCCTCATGGTGAAATAAATGTAAACTCAAAGAAATGATGTGGAAATTGAACTAAAGGAGTAAGCCATATGAAGATTAAAATCCTAAGAGATTAAAATTGTTGAATAAGGAATTGTGATATTTTGGTCAAGACTATGAGTTCCTTAAAATAATTAGTTAATGAAAAATATAGGATTATAAACAATGTTCGATATTCACCATTTACCTAGGAACCACCAAGATGATTAAAGATCTTCGTGAGCACTATTGGTGGTACAATATGATGATAAAGATCATTGAATATACATCCAAGATCCTGGTAATATTGAAAGTGAAGGATTAAAGGAATATGTCTAAAGAGATGATGCAACAATTTTCCATACAAAAATAGAAATTGGAGAATAACACCATGTTAATTTTAACCATACATCCAAATACATCCCATGGAAACCACTCTATATGGGTTATTTTGGATCCTCCCACAATGATATGTAACATTATCACAATTAGATTGGACTTCTCATTGGATTATACTTCCCAAATATTCTTTAATAATTTTTTAAGGTTTCATGGATCACCACTGTCGATTATTTATAATTGAGATCCAAGACTCACCTCCAGGTTATAGAAAATACTCAAGAATGATCTAAATATTGAGCTAAACTTCATTATGTCATGTCATACTAAAACTAATAACTAATATAAGTGGGAAATTATGACAATCTAATACATGTTGTTATCATGTTATAGGGACTTAAATGAAGTATGGGACCATGATCTTCCCATGCTCGAGCACTCATACATCAAATATTTCCAATTGAGCAACCAAATTACTCCATATTATTCCCTTTATGGGAAGATGAGTAGAACTCCCTCATGCTGGTTGATGTTTGGGAATTAAAACTTCTAGGTACTGAAATCACTGAAAAACTTTGTAGAGAAGGATAATACTATTCATTAGCGCATCCTACTACATAGAGTCGACAAAAGATACATAATGAGAACCATAGACAATACCTAGTGTTTGATGTATGATACACGGTATTACAAGAATATCTCTATGGAATAAGATAATAATATTTTGGAAGAAGGTGAATATTTTTCCAATATAAATCAGACCTTTTGAGATCCTTAATCGCATCAAAGTATTAGAATATGGATCTAGAATTTCACCAATCTTATCTTGTGTACAAGAAGTATTCCATGTACACCTCATGAGAAGGTACATATGATACCCGTAACATGTACTCAATCATGATATGGTAGTACTATAGAATGAACTTTCCAATGATTAGAATCTTGTAAAGATATTGGATCATTTAGAAAGGTTCTAAAAAAATATGACAATTCACCTTATCAATTGTTTTGTAGAAAACCAATGTTTTATAATGAAATGTGGGAACTAAAGGATGTGATGAAGTAGGGTTACCCTCCTATGTTTTAGTGGGGGGAAAATAAAATTTCTAATTTGAAATTTCTAAAGGGGGCATATTGTAATAACTATAAATATCATTAATAAATTTTAAATTTTTTATTTATTATCTAATAGTGTTATATAAAACACATTCACTACATGGGATTTATCAAATTGGATTTAAACAACTGTTATGTATCACTATTGTTGAAAATATATCCCTTTAATATTAGTCGCATGATTCATATAAATATAGGGTTTTAACATATCCAACTTTCACAGAAAAAGGATTTGATGGCCTCAACCAGTAGGATCATACATTATGAAGACCATTTATCCAATTTTCTAAGGGAGACAACATTTTTGGACGTTACACTGGACCAAGACCAAGATGAGATCCGACAACACATGAACCAATGAAACAATTTTGAGAGAGGCGGGTGCTCATCAATATTTTTGTTCAAACCCAGTTCGTTGAACCACGGTATAAATGTCCCACCATCGTGAACCTTTCTCTTCATGAATTTTCTCATGAAATAATATGATACGTCTCAAGACACAATAAATATGAGTATTAAGTGTATTTTTAAAATTAATATTCATATAATTTCATACAATTATTATTACATCCTAAATGATTTTTCTTTTGGTACAATGAAGAACAAATTATATTTTTGGTTAATATTCAAATTAAATAAATTATTTTATAAATTACTGGGTTTTTGAAATAAATTGAATTTTATTAAATTATTATTACTGAATAATTTTTAAAAAATATAAATGATCATATACATTTTATGAAGTCAAATTTAATGTTTTATTAGGGTTCAAAAACTGTTATTACCAATAAAACCAGTTATTTTAAATAAATGTCAGTTATTATTTTAAAAGTGAAAATTCATATATATAGACAAATATTTAAATAAAATGAATATTTTTTTTGGAATCATAACATCTAAATTATTCAATTGTTAATTATTCATAGTTTTATGTGATAGTCGAATTTTCAGGTAAAAATTAAATACCTTATAAATACACCTTATGTATTACGACATCATAATGTCCTAAAGAAGATGTAATAATTATAATATATGTTATCCAAAATCGAAAATAGGTTTTCCATTAAAATATTTTTATTTTAATATTATTAGATTTATTTTAACAAACCCTAGTGAATTCTCCAATTCTTATGATATATTTTATGATTTTATGATCATTGCAATATGAGTGTGACTACCCTACCCATCACCAATGGAAATATTTTAACAATATCATCCCTTTTCATTATAAAATAATAAAACCACTCTAATTTGTTATAAATCATGTCCAAAAACCATTTTTTTGTTTGTGTTTTTGGATTTTATATTATATAGAGTCCCAAACCAAAAATAATAGAGAAATTTCCCTCTTTTTAAATATAAAACCACATAATCTCACATTAATATTCACTAAAAATCGTTTAATAATGTCCATACTCTTACATAAAGTATATATGGTACTCCCAATTCGCCTAAAAGCTCACAATAAGTCATTCACATGATTTTAGAGTCAAACATTCATCGAAGGGATCTTCCACACTACTCGTTTATCAAGCTCTCCACTTATGTTTGGAATTATAATTTGAATTTTATTATTTTGTGATATGATATTTCATAGCCCATTTACTATCTAGATTATGTTATTTTAATGATGGATCATTTATCAACCTTCATTTGGACTATTACCTAAGTTGTTACTATAGAAAAATTATTTATGGGATCATCACCTTCTCTTCTTTAATCAACTTTTTGTATGAACTTATGTATTCTATTTCCATATCATAATTTTGGGACATGTATTTTGATGTCCCTATTATGAATCATTTGATTTATAAATGATGAAATACCCCATTATCTCTCATAAACCATTTTTATGAATTATTTTGAAAATCGTTATGTTGCCGATATTTCACCATGATTTTCCATACAAAAAAAATGTATTCTGAATACCATAACTACTTTTCTATCAATGTAATTAACCTTTACACACATATAATTATTTATAGTGTGCATAAACATACGTACTACTTCTTCCATTATCGTGGAATAAATTTTAATGATAAATGAATCCATGATGAATGATCTAAGTGGAAAAAATTTGTATGAGAATGAAATAATTATGATGGGTGCACCTAGATAGTGATCCAATATATTGGGTAATTTTTAATATCATGATACGTCATGTTCAGACATGGGCGTAACTAATTAAATTTTGGGAATTTTTTCTACCATGATGACTAAGGAGATGTATATTTTAATTATGTTTATAATGTATTGTATTATTTTGTTTCCATATTTCCCATGTTTCCTTTATAAATACTATGTTTTATCATCTAACATTTTTCAGGTATATAATTTTTACTCCCATTTGATATGCCTATTATCTATAATGTATCATTATCTTCATATTATTATGTGTTTATTCCATTACTGGTTATTTTAGCTCACCATTTTTCGGTTTTCACCAAGTTATCCAATGTAGTTTTATGTTCATTGAAATATTTTTATCATGTCAAGGATGTTTTCAATAATTTTTTATTAAAATTTGTAATTTGTTAATGTGATGTACATAATTTTCAAATACACAAGTATTTTCAAATTTTTGGGTTTTAAAAAGTTTAATTTTACATAATAAAACATTTATTAATGAGAAAAGGAGAATTTTTATATAATATATTGATGGATTGTAATATTTTTTCAATGGAAAAATAATCAAACAAAAATCCTAATAAAAATTATTTTGAAACATCAAACACATAAAAATTTGGTAAATTTTGAATCATAAACAAAAAAAAAGAAATAAAAAAAAGATGTATTAAATATCTTGAATATATAGAGGTACATGATATAAAATTTTAAATTTTTTGTATATACACCTCATAAAATAAGATAGATGCATATCATAACACATGATTCAATAAAGACTAATTTAGACAAAACATTTCTTACCGCAATTGTATCATTTGAACTATAAACCATAGTAAAAAAAATCCTCAAATGAGTTTTTAAAATTCCATAATAATAATGATAATAATAATAAAATTTATTGATGGTTATTATATAGAAAACATAAAATAAACATGTGGTGAAAATGGCATGTGTCTCAAAGAAAAAAAAACTAAAAATAAAATATATTTCTATAACTCTGAAATTACTTTTTACACATTAAAAACTATTTTTTAATAAATATTTTTTTATTATTAGTCAATTAAATACACCTAAATATATATATATATATATATAATATTTATATATGGAATTTGTTTTACCATTTTATTAATGATCCTTGTAAAAACTAAATTTTCAGAAAAAACATCTTTGTAAATTCTAGTTGGGTATTTTCGCTCCCCATACATTGATCATGCTTCCATCATCTAAAAAATTATAACAATGATATAAATGTAATATGTATTCAATATATATGATTTTATGTTAATCCATAAATGTTATACGTATAAAATGAAATACATCTTTCCTCAAGATAGTAGGTTGTATGTAGGCATGAACGATGTTTCCATTTTCATGATTGGTGAACTAAAATAGAGATAAATAATATATTAACATTAAATATTAATTTTTATCTAATATATTTCTAAGATATTAATTCAATTTATCCTAATAACCTTCCATTACAAGAATTAGTTAAAAATGAATCACATTGTTTTGTGAAGTTGTAGTCCATTATACACATGAAAGATGTTATCATATCCCCCAAGGAATGGGAAGTATGAAGGAATATATGGAATCAAAATTTCAAAGTATAGTTATTTAAAAAATATCATATATATTAATTAATTTTATCCTTATTACTATCCAAGATTAAAATAATTTAAAAACACATCAGATTGGTTCTAGATATGTTAGTCGTCCAAACACACGTACAATGTTATTGTTTTCCATATGGTGTATAGGAAAGAATTTAGGAGAATTACTATAATTCAATACATATTAAATTATAATAATTATAATATATAAACATTTTATATTAATTATATGAATCTATGAGGGGTGGTGATGGAAAATTAAAAACATCGACTCACAACACAATAGTCCTTTGTACACATGAATTATGACATAATATCCCATTTGATGGAAGATGACTAGAATTTAGGTTATTAAATAGGAATAATAAAATTTGTGTATATAGACTTTATGAGGTCATTATATAATAATGGTTTAATAATAATTGATATAGGTGGGGTTATAAATAAAATAAAACACTCATTTAAGGATGTTGCCTCTTCTTCAAACACTTATTTTGGTTTGCATCCAAAGGCTTTTTAGGATGGAGTTCTGACCAAAAAACCACTCTAGTATGAGATTTTGGATTTAGATAATTAATTTTTAAGGAAATTTTTAAACTAATTTGGTTTTTAGGTGTAAAATGGATAATATAATAGAACTCATTTTATAGGTGAGGAAAGTGTTACAATGGAAAGTTTATAAAAGAAAAAATGTCTACTGAGATATTGTATAAGAAAAAAGGATCCAAAATGCACCATTATAGAATATCAGATGTGGTAATTTTTAAATATGGACATAAAATGGATTTAGAACATTTTTATATGTCATTTTACAACTTGTAATTTTAGTTTAACATCTAGTAAACTCATTTTATCCTTAACAACAATAATTAATTATTACTACTTTTACAATACATAATAGTAAAATGTTATGTTTACCTTGATAGAAAATATATATCATGACTATTCCAAAATTTAATTCATTTTTCATTTACCATTCACATAATTTGAAAATTTTAATTTAATATTTTTCATATAGAGGGGGTAAAAATACGTTTTCCAACACTATAATGCTCGAAATTATAATAAGATTTCGCATAAAATTTGAAAATTTTATTTTTGTTAATGAACAAGATTAATTTAATATATATTTATATAAGAGTGAGGTAATTTTACTTTTAAAATCATACTAATATATTATTTTATTTATATCCTTTAATACAAATTAAATTCTTAATAAAATCATTATTTTGCAACATTAGTCGAAAAATTTATCTTTTCAGAAATTTATCAACAATTTATTCTAATATAATTTAGAAATTATGATTACAAAAACTGTGTTTATTTATTCAAATAAATTTTCTAAAATTGGTTAAAATTAATTTCTAAATATGTGAATAAAATGTGACAATTTGTTTTTAAAGTAACAGTTTTAAGGGTATAATTGAAATTATTCAAATATTATTTATAAAAATGATTTAAGATTAATCTTTAATATTTGAATATATATATAATATATAAATTTCATTAAAATAATTAGATAAAACTAATTTTTTAAATTTATTTAGTTAAAAAACGTTTTTGTGCATAAAAAATGTTTTCCATAAAAAAATATTTACTTTATTTTATATTAGGTATTATTTTCATTTTTAACTAATAATTTTTTTAATAATGAATATTATATAAATGTGTAAACCATATATATCCATAATTTCATTAATATAATTCAATCCCACCATTCAAATGGATTGGTGATTACTCTCTTATTAAATAAGAATGTTTTAATAGTATGTAACTTTACGTTAATAATCAGTGTTGTGTGTAACAAAAGATAAACTAGGTGTTTCTTGTAATAAAAAATGGAAAACAAATTATATTTATCAAGAAAAAAAAATATTTCACAAAATTCCATTGTTTTGAATATGTAAACTGACAATTTAATAAAAATATCCTCAAATTAGTCCATATATTCCCAAAATATGAGTATCCATGTATAATATTATAGAAATAGTACCCGTGGAGACACACCTGAGTGGGGGAAGAATCGGGTGTGGTAAAATTTATCCTTACTAAAATCTTCTTTTTACCTTATAAACCCTATTGAATTTGAATCCATATTATAGTTTAATACATTTATATCTCATAAAATATTTACCCAACACATATAACATATTCAATGAAACTTGTGTAGTAAAGTATGGTAGATGAATTTTTACATTGTTTGGCCCTAGTGTGAGAAACCTACACTTTACTGTGATCCATTTTCCAAAACACTCACATTCTCAACTATTATATTATTATAAATAATGGTGGTTTGGTCATGTATTATCCTAAAACCATGTCACATAATCATATATATATGTGGGATTACCAATTTAAATTGGTATGCATATTTTAAATCCCATAAAACCTCGTTATATTGGAATCTAACAAGCTATAATCTTCACATCCATTCTCCTTACGGATGTAGACTTGCATGCTTATCCCAAATTTCAATTAATCAATAAATATAATCCACATTCCTGAAAATATAATATTATAATATATAAATATTTTATGATTACAATTACTTCAAAAATCTCTATTTATTTTTTCTTATCAATCTTATTTAATTACCCTATGATTGTTGTAAACTCTCAACATAGAATATCAAGAACACATCCCTATAAAAATATAAACTGTTAATATCTTGGAATATAAAAAATAAATATATAATATATACTATTTATCACTATATTATGATCTTTTTAGGAAAACTACATCTCTACTCTAATAAATTCTCAAAACCAAAACTGATATTTTTCTTTATTATATTCATGGAAAATCAATTTATTCGTAAAAAATATTATGCACACTAGAACTTTTAGTATATTGATTCCCTTTTTTAAACATATGTTCTTCTTCAAATCACTATTTCCATGTCACATTCATATACATTAATGGGGGTATTCTTCTATCATATTAGATACACAACTATTATATTTCTTATCTTTTTATCAAATGGTCACATACACATTTTATCTTTTGTTATATCATTTATTTACAGGTGATTACACCCATTCTGTTAGGGTCTCTATTATTTTTAAAAATAGAAATATACATTAGATATCAATGAATTCAAATTAATTAAAAATACCACCTATTGATGATTCATTGATATACTAATTCATGTTTTATTCTCAAAAATAATAGTGTTAAAAATACCATTTTTTTATTTATCTTTTTTAGTAATTTATTTTTTCTCATTTTAATATGTCTCTATTAGATAAAAAATAATCATGTTTCTTATTCTCAATAATAATCTCTAGAAAAATACACATTTAAATCATACTTTATTGGTTTTAAAAAATATAAAACACAAACAATATTGGTGATGATCTTCTCTAATTTCACCTTGAGATCATATGATGATGTTATATACATAATCATATTGAGTTTTTATTTATCAATAAGAATCTCATCACTCTATCTCATTCATGAATAAAAAACATATTTTTTAATTCATTGTATTTTTGTTATAGATCAGTCTACGACTTGAAAAAATTCTGTATTACTCTTAAAAACAGATAAACAAATCACATCATTTATTTTCTCCAACAACATCTGAATATTGATATTCCTCTTTTCACTATTGTAAATCAATTTCCTCAATCACATGGATTGGATAATGATTTATATTTTTATATTTTTATCATTAAATATTATCATTTTTATAATATATTTCATTGATTATTTCATAATATAGATGCGTAATTTTAAATATTCTCATTTAATATCCAAGAATATAAATGAAAACAATCTTCGCTATTCCATCACGTTTAGTTTTCATAATAAAATTAATTAATTAGGGAATTTATAATATTCATTATGTTTTTGACATGAAATAATTACCTTGGAATTATTTCATATGATTTATATTTCAAGATATAATGTCATGAAATGTCCTATATTAACATTATGTGTCATTTTTAATGATCATTACATATATAGAAATCTTCAATCTATTTGATGATTCTTATAGAGTTCCTACTAATATAGTTCCCATGAGTTTAACAAAAACATTATATTGTTATTATATAGTATTAAATGATCCTTAGATAAATGATAATTATGAATATCCATCACTAAATATTTTTTACACAGTGGGGTTTCATGGTAACAAAACTAAATGTGTTTTACAGATATTTCCATTCGTGTCTATAAATCTCATTTTTTCCTTAGAGAGATCACTGGATAATTTTTATACACATCAGAGTTCATCCTTAAAAACTATAGAATCATGTTTACGTAGAGAAATGTCTCATAGGTAAATATCATGACATATCCATTTTTTATATTTCTAGGCTTTAATTTGGTATATATTTAGTATAGGATGCATCAATCCATTATGAAATTTAAAC
Organism: Viscum album; assembly: GCA_963277665.1. Classification (NCBI taxonomy): domain Eukaryota; kingdom Viridiplantae; phylum Streptophyta; class Magnoliopsida; order Santalales; family Viscaceae; genus Viscum; species Viscum album. The sequence goes on from OY728151.1 coordinate 383,041,016, forward strand.
TCTAAATACATTTTTCATATTACATTGTATAATATCATATCCACATCAAATAATCCTAATAAATTATCAATCACTTAAAAACACCAAAAAATAACATTATATTATTTTAAAAAATATTGTTTTATTTTTAAAATCTTGATAACCAGCTTCCAAGGTGCATTGAAACATATTTACACAAGAATTATTATTCCTTATACATTTCCCTGAAATTTTTTTGCATTCTCAAAACTTCATCTAAGTTATTTTAATCACTAAATAAAATATAAAACAATATCATTTTTTCTTGGATGGTTTTTTAAAAAATATTTTATATTCATCTAGGGTTTTGGACTTCTTTAACGGATATACAATAATGTTATTGAAGAGTAAAGTTGAAAAACCCAGTAACCCATATTAGGAGGATTCAATATTAAAATGTCATTAGATATATATGATCGCATTCCAAAAGGAATAATACATTATTAGTCTTTGTAAAAAAGATATAAAAATTAATCACTAATCATACTGGAAAATATAAGATTGAAATCAATGTGAAGGTAAATATTTTGAATCCTTGAAATCCATAAAATGTTCCATCTTCATATATAAGTGATATTGAATAAAATTAATCTGATCTCATATTCAAGGTAATTATTATAGAAAATTGTAACTATCATTTTTAAATAAGTTATAATCAATATGGAAAGGTAAATAACTGTAAACACATACCACTTAATCAATAAAATTAGAATGAAAAAGAATTCAAGGATAATATCAAAGTATGCATTATAATAGATAAAAATAATTGAATTGCTAATGATGTAAATTAAAAATAATATATTTCCTCTTCCCAGACATCATAATATCTATAACATCCATACCGTTCACTAGTAATGTTTCATGAATATGTACATATAAATTAAATATAAATTTAATTTGGGAAACTGATTCTACTTATGAGTATATTGATTTTTCAAGGGGAAACTTATTACAAGGCACTACAAATCACTATAATTAAAATTTATTCCTCATATATTGAATGATAAATATGATTCATAAAAAATCCATATAAAAAATATATATATATAGGTAAATAATATGTATTTATAATGTTTTCCCTTATTAATCAAATAAGATCTGTAGTAAAACACTAGAGTTACTATAACTATATAGTTTTTCAATGATCATATCATTAATATATAGAATATGAATCTTTAAGAGAATTTTAATGTCCAATGATCATAATAAACTGAATTTTTAAATAGAAAGGTAGCTTATAAAAAATAACTAGAGAGAAAAGATGACCATCAATTCATCAAAAATATAGGATTCATAAGAAATCAATTCTATTTAGAGGGTAGAGTATAATGGAATTAAAAATATAAAATATGTATTATTTAAAGTGATGTATTTTATAAAAAAAATTTAAAAATAAATTACAAGATAAATAGAATAGAACTTTTACTATGATATGGATGTTCCTCAATGTTTTATTAGTTAAAAAATTATTTACAGATTTAATAATGATAGAAAAAATGTCCCTTTTACAATACATAATAAATATTCATTTAAAACCATTGGAAAATTAAATTTTATTATAAAATTTCATTAATAAATCATTTTACCAAAAAATAAATCTTTATTAAACAAATTTGGATAAATATGGATATAAAATATAATATTTCCATTTTATATATAAATTAAATTTTAAATTGTGGTTATAAATTATTTTTTTAATACATGTGAAAAAATAGATAAAAGGTAATAAAAAAATCTGAAAAATCCATAAATTTCCATAGGAAAAGAAATTTGATTTATATTATAAAGGATATATTATAATATTATATCAACAAAACTTTTGGGTATCCCAAACAAATGATATTATAAAGTAGATCATTACATCTTTGTAACATTTACACTGTAACCCGTAGGAAGAATAAACATGAATTGAAAAAATTAATCATCCTGAATAAATTGGTTTTCTTGTAAAATATATCAATGTGGTAGTATATAAACCACATAACGTATAAGTGTGAAAAATATAAAATATGACTTATTGTAACGGATGACGGTAAAAAATACCTGATAAATATATTACCATTGATGTTATCATCAATTAAGAAATATAATATGTGTGTCAAATTTTTATTCCCATTAAACAAGTGGTTTGAAAACATTAAATAATCAAAATTATTTAGACACATAATATTTGGAAAACAAAGGAAATGAATATGAAATATAATTCAATGAAATGAAATTTAGTTATAAAGTCTCTTAACTCAGGTTGGATACTTCATGTTCATTATTCATAATTATGAAAAATTGTCATATTATAATTACTTAATATCTTAAGAAACTTTTTCATGTTTATTAGTAATTATGTTTTATCTAACACCATGATATTTTTAAATAATTAATTAATTATGTTCACATAGGATGCTCGATGATATTCATTTTATATGTCCAAAATGACTTCGGTATATTTTAAAATGGTAAAAGAAGTCATTATTTTGTCATCTATAACATAATAATAATGAAATAATTATCATTTTTAATCATAAATTATACCTTTTAAAACAATTTTGAATTATGGTTATGGAAAATAAACTGTGTTATAATCATGGGGTTGGTAATTCGTACAGACACATGGGTAACATTGTCATTAGTTAATGAAATGATAGAAAAACTATACATATCCTTTAATCATACCAGAATTATAATATTTACAAAAATAATTTTTTTTCTTTATATACACTTATATTAATAGTATTATTGTGCAGCTGTTAGAAAAAAGAATCAGATTGCTTTATGTAATTGTTAATACACACATACACGGGAATGATGTTATCATTTTGGAATGAATTGAATGGAAATAAATTATAGGTTTAATAATATTTTGGAAATTTAATATATGTTCTTAATATCATATATATATATATATAATTTAAATCCATCACGAAAACCATCCATGAAGAGTGGTGAAGGAAAAAAAAATTACATCGGTTCTTAGAGCGGTAGTCCACCATACAAACAAAATATGGTTTCATTTCTTATTTTATAGATGAAATGGATATAGGGTATACCATAAACATAAAACTCTTATTATATGGTATATACTAATGTTAATATATCATCATGGATGAATATGATTTTATATAGGTGTAATATGAAAAAAAACAAAACACTCATATATGAGAGATGCCTCTTCTTCAGACAACCTCGATAGTTTTAAACCAAAATACATCCTAAGATGTTTTGATAATAAAAAAATTCTTTAGGAAATGATAATGTATTTATGTAATCGATTTGGGTATTGAGTGTTTGAACCAAAAATATCTTCATGTTTAAATAATAAAGGAGAATAAATTTCCTTTTATATGTGAGAAGAGGTCCACTTCATTGATTTTTTAATATATTAAATTAATATATATCGATTAGTATAAGAAATTCTACAAACTTATCTAATTTTAATATAATATGAGTGTGGGTAGAAATGCTATCATCCAATTTTTTTTTACAGTTTTATGTTTGTTTTTTAACCTTATATGTTCACATTAACATATAATATCCATCTATTAAAATTAATGTGATAAAATTTATTTACTCTCTTGAGGGTCAATAAATTTATTATAAAATGAAATTTTTCTGATAAATTTACTATTCAAATAATTTCATCAATATCCCAATCACTTATACTCATATAATATTATTTGGGAAATTAAATCATTTAAGAAATTTATTATTATTACATTATAACATTAATTTTAGTTTTTGAACTATTCAACTGATTTTTCATTTGTTATAGTATGACATCGATTAAATTAGAATATAATAATTTCACAAATAAAAAATAAAATTTTTGATTAAAATTTTTGGAACAAAATAATTCATTAAATTTATATTAATTTTAAAATATCTACTACCATGGATTTTATTATTCTATTAATCCAATAAATATTATGTTGATGTTGAAGAATCATTTAAGAAAATTATTGCGTTACTAAAAAATTATAAATTATTTAAACTAATAAAGTGACATATTTTCAATATTATTTAGTTAGTTATTATAATGAAAAATATAAAATAAATATGGCATAAAATGTACCTATTAATGAAATATTTATGAAAAAGGAAAAACATCACTAATATAATATGTTAAATACTTCTTTTATGGTTTTTAGTCAATATCATATTCTTTATAACTATACAAACCCAATTTATCCTTACAATATTGACAATTATTAACTATAGTTACTATTCATAATGGTTAAAAATAAAATCCACCCTTTCACCAAATTTTTACATAATAATTAAAATAATAGATTACATTTTAACGTATTTAGTTAACATAATTAGAATAATTTTTTTACAATAAATCTCTCGAATCGCAATGAAAATAGCTTTTCAGTAATATACAATTTTCAAGGAAAATATGATTTGATATTAACCTTGCAACTAATAATCGTCATGATATGAATTTAAATTAATATATATAGATTTAAAATCTATATATTCCATTTAAATAATTCATCCATTGTAGTTATTTAAATTCACTAAAATGGAAAAACAGTATTTGCTTTAAAAAAATCAGAACAATGAGTTTTAAAACATTAAAATTAATTTATACTAAAAATAGGAATTTTTTTGATTCAAATGAAGGTAATTATAATATTAAAAATAAAATTTGACATATTTCACATTATTATCAATTCCAAAATATAATTTATCCTTAAATTCTAAATTTAATGAAAATAAATGAAAATTTTATGAAATCGATGTTTTCACTTTTCAGTAATAACAAAATCCATTTAGAGAAATAAAGAAATTCAACCAAATAAAATATTTATATGGTTATTTCAAGAAAATTTAATTTTTTTAAAATACCATTAATAAAATTGGTATAAATTAATTATGTTATCTATATACAAAATTAAATAAATCAATTTTTTTAGAAAACAAAAATTTAATGATTAAAAAGGATTTACTAATAATTTTGTCTATATTTACAATGAATAAAACAATAATTTTTTTATTTATTACGGTCCTTTTGTATATTTAATAATTATTTTAATAATATATTTACTTCCAATTCAACGACTATGTTATAACAACCGAATTTTAGTAATATATTTTTTAAATTGTTTAAACATTGTGTTGTGTGTCGTATATGCAGCAATATATTGTGTTATTATTTAAAAATATTTTGGTTTCTATGCCCCCCCCCCAAATTTAGTAGATTTGATCCTTTCCATTTGAATTTATTCTTATAAATCAAGGTATTTAGTTTAAAAATTTTATTTTTGGAAAACCCACATTGTAAAAGGGTTAATTAAGCTCCCCCATAAGAAGAAGGAAACTCAAATATGAAGGTAACTAATAATAAAAAAATGTATATTTCCAAATAATATATAACTATTATGAAGTAAAAATATATACATATAATAGATAAAAATGTCCATGGAAGAATATAGATTGATTGAGAACATAGTTAAAATAATGTTAATAGCCATAAATCTATAAAAATGTTGTGGGTAAAAAGACTATTGATTAATCAGAAATGAATATTAATTTATAAAATTATTATTTCATGGTAATTTTTTTAATGTTTATTGATTATTTCTCTTTCATGATACACAAAAATAAATAAATTAATTCACTTGATGTATTATATTTCCTTTGAAAAATTTCATACATTGGATGTGATTTGATCAATTCCCACTTCATTTATTACACCAATAAATGAATGTGTGATATGAATGTTTTAATCCTGAATAACTAAAATTATTTTTTAAATAATCACGAGACCAATAAAATAGTCAAATTTCATTTCAATATGTATCTAAATAGTTTCTAAAAAAATGTTTACCTTATGTAATCCACTTTTCTACATTAATTAATAATATCTCAAAAATAACTTCTGATGATCAAATCAATCAATTATAGTATTTACACTAAAAATCCAACCAAAATACATCTAAACATAATAAAAATTCATAATTTTGAAATAAGGTCACCAAATATAAAAAATAAACATTAAAGTATTTCCCCATACATTAAAAGGAAATACATTACGTAACGAACCAAATAATTGAATACCTTGATCAACATTAAACCATAATGAAAATATAACTACATCCAAATATACTATATCTTTGTTACACAAATAATTTAACATAATATCATATATTTTCAATTAATATGAAACTTTTGTGAAATCTATCTTAAATTACCTTTTCACCTAATGATTAATTATTTCCAAGGACATCAAGACTATATAATTTACTTTGTCAATGTTATCTATATATTTTTCCCAAATATAAATTAACAATTCTTCATCAGAAACATATTAATGGTTATCTTTACCCTAATCATGTATTTTCTAAAAATATCACCTTACCATTAAATCCCTTTTCCAGGGCACTTGTACAATTAAACATATTTTTTTAAATCTATAAAGAAACTCTTTTGGAAGAAACCATAGAAGCTTTATTATTTGTATAAAAAAAATTTCATTGATGTAACACTTCTACAACATAATTATCAAATCCAAATATATAAACACATCAATCTGTTCATATCAATGATTGAAATGGACTATGATGTTCCATGGTCTAATAGTTATCCTGTGGAATTGAAAATTTCATTTCAAAATTCCCATGTTCCCAATATATAAGACATTATATTCCTCATCAATTTTTTACTCTATTTAATATATTTACATGTATAAACCATGTTCTCATTCCATTGATACATTCCAAAGAGTGTATCATTCCATATTTCTACAATGAAGAAAATTGATTCTTCATTACTCCTTGCTCTCCACCACCAAACCATGCATTGAACTATATCATTCTCACATTTGGGGAGTCATTTAATTGGTTATTGCATATGTTTTTATTCATATATCATGATTACTAATTTAGAATATTCATGATATCTTTCTCTCAATTCATCATCTATTATGGTTTCTCATAATCACTTCACATTCGGTTAAATTCAAAGATTACATGATTTATCCGTGTTCCATCCATTGAGTAAACAAAACGTATTGTAAGAAACAGTAATCATAGTAAAAAACATCATAATCATTAATAGTATGTTTAAATCAAGAATCATGATTTTCAATATAATACACCATTAGTTTAACCTAGTTCATTTATTATCATCACCCATTCTAATCCCCCAATACAGTTTGTAACAAAATGTGAATTAACCCGATCATATACCACTGGAGTGTCAAACCATGTGGGTAGTAATGGAACAATGGTCATCCACTATAATTATTTCCATGATAAACTCAACCAACTATATTTAGGATTATTTCCCATAGGGGAATTTATAAAAAATCCACATCTACTTGTAGTATCCAAAAATAGATCTATTGCTAGGAATGCCATATATTCTCAATATAAAAAAATAATAAAATGTTGTCAAAAACATAGAATAATCCTAATATTCACTCATTTTGTTATGTTCGTTATAAAATTATTTCATAAATCAACTTCCCAACATTTTTTTTAAAATTTCATTCATACTATGTGTAAATAAACCAACCCCAAAACCCTTCATATAGTGGTAAATTTATTTAATTGGACCAAAATATATGAAATAAAACCACAATAGGCCTAATATCTTATTTGTATTGGTAATATAGATATATACATGAATATAATTTTCAATGGAAAATACGAAATAAAAAACATATTGAAACTAAATATTTAGAATCCCTGAACTCATTCAAAGATTAATACTTCATATCACAGAGAAAGGTGAAAAATAATTGTGGAATCATATTCTCATTAAGGGTTGTGTAAAGTGGAAATTATAATGTTTTTATAAGTTATAATCAATATGGTGTCATAAATTAATAAAACAAATTCCACTTTTTTAGTAACGTTTTCATAAAGCTGAATCCATTGATACTAACAATTTCAATATTATAATGGATAATATTAACTAAATTATCCATGAAAATTGATTGAAATTGGAAATCAATGTATTGGACATAAATATATCTATACCATTAGTCCATGTACCAGAACACTTTAGTTTATGGGTGGCCTTACAAAAAAAAAGATTTAATTTGAACTACTGATTAATCTCAATATATAATCGTTGCATCATGAGGATCTTTATAACTGGGAACCACTCATCACTTCCTGTACACTGAATTCATCATATATTAAATGATTATTTTAATATATAAACTATATTCTTCATCAATAAATATATATATATATATTATTTAAACAAAAAATATTTATCTTGTTTTCCTAACACAATCAAATGACATTCATTATAAAACATTGTATATAGAATTGTAATAACATTTTTTAATGATCATAGACCAAATTAAATGAAAATAGACATTTAGAAATATTTTAATTTCTATTGATCACATGAATTTAAATTTTTGAAGTTAAAATTATTGATCACAAAATAATAATAGATACAAATATACAATCAAATAATCATAAATATATGTTTTATTGAAAATCAAGTCTTTCAGAGGGTAAAAGAAAATGGTAGTAGAGATTTAAAATTTGTTTTATTTAACATTTTAATTTTTTAAAAAATATATAACTTTAAGAATTATATAAATATTATAAAATGCATACAGTGGTAGGGAATCCTTTTAATGTCTTATACACTATACAATTACATTTAACTTGTTATAAAGAATGTAAAAAAATTACCCCTTCAAAAAACAAATGAACTATTCTATTAATAAATTAGTGTTCAATTATAATTTTAAAATGTCATAATAAATAATTTGATTAATAAAAAGTATTTTTAAAATATATTTTTTAAAAATGTGGACATGTATAAGAAATTATTTGTTTTAAAAATAAATAAAATTAGTTTTTCCTTTACTATTTTCATTACATGAATCCAGTGTCAATGAAATGAAATTTTAAAATAAAATATGTAAACTTTTTCAAAATACATAGTATATGAAAGTAGATTACTTTTTGCATGATGTATTATAAGATTCCTTCAACAGAAATTAAGGATATAAAAAAAATTTGAATTTAAAATAATTCATTACTTCTTTCATAGATTGTAAACTGAAACCTTTTGAAAGAATAAACATTAATTTATACATTAACCATAAAAGACCTAATTCATATTTAGTTTACCAATGTGGAGTTATATATAGCACATAATATTATATAATTGCATAATAGCAAATATTATTGATTGAAATGGAAACTGAAACATAGTCCCTTTCCAACATCATACGATTGGGGTTAAAATTTATCAATGAATTGATTATATGTGTCATATATAAATTCACATAAAATATGTGACTCTAAAAATTAAAATAATCAAAATAAATTACACATAAAATTTTATAATAACAATTAATATAATGATTTAATATAACCCAATGAATAAATATTCATTTTTGAAACTTCTTACCACATATATGACTCATCACATACATTATTTCTATTTTTAAATAAAAATAATATGTTATTTATTTACATTCATAAGAACACTTATCTTATTTATTATTATTTTTATTATTTTTAATATTAAATTATAAATAATTACTTAAAATATTAATCCAATGTTGGATATTTTTATGATATGAAATTCATTTGTTGAAATGAATTCAATATATTTTAAACGTAACCACCCATGTTTTGGATTTGTTAAATTGTAATTTGAATTTGAATTTTTCTCAGCTATTGGATGTGATATCTTTTTGAACGGTATTTTGAATGTCATTATGAGTTTTCTAATGTATAAGGGTGATGTTTTTTGAGGTAGATTTTGGTTTGATGGATGTATTTGAGGATTGGGTGAACACAAGTTGAAGAACGACAGATCCTGCAAGCTAAAAATATTTATTATGAGTTTTACACATTAGCTATTATTTACATGGTGTGTAGTGGTTTCATAGGTTATGTCCTAGAGTGTTCATGATGGGTTTTCATAAGGGAATTCCTCAAGGAATACATGGAATGTATTTATTACACATTGTGAAATAGTTACATGATATGTAATAGTTACATGCCAGGTAACATTTTTGATGGATTTTGTTATATTGTGGGTATCCTACTAAATGTTTTTTATTAGAAATAATGATGGAAAATGTGAAGATCGATCAGCTGATCCCCCTCTCTTCTCCATGTGTTCTTCAGGGATCAAGCAGGATTTGGTTCTTTTAGATGGTATTGATGGATATTATCTTCCTCTTCCATACATATGCATTATTTATTTTCAATATATTTGGGTTTATTGTTTTTTCATTTTGGTTTCTTAATTATATTCTAGTATATCATGGTGGAATAAAACGTTTCATTTTAATAATTTTCACGTCCTAGGATGAGGTTGTATGAAAAGGTCATATGCTCATCCATTCCTTATTTTTCAATGATTTATGTCACCGTAATAATTTTAAAGAATATTAATGATTAAAATAAAAAATTTGGTTGTTTTTTCCTATTTGTGATTATGCACGAATCATGGTTTTAGATGTGTTACATGTTGTTCGAATGAATTTGTTTGTGGTACTCGTTAGACGAGATCGACCGATGATATTTTGGATAGTATGACCTTATAAGTTAAATAATTTTAATTTTTTATCTTGATAAGAATAACTATATTATATTATTTCATTTATAATTATTTAATTTATGATGTTTTCATTATGATACAAAACCTTACATGACTCAGATGATCACGGACAAGCTTTAGCTGGTATTGCAGGCCTTTGAGAAATAAATAGAAATATTCATAATAGTAGGTTGTCTATCATACATTCCCTTTAATATTTATTCATGTTATGGTATTAGATGGATTATCAGGTTCACACTTGAGGTTAAATCCCCTATTTAAATTCAATCTATGAAATTTTTTATTTAAATTATTTGGTCATTTTTACTAGATTAACACTAAGGTTTAATAACAACCACAGTGCACTTTCATCAACACATGACTTCCTGATATGATCATGACCAAGTATCCCAAGTGGTATGTCTCTATTATTTGTCTTATATTATCCAAATAGGGATTCCATTCTTATATACTTAATTGGAGGACCCAAGAGTGATTCCTCTTTTTACCAGTAGACATTAAGGATCCTGAGTGGGATGCATCTATAATGTTTTGACTTAGGATACCAAATGGGTGATGCAATTTATTACTATCCCTAAAATAAAACATTGGTTTTTGAGTAGATATAGAATATGGTGTCACCATATACCCCATTCTGAACATGTAAGATATTGAGTATGTGTCTGCAGTTGTGGGTTTTGGTATTCGACCACCCTTAAACAATTATTTAAAAATTAACTTGTTTATTGTTGGGGTATATCACATTACTAGATGTTCTTCTTGATTACAGGTCGATGAGCCCAAGGTGATGAGAATATCAATATTGATATGACTAGACATATTTCCTATTATCTGGATTCTGAGCCATTCGTTTATTTATTTTTATACCTTGATATTATTTTTGGGATATGGATTCAAAACTATATATGAATAGACATTCATCACTTCATTTTTATGCCCAGGTGGTCCATTCCACTCACCTCAGTTTTCACTATATGAAAATGATTCTTCTCTACTGTATTTTCTCTATATTATGATGAATAGTCCATCTGTAAGTTGTGGCTTGTGAAGGAGAATTGTGCTCTCCTCAATTATATCCTGGTGTCCCTTGGTTACGATATACTTTCATGGTGTCCTTGTTGATGACTCTTATGGATGATTACACTCTACTCAATGATAGGAATGATTAAAATATATCATATTGATTACCAAATCAAAATGGTGGACATGTAAGTACCCATAATTTTACTTGATGGATGACTGTAATCTCCTCGAGTGACACCTACCATGCTCCCTATAGTGAGATGGATGTACCATTACTACATCTCCTAGATATACTACCTAGGGATGGGACTATGGATCTATTTATATATGCATGGATTTAGATCATAATATTTGGTCTAAAAATAATTCCATACATATCGATTAAGGGTTAGACGCTTAGGGTTCCTGTGAGTTCAAATGTCATGAAAACCCACAGATTGAGAACTGGGACTCATACATCAGATAAAATTTACATTGTAGGAATGACATTATGTCTATCTATGAGACCATTTTCAGGATGCCTAATTGATACACATAATGATTTTTTTATATATTGGATGTCATTATGGGTGAACACAGGTCTACGAAATGTAACCCTCTATGGTGTTCTACCGTCAACAGAGGCATTTTTATGTAGTGTCATACGTAGGTATTACTGAATATGATTACAGACCCAGAGATCGACTTAATTATACATGGCACGAGTTGTATGAAATCTATCTCAATTCCCTTCCCATAATATTTCATGATTCTTTAGATTACAGACTCAAAGACCATCTTCTGTTTTTTCAAGATAGTTTTTTAAACTTATTAGTGTATATACAAATTTATTTTGTTATTTATATACTTATGGGAATACATATATACACACACAGACGTATATATATACATGATGGAAAACTAACTAGTTGGCCATGATCATGGACCAAGGGAACAATTATGATTTCACTTTATTCAATTTTATTTTATCATTGCTAGTAATGTCTCAACTTTATTGACAACCTTCATTTATCAGATCTAAAATTATTTTTCTTCAATTTATATCTAGTATTTATTAATATTTTTATTATCATATTTAGTTTTTATGATACAAATTCATTTTAAATTATTGGATATGTATGAGACCATGTTGGTGGTACCCAACATAGTATTTCACTCACTTATTTCTTGGGCTATTATTGCACTACGGTACCCAAGTTGATATTCACTTTATTTCAAGAATGGGTAGAGATGAGGATGATCGAGCAAGATGGAATGGATGTGTATATGATGATTGATTATTCGGTGTAACAGAAGATCATTGTGATTTTATTTCTATTTCATTAATTTACTCATGTATATGTTTTTGGCTCATTAAAAGGTAAGTTTTATATGTATTATATGACCATTCAGGCCTTTTCTAAATTTCATTTAATATTAAATCATATTCACTTTCAAATTATTTAATACTTTAGAAATTTGATTATTGATTTTATGTATGATAGTCGGTTTCTTATGTTTTTTTCACACTCTGATATGTGCGAATAATATCCCAAGTATCACATCATAGTCCCTTGAAGTTACTCATTTGTCTATGGTATATGAGGAGGTGTACATGATGCCTTGTGGTGAACCATCATGGAGCACTAATTTAGAGGCATCTTGTAGACACCAAAAACATGACGTACATGAACATTACATTACTTTTTCACAATACTTAGTACATAACAAAAAACACACAAGGACCTCAATAGTTAAGTGTCTTTGGAAACTCGGAACATAATCTTTTAATCGTGGGGAAAGATCTGTAACATCTCTGATAAAGATCTTCCCATTTTTTCCTTACCTAAAAACTTTTTTATATCCTGGATAAAATAAAACATATAAAGGGTGAGCTCAAATTCTCATTAAGGGTATGCATGGAGAAAATAAAACAAGCCATATATATTTGAAGATAAATACATGATCATAAGGTTTAAACATCGAAATGTTGATTAATGACATAAAAAATGGTAGTACGTAAGGCATAGATCATAATGGAACAACAATAATGATAAAATTGCTTGGAAATAAAACTCTTAATTGTGGAAAAACATTAAGCACATGATATGATTTTCCATAGTAGCCAAGGCATTGTTGCCAAGACCATCTTAGTGGAAAAAGTCCTTTTCTGAATCGTGTTCACTCCTCATTCCAGTCATGTAACACTGAACGTGATTAACATACCATTCCAACCATGTTAATCTCATGAGATATAAATCATTACCCAATGCATTAGAGGGAGATATTGGTCCAACCCATCTCATAATGAAATCATTCTTATGTGTTCCACAACATAAACAAAAATCATTCATCATTACCCAATGAATAAAATGGGTTTCATAAACATCATCCCATCATAACATAATCCATATAAAACAAATGGATATCATTTCATCATAAAAAAAATCACACCATGTAAATAATAGGGACCTTATACTTTAAACATAAAATTTTTAAATACTTTCATTTTAGATGGGATATAGTTTTTATTAAACACTTGAAATGAGTTCTGGAGGAAAATATCCTTTTTTCTTAAAAATTATTTTCTTTAAAAAAAATACCATGAAATTTTAAAATAAAAGGATTTTGATGAAAATAATAATGAAATCTTGTGGAGGAATCTTCATGAAATGAAGGCTTTATGAAACATAAAAATCTGTTAAAGGTGTATAAGTTAAAAAAACATTTTTCTCGTACTTTTGCCGGAAAATTCTAAAAGTACCTCGTATGGTAAACAAAATAAAGATTACTTAAATACCATTTAGTAAAAGTAAATAATGTTTAAAAGGAAATTATAAAAACATGAAACCATTTTTATAAAATAGGTACATTGATGATAAATATAACCCCAGTAAATACGTATGAAAAAACAATATCGGATAAAAATGAGATTGGAAAAGTTGTCCCTTACCTTAGGTCTGATATGCTTTGTACGTATCTGAACCTCCTGTATAATGATTTAAAAAATGTCATTGACTTATTAAATAATCTTATTCATTGTTATTATATCATATATGGTTCGCTTATGACATTATATTACCTGTTCTTTTGTAAATTCCATGTTAAAGCATCGTTTTGGGTAAAATTGTTTTATTTATCATACGTGTCTTGAATTATAATTATTCATATGATTACTTATATCATGATTACATACATCCAGAAAATATAACATGATTTATATATAATATATATTCAGAATATATATATATATATATAATAGATCAATAAATGGAATGATATACACTGTTCTTGGAGACGGTAGGCCGTAAGTTCGAATGAACGCTGTTTTCTTTTCCTTATTGACTTGAATGGAAGTAAATAGATGAAATATATATATATATAAATCTAGAAGCTCTATAATTTTATATATTTAATTATTATTCATTATATATATTTATAATAATTCTTGAGTGGTTAACTTGGAGAATGAATTTAATCGCGTCGTGGAGATGGTAATCTGTACTTACGCACGAGCGATGATATCATTCCCATAATTATTAAATTGAATTAGAGTGGATGATATAACATCTCAGAATAAATATGATGTTGTAATAACTATATATATTAATTAATTACACCGTTATACCCATCCAAGTAAGGTGGTGATGGAATAACAGATTACACAACGGTCTGGAGATGGTATTCCGTATGTATGCACGCGCAGTGATTTCATTTTTTGTAGGATGAATAGAAGGTGAAATAGGGTTGTTTAATATTTATAATAGAATACCAGTATATGATTTATACTGATGTTATTAATTTATGATGAAACAAATAAATAAGAATATGTTGAAGAAGAAAGAAACTGGAAAAAATCGGAAGAAGAGATTACCTCTTCTTCGACATGCCTCTTTTAAACTTCCACTTAAGAGACTAGAGTTGGTCTTTTGAGAAGAACAGAACCTCTACCTTGTTTTGACGGAGGTTGAGAAGTTAAATGGTCAGGGTTTGGCCGAGATTCAGGGCTCAAAAGGGTGTGAAGGGAAGAGTGTAGGGGTCCCTTTTTATAAGGGAGGAGAGGGGAAAATTTGGTAACACAAGAAATATTAATTTATAATAAATTCATCCTCACTTAAAAACCACCAAAAATGAGTAAAATCCTAATATTAGATTAGATAGGGTTGTAATATCATCAAAAAATAATATTTAGACATGTTGTGATTTTATTTTAAACATTATCAACTTTATTTATCCTTATTTAATATATTAAATTTTATTTGTGGTAATAAGATTCTAATTTTTAAATTATTATAAATAATTACATAGGGGTTGTGAATTTTCCTTAATTGGATAATTTATGACATTTTAGACCATATAAATTTCAATTAATAAATTTTAAATATTTTTGTGATTTTTAAACAATTTTTTGATATGTTATTTTTATAAAATAACAATACTGTCAATTTTGACAGTATTCAATTTTTTTAATTTAAATAAAATCCCCATATAGGATATATTCTACAGAAAATATTTAATATATTCCTAACATACCAATTTGTCTCTAAATTTCGTGGAGCACATTAAATAGTTCATATAATATTTATTTTAATATTTTTTTGAAAAAGTTATTTTGTTATATCTCTTAATAAAATAATTAGTACAACATTATTGTATTATTATTTAATATACTTATTTTTTGAATAAAATTTAAAAATAAAATCTGTTGATGAAGATAAATCTCATAGATTTCATAATAATACTTTTACTTGGATTTATCATCTTAAAATCACAACATTTAAATTGATATATTTATTAAATTATTAAAGTGACAACTTTGGAATCATTTAAAATAAAATAATATAAGTGCCATAATCTCATTTATAAGGATCCAAATGGTCAAAAATTAGGCCAGTGGATGACTAGGGTTAATATATACACTACCAATATTTTTTTTTCAGATTTTTGGGCCTTTTGATATGTATAACTATTTCACTAAAAACTATATTATTGATTTTTCAATAAATAAATAATCTATGGATCATTAATGTATAAGACAATAAGGTAATTCAATAACCCTTAAAAATTACAAATAAATTACCATGATAAAGAAAAACATATTATATTTCAAATGAATATATATAAGTTAATTTATATTCTGCATAACCTTATATTAAAAATACTTTAATTATTAACCTTTGAGTGAGACATATTTCACATTCCTTTAAATAAAATAAATTTAATAAAATGTCTTAATCAAATACAAGTGGGTACCATTAGATTCCATTTCAACCCAAGTATGTTTTAAGACAAAATATAATCATACAATTATATTAAGAAAAGTGTTAGTGTAATTTTATAATATTATATTTAACCTTAATTGCTCGATTTACCTTTAACTATGGTAAATAAAATTTAATGTAGTTACTATTCATAATGACTAAAAATAAAAAGTAGCTTATTAACATAATTTGGACCTAATGATTCCAAATATGGAATCCATTTTTTCAAATTCAAATCATAGAATTTTCATAAATTAATTTAAAATTAATCCCGCTATTATGAAAACAAGTTTTAAAAGTTAAAACATTGCAAAAGATTAAAATTCTTTTACTTATGAATTCAATGTAAAATAAATGCTAATGAAATAAATTATATTATATGGTAAAAATATATTCTATTTATACTTTAAAACCATTAAATATTATAATTTAAACATATACATTTTTATGATGAAAAGGTTGTTGTTAATTGAAATATAGCGTGTTTTTACTATTCATTAAAATATCAAAGTTAGCAGATTAATAGGAAAAAATTGTCCAAAGTAAATTTTTATATCTTGATTCCAAATAAGAATTTCATTTTGATGAATTGAAATTATAAACATGTCAAAAACTATATTTAATGTGGGTGTGCCATCAAAATGTGGCAAAACTGCATTTTTTAAAAAATATTTACTTTACTCAAAAAATTTATTTTGTTCTCACACAATGTTCTAGATAATGAGTAAGATGAAATAATAATGTTATATAATTCACAATTTAGTTAATAAAATTCATAACGACTAGTTCAAAATATTATTATAACAATATATCGTTGTTTTGTGAAACTCGGTATCACGTCCAACACACGCTATCGAGGAAGGTCGTGATTGTGTGTAATGAAAGCCAAGTCAGGGTTGCGTGTAGTGAAAGACTCATTTGTTGTTGTGTATAACAGAATCCAACCATATTTCATTTATACAATGAATATATATATATATACACACTCAATGTTCCATAGAATAACTACTATCAAACGAACTTGAAATTGTGTGTAACATGATCCAAGAATAGTGTTGCGTATACTGCAAGCTAATACGATGTTGCATATAGAAAAAGATAATTTTGGTGTAGCGTATAACACAAGACATCAATGAAATTAAAAATAATAATTCTCATAAAATCTCGGGTTGTTACATTCTACCCCCCTTAAAATGAATTTCGCTCTCAAAATTTTTCGGGGTTATAAATAGTTTATTACATGAGAGTTTCTTTCATAGAAACCCACATCGTAAAAATGAATAATAAAACTTAATTTAAAAAATTGAATTATGAAACATAATAGTTACCCAAATTAACTCATCATTGGATTTCCACAAAGGAAAACTTAGGTGAAAATATGGATATGGAAGAGAAATATGACCATTAAGTTCTGATGGAGAGTGGTAGAGAACAGGGCTATGAAAAAGGAAACAATCAAAAAGCCATAAATTTTTTATGATCTAAGGTACCATCTGATTCATCAGATATAAGGGTACTAGGAAAACATTTTTGTTTTTCAAGATCATTTCGGTAAAGTTGAAGGAATTGAATTAGAAGAAATACGTACTTTATTTCAATATAATATCACCATTGTTTGTGCCTTGAACAATTCCCACTTCATCTCTTAAAGAAATGATGTTGAATTTGTTATTCATGAACTGTTATCAGATCATCTAATATAATGATGGGTCATTCCATCTATCCCAATTAATAGGTTAGAAATAGTTATATACATAAGTCCATCTATGGCGAGATTAATTGTATATCATTTCAACAATGTTCTTATACTACATCTATGAAACCAATTAATAATATAAAACTATTTTCTACTAACCAGGGACTTTTTGTTGGCCAGTGGAAGATAATAAAGGCATGAAACACTTTATATGTGTGTTTTATTCTCGCAACCTTGTTCGACGTGACGGGTTTTCACCTATCCTATAGGTTGTCCTTTTTTCTAAAACTGTACTATTATAACATTCTAGAAATAATATCGAAAAAAAGATTATCCTTACACAATATTATCTTATGTACAACATAATCCATTCCAATCATTAGGCTTATCCAAAATACATATGTCCAATATCATATTATAAAGAAACCGATTACTTGAAATGTCACATAACAAGCACGTGAATACCATCATTTATCCCCCATATATAATACGATATATCTAGTTGGTCACATTCCAAACATGTGACTTCCTTAATCATGTATTCTCTTGAACCATAGTGAAAACATGAAAGTCGTCACAAGGTAACTCATTCCACATACCAAAATCCCAAAAATTCTATATACTCAATCCATGATATCGCTTTTTCCTTATATTAGTCATGAGCTCATTAATACTATCAAATATTTCATTATCTCTTTAACCCTTCTTTATGCGCAAATTAGGTGCTTTCCAAAAATATATGAATAACCTTTCATGGTTACTGGTAACATTCATCATATACATTCAAAAACATAAGGAAAAACAATAGTGTAATAATCCTTAGATGTCTCTTTATTCCATAGTTCCATGAGATTACTTATACAACATTACTCTTGATAAAAATGTAATCATTCCACTACCATCTTAAACCATTGACCGATCATAAAAAATTCTTTCATATGACATATCATTTGTAGTCTCTTCACCATCAACAACATAAATACTACCCAATAACCATGCTGATTCTCTTCATGAGACTTTCCCTTAGGGCATTGGTTTTCATAATTCTCGTACATTCCACATTTAAAACATTTAACCATTGTTGATGTCTTAGCAATACTATTATCCTTGTCCATTGTTTTAACTGTACCTTTTCCTTTAGAAATACTGGCTTTGTGTCATTCTTTTCCACACACAATGCATTTTCCAGTTCCTTTGAAACATTCCCCCTGATGCCTCTTCCCACATGATTGACATGTGGGAATTGTAACTTTTTTCCTCTATGATCATCATGAAACTCCATCTTTCTAGTATTAGATGAGTCGAGAAACTTACCAAAGTTGAGATTATTGATCATATTATGAGATTTCTGATTAGGCATAATAATGATGTTAGCACCTCTAAATCCCACTTCATTTGGTTGCTCATGATGAACATCGTATTCTCCATTAACATGAATCCTCATGTTTCCTGCCATTTCTTAAAACCCAAAAAGAATAGTATGAGAGGAAAAACCTGTACTAGAAAAACAACATAATCAAGGGGGATTAAATTAAATCTCTAACAACTTTGGTTTAATTCTAGTATCTTTAATGTAATTCTAGGACTATAACCTATACTTATACGTAACCTTAGGGACATCCCTAGACATCCCTTAGAAATATCTCTAGGGATCTCACTAAAGTTATTGCATCCTAGTTTCCAAAGGTTGACTAAACCATTCCACTGATATCAACTGTAGGGACCTAAAACTTGACGTACATAGACATTACATTAATTTTGTGGAAGACTTAATAAATAACAAAAACAAACACACAAGGACCGTAATAGTTTAGTGTCTTTGGAATCTCATAATATAATCTTCTAATCGTGGTGAATGATCTTCAACATCTCTCAGAAAGATCTTCCCCTTTTGTTTTCGTACCTAAAACTTTTCTTTATATCATAGGGAAAAGAAAACATATAAAGGGTGATCTTAAATGCTCAGTAATGGTAATCATGGATAAAATAAAACAAACCATATACATTTGAACATAAAAAAACAAGAACATAATGTTTAAACATCGAAATATTGAGCAATGTCATAAAACATGGCAGTACGTAAGGCATAGATCATAATGGAAAATCAATCATGATAAAATAGCTTGGAAATAAAACATTTAATTGTGTAAAAACATTAATAACATGATATTATTTTCCATACTAGCCAAGGCATTGCTTCCAAGACCATCGTAGTGGACACAGTCTCTTTCTAAATCAAGATCACTCCTCATTGCAGTCCTATAACACTGAACCGGATTAACAACCGTTCCAGCCATGTCTATCTCATGAGATATAAATCATTACCCAATTCATTAGCGGTAGATATAGGTCCCACGAATCTTATAATGAAATCATTCTTACATGTTCCACAACATAAACACACATCATTCATCATAACCCAAACAATAAAATGGGTTTCAAAAACATCATCCCATCATAACATAATCCATATAAAAAAATGGATATCATTTCATGATAAGTAAAATAACTCTATGTAAATAATAGAGACATTATAGTTGAAACATTAACATATTAAATACTTTCATTTTATATGGGAAATAGTTTTGATAAAACACTTGAAATAAGTTCTTGAGGAAAATATCCTTTCTTCTTCAAAATCATTTTCTTTTCACAAAATGCCATATAATTTTAAAAGAAAAGGATTTTGTTGAAAATAATCATGAAATATTTTTGAGGAAGATTAATTAAAATAAGTCTCTATGAAATGTAAAAATAGTTTCATGTCGTATAAGTTAAAAAAACATTCTTCTCATTCTTTTCCCCGAAAAGTCAAAAACTACCTCGTATGGTAAAAAAAAGATTCCTTACAAACCCTGTAGTAAAATTCAAAAATGGGTAAAAATGGATTTATACATACATGAAAACATTTTTAGAAAATAGGGACATGGATGATAAATATAACCCCAGTAAATACTTACGAATAAGCAATCTCAGATAAAAATGAGATTTGAAAAATTATCCCTTACCTTAGGTCTGATATGCTTCGTACATATCCGAACCTCCTGTATAATGATTTAAATAATTTCATTTACTTGTTACAGAATTATATTCATTGTTATTATATAATATATGGTTCACTTATGACTTTATATTACCCGTTATTTTGTAAATTCCATGTTAAAACAACTTTTTGGGTAAATCGTTTTTTTTAACGTACGCGTTTTGACTTGTAAATATTCATATGATTACTTAAATCACGATTACATACATCCAGAATGTAAAAAATGATTTATATATAATATATTTTGATAATATAAATTTATATAATAGATCAATAAATGGAAAGAAATACACTGTTCATGGCTTCGGTAGGTCATACGTACGCATGAACGTTGTTTTCTTTTCCTTTTTGACTTGAATGGAAGTAAGTAGATGACACACATACACAAACACACACACACTCACACACTCACAAACACACACACACATATATATATATACATAAAAACAATAGCTTTATCATGTCATATATTTCATTATTATTCATTATATATAAATTATAATCATTCTTAAGTGGTTAACATGGTGAATGAATCACATCGTGTCGTGGAGACTGTAATCTGTACGTACACACGATCGATGATATCGTTCCCATAATTATTGAATTGAATTGGAGTGGATGATATAATATATCTGAATCAATAAAATGTTATCTAATCTATATATATTTATTCTTTACACCATTATACCCATCCAATTAAGGTGGTGGTGGAAAAATAGATTTCACCACAAGGTGGAGACGGTATTCCGTATGTACGCACGTGCGGTGATTTCATTTTTCATAGGATGGATAGAAGGTGAAATAGGGTTGTCTAATATTTATAATTTCATATCATTATATTAATTATACTGATGTTATTAATTTATGATGAAACAAATAAAGAAGAAGAAGTTGAAGAAGAAAGAAACTTGAAAGAATCGGTAGAAGAGATTACCTCTTCTTCAACGTGCCTCCATTAAACTTCCACTAAATGGACTAGAGTTGGTCTATTGAGAACACCAAAACCTCTAAAATGTTTCTAGTGATGTTGAGAAGGGAAATGGGAAGTTTTTGACCATGCTTCAAGGCTCAAAAGGGTGAGAAGAGAATAGGGAAGGGGTTCCCTTTTTATAAGGGAGGATGAAGTTCCCGGATCAGTGTGATCACTGAGAGAGGGAGGGGGTGAATCAGTGACCCTTTTAAACTTTTTACTAGTTGATTCTTTATCAATTAAACATTTATGGATTGTTAAGACCTAAATCCACTCTTCTTGTATCTCTCAGCCTTTCCTCATGTGATGTAGTAAATGTAGAGGCACAAGACACAAGGACATACATGGTTCGGCTCCAAAGGCCTATATCCTTGCCATGTTTGTTAAACTCCCAAACATGGTTTCTCCACTCTAAATCAGTTAGTAATTACAATGGTCGATACAGTGTCACATTGTATCTCGTCTGAGTCCCACAAGAGGTTCTTTATACTGCGTCCCACAGTGTTACCAGAGTCCCACTGGCCTGCTTCATCTTCCACCGAAGACTTCCCCACCCTGAGTCTCACAGGGGGTCTTCTCCTGGCTCCTCGAGTCACACGAGTAGGTCTTCTTCTTTTGAAGCTTTTCAAGAGTCTTAAACAGCCTTGGATAAGGTATGCTAGCCTGGCTCACTTCTTCTGATCTCTTGTGGTGATTAGGACTCCTCTTCTTTGCTCGGGCATTATCTCCTTCTTCTAAGGATGACCCGAGCTCTGTCTTCAAGAATCTTGACTGGAAAATTATGTTCTTACACTGAGTATGCCCACTTAATCTTCTTTTTCTTCTCAAATAATGATAAAATAAGATAAATGATGTCTTTAACTTTAGTCTGGCTTCAGTCTCTCTTCAATTGAACTTCATGCCCTGAGTGCATTGCATCTATGAATCTTCATGCAATGTTTGCATGGGATCTCAATCTTCATGCATGACTCGCATGTAATCTCAAATATCATCAAGAACCTTTGTTCTCAGACTTCTCAAATGCAAACGCACTGATTTAAACATTGTTTACATGTGCATGTGCATGCATGAATGCATGAACTCCTCTTTTCTTCTTGGTGTGATAAACCCTCAAAGGGTGTAATCTCTTTTAGCACACACACACTCTTTTATTATTTCTCACACACACCAAACTGTGTGTTGTTCTTTAGTGTGAATTTCTCCTTCTCTTTTACTTCTAATGGTGTTCACCCACTTGTTCACTTATTCATACATACATGGACATGCATGTATCTTCTTCTTTCACATGGGCACACACAAGAGGTATGACCTCCTTCACTTGTGCACACAATAAGGCTTCGGCCTTCTTGTTTCTTTGCAAACACACACTCAATGATGGTGAGGCCTTCCTCTCCTTTTTCACACACACAAATGATTCTTTATTTCTTCTTCTTCAAAGTTTGCACACCACACTTGTGCACACACTATGGTAATTGCCTCTTCACTTGTTTAGCACACACAACCCGTAGGGTCATGGGAATGCACTTGCATGCAACCTTCACCCACACGTGTGCTCCATTGGGCCAACTCTTCTTCTTTTCACACACTCACCCGAGATGTGTGTGGCCTTCCTTTTTCAACCTGTGCACACACTAACGGAGGGCATGAAAATGATGTGGCCAAATACTATCTTACACCGCACATGGTTTGGGAGTGGCTTCTACCATACAGGTGGAGTGGTGGCTTCCTCATGCCGTGTAGGTTTGCGAGCACAGAGGGCACGCAAGTGCACTCACTTGCTACCGCGCAAGTATGCGGGCAGCGGGAATGCAAGTTCGCGCCTCAGATTCTTCCCTGTTGCACAAGGGGAGTGCGCATGGAGGCCTCCTCCAAACTTCTTTTTCACAGGATTCATGCAAAAGGAACTCTTGGAGCCTTGGGTGGCTCCGGACTACTTTGCAGCGCAGGTTGTGTGTGGGGCTTTGCTTCGCGTTTCTCGGAACTTCGTGGGACTTCTTCTCTCAGACGATCAACAAGCATATTCTCGGTTTGAGGTTCTCCTTTTATAGGCAAAGAGTTCAATCGATGCCGTGAGGATAAAATTTTGAAGGCCTGAGATCTGCGGCGATTTGAGATCTTCAAATGCGGATGAGATATCCCGGAAATCTCAGTTATTTCGTTTTTCTTTTTCAACAATGGGATCTTTCTTTCTTGGTGTGCGAATCACATGCAAGCGTTTACAAATTCATGCAAATAATTTCCTTGTACGTTGAACTGGAAGTGCACCCTAGACAACTTCATTTGCCTCAGGCTAATTCAAAATCCTCATCTCGTTGTATGCATGCGACTTTTAACGCATGCATGTGTTCGAAAAAGGGTGACGAACACAGCAGAGGCTTCATCTTCATTAGAGGCAGTAAGGAGTTCCTTCTACCTTTCTCGGTGGCTTTGGATCATAAAAGGAAACAAGGGGTGACCCTCAGTCGGTGCGAGGTTGAGGACGACTACAACACCGTTGGATCTGTGTTTAATGAACGCAGACGAACTGGATTATATCGTGGTGCGACGGATGAATCATGTGGCTGATATCGAACGCGAGGTCGGATGGATGAGTAGGATTAGATCTGTGTTTAAAAATTTTGTCCCATATTGAAACGCGCCACAGTTTTTGTGCATTTTAACAACCACCTCCTCTTATTCTCTGTTCAAAATTCTCCTCTCCCCCCTTTGGTGCTTCCCGACACTGGTTCTGCAGTGGGCGCACTTATGTGACCACTATGCTCCTCCGGGCACGCTTTAGCACCCATGCTGTGCAGGCTAGACCTCCGCGTGTCTTGGGCTTACACACGGCTCGGCCTCCTGCGGGCTAGCTTTGCCTAGGCCTCCTCATGGGCGTTGTGACCTAGTCCCACATGTGCCTTGGGTTGAAGCTTGGGTAGCTAGCTCGTGGGTAGGCCCCATTTTTTCATAATCTCCTCCCTGTATACTTGGTTAAATTACCAAGTAGGAAGAAGTCTACATCAATCCATTCTCCTCTTCTTCACCTCCTCTTCTTCATTAGAATTCCATCTATCATCTTTAACATCTCTTCTCCTTCTCCTATTAGGAGATGGAATACCCAAGATTCTCTCAAGTATATTCATCAAACATTAATCATAAATCACATGATCTTCAATGTTCTTCTTTGATCTAATCATAGATGAGGTTGGATCATCTTAAAATTCCCATGCACTAAGAGATATTGCATTGTCTTCTTCAAACGAATTCATCCACTTAGTAGATGTGGAAGGTTCATTTTTTACTTCATTCACTTAGTAATATTGATGGATCTCATTCACCTCATCCCTCATCCGCTTAGTAGATATGGATGGAACTTCTACATTTCATCCACTTAGTGATGTGGACAGATCTCCTTTCTCTCCTCATGCATTGTGAAGACAATGCATGGACTTCTAACAATGTTGTAACATTGTATCTCCTTGATACATGTTTTGGAACTTTATGATCAGATCCCCAATCGTCTGATTTGTATGGAGAATGTTTCAACCATTACCTCCTATGTCACATAGTGATTCTCTTATATGACATGATTATTAGTACCATGTCCATTCTCCAATCATCACCATGACCATCACTTCCTTTTTCATTCACATATTCATTCAATCCTTGTCATCTTATTGACAACATATGCAACACAGTGCACAAAAATCTCCCCCTTGTATTTGTTGTCAATATCACTAGAGCACATATGAATGGGTCAATATGTGTTCCAAGCTTCTCTCCCCATTATTGGAAACCAAATGCAAAGGTGTGGTGTGGTTCTCTTCAAAATATTTATTCCTCCCTTTGAATATCATCTTCTTGAAAATCACTAAGAGAGGGATGATGTCACATGTTCACTTTAGAAAAGACACTTTAGTAAATAAACTCTAAGTCTACTTGGGCTAACATGGTTTAGAAAAAAAGAGTGATGTAACCAAGGAATTCAATGTTGTCCACAATTCACTATACATGTGAGATCATGCTTAGGCTTCAAGGGGTTGAAATTTTCTCAGATATATCAATGAATTTCTAAATCCTTCACGTACTTCACCAAACACATTAGAAAGTTCAGGTGAAAATATAAAGCTCCCCCTTTCATCCATTTGCCATTAATTAATTACTCCCCCTTAATTGACATGTTAAATACAATTAAGAAACAAGGGATGAAAGTGTGATTGGAATACCTACATTCTTTTTGAGATGATATGAATCTCAAAAGATCATCTTCTACAAATTGGCTCCCCCTCGAGGGGTGCACTCCAATATTTCCATACCATTATCAATTTGAGAGTGATAATCATCTTCAATTCCCTTAAATATAAGCACATGTATATACTAGTGATTAGGGAATAATATGGAACCTCCTTTTTCATTAGTTTGAACAACAAGGTTGAGAAGATTCTCTCAACCAAGATGTTCCACTTTCTCTAATCTTCACACTTGAACATTTGATCTTCAATGATGTTTCTGATGGTGTGGATCTTAACACCTCTTAAACTTCTTTATGTGTGACTCTTCTCTTTCTAAGTGCCTTCTGATAACTAGAAACCCCTGGTTCAATCTTCATTCTCTTGAAGAATTCTTTTTCAGCTGGAATGAGTGTCATTCATTTATTACTAATATAACCAGCTTTATTTCACCTCACACACAGAACTTCATCTTCATGTAACATATTTTGGTTTTATTTTTCACTAGTGTTGGCATGTTTATTTTCATCCTTTCTCATTCTTTACAAATATTCTGGCCAGATGATTAATATTTCATTTGGAAGTGAGGCTTCAAAATTTGATGTTACACATGGTTACTTTGATTATTTTAAGTTACCTTTCTTAGGTAGCTTATTTTTAATCAATCCCTTCTTCTTCTTCTAGATTGATTGTCCTGTTTAGTGTGGTTTGCTTCTATTTAGTTCCATGGCTTGTTTACAAGGATCCATAGTATGACCTATCTTTCCACAGTAGAAGCATTTTT
The DNA here is from genome assembly GCA_963277665.1 of Viscum album. Taxonomy (NCBI): domain Eukaryota; kingdom Viridiplantae; phylum Streptophyta; class Magnoliopsida; order Santalales; family Viscaceae; genus Viscum; species Viscum album. The sequence goes on from OY728151.1 coordinate 383,068,546, forward strand.
TCTTGGTGGTCCTTCTGGATGCATCACCCTTCCTGGATTTTAAATCCAAGGACTTCTCTTTCTTTTTCAAGATCTTCTTGGGATCATTTTCAACTTTCTTCTGCTGTCTTCCCAAGGATTCTTCATTATTCTTATCCAGGTTCTATTATCTTCTCTTCTTTTCATCTTTGGAAACATTTGGAGATTGGTATGTATCATTCTTGTGACCACTTTTTCATTCATCCCAGATGTTATCAAACATTCCAAATCTGTTTGTAGTAAATAGATATTTCTGAACCTGTGGATGTTGCTTCTTATTCTATGGCTTACTCCCCCTTTGGCATGGGCTTCCTTTATGCTTTTTCATTTAGAAGATTGTATCAACAATCCGTTGCACAATGTCCATACCTGTTGCAACACCAACATTGACCCACAAATCTTTTCTTCTTGAATTCTTCTAATTGTTGGGTCTTTCTCTTGAATTGATGTGTTTTTTCAAGAGAGCTCACATTCTTCATCTTCTTCATCCATACTTGTTTAGAGTTATTCTTCCATACTACAATTTTTGGGGAAACTCATTTAGAATCATTAGTACAAGATGGTATAGATGGTACCTTCTTCTTAGAAGATGTTTCCCTTTCATTAGAGGGTGTCCTCCTTTTGGAATCATCCTTCTCAATGCACCCTTGAGTGGAAACATTTCTTCTTTCAGCTGATTGGGAGGCTTCAGCTTTGGGTGATTGCTTATTTTTCAATATCACCTCTAGCTCTAAGCATTTTATGTTGAGAGAGTTATTCTCATCCTCAACAAATCATAGCCTTCCTTCCCGAATCTCTTTCAGTTGTTTAATCTGGTCTTCATGCACCTTCTTCATTTCATGCAATGAATTTGAAAGCCCCTTTACCCTTTTTACTTTGTCTTCTAGTTTAGCATCTTTGAAAACCATTGAAACTCTGTGCCTCTTTTCCAGTGCCGGGGAAACTTCTTTAACCACTATCTCAAAGAATTCTTTCTCAGAAATGCTTCTTTTGCAATTCTTCAATGACATCATCAATTCCTTCACTACAAAGGGAAATGGTTTCATCCATATCCTTCACCAGCTTCGTGAGAGTGTTGGTTATGCCAACCCTTCTTGCCAATTGATCTTCCATAGAATTGGCTTCATCTTCTAGCAGAAATTTTTCTTCTTGAAGATCATGGATACTTGAAGCAATACACATTGCCACTTCTCTGGGGACTGTCTTCCGAAGATATTTGAGTGAATTTAGAAGATCATTGATAGTTACATCATCATCACAACTAGATCAGGCTTCATCAGAAGGGTGATAAAAGGAATTGTCATCTGTCGTGACTTTCACATTACCTTCAATAGAAGGTGTTTCTCTATTAGTAGCATCCTTCTTCTTAATTTTCTTGGCCTGTTTCTTCTTTCTATTTTTTAAGTCTTCACATATATCTCCATTTGAAGTTGTTCACTCATTTCCTCAAATCTGAACATCCTAAATACTCCCTTGGATCTTTTAGAGGCGACCTCCCTCTAATACCAATTTAAGTGCCCGGATTAGTGTGATCATTGAGAGAGGGATGGGTGAATCAATGATCCATTTAATATTTTTACTAATTTATTCTTTATCAATTTAAACAATATGGATTCTTAAGACCTCGATCCACTCTTCTTGTATCTCTCAGCCTTTCATCGAGTGATGTAGTAAATTTAAAGGCACAAGACACAAGGATTTACAAGGTTCGGCTCCAAAGGCCTACATCCTTGCCATGTTGGTCAAATGCCACAACATGGTTTCTCCACTATAATTCGGTTAGTAATTACAATGGTCGATAAAGAGTCACACAGTATCTCACCTGAGTCACACAGGAGTTTCATTATAATGCATCCCACAGTGTTACTAGAGTCCCACTGGCCTGCTTCAGCTTCCACCGAAGACTTATCCACCCTGAGTCTCACAATGGGTCTTCTCCTGGCTCCTCGAGTCGCACGAGTAGGTCTTCTTCTTTTGAATCTTTTCAAGAGTCTTCAACAGCCTTGGATAAGGTCTTCTAGCCTTTCTCACTTCTTCTGATCAGTTGTGGTGATTAGGAATCCTCTTCTTTGCACGGGCTTTATCTCCTTCTTCTAAGGATGACCCAGCCTCTATCTTCAAGAATCTTGATTCCCAAATTATGTTCCTGCACTGAGTATGCCCACTTAATCTTCATGGTCTTCTAAACTAATGAAAAACTAAGATAAATGATTTCTTTAGCATTAGTCTGGCTTCGGTCTCTCTTCAGTTCAACTTCATGCACTGAGTGCATGGAATCTCTGAATCTTCATGCAATGTTTGCATGGGATCTCAATCTTCAGGCATGACTCAAATGGAATCTCAAATATCTTCATGAACCTTTGTTCTCGGAATTCTAAAATGCACACACACTGATTTAACCATTATTTATGTGTGCATGTGCATGCATGAATGCATGCACTCTCCTTTTCTTCTTGGTGTGATAAACCGTCAAAGGGTGTAATCTATTTTAGCACACACACTATTTTATTATTTCTCACACACACCAAACTGTGTGTTTTTCTTTAGTCTGAATTTCTACTTCTCTTTTACTTCTCATGGTGTTCACTAACTTGTTTACTTATTCATACATACATCGACATGCATGTATCTTCTTCCTTCACATGGGCACACACAAGAGGTATGACCTCTTTCACTTGTGCACACACTAAGGCTTCGGCCTTCTTGTTTCTTTGAACACACACACACTCAAAGATGGTGTGGCCATCCTCTCCTATTTCACACACACAAATGATTATTTATTTCTTCTTCTTCAAAGTGTGCACACTCCACTTGTGCACACACTAAGGTAATTTCCTCTTTACTTGTTTAGTACACACAACCCGTAGGGTCTTGGGCATGGACTTTCATCCAACCTTCACCCACACGTGTGCTCCTTTGGCCCAACTCTTCTTCTTTTCACACACACACCCGAGAGGTGTGTGGCCTTACTTTTTCAACCAGTTCACACACTAACTGAGGGAGCATAAATCATGCGGCCAACTCCTATATTCAATCGCAAAGGGTGGGGGAGTGGCTTCTACCACGCAGGTGGAACGGTGGCTTCCTCCGGCCGCGCAGGTTTGCAGGAACAGAGGGCACGCAAGTGCGGTCACTTGCTACTGTGCAAGTATGCGGGCAGTGGGCACGCATGTTCGCGCCTCGGCCTCTTCCCTGTTGGGCAAGGGGAGTGCACAGGGTGGCCTCCTACAAACTTATTTTGCACAGGGTTTGCGCAAAAGGAACTCTCGGAGCCTCGAGTGGCTCCAGACTACTCTACCGCGCAAGTTGTGCGCTGGGCTTTTCTTCGCGTTGCTCGGAGCTTCGCGGGACTTATTCTATCAGACGATCAGAAAGCATCTTCTCAGTTTGAGCTTCACCTTTTATACGCAATGAGTTCGATCGAAGCCACGGGGATCAAATCTTTGAAGGCTCGATTTCTGTGGCGTTTTGAGATCTTCAAACGCGGATGAGATATCCCAGAATTCTCAGTTATTTCCTTTTTCTTTTTCAACCACAGGATCTTTCGTTCTTGTTGTGCGAATCACATGCATGCGTTTAAAAATGCATGTGAAGCCTTCCCTGTACGTTGAATGGGCAGTGCACCCTCAGAAATTTTTTTCCCTGCATAGCTCAAAATCTTCATCTCGTTTCATGAATGTGACTTTTAACACATTCATGTGTTTGAAAAAGGGATATGAACACAGCGGAGGCTTGATCTTCATCAGAGGAGGTCAGGAGATCCTTCTACCTTGGCTGGGTGGCTCTGGTTCGTAGAAGGAATCACTCGGTGACCCTCAGCCAGCAGGAGGTTGAGGATGACCCCAGCACCGTAGGATCCGTGTTTAATGAATGCGGACATCCAGGATTATATCGTGGCACGACAGATGAATCATGCGGCTGAGATCGAACGTGAGATCAGATGGATGGTTATGATTAGATCTGCGTTTAAAATTTCTATCCCACATCAAAACGCGCCGCGGTTTTTGCGTGGTTTAACAACCATCTCCTCCCATCTTCGGTTCAAAATTCTACTCTCCCCCCTCCGGTGCCGCCCCGCACCGGTTCTCTTGCGGGCACGCTTCTGCGCCCCCTATGCTCCTCCGGGCGCGCTTTAGCGCCCACACTGCGCGGGCTTGACCTCCGCATGGCTCGGGGTTACACACGGCCTGGCCTCTTGAGGGATGGCACTCCCTTGGCCTTCTCATGGGAGTGGTGACCTAGTCCCACATGTTCCTTGGGTTGAAGCTTGGGTAGCTAGCTCGTGGGCATGCCGCATTTTTTGCATAAGCTCCTCCTTTTATACTTGGTTAAATTACCAAGTAGGAATAAGTCTACATCAATCCATTCTCCTCTTCTTCACCTCCTCTTCTTCATTAGAATTCCATCTATCTTCTTTAACATATCTTCTCTTTCTTCTATTAGGAGATGGAATACCCAAGAATCTCTCTAGTATCTTCATCAACCATTAATCATAAATCACTTGATCTTCAATGTTCTTTTTTGATCCAATCATAGATGAGGTTGGATCATCTTTAAATCCTCATGCACTAATAGATAGTGCATGGTCATCATCAAACGAATTCATCCACTTAGTAGATGTGGATGGTTCATTTTTTACTTCATTCACATAGTAAGATTGATGGATATCATTCACTTCATCCCTCATCCACTTAGTAGATATGGATGGAACTTATTCATTTCATCCACTTAGTGATGTGGATAGATCTCCTTTCTCTCCTCATGCATTGTAAAGACAATTCGTGGACTTCTAACAGTGTGGTGACATTGTATCTCTTTGATACAAGTCTTGGAACTTTAATATCAACTCTCCAATCATCTGATTTGTATAGAGAATTTTTCAACCATTACGTCCTATGCCACTTAGTGATTCTCTTATGTGACATGCTTCTTAGTACCATGGTCATTCTCCAATCATCACTATCACCATCTCTTCCTTTTTCATTCTTATATCCATTCAATCCTTTCCATCTTATTGACAACATATGCAACACAGTGCACAATACAGGAGAGGGGCTCCTTTGGTAACACAAGAAATATTAATTTATAAAAAATTCAAACACACATAAAAACAACCAAAAATGACTCAAATACGAATATTAGATGATATAGGGTTGAAATATCATCATCCAATAAAATTTAGACATGTTGGGAATTTATTTTAAGCATTATCAACCTGATTTATCCTTATTTAATATATTTAATTTTATTTGTGGTAATAAGATTCTAATTTTTAAATTGTAATAAATAATTACTTATGTGTTGTGAATTGTCCAGAATTGGATAATTTATTACATTTTCGACCATATAAATTTCAATTTATAAATTGTAAATAATTTTTTGATTTTTAAACATTTTTATAATATGTTATTTTTATAAAATAACATTAGTGTCAATTGTGACACTATTCATTTATTTTAATTTAAATAAAATCTACAAAGAAGATATATTCTATCCAAAATATATAATAGATTCCTTACTTGCCAACGTTGTCTAGAAAGTTCTTGTATCACGTTAAATAGATTATATAATATTTATTTTAATATTTGTAAAATCATTTTTTTGGTATATATCTTAATAAAATAATTAGTACAACATTTTTGTATAATTATTTAATATACTTATTTGATGCATAAAAATTAAAAATAAAATCCTATGATGAAGATAAATCTCATACATCTCATACTAATACTTTTACTAGAATTTATCATCTTAAAATCACCACATGTAAATTTTTATATTTATTAAATTATGAAGGTGACAACTTTGGAATCATTTAAAATAAAATAATATAAGTGTCATAATCGCCTTTATAAAGATCCAAATGGTACAAATTTCGGCCATTGGATGATTAGGGTTTATATATACACTACCAATATGATTTGTTCTGATTTATGGGCCTTTTGATATGTATTACTATTTCACTAAAAACAATATTATTGATTTTTCAATCAATAAAATTTTTTTTCATCATTAATATATAAGATAATAATATAATTAAATAACTATTAAAAATTACAAATAAATTACCATGATAAAGAAAAACATATTATCTTTAAAATGAGTATTTATAACTGAATTTATATTCTATATAACCTTATATTAAAAATACGTTAATTATTAATGTTTGAGTGAGACATATTTCACATTCCTGTAAATAAAATAAACTAAATAAAATGATTTAATCAAATAAAATTGGGTTCCATTAGATTCCATTTCGACCGAAGTATGATTTAGGGTAAAATTTAATCATCTAATTATATTAAGAAATGTGTTAGGGTAATTTTATAATATTATATTTACCCTTAACTGCCAGATTTACCTTTACCTATGGTAAATAAAATTCACCGTAGTTACTATTCCTAATGAATAGAAATAAAAAGTAGCTTATTAAAATAATTTGGACCTAATGATTCCAAATATGGAATCCATTTTTACAAATTCAAATCACTGTAGTTGCATAAATTAATTTAAAATTAATCCGGCTGTTAAGAAAATGAGTTTCAAAAGTTAAAACATTGCAAAAGATTGAAAGTGTTTTACTTATGAATTAAATGTAAAATCAAGGTGAATGACATAAATTATATTAATTGGAAAAAATATATTCTATTTATACTTTAAAACCATTCAATATTATAATTTATCCATATAAATTATTATGATGAAAACATGTTTTTAATTAAAATATACCATGTTTTTACTATTCATTAAAATATGAAAGTTATCAGAATAATATGAAAAATTTATCCAAAGAAAATTTTTATATCCTGAATCCAGAGAAGAATTTTATTTTGTGAAATTATACTTATTAACATGTCAAAACTTGATTTAATGTGGGTGCACCATTAAAAGGCGGGAAAACTGCATTTTTTAAAAAATACTTATTTTACTCGAAAAATTTATTTTGTTCTCAAAGGATCTTCTAGAAAATGTTTAAGTTGAAATAATAATGTTATATCATTCTAAATTTAGTTAATACTATTCATATTGGCTAGTTAATAATAATATTATAACAATATATATTTGTTTAGTGAAACTCGGTATCGCGTACAACACACGCTACTGAGGAAGGTCGTGATTGCGTGTAATGCAAGCCAAGTTAGGGTTTCATATAGTGAAAGACTCCATTGTTGTTTTGTACAATAGAATCCAACCATATTTCATTTATTCATTGAATATATATACACACACACACAATGTTTCTTAGAATAACTACAATGATACGAACTTGAAATTGTGTGTAACACAATCCAAGAATAGTGTTGCGAATACTGCAAGCTAATACAGTGTTGTGTATAGAACAAGATAATTTTGGTGTAGCGTATAACACAAGACATCAATGAAATTAAAAATAATAATTCTAATAAAATCTTGGGTTGTTAAAAATCTTGTTTTGGACATTACAATTTCAATTCACATGTGTTTATTTTCCCATTGTATTACTATTTTGGATATGATATATAGTATTATTATAAATGAATCAGATTATGTGATGGATATTAGGTTGGTGTGTTGAGAACAATTGATCTAGCAATAAGTATAGGTTTATAGGGTTATGTTATTCTTATTTAGGATGTGTAATATTATATTTTTATATGATTTTCTATTTATAAGATTGACATGTTTTTGGATTTTATGGTTTATTATGAATCTATAGATTTCAACACGTTGGTGTCATTCCATTGATATATTTTGGGCTCTTGGACTATTGGAAATAATTTAGGTATTTATTTTGATTCTTGGATGAAAAAGGAAAGTGGATTCTCCATCTTCATATTTGACATGCATCATTCATGTGTAATAGTCCATCTAGTGTGTTATTTAACTAATCAAAGTGACCATTTTTTAATGGGTCAAAAAAACTAAATGTTTTTCCCAATATAGGATTTTCATGGTATTATATTCAATTAGGCAGACTTCAATGTATATTTCTTTCTCGTGTAAGTTTATTTGGAACTTTTTTCACACATTTGATGGTGAGACTGATGACTCGGTCCTCATGAATAAAAGGTTTAATAGACCTAGTATGCTAATAGGGCTCATTGTTAATATTTTTGAAACCCATGTTATGGTGTTGTTTTTTAGTATCAATAATTTAATGAGTCTGCAATATCTTATATAGTTTATTCCTAGATACATTTGATAAAAATTCTACATTACTGAACCATATAATTATGGTACTAACCAATGTAATCTAGTATTATCATTTAATGATTTATAAAGTACACTTTCCAGGGTGAATACATTTGTTTTAGGTGATCTATTCTAGTCTCCTTTTTTGATGTTGATAGTCTCCCAAATTTTTTCATGAAATGGACCAATAGGGGTTTTACTATATACAGGTTTTCATTGATTGCCTTTTAATTATTCTATTCTACGCTCATATAATAAACTGCATGATAGGTATCAATGAAGTATTCTCAAAGAGTATCAGGACCCGAGTAGTCCATTTGATTATAGTTATTTCCCTCATTGGATAAAATTATTCATTCCATCTTATATTGGGGGATTACAAGAGTCTTAGATGTCATAGGCCAATTTTAGTGCATAGATGAAACCCATGAGATGTCAACTTGGGGAGTTTGATCATTTGGGATATCTAGTTAGACCAAGATACCTTTTTTGAGACTTAATCATGAATTTAAGGGGAATACCTATAAGCCCTTATTTTTTACTCAAACCCTACTAGATTATTGTCTTTATTATGATCGTAAACCTATGTGTAGGGTTGGACTAGGATTATTGATGCATTTTTAGGTGGTTATATTTCTTATACACTAAATTCATATCGATGCATGTTAGGTTCTTGGTTTTTTGTGATAAAGGAATGGTGATGTTAATTTTATTTTAAAGAAGAACCATGGTTTATTTTCTCCAACATTAGATTCATTATGATGGGATTTTTGGGTTCCTATACATGTTGACCAGTGTTTCCATTATTGATAATGTATTTAGAGCATAGATGGAATATCATGGTTGGGATGACACTATGTGATGGGATGTCTTGGAATAAATCATGGCACGGGTACAATGCTTGATTTTCAATGGGAGTTCCAACTGAGTATCATGATTAATGAGACAGATGTTTCATATTGCATGGTTGGATGACCTTTTTGGTTGGAACCATGAAGCATCACAATTCTAGTGATGAAGTTACACACTATTTGTCCATATAAGTCTTTAAATCTTAAATCATTGGGAAAATGTTTTTGATCCATGTACTTTCTATGGGATTGGTTGCTCAAGAGTTTTGAAAATTGAGAAACATCCCTCTATGAATAAGGTAGTACTGAAAATAAATTTGGTTCCAGGAGAAGGTTGACCTATGACTAGACCTTGACACCCATTTTTGAGAGACATTATTTTCAATGTTGTGGAATGTAATGTTAACATGTTTGATTAGGTAATAGATGTAGAGATCTATACACACCATTTGATATCATATTTGGGTAATCTTAGTTAGATATTATCATACTATCTAATGAAATCATCAAGAGTATATTGAGAGGGTGTTGTCTCTATAATTATTTCCTTAAATGTATTTTTGTGGTGTGACAATGAAACCAACACGGTTTTTTCACAAGAAGAATTATATGGCATTCCATATGGTGCATTGTACACTATTGTACATTTTTGGATGGTGACCCTCATTATGTTTTTTTTTAGTTTTTCATTGCATACCATTTAGATGGATATATAATGGGGGACCATTGATGTTTTTTTGTTTCTATTTAAGTGATTTTTCTTCCATTCAAAATTTTTAATCATGGAATCGATGGGGAATTAGATATTATGTTTGGAGAATATTTCGTTGGTGTGATGATAAGATTTTTCCAAAGGTGGGGGGATATATGTTAGTCACTCATAAATGAAAATCATGTGAGTGAGACTATTTTACATTAAGAATTATCATATGATGGTCATCATATCATTAATGTTGTCAAATAATTATAATATAACATTGTTAGTTTCTGTAGATAAATTTCTTGTGTTTGTTTGAATATGGACTTAGGTGGATTCTAAGTGAAGGTGTTGTCCCTAGATATATTTTTATGATCCATGGGTATTAGATTATAAATATATCGATGCTCATGTTGTGGAATGACAATTGGTATGGATGGGGATGGTTTTCTATGGATATGAACCTAGAAGTAGGAAAATATATTTGGTGATAGTTCTCATAACAATCATGATATGGCTTCATATAGAGGATTTTAGAATCAATATTGGTAATTGCATCAATTTATGTTATAATTTATTTAGAAGTAGTTCACCATTGTTTTTTCAACATTAATTATTTTGTATTGTGGGGTAAGTGACTCCTTAGTGTTTCATTCACAATTATTTCCATTTTCTATAAATTTAGTGTTTTATGTATGAGGTGTTCTATGTAGAAAGAGGAATCACGTTGGGAATTCAATGGTAGAACACATTTATTTTAGGGAAAATTGATGAACCAGGTAAGTTAAGTGATGTTTTTCATTTACCCCTAGGCTTATCGGTGATATGATGTTTTATGTTGGGGATGATGGATGGTCATGTGTTTTGGACTGGTTTTCTTTAATGATTTTTTATTTTTCATCACGGTGGGATGACCCATCTTTTGAACAAGAATTAAAATAAGGTTTTGATTATTTTAATATCAAAATGGGAAGATTTCATATGTGATTTAATATTTTTATAATGTATAAATGGTTTGGGTGAATATCAATGGAGTAATGGGTGATGTAGGATTTTGAAAGTTGTTTTTTTCGATTTACAAGTCTTTTAATATGTACATTATTTTTACTGGTTTCATGGGGTGTGTCTATGGGGGTTCATGTTGTGCTGGGTTTGGGGATTTCCCCGAGGAATTCAATATGTTTAAATTTCACATTGTATTTTTCGAAAGGGTTATATAGGGTGAATTATCCCTCATTCATTTCATTAACAAGAATCAGGGAGCATGCGGGTAGCTATCGGATGATCCTAATCCTTTCTCCCTCATTATTAATCAATCAAGGAGGTTTGGGGTGTGTTTCAACAGCATCAATGGGTATTATCTTCCTCCTACAACATTCTGAATTATTCTTTTTCTATTGGTTCTGATTGGAGGGTTTTCTTTCATAGGATTCCAATATAGCCTAGTGAAAATGGATGATTCAGTTGGGGGAATTCCTTTAGCTAGTATGAGGCCATTCCAATATGTTTTATTCTATTAAACATGTTTTATTTCATTGAGGTATATCACTATAGTGATTTTATACATTATTAAATATTTAAATAAAATTATTTTGTGTTTTTTATGTTAGTTCTTGTACATTATTCATGATTAAGATATTCTAATGTGTCACTTCTTAATGGGGAATTTTTTTTCATGATCCTGGTGCTATGTGATCGGTCTGTCAGATTCTATATAGTTTGAACAATTAATTTATTTCTTTTTAATATTTTATCTAGAAAAAATTAATTAATTATTTATAGTGTGATTATTATTTATTAATTCTTGAGGCTCTAGTTCTAAGACATGACCCTACATAACACAGCTAAACATGGAAAGTGCGTGGCAACTTCATTCAGCATTTGAGAACTAAATGGAGATATTTCTAAAGGTATATAGCCTCTTATACCTTCCTGTTTTTATTCATGCATGTTTATTGTATTATATAGATGATTGAGGTTTTGAATAAGGGTGACACACCTAGTTTAAATTCAATATGATAATTTTTTTAACTAAATTAAGAGGTTGATTTTTCTAGTTGAATAATCTTGTTTACTGACAACCACAGTGGACTAGATTTATACCCTAAATTGATGTTATGACCATGATCATGGACCCCCTATTAAATTCCTTTCCCTTTTCCCTTATATGATTTTAAGAGGGTATATAATAACTATGAAGACCCTAGAAGTATTGCTCTATTTACTAATAAACCATTAGGATCCTGAGTGGGACACCTCTTCTATATTTTGACATAGGTGACCAAGTGGGTGCCCTGATGTTGACTGAACCTAATATGGTATGTTAGTTTTGGGGTATAGATGATAGAGTGTGTCACTTTAGAACATGTTCTGAATGATTAATCCTACGATAAAGTGGTAGTGGTGTTGGGTTTAGGCATCTTTCCACCATTATTCTTTTACTTATAATTTCACTTTTTTACTATTGATGTTAGGATGATTATCAGATGTTATTCCTAGTTAGTTATTGACGAGCCTTAGAAGATGCAACTATCATCAGTGGGATACCTGAATTTATTTACATGGATCTTGATTCCGAGGCCTTCATGTATTTTTTGGGTTATGAAAACAAGATTCCTAGGATAATATTTTGAGATGTATATTCTTTGAAGTTATATATATCCATATATATAAACATTAGGATTATTTATCTCTCCTTGATTTTCTATACATGATGATGATTACTCTCTCCAAAATTTTCTCTACATAAGGATGATTCTTCTCTCATTGAGTTGTGGTATTTGGAGTATGATTATGCTATCCTCTATTCAGGCGAGGCATCACATTTTTTATAATATAAAGACATGGAATCCCTGTTGATGATAAATATGGTTGATTACTCTCTCCCTAATTGACTACATGATTGTGATGGTGGGCATGGAAGACCTCACCATTGTATTTTATGGACGATTATTTTAACCTTGTGGGATGCCTAGGATGATCCCTAGGGTCGGGTGGATGCACCATTACCAAATTTCTCAATGCTTCTTCATATAAATGGTGATGTTGAATAATTTATATGTGAATATATGTTGAGCTTCTACTTGAGTCTGGAGAGCATTCAATAATGATCTACTAAGCCTCAAACTCTTAGAGATTATCTAAGTTCCAATGTTTTGACGGACTATGGACTGGGTCCTAGGACTCATTCTTTTGACTAGAATTTCATGGATAAAGTATCATGATATATATTTTATTGAACATTTTCAAGAGGTTTGATTATTACCTCAAATAATTATTTTTAATATTGGATGCAATTACGATTGAACCCATGTTTTGGACTTGTATCTCTCTATGGTGATGTATCTTTCTCAGAGACATTTTCTACACCTAGAAGAAGACAATATTTTCAATTTTGATTATGTACACAAAGATGGAGTGATATATATATATATAGCTAGAGAGGAATGACATCTAGTTTAATTTACGTCCCACATGATGTCTATAATGTCAAGATTATAGTCCCATGGATTGATTATAATTTTTTTATGATATTTTTTCCACCTTACTCATGTATATACATACATATATATATATATTAATATATATCTACAAATATATAATATATATATACATGATGGAACACTTCCCATATGGCTAAAATCAAATACCCAGGGATCAACCACGGTTTCACTTTTCTTATCATTTCTATTTGAGTGTTTTCTAGGCTGAGAAAATTCCTTGAGAATGTCTTGTATAACGTTACATATTTTATTCCAAGAAAATTCTATTTTTATTACTATTATCAGGATGATTAGTTCAAACACCCAAAAACTCAATATTATTATAGCTTTATGGAACCACATTTGAGGTTCCATACAGATTTATTTACTCACTCTCTATATTGGACACTATTGCACTGGGGTACCTGTGCAGATCATTACTTGGTTGTAGGAATAGGTAGGGCTGAGACCCCTACCAAATTGAGTTGTATTTCAGGGATGGGTATGTAGAGATAGGGTATGTGTTATTTCTTAGTATTATATGGATCCATGTAATTTTATTTATATTTATCTAATTTACTAATTTGTATGGGTTCGATCCAGGGGGAAGTCAGTGTCTATGTATAACATGGTCATTCAAGAATTTGAATCATTTCATTTATTAATTAATCATGTTATACTTTTGTTTATTTACTACTTATTAACTATAATTTTTTATTTTTTGTATGATATTTTTTTTCCAATAATTCTTGCTCTTAAATGAAGTCATAATCTCTATATTTTCACACCACAAGCCATGTCTACTAGTCTATAACCTCTATCTTATATATAGGTGCCCTTTAATCCTTTGGTCCAATTGGGTCCAATCACCAGTTTTGTCAAATCTAAGATGGGATGTTGCAGTAAAATTTTACATTGATCCGACATAAAAAAATAATAATAATGAAATAATTATTTTTTAAAAAATATCATTTAAAATGATATGAAAATTATTGAAATATTTTTATGAAAAATTAACTATGTAAAAATCATGGATATGGTAGGCCGTATATATGCATGAGTAATATGTCCATTTTTCAATAATCACTATGGAGAGAAAAAAGTATTAATTTATATTTCTATAATGATAATTATAAAATATTTTTCATATTAATTCTTAAAATATAGTTAAATATGGTAGTTACATGATGTGGTTATGAAAAATGAATCACATAGCTTCGTGGAGGTAGTGTTCCACGCATACACAAGAATGGGGTACCCATTCTAAATCAATGGAAACATATGAAATTATATGATATGTTTACATTATTGGATGATAATTATTTCATTAATATTATATATATTGTAAATATATCATTAGAACTACTCATGAGTGGTGGTGATGGAAAATTAATTACATCGGTTCAAGTTTTTATAGTACAAGGTATATACAAAAAACGATTTTGTATCCCATTTCATGGATAGGAAGATATATATATATATATATATGGTATTCTATTAATATTAAAATTTTCATTATTATAGATATACTTGTGTTATTATACAAACAATTTTTAATATTATTTTAAAGGGGTGAAAGAAGACATAAAAATGATCACTTTTGAATGATACTACTTCTTTGGACAACCTTTTTATGTTTATAGAAAAATCCTTTCAATGAGGTGTTTCTAATCAAAAAAGGCATATATAATGTGAAATTAATATAATATAGGTATTTTTCTATATATTTTAATAAGGAAAATGATTTTTAATTATGGATAAAATATGGGAATACATTCCCTTCTATATGTGAGGGGAGGGCCACTTTACGAATTTATTTACATATTTAATTTATTAAAATTATTTTAAATTGGAAAAAGTATCAAAAAATATGTTATTATAATATATTATTATTATAGAAAAAAATTATATCATCCAATAATCTTTGATCATGTTTAGATTTGTATTTTACCTTTATTATTTTGTTTTTGCATGTGTTTACCCTTTTTAGAAGTTATTGTGGTAATAATGTTTTTAAACATTAGTGTCCATGATAGCTTATGTAAAATAAATATTTTCTGATAAATGGAACATTATTTTTTTGATAAAATATTTATGAATAAATTTTCTGAATATAGTCTTTCATGGAATTTTATATCATTTAATAAAATATTATTTATTAAAAAAATCATTAATTTCATTTTTTGAACTATTAAATTAATTTGACTTTGAAAACAACATGAAAACAATGGAATTATAATAATTTCCATTAAAAATCACTAACACATTTTATGTATCAAAAAAAATAAAAAAAAATAGTTAATTTAACTTATATTAGTTTTTTTATTTTTAAATTCATTTTTTTATTTTTTTCTTACTATAATTAGTTAAATGTCAGTGTTGCGAAATAATTTAATGACATTATTTAGAAATATAAATTAAAAAAAAATATTACCATGATATTATTTAATAAATAATATTTAAATTTACTATTTCTAACCTATCATATCTTTTTTTGATCCCTATCATAAAATTTTGTTGATATGTAAATAAAGAGTCTGATAATTTTTTCATTGACTTTTACTTAATTATTATAATGGAAAAATCAATCAAATAAAGAAACAAGTGGAAAAATATTCAAAACATGGATGTAAATTGATGAAATCCACTAATGTATTAGGATAAAGGAAATTTTTATAGTCAATTTTTAGTCTTTATCAAATTTTTTTTAGGCTTATTTACTTTATTTTCCCTTACTATGGTAATAATAATGTAATGTAGTGAGTATTCATATTGACTTGAAATAAATGAGGTATATATAAATAAAATTTACCACATGATTCAAATTATGTAATTTATTTTTAATACTAAATTAATTTATATGATATTTTTTATTTTTAAACTAAACTAAAAATGGTGATGAGAAACTTTTTTCCACAAAAATGCCTTTTTCATGGAAAATATGACTTTTCTTAAAATATTTGAATTTTGATATTAATTATATGGATTTAAATTTATACATATATATATATCTATATAATAAATAAATTAAATTTAATTCATTTGAAATTTAGGGTTATTTAAATTAATTAAAATTGAAAAACATTATGCACAAGAAACAGTTTTTAGAAACAATGCGTTTTAATAATAGAAAAATATTTATTCTAAAATAATTTAATTTTAGTTAGGAAATAAAATTAATTATATTATTATAAATAAAATGAATCATATTTAGCTTTAAAACAAAATAAAAAATATAAAAGACATTAAAATACATAATTTAATGATAAAGGAGTGTTTTACAGAGAAATTATATTTATCACTCATCACTAAAGAGATAATAGTTTCAAAAAATACATCAAACTATCACCCTAGTATAATTTCAATATGATTATTTAAAAATGATATCATTTTTATAATTTATACTAACAAAAATAAGAAAAAGTAATTTATATTATCTAAAAAGAAATAAAAAATAAAAAATATTTTTGAAGAAACCGTATATTTGATGAATAAAAATATATTAATAAAAAATTTGTTAATATTTATTAAGAATTAATTAATAATTTTATATTTATTATGACCCTTATTAATATTTAACAAATATTTTAAACCTATTTATACCTCTCAATTCAATGGCTAGTTTATAATTGTAATACTTAAAT
This sequence comes from Viscum album, assembly GCA_963277665.1. Lineage (NCBI taxonomy): Eukaryota > Viridiplantae > Streptophyta > Magnoliopsida > Santalales > Viscaceae > Viscum > Viscum album. The sequence continues at coordinate 383,085,410 of OY728151.1, forward strand.
AATATATTTCACATGATTTTTGAACATGAACTTGAGTGTTGGTTATTCTATCATACATATTGTTATTATTTTTAAATATTCATGTGTAACATTTTTCCCAACATCAGAAAAGCGATTTATTATAATTTTGACCTGTTCAATGGATTTTGTTGTCTGAATTTTTTAAATTTTCTTGTGGAAAATAAAATCATAAATTGGTCAATAAAACATCCACTTAAGAAGATTGATATGGAAATATGAAGGTCATGTATGAGAACATAAAAATATGTTTTCGAATATGATAACAATATTAGGATGTATTAATAAGTAAATAGTTCATAAAAATAACAACCAATGACTAATAGTTAGTGATAGATAATTTGGTCAACAGAATGTTAATGACCTTAAATCCATAAATAAATGATGGGTGAAATGACTTTTCATTCAAATGAAATGAATGCAACTGAATAATATGTTTATTTTAAGATCATTTTACTAATCATTTTGGGTTAATTTGCATTCAATATTGAGGACACAAAAAAATATAAATGATATCATTTATGTTTTATTCGAGAAGTCATCATTTGGTTGTGCTTTAATATATTTTCAATTCATTTCATACTCTTATAATAAATGTCAATGAAAAATTTTTTATTCCAAAAACACAAAAATAAACATTTTATAAATCCTATAATATGATAAATATTTAATATTCATAAAATCCATCTCTAAATATTTATGATAACCAAAATAGTTAGACCAAGTAATATGATATATTTAATTTCTCTCTAAGACATCAATTATAACACCCAATGTTCAACATAATCCATTTCATATGTAATTATCCTTTGATCCATACCAAAATATGTTTTTCAAAATTAAAAATTAAAAATTTATAAATAATGAAATTAAATATAAAAAAATAACATTAATCCCTCGAACAATATAAATTAATTATTATTTTCATATACAAATTAATTGAATACCCTAATCACCATGAAACCCCATGTAAATGATAACAATGTTAAATTTTCAGCATTTTTTTATTCCTTAAATAAAATCATTGATTATGAAATATATTCAATGAATATTAATATTAAATAAAATCCATCCCAAATTTATTTTTTCACAAAATATCTGATTATTTTGAGGTAAAAAATAATATATGATTTACATCATCAATTTCAATAATCTCATAATCCCAACTGAGCAATATTACATAACAAACATGTACATATTTAGGGTTAAAATGTTTCCAATCATGTTTTTTATAAAAAATATCAATTTACCATTAAATCAATTTTCTAGATCATCAACAGTATTCCATTAATGCTTTCAATCATTGATGAAATATACTACAGAACAATTCTTATATGCTTAATGATTTTTGTAACCAAAATATCATTGATTTAATAATCCTAAAACATAATTCTAAAATTAAGATATATGAATAAATTGATCCTTCCATTTAAACAATTTACATGGAATAGTTCATTCCATATTTATAAAGGCCCTTATTTTCTCACATTATAATTAAATTATTTTAAAGATAAAAATTATACTAGTGTTAAAAAACTTGGAGCTAGAGGTTCTATGTCATGGGAAATTTGGACCATACAGAACATTTTCACAATAAAATATAGAAATTAATTTCATTCCTTCTTCTCTAGCTTCTTATTGTCCCTCAGGATCTTTTTATTTTATTTTTTTACCTCAAGATATACATAAAAGAAATGGAGAGCTAAAATCCTAGTCGGGAAATTGATAATTACATAAATCAATATAGAATAGGATGGTCATAATAATCATCACCATAACATTATTACATGATCATCATAATAATATTTAGATGAAGCATTGTTTGAAGTCATGGAATGTGGAAATACATAATAAGGAAACATCATGTCTTTTTATTAAACGACAACACAGAATTTTGGAAAACGTTGGTATCAAGTTCATGAGTAACATATTTTAATAATCATAATATAATCATTTTGAACAATTATACCATCATGTTCATTAATATTAATCCATATATCATTAGATAAATAACCTTACCCAATTCATTGGACGACTATATAATTCTGAGTGAAACCATCACACCATAACATTTACATAATCATACATGTCACATAGAATGTATATAAATATAATGAATCAAATAACCAATGGAATAAAAATGGGTTTCATGAGAATTTCATAAGGAATAAAATAATTAAAAAACCTTGTGGTTCCCAATATAAAATTAAATAACAAACTTTTTATAAGAATCATCAATCATGAGTGAAGAATAAAATATACCAAGAGATGTAAAATATGTTTTTATAGAATGTTAATTAATTTAGAAAAAAACATTATATTTGTCGTAAGGTCTAATTGGAAACATGTATATCCTAGAAAGAGAAGTTAAGAACATGGATATTATATTTTATCAATATTAAAATAACATTGACATTTAAATTTGGAATTAATGTGGAATAGACCAAGGAATGGAAATTTGTTCAAGAATCCCATTATCTTTTGATTAAGTGCATTAATCATTTTAATATCCAAAATAATAAAATTATATTTATTAACTAATAAATGATAAACCTATTATATATTTATTTGATTAATTATAATTATAATAAATTCTATTATGGACATTTTGATTAGTTATAGAGTTCAATTTCATCATTCAGAAGTGTTGGAAATCTTGATACTCATGATCTGTTCAATTGTATAAAAGTAATAAAATTCATGTAAATTGGGAGTAATTTTCCACAATTGAAATTATATGTTATTAAGGAACATAAAAAAAATATTGGTCGAATTTTTTTCAGATATTAAAATTATACATTAGATAAAATGTTAATGAATGTTATTTAGGTTAATTTTGGAGGTTTTGAATCCAAATAAACTTGTTTTGTTTTATTATTGAATATTTTGCAAATATTTAGTTAACAACAAAATAGGGTTATAACATAAATTTTACAATCTTTTTTAACCTACATATTGGTTTTATGATCATCTGTGAATGCAGAAAAGGATTATCAGAACACATCATCCATGATGGTGGTTAATTGACAAATCACAAATGTTTTTTTAATTTTTTGATTTAAAGGCTGAGCTAAAGTGGTTTAAATATTAATTATTCTCTTATGAATATTCTCTTTTGGTATTTCCAGGGGATTGAGAATTCTCCCACGGTCACAACCCTTAGGCATTTTATTGTGACCAACAAACCGATCCTTATTGGAATTTCTGAGCCTCACATGTATTTCTGTAAATGGAAAGCCTTCAGATGGTCAACTCTTGGGTACTCATTTGTTTCTCATAAATCTGGTCAGAACTCCTCAGAGTCTTTTTTTGTTTTAATGCATTATAATGTATCCTTGGTTTCTTTATGTTATGATCATCAGTCGATTACTCTCTCAGCTGATATAAGTGGCCATGGTATGTCCTTTACTTTTGTTTATGATTTAAATCAATATACTAGGAGGGATGCTTTATGGACATCTTTGGAGAACACTTCCCTTGTAATGAGATAATGTTGGGTCATTATTGGTGATTTTAATTCTGTGCTCTGGCCTAAGGACAAGACATGTAGTTGATTTAACAGGTTGGATGCCAATGAATTTTCTTCCTGTATTGATGTTTTTAATCTGATTAAGGTCCCAATCATGGGGGATAATTTTACATGGAAACATTACACTCTGAATGGGTTACAGTCCAGAAAGATTGACAGGTGTTTTTGTAATATAGATGAGGGATCTCTATATTTTTCTTTGTCTGGTATAACTCTTCCAAGGGATAACTATGATCACAATCATCTTTTAATGTATTTGAGCTTTAGTAGTTTGAAATCCTATCCTATTACCTTCAGGTTTAATAATGCATGGGTATCTATCCAATGTTGCAGACAAGTTGTCAGTGAAGCTTGGGAAACCGGTTATATTGGAAGTCCATTTCATATTATGGTTATGAAGTTAAAGGTGGTGAAGGAAAATCTTAGGGTGTGGTGTAAGAAATCTTTCTCATGTCTGGATAATGATATTCAAAGTGATGAGGACAAGATCCTGCATTTTCAAAAGCTTAATGAGGGACATGAAGTGATATATAGGGAAGATCTGCATGCCTGTTGTAAATTTAATGAGCTCTTGGCTTTAAGGTAGAGTCTTTCTATGACTCAATATAATATCAGTTGGCTGAAATATGGGGATATAAATACAATATTTTGTCATTTATTACACAAGGAGAAGAAGGTTAAACGTTTTATGAATGCTATCATGGTTTATAGAGCTCTTCTCATCTCTGAAACTGATATTTCTGATGTTGCTTGTACTTATTTTGAAAATCTTTACACTGATTCAGGGAATGATACCACCCATAACATGTTCAGGAATATCTATCCTTCCGTGGAGGTCTCCCAAAATTATATTCTCACTAGTATTCCTTAACATGATGAAATTAGGAAGGCTGTGTTTTCTATGAATGTTGATAGTGTTGCAGGGCCAGATGGGTTCTCAAACAGATTTTTTATGTCTTATTGGGATATTATACATATAGAGATTGTCAATGAGATTAGAGATTTATTTTATCATTCTTATTTCCGCTTTGGTTCCAATTATAGCATTATTGCTCTGATTCCAAAGAAAGTGAATGCCCTTGATATTCAGGAATTCATGCCTATGGCCATAGGGAATACTGTTACAAAGATAATCAGTAAGGTCCTTGCGAGCAGATTGAGAAGTATTGCTTAGGACTTTATATCCACAAATGAATTTGGGTTTCTACCAGGATGGAATTTTCAAAACTATTTATAGACAGCATCAGAATGTGTCAATGTTATGAGGAAAAAGGTGAGGTATGGGAATATGGCTCTAAAAGTTGACATCTCAAAGGCCTTTGATACGATGAAATGGAATTTCATTTTTGCAGTGTTAAGAATTCATGTCTTTTCTAATGGCATAATCTTGTTGATTGGTTGCATCCTCCAGAGTTCTAAGCTTTCTTTTCTTGTTAATGGCTCTCCTAGAGGTTTCATCAAATGTTCTAAAGGGTGATACAAGGAGATCCCTTATCTAGTCTTCTTTTTTCCATTACATTGGACTATATGAGCACCTGTATTACAGATCCTGTGCATGCTGGATTGTATCAGCAAATCACTAATGAAAGAGGTCTTTTTGCTCCTTCACATATTTTTTATACATATGATATTCTGTTGTTTGGAAAGGAGGACTGGGTAAAGATCTGTTTCATTAAGGAATCTTTTGAGCATTATGAGCTTCTCTTGCCAAGTTATCAGTTGGGAGAAATCCTCTATGTTTTTTTTGAAACGGTGTTACTGTTTCAAAGAAAAAACAGGATTGCTCTCATTCTTGGGGTGTGTAGAGGGTCTCTACCTTTCAACTATCTTGGGGTCCCTCTTTTCTAGGGTATATTGAAAAGGTGTCATCTTGAAAATATCTATCTCAAAATTCTCAATCAAATGGATACTTGTAAAGGTAAATCTATGTCTCAGGCAGGGTGGTTCTGTCTTGTTAACTCTGTGATCACCTCCATGTGTGTCTATTTTTTTCCTTATACAGATGGCCTAGAACTCTTCTTAAGGAATTACAAAGGGCTATTTTAAATTTTATTTGGACTAGGTCAATTCCTGAAAGGAAGCTTGTTATTGTTTCCTGGAGTGATTTCATCTGGGATGTTGACATGGGTGGAATGGGGCTTAAGGATCTTAAGGGTTTTAATGGATCTCTCATTATAAAGTTTACTTGGTCACTTCTAACCTCCGGTGATTTTTCTTTGGAGTTTTTGTGTAACAGATTTGGATCCAAGATGGTGAATGGGTATTCTCTTTATATCCCTTCTTGGATATGGTCATCAATTAAGCATGCTTATTGTAGCCTCTTGCATTGCTCTAAATGGGTGGTTTCATGAAACTCCTCATTGAACTACTAGAAGACTACTGGGTTATCATGTGCTATTGCTGATGTATTGGGGATAACTTCTTTTTTGAAGGATCTTTATATTGCAGAATTTCATAATAATAGCACGGATAAGGGGGCTGCTTTCTGACTCTTTGAGAGTGGAGGTGGATTGTTATCAGTACTCTGCGATTGATACACTGATTTGGTTGCCCAGTCTTATTGGAAATTTCAGCACTAAGGAGGATCATAGAGCCATGTGTCCTGAGTCGTCGATGGTTCCTTCTAGGATGCTTATGTTTCATTATGCTTTTATTCCACCAGCTCAATATTTGATATTATAGAGGATTTGGAAGTGTAGACTTCCTTTGCAGCACATGATTCCATGAGTTGGATTTTCTCTTTCACATGTTTGCTTTCATTGTCTTGCTGCTGAAGAAACTGTTGATCATCTTTTCATATCTTGTTTCTCTTCATCTGGTCTATGGAATTATTTGAAGGATAATTTTGGATGCCGCATAAATTTGGAGAATTTTAGAGGGTTGATGGACTCTATTTATCGAGCTGATTGTAGCTCTCAGGTGAAGCCACTGCTCCTTTATGCAGTTTCAATGTTGTTTTCTATTATCTAGAGTGCTCGAAATGCTCTTGATTTTGAGAATATAAGAACACTATTTTCTGTTGGCATTTGGGAGCTTCATATTGGTGTTCTTAATGCTACATGGGCTCGAATTGGGGTGATGCGGAATGATATTTCAGATCTGGTTATTTTGTGATGTTTGGGTATTTCTGGAAGGTGTAGGGATCCAGTTATGATGAAATAGATCTGATGGATCCCTCAGATCACTAAAAGTCTTAAAGTTAATGTGGATGGTGCGGCTTCAGGTTCTCTAGGACCTTCAGGCTGTGGTGGGGTTTTTCTCAACATTTGGTGCTTTTTAAGGGTTATTTCTATCACTTTTTAGGGAATGGATTAGAGACTATGGAAAATTATGGGGTATGATTAAAGCTGTTCTGTATGCTTCTTTTCATGGTTGGGTGAACCTATGGATGGAATCTAACTCCACTTTGGAAGTTGACATTCTTAGGACTTCTTCAAGGAATGTCCCGTGGAAGATATTATCTCCCTGGGATGACTGTCTCATGCTTGTGGAGCAGATTTGCTTGGTTTTCACTCACTTTTATAGAGAGGCAAATCAGGTTGCTGATGATTTATCTAAGTGCTCAATTGAGGAGGTTAGCTCGTTATGGTCCATTGTTACAACATCCTTTTGTTGTGGTTTGGTTGATGCCGATGTGTGTGGTGATGTGTGCACATGTCTTTGTGTATCTCAGGCTTCTCCTCTTTTGATGTCTCTTCTTTTTTATTATTAAAAATTTTCTAGGAGCAGGTTTTTCCTCCTTCTGAGTCTTCGGATTAATATTAATTATTCCCTTTAAATAATAAACTTTTTGTATATATAATATATTGTAGTGATAATTCAACATGTTTTGAGGGGTGGTGAAGATAAAATAAGAAAATAAATGATCTCGAAATGAAATTAAATTAAACATAAGTGGATTATTACTCTTAAACATATTCTCCTTGAGAAAATCCTTTTAGATTTTTTTGGACTTATGTAAATAAATATGGATGAAAAAAGTGAGGGTGGTGATTTTGAATTTTATTGGGGATAAATTGTACATGCTTCATGGCTTATAATATCTGATAAGAATTGTGGGTGGGGGTGGTACTTATAGGGAAGGATAAGGGTTTTTTATATTATTTTATTCATTATTTTATTATTTTTCCCCATGAATATGAATAGTTGGAAAATTATCAAAAAATATGATAAATAATATATTAGAGTTTTAAATTTATGTTCTTATAGCATCTGGGACTCTACGAATAGAGAATTTAAATAATAATGTTTTATAATGTATATTATCATATTTCACTATTCAAAAAAATAAAACAATTTTATAAATATACAAAAAAATTATCCCTAAAATTTATTCTATGTGTAGAATTAGAAAATGAACATGTTTTTATGAAAATATTTTTCTAAATATGTAAAATTTAATTTTTAATTAAAATAATTATTCAGTTTGAAAATAATGATTTTGAAATTGTATGTGATTTCATAATAATTTGAAAAAAATAATTAAGGTCTCATTAAATTCTAATATAATAATAAAAAAACAATTATAAATTTTGGAATCTAATTTATGGAAAAAAAATTATCTAAAATTATTTTGTATATAATAAAATTTAATATAAACATTTCTTTTTTCATAAAAATGCCAACACATAATTAATAATATTAAAAACATTTATATAGTAATACTAATATATAATTATATCATATTATTCTTAATAACATACCTATTATTTCTATATTATTATATTTATGATTTTTCTATTATATTGGTTGTATTACTATTTCTTATAGTCACATTACTATTGAAAAAGATTAAGTTACTATTCCATGCGTATATGTTCCTTAACTTCTACAAATACCTCTTTTTTATCCATTCATGATTTAGAAATTTATTATTTTGTTACCAATGTGATTTTATGTTATTTAAATAACATTAAATAATTATAACAAGGGAAATATAATTTAGGAAATTTTGGTTTGTTAGATTTTTCCCCATTAATAAATTTCTCCCTTGAAATTACATTTTACAAACTATAGTGAAAACAAGTGAGGGTACGTCTCATTTATCACTACCTCTGATTCCCCTGTTTCCTCGTCATACATGTGGTTTTGTCATAGTAATTTTATTAGGTGACTAGTCTTGTTTCATATAAATTTTTTCTATGGTCTAAGATCATCCTTAACTTTTCTATATAAGATATATTATTTTCAAATAGTATTATATATGAATTTATTGCATGTGAATGATCCATTATGTTGTTCATCAATAAGGATATTCAGAATGCAAAACATACATTAGAAATGGTTCATTTAAGTGGTAGTTGATAGGACATAGCACTGACATGAGCAAGAATATTTAAGGGAACTATATACCTGGGACTCAACATTCTTTTATTTCCAATTTAAATGAACCTCTTCCATATATATACAAGGTAGAATACCATGTCTCCGAATTGAAACACTAGGTCCTAACTACTACAGTCTTTATAAATTTTCTATTTACATTGGAGTGCATTGATTTGTTGCTAAATGGTATTCATCATGTCCTAATAGATTACGTTCACCAGCATTATCCAGAAATGTCGATGGTCGATATATTTTCTTATTCAGGTCTTTATATGGTTCAATCTAGATGCTTGAGAGGAAAAGTTTATTATATGAGGACTTGACCCATGGTAGATGGTGGTATAATCTATCCTTTAATTACATAGATCATTATCTCAACATTACATCCAAATTCTAAAGAGTCTATTATTATTGGAAACCATTTTTGGGAGGGTAAGTTTTAATGATTATCAGCATAGATTTTACAGGATGTTGGAGGATTTTCTAGATCATTGAGGTGAATCTCAGATAACGATAAAATACAATTGATAGAGGTAATCTATTTATCCATACCACTAATATTAAGAATACTTATTTTTGTTTATCGATTGATAAGTCCTCTAAACATTAGATTTAGTGATATGTCTATGTAAGATGATTCACAATAACCTATATACCATTGTTTTTTATGAATTTCATCAGATGTCGGGTGAAAATCTCTATGGTGAGTTTTTACCATTTCCATGTTGGTATGGGTATTGGTTGCATCATCCCCTTACATTTTTTCTTTCAAGCATAACTTTCTGTCATACTAATCTCTTTGATGTATATCCAGGGATCTCCATATTCATATTGTTCCACCAATAGCCCTCTTGGGGTTATTGATACATTATTTTCTCCATAGATCAATAGAGAAAGGTGAGCTATGCGTGCCTTTTTGAAAATATTTCTTCATCTTTGGATTAGATGGTACATATAGTTACTACCCAAATCCCATGAATCCTTCCTTATCCATTATCCACTCTATGGATTTCCAATATCTAATAATATACAAAATTGTTTTCATTTCCACGTCATTTCATTGATCATCCATTATTTCATATATGAGGGATGGTTAAGAAATAATTTGAAAATAGAGGGATGATTTTCCTTCCTTAATGATTCTAATTTCTATCCATTGTAGGAATATGAAGATTGGATCCTTCTCAATTCACATCCTTGATCAGAATTTAGGATAATTTATAACTTGAGAATATGCCACACTATTTTCTTTACTAGGATGGATGTGTATTGAGAAATTTATATCCTTAATGAACTCTAACCGTATTTTTTGGATCATATTAAACTCCACCTATGTGATTATATATTTTATGATTTTATTATCATTATATATTTCACACTTTTCCCAATATAGATAATGGCACCATATGTTCATTGTGAATATCACGTATCCCTACTCTAGATCATGCATTGGAATGTTTTGTTCCTGAATTTCCAAGTACCCTAATGTATAGGCTATCAATTTATCATTTCATCAGTACAAATCCTAGTCCCTAATTTGAATTAAATCTTTATACCATAAAGAGTTCCCCTATTTTCGGATGTGTTAGTACTAATGTAGTGATAAGCCTCTTTTCAACTCAAAAATCATTCTTTACATTTACATGTTTAGACAAATGTTTATCCCTTCTGAGAAAACATTGTTTGTGTGTTTTATAATGATGATATGTTGTATATAAATTTATGGTAATACCAAACTACACCAAGAAAACTATGGTCCTCTATTACAGATGTTTTTCTAGACCATTATTTGATGGCCTTAGTCTTGGAACGGTCTATAAATATTATTCTCTTGTGATAACATGTCCCAATACTGATATGTACTCTATCCAGGACTCACATTTAATGTAAATTTTATAATGTTTATCCCTTAAAAAAATATTTATCATTGTATTAAAATGATCCAAATGTTCCCCTATCTCTTGGAGTGCATTAGAATATCATCAATAAAGACTACCACAAATTTGTTGAGGTAATCTCTAAATACTCTATTTCATTAATTCTTTGAATAATTATGGATCATTTGTGAGTCCCAAAGGTATAACTATAACCAAATAATATCTATTCCTCGTTTAGAAGGATGTATAGGGAATATAATTCTTCCCCACATGTAATTGGTGATATCCAGATTGAAGATCCATCATCGAAAAATATGTGGCCCAATGAAGATGATCGAATATATAATCTATTTATGGTAGGTGATAATTGTTCGTTATCATGAATTTTTATATTTCTCTATAATCATGTAAAAGGTGAATTTTTCTACCATTCTTCCTGATTAAATGGACCTGTTCACCCAATGGTGAAGTAATCAGGCATATAAACACCTTCCCAATATTTTCGTGTAAATTCTTCATCGGTTCCTCTAACTCAATGGTGAGAATTATAAAAATATTATTTGATATATAAAGATATCATGTAATAATTTAACTTGTAAACACAACCAATTGTTTAGGATGAAGACTTAGATATTTTGTTGGGAAAACATTATTTTATTTCTTTACTATGGCATTTCATCAAGAAATATTGTCTCCTTTGTCTCAATCATTTGGTGTAGACATGAATTCTGATAATAAAATAATATCCACACCTGAGATAATGTTTCTAAATTAGCTTCATCCTCCTCATCAATATTGAAAAAATATGTATTATGCTTCCAAATGTGAAGTGAAATATCTCATTCCCTACAACCGATTTTGGATTCGAATAAATATTGTCAATATATTCCCAATATAGTATCAAACTCAAATAAAGGATGTAAAACCAGATTTTCTGGGAGGTTCAGTCCAAAAACATTAACTAGAGAGGAGTTATATACTTTAGATGCAATAAGTTCTCCATTTTTGTTTCTCAAAGATAACTCAACCACCATTTCTTCATTTTGAAGGGGTTTTTGAATTGATCTTCTAATATTGAAAGATATAAACGGATGTGTAAAACCAGAATAAAATTTTATATTCACTATTATTGAATGAATAACCAGTGTACCTAACACAATATAATTTTAAAGATCTACTACTGTAGTACTGATGGCATAAGATTTTTTTATCCTTTAGATTTGTCATATTTTGACATTGATTATCCTATTGGACTCAATGTTTAGTGCATATTATTTCATAGATCTTATGCTCCTTACCACTAAATAATTGAACCATATGTGGGGCACTCAATTACAATACCATATTTTCCATATTCTCCTTGTCTATTTGGAATTCATGAGCATGGCGGCCTTTTCTCCCACACTTGAAGCATTTCCCCATCCCTTTTATGTAATTCCTATAATGATTTTTCCCACATTTTTGATGTGTGAGTAGTTTATTGTTCTTTACACTATTAATGTAGGATCATCTATCTTGAAAATTCATCATTGATTTCTTATCACCATATACATGTGACCACTTTACAAACTCAACATCTACATTGAGAGAACATCGAACAAATTCTTTATAACTCCAAAATTCTTAAATTTCTAGAGCCTTTAAAATTTGGGTTTTTATACCACTAAAGAATATATTTTTTTAATCACTGTTGATAAAAACATGAGGTGAACCTAAAAATACATATTAAACTTTTTTTTGTAATCGTTGATATATTTCTCATCCTTTTTCTTCATCTCTATGATGTATCTTTCTATCTTTATATGAATATTTAAGGGATATACTTGTATAGAAATATTTTCTTAATGTAATCCAACACAATCTATTCAATTTCATCTTTTAACATGGTATTATTAATCAACTACCAACATTGATAAACCTCTAACAAAAATGATTTTCATCTAGATTCACCTTCTCTTTCCCAAAATAGTGAATCCAATAAAATATCTTCCCCATTGAGTTGAACCACTATTCAGAAATATGTGGATCAAAAGATCATAAAAAATGTTTAAGGTCATTTCCACATAAAATATTTTATCCTTAGTTACTCCCTCTTAGATGAAGGAGGATATTTCACATTATTCCGGTAATTTTTAATAACAGGAGATATTTAGGTAATTATTTTCATGAAATTTTGGACTCCACCTCCTAAGGTATTGTAGATGTCATTCAGGAAATCAATGTATTGTCATTCACATGGTTTTTTGGCCTCGTTTCTCCTAGTTCCCACCATTTTATAATATAGAAAATTTTGTAACAAAACATAGGTTAACAAGTTGTGAGTAAATAATTTAAAAAATTATTCAAGTAAATCCAAAGGAATATCTTATAGTTTCACTAAGTCTATCATTTTACATAATAGATCATTTTGAATGCTTAAATATACCTAATCTTTCACAAATGTTTTTTAATCATAGTATCAAAATTAACTATTCATTTCTCTAATAATAACTATAGGGATTATTATTTTTCTCATATATCTATTACATCATATTAAATATAAAAAATGTAATAGTATTACCAAACCAGGTTCCATAGGTTTAGTGTATTGGAAAAATTAGGACCATACACAAACATTAAATAATAAAATATCATCATTAATTTAATTCCTTCTTCCCTATATTCTTATTTTCCCTCATGTTCCCATTAGTATAAGTAGTAACTATAAGATATACATCATTGAATGGAGTTTGCTAAAATCCTTGTAAGAATATAGATATGAACATGAATCAATATGACCAGGGGTGAGAACAATTATCATCATCATAAAGTGATAAAAGGATTGTCCTAATAATCATTATAGGTATAATTTTTTAAAGGAATGGAGTTTTGAAATTCCTAATAATGAAAAATCTTATCATAGTGGTCAACTACAACACATAGTCATGAAAAAATCTAGCATCATGTTCCTACATAACATATGTGAATAATCGTAACATTATCATTGTGTATTAATTAGCATTATGTTAATGTATATATCAACTTATCTCATGAGATACATCACATTAAAAAATTAATTAGAGTGGTATACAATTTGGGGAACACCCATCACATCATAACATTTACATAATCATGGATTCCACATAGAACACTTATCAATCATATACATAAAATACCCCATGGAAAGGAAAATAGTCTCATCATAATTTTATATAGAATATATTCATGGATAAACTATTTGTTTCCCAAAAGAAATGGTAAGAACATAATCGATATAAGAATAATCAAATATGAGTGTAGATGAAATAATATCTAGAGTAGTAAATGCTATATATTTTTTATAAAGAATTGTTCTTTGGAATGCCCATTTAATTTACTGAAAAATCAGAAATGAAATATGTATATCCTGGAAAAGAAAAGGTAAAAATAAAGAAATTTTATTTTAGGAATATTTAAATAACATCTGTGATGAAATTTTTCATGGATGAGGAATAACCCAATGAAATGAAATTGGGTTCATGAGTACAGATAATTTTTCTCTAAATTCATTCTACACTATAATATCCAAGATAAATAATTAGATGCATCACTAATAAAAATGAAACAACATATACATGTATTTGATTAATTAGAATTACATTAAGTTCATTTATAGAAATTTTTATGATTTATAGATTTTTATTTCATCAATCCAGAGTGTTCTTATTTATTAATTTTTATGATTGGATCACTTATATACATGTGTGTAAGTTCATGTAATATGCGTTTAATTACACATAAATGAAATTATATGTTATAAATTATCATATAGAATATTAATTAGTGTTTTTTATTTTTTCTTTCTATATTTGAGTATGATTGATTATATAAAATGTTAATGATAATCATTTATCTTTCATTGATATTTTCATTCATATCAAACTAATTGTATTATATTATTTAATATTAGTTATATATGTTTTTTGATGATTACAAAATGGTATATAATATAAATTTTAAAATAGTTCTCAACAATTAAAATTCATTTATGACCCTCATTGAAGGAGTAAATGTAATATAAAATTTCATCTTCCATGATGATGGTTAATCGACAAATCATGGATGATGTTTTAATTTTTAGAATAAACGGGAAAGGAGATGATGGTTGAAGATGAATTGTTACATTAACATTATAAATATAAATTATATAAAAGATACCGAGTTATCATGGAATTTGAATTAGGGAAGGTGAGGATATAATAATAAATAAAATAACATGAAATGAAATTAAAAGAAATGAAAGATTATTTTACCTATTGAAGTTCTTCACATTGAGAACCTCCTTATAAAAGTTGGTTTTTATATTTTCTTGAGATAATGTAACCTAGAAAAGGGGCAAGGCTTAATAACCCTATAATTCCAATTTTCATGAGAGTAAAATGAGTCATTACTTGGCCTTAACAGACGTCCCCAATGTGTTAAAGAATGGAAATAAATGCCAAAAGGATTCTATGTATGTGGGGGACAATTTACACTTCACTGATTAAAATTGAAAACCCGACAAACCATCAACAAACAGATCAGAATATGTGTCATGAAATAAACTAAAACATTTCAAATCATTCTCATTAAAGTAACCAACCTTGGTTTTCTATAGTGGAAGGAAAAACAATATCAAAGTATACCATGTAAAGGCAATGAATAAACTCCAAGACGATAATAAAACACCATGATACACATGATACATGCTCCAACATCACCATGTAGTCCAATGTATCATGAAATGGTTCTAAATATGTATGATACTTTACCTTTTCCCATGTCCTGGATGGTAGCATCTACCAAAGAACCAATGTTCCCAAGCAGGGGTGAGTATATTACTTAGTTTGTTTTCCCTATATACTTCACTTATCATACCACTGGGATATAATTGAATTTCTCATTTATTTAAAATAGTTTACATGAATGAATTTTTTATAATAGTTTATCAAATAATATAAACAAGTTCCTAAAACCATTTACGACTAAGTGAAAACAAAACTAAATGAAACAAACTTTCAACAAGTTAATTTTTCATAAAATTGTTAATAAAGTCTTTAAAACCAATTGTTATTATCATTTTGGCATACTCATTCCATTGTTAAGAACACACCCACTCATGCATGATTTGTTTGATTGTTCCATACTCATGAGTGGTCTGTTATCCAATTACCTTCCGTCCCAATGACACATGCCCTCGATATAGGGTCATGAACAATGTACTCGAATGGTTCTTGTCCCTTATTTAGCGGCATGTCTAACGTGAAATCAAACAAAACCCTAGGTTTGCAAAAAAAACCATTACAAAAAACCATTTCAAACCAATTCAATAAAACTATACTTTTATTGAAAACCAAATAATAAACCAACTACAAAACAACCATTTTGTTTCAATAAAATATCCACGTTTTTTTGAAACATCTAATCAAATTTGTGTGCCACAATTTATGAAAATTCCAACTTTGATATACATATTTTAAAATCATGAACAAAATCACTTTATTCAAAACACACAATTTTCCCAATCTCTACAATTTAACAAACCATCACAAAAGAAGTTTTTGTAATAATTCATAACAAGAAAATTCCTGATCAATTCATCACATGGAAACTGATTTGAAATAATTCCCATCAGTTATACTATGTTTGTTTGAGTGTGAAGCTCTATAACTTAATGGTTTTTACAAATAATGGCAACAGACAAAGAACACATAAGGAAAGTGGTTCGATCTTTCACATAACCACTTTACATATCATATCTTAGAACGATCTAGACCAAAAAATTAATTATTTGGCATCAATGATCCTACATCATTCCATAAATAGTGTAGATCAATGAAAACAAGAATATAAGAGTAGAAAATCAATGTAGATCAAATAAACTGGCCTAGAATGAAGAAGAATGATCCCATACCAGAAGAATTAGGGTTCAAAACACCAAGGAAAGACTTCTGATTGAATCCAAATCGCTTGGGAGATGTTTTTCTACTGTCAAGGAAGAGAAATCATTAGTTATTGACATTTATGAAAAAAATGAGTCACTTAGAGAAAAAAATGTTCAAGATTTACTTTTTTAGGATCTCACATAAATCATCCACAGATTTAGTTCTCACAGTTAGACAAACCATGTACTAACTGTGTTTTAGGTACTGCCTGGAGGGACCCAAGTAAGGCCTCCCTATATGGTATCCTTAATTGTACACACAGTATGTTGAATCTCTCTACCTAAACAATGCTATTTTTCACAGTTTCTACTAAGAGATGTGCACGTTTTGGATTAAACATGCATAGCCTGTACGCCACTCCTTTAGCCCCCAACACTCACTAAATGTTCACTAAACTCACCCAAACATCCCCCTTATACTTTATATCCATGAAAACACAATGAAAGTGTTACATAATAGAAATTGGGGGTACTACATTCTCCCCACCATCTATCATTCATTCTTTAGAAAGTATAAAACCATTGCTTCTATGAAAGTGTTTTTGTAATATCTCTTCCATTTCCATATCGCTTTCCCAAGTCTCTTGCAGAATTTTACCGTGCTTCTATAAAGACTACACCAGACTGATTCCTTATCCAGGGAAGGCAATCTATTGCCTATCCAAATTCTTCACATTGATATGTATGAATGAATCATTTGACTCTAGGTCAATGTGATTCCATCTGATCAAATGGTCATGATCAGGCTGATACTTTTTGAATTAGGATACATGGAACACATTATGCACCAAAATTAACCATGTTGTTAATTACATGCAATATTACACCTCTTTGAAATATTCATGTATATTGAAAGGTCCAATGTATCTAGGAGATAACTTTCCTTGATTCCCAAAATGAAGATGTTCAAGTCTTGGAGAGATTCTCAAGAACACATGATCACTCATAGAACAAGAAAATGACCTTCAACGATGATCCATATATGATTTATGATGACTCTGAGCCATATCCATCATATTTCTTAATAACTAAATATTTGCCACTATTTTCTTGACATGGATCATCCCAACTAGTAAAGATTCACCTATTTCCCCTAGCATAGTGGAGAAAGAAAGGGATGCTCATAAAATTCATAAAAATGAGCCGTATGTATCGAGGCCTGATAGTTGTTATTATATAAGTACTATAGTATGGTTCTATGATATTCCCAAGAGCCTCTAATTTTCTTTACCCAAACCCACAACACATCTTCCAAATTTTGTAACATTTTTTTGAATTTTCCATCTGTCTAAGGATGATACGCCATGCTCATAGTCAACTGATTGCAAAGGGATTTTTGTAAGGATTTCCTAAAACAAGATGTGAACCTCAGATCGTTGTGTGATACTATTGACATTGGTGCACCATGCCTCTTTACCACTTCATGTATATATATTTTAGATAGATATTCCACCATATCATATTTATAATTGGGATGGGAATCTAAGGTCATGGAATGATGATCCTCTATCACTCATATGGCATCACGTTTACAGACCAATTGTGGAAAACCTGCAATAAAATCCGTCACAATATCTTTCCATTTCTACACTAGAATAGGTAAGGACTTCGACATAATAGTTGGTATCTGATGAATCGCTTTAACCTGATGAAAGTTAAGCATCATGAAACGAACTCAGCCACCGTCCATTTCATGAGTCTCCACCAAAAATATTATTTTAATTATTTATACATTTTCTCTGTACCTGGATGTACCGCCCATTTCGAATGGTGGATGTATGAAGGTGTTTTTCCTAACAAGCCATATATACAACCATCTTATATCTAAATAAAAAAAATGAAAATCCCACATAGTTTCCAACCCCCAAAGGTATCCCCACCATTACATATTGAAATCATAACCATACATTTTTATCAGATGTTTCTGCTTCTTTGTCTATATTTTCCAAATCAATATCAAGAATAGCTGAAAACAAAAGTGCAACATCACTTTGGTCTTCACATTCCACTTTCATGGTGGTTATGATTGACATAAACTATCATTCATATAATGATTCTTTCAAAAACTGATCATTTGATATTCTACTCAAAGAATCAGATTCATAATTCACTTTTCCTAGTGTATACATCAAGTCAAATTCAAACATCTAGAGATATTCTGTCCATCTCCTTTTTCACAGATTCAAATATCACTATGAGAAAATATTATTCAAGGTTTGATGATCTGCAACCATAGTGAATTTATCACTAAATAGATAATGTCCCAATGTTTTCAAAACATGGAAGACTATAGATAACTCCAAATCATGTGTTGGGTAATTCTTCTCATGCACCCTCAACTGCCTTGAACCACAATCCACAACATGGTCTCCTTGCATGAGAACACAACCAAAACCTTATCCAAAAGAACCATAGTACACCACATACAGAAGTCATGATTCTTGAAATTTTAAGACAATTGTCAATGTAAGATGAACTTTAATCTCTTATAATGATATCAGGTATTCTTGTGTCCATTGGAACGGAGCATTCTACATTGTCAGAGTTTTCATTAGAAATGGCCATAGTGGTAAGTTACACACAAACCATCTGTAGTATCAAGCTAGACCAATAAATCATCATATCTCAAAGACATTCTTTGATGGTTGTCATGAGATAATAGATTCTATATTTTCAGGATCATTAGAAACACCTTTCTCATAAATGACATGGCCATGAATATGTACATCATGTGACCAAAAATCAAACGTTGATAACATAGTGAAAAAAGGTGATCTCTCTGGATTTGTAACACTACATATGTAACATCCCAAGTAAGTAATGAATAATATATATTTTTTTCTATGTCTATTAATGATTAAGATAGTGTTTTAGAGTCTTAAAATGAAAATAAATCTAATCATAAGCATGGAATACACTAATATTCTTAAAAGATTGTTTTACTGTCTTATGTTGGAAAACCCTTTTTAAATCTATATTTTTGCAATTTTATAAAATATGTTTGTCAAAATAAACTTATTCTTTATGATTGGGACATCAAAATTTACTTTGTGTGAATTTTTTGTATTTTTCTGACAATGTTCTTTTTTTTAATGAATAGTGAATAATACTGCATTATAAATCAAAACTGCTTTTTAATATAATTTATTTATATGATTATATTATATTTTGAATTGGTCTTAATGTGTAATATGAATATATTTTTACCATTTAATCCAATGGTGGTCATTGGAATCAATTTCACTTTGAAATTGGACTTAAACTAGTGTCAATCTTTTGATACTTATTGTTTCATAAAAACACGCTATTTTCTCAGACAGCGGGAATTAATTATTAAATTAATTAATGTGACTTATATGTTTTGAATTTTGTAAAATAGACTTAATTTTTTAATTTGTAATATCAAATATTTCTTAGGGTGAATTTTTGGTAATTTTTTGAAAAATTTCAATTTTTGATGAAGAGTGAAACCACTAAGTAGTACTTATAAAAACTGATTTTTCCGTTTAAATGGAATTTTGCTATCATTGTGGTTGGAATTTCAAAAATCCGACATACATGGTTGTCATTAAGAAGTAAAATGTGGTTCAATGAGATTATAATAATTTTCTGGTGAATAGTAACTTATTAAGTTCTTAATCGCGATTAGTGGTAATTAGTGTAGTTTAAGGTAGAAATAATTCTTTAATAAAATAAAATGAGCTTGACACATGTCCTACCCTCATTGGTTGTGTCATGGCCGACCAAGAAAAGCCATGGGTCAACTTGGGGACCCCATGGATCCACTTTGGTTGGGAAATGACATAAATTACTTTTTATTTAATGTAAAAGTAAAAATGACACAAACATAATATGTTTTACGAAAACAATTTGTAAATGGGGTTATAACGATCAGATTTTTGATTATAAATAGTCATTGGAAAGATAAAAATATTTCCTAAATCATAGTATTTTTTTATAATTTTTAGACATTAAATAAATTAAATTATTTATGACATAATAATGATGCAGCGATGACATAATTATTTGACGATTTAAATAAAATGGAAAGATAATGTAAAATATATGAACTAAACATGTCAAAACCAATTATATGAGTGGATTTCGAAACTTTATCACTTTATCCACGAATTATATCAATTTGGGACCTTTTAAAACCGAAACTCATTTTCAAATAAAGTAATATTTCTTTACTTTCCAAAAGTACCCCTCCTCTCCTCTTATAAAAGGCCCCCACCTCTACCTCATTTCACACACTCCTCAAGCCTTTGGCTCGGCCAAACCCTGCCCATTTACTCTCTCCACATCCCTATCCTCATCCTAGATGATTCCCTTTGGGAATAATCCTTTTAAAAGAAGCCTTTAGGCTCAAATCAAAAGGAGTTACACTTTTAAAGGTAATTCATTCCCTCATGTTCATTTGTATTATTTTTCTTCTCCAACCCCCTAAAATCTTTTTATTTACATCTTTTGTAAAAAAACAGTATCTTCAATATACTAGGATTTTGTTATAAGATTTATTTGAGCTACACTCTCACACAACTACATCAAATGGTTAAAGAACATACGGTTTCCGTGGATGGGAAAATTCTGCCTCCCGAAAAGATGATTGTTCAATACTCATTTAACACCTTCAAAGGTGGCCATTATGATGTCACTATTTTTATATATGATATATAATATGTTTATGTTTTCCTTAAGCTTCTGTTTTTTTTTCATTTTGGGCATACCTTTATGGTTTCCATTATGGGTAAACACGATATCTTCATTTTAGGAAGTGCGGACTACCGCCCCTTGAAAGTGATTTGATTCGTTAATACCATATGTGGGATGTGTAAAGGATAAAGTTAATGATATTATATATGTTATTATACTAGAATTATAATGTACTCTTATATAATTATGATTCCATTCCAGAAATACGAAATAGAAATGGAAGTAGTGTTCATGCGTACGTACGGCCTACCGTCTCCATGAACGGTGCATTTCGTTTCTTACCTCTAAATGTGATGTAATATTATAAATACATGTATATTATGAATATATATGTTATCCAAATAATTAATATCATTCTGTATATAACGAACCTTAGACCAAATTAACAACATGTAAGTGTAAGAAGTCTATTTTTGACCTAAGAACCAAATACCGACAAAATGAACATTATTAACTTAAATGATTACATGATGTTCATAACATGGTACAAAAGGAATAATGAACTTGAAAAATGTTCATAAGCAAGTAGAGATTAAATCAAGTTTATTATTCAGGAGATTAAAGAACGGTCGGGTCAAGTCGGATACGAGGTATGGGGCTTCGTCTCAATCTCCTTTCATTGAGGCATATTTTATTTTATACACAACTTTCTTTTATATGGTGTATAATCCCCTTTGACTTTTACGTTTATTCAAAAGGAATCTTTTTTATATGAAGCGTTTACTAAATGAAAAAAGGGAATGTTTTTGTCGTACGTATGCGGCGACAATGACTTCTCCGCCGTCGTGACCGTTATTTGAGTTTCGGCTTCCTCTACAAGCCATACCATCTTTTTAAAAGAAAAATAAATACCATGTTTTACTTTTCTTTTATTTTGGTATTGAAAATGGTTTTCACAATGTTTTTGTGTTGTATTGATATCTTGTGATTGAAATGTGGAAATGTTATGTTTCCTTTATGCATGTTTTATGTGATACGATTATGTTATGGTTTTTGGGCATTATTATGAAGACGGGTGGTTTCATGATAAACTATGGGCGGGTGAGCCCGATATAGCTCTCCAATGCATTGGGTAACGCGAAGGATTGAAACGTTAAGGTTTCTCCGAAGAGATTTTAGGGAATATACTGTGATGGGTATTCCAAACGTAACCAAGAGGGTTACTCCCTACGTAAGAATGTTATGAATGCCTCAAGTTACCTTTATGTCTTATGATTTCTATGATTTATTCATGATTTTATGAGGAATGCTAAAGTGCCTATGTTTTATAGGTAAAGTATGATTTCATTCTTATGTATATATGAACTCATGTTTCCTTTCCATGTTTTTAGAACCCATACTGAGCTTTTTATGCTCATCCCAAGTTTTTTTGAAATGTTTTTCATAGGTCAAGGGAAAGGTACATGATATGATGATAGTGTCAAAGAAGTGTCAAGAAATAATCCATGTTTTTTTTAATGTGTTTCCATTGATGGGAATGAAGAATACTATCTTTATGTAACCACTTTGTCTATATGTGGGATGTAATGAATGTTTTATGATCTAATTCTCTAAAACTCTAAACCTGAAAAGATCCTCAATGTGTAATCTTGTAATAACTCAAGATTAAGTAAGGTTTAAGGCTGGGGCCTTATAGTTGGTAACAGAGGTCGGTTTAGATAACTTTAGGAGTTAGAATTCTATTAAAATATTATCCAAAAATATTTTTTCTTTGAAATGATATAGCATTTGAAGATTACCATGTTGCTTCATCTAAGACATGTTTGTTCAGAATGGTTTTCCGTAGAGGAAACAGGGAAGCAGTGCTAGGAAGGCATACAGAAGGAAATAACCTTCCGAATCAGCATCAAAAAATGGTCGGAATTGGAACTGAAAAGTTTGTTGCAGTAATGGAGCAGTTGACTCAAGCGATAAATGGTGGTGGTATCCATGAACGAGATCAGCCAGATCAACCGCAGAGGAAGATATCAGTGGTGGAACATTTCATGAGGCAACATCCACCATCATTCAGAGGATTATCTGACCTTGTGCTAGCTGAAGGGTGGATTAAATCACTGGAGAAGATTTTTGATGTCATGGGGTGTTCAGACAATCAAAAGGATAGTCTTTCTATTTACCGTTTAGAAGGTGAAGCAGATCAGTGGTGGTCTATCGTTAAAAATATCAGGGACGCCGATGAGATTGATGCTCTTGACTGGGATGAATTCAAAGTTATGTTTCTTGAGAAGTATTTTCCTAAGGCTGTTCGACTTAGGATGGAAAAGAAATTCTTGGAATTGAGGCAAGAGGAAGACTCAGTGGCTGCCTATGAAGAAAGGTTCACTCGATTGGCAAGGTATGCTCCAAATTTTATCCGAGACCTTGATAGTAAAATCAATAGTTTTTACTCAGGATTAAAGCCAAAATATCGAAGGGCATTAGCTTCTCGTGAGTTTAAAAGTTATGAAAAGCTTGTTCGATGTGTTGAGAAGGTGTAAATGGAGTCTGCCGATGACCAAGTGTTCTATAACAACCACCAGAAGAAGAGACCGAGGTGGCAGGAGAAAGGTAAGAATTCTTCAAAAAAGTCTGATGGTAAGAGAACTAAGTTTCCAGTTTGTGATAATGTGGAAAAAGGCATGCTGGGGAATGTCTTCTGAATTCTAGAAAGTGCTCCCGATGTGGTAAGATGGGACATAAGGCTCGTGATTGCACATAAAAGGATCAAGGTGAAGGTAAGACCAAATTTTATTTACAGTTAGTGAAATGTTATAAGTGGAATGAGATGGGTCACTATGCAAATGAGTGTCCGACAAAGAGCTTGAGTGATGGGAAGCAGTTAGACTACAAGCAGAAAGGGGAGGTGAAATCCTTTGCAACTACTTCAGCAGATGTCGGGCCATCAAATGAAGTTGTATCAGGTACTTTGTTTGTTTTTTCAGATTATGCCAGCGTGTTGTTTGATTTGGGGTCTACACATTCTCTCATCTCTGAAACCGTTTCTAGTAAAATGGGAATACCATCTCAAGAAATAACTCCTGAACTTTTGGTAAAAACACCTGGGGGAAATGTTGAGGCAAAAAGAAATTATAAGAATCTTCCTATCCTTATCTGTGGAAAGAACCTACTTGAAAACCTTATTGTTCTACCTCTAGTAGAGTTTGATGTTATCCTGGGTATGGATTGGCTCTCTATTTACCATGCTAAGATTGACTGTAGAGCTAAAGAATTTTCTTTTCAGAAATACTTTCAGTGTGTTTACAAGAATGAACCCTTACTTTTGAAAACATATCAAGAGGATGAGAAACTTGTAAAAGATGGAGATGAATGTTAGCTTGCACACGTCATTGCAAATAAAGGAACTGTTCAGATTAATGATGTGCCAGTGGTAAATAAGCATCCTGATGTTTTTCCTGATGAGTTGCCTGGAATAATACCAGATCGGGAAGTTGAGTTTACTGTTGACTTAGCTCCTGATGCTAAGCCAATTTCAAAACCCCCTTATCGAATGGCAGAAATTGAACATTTAGAGTTGAAGGAGCAATTGCATGATTTATTAGAGAAAGGTTTCATTAGACCTAGCACATCACCATGGGGTGCTCCTGTTTTATTTGTTAAAAAGAAAGATGGTTCTATGAGACATTGCATTGATTATAGAGCCTTGAATAATGTCACTGTTAAGAACAAATATCCTTTTCCTCATATCGATTATTTGTTTGATCAGCTCCAGGGAGCTCAGTTTTTTTCAAATATTGACCTGAGATCGGGGTACCATCAGCTGAAGGTAAAGGAGGCAGATATTCCGAAGAACGCGTTCCGTACGAGATATGGCCATTATGAATTTGTAGTAATGCCTTTTGGGCTAACCAATTCACCTGCTGTATTCATGGACTTAATGAATAGAATTTTCCATGAGTTCTTGGATAACATTGTGGTGGTTTTCATTGATGATATTTTTGTGTTTTCAAAAAGTTAAGAGGAGCATGAAAGACATTTAAGGGTTATCTTGCAAACCTTAAAAGAAAAGAAACTTTATGGGAAATTTAGCAAGTGTGAGTTTTGGTTGCAACAAATTTCTTTCCTTGGTCACATTGTTTCTAAAGATGGAATAACGGTTGATCGTTCAAAAACAAAAGTTGTGGAAGAATGGCCAAGACCCACAAATGTAACCAAGATTCGTAGCTTCCTTGGTTTGGCGGGCTATTACCGAAGGTTTGTTAGAAATTTTTCACGGTTATCTAGTCTAATGACTAAGCTAACTCGGAAGGGTGTTATGTTTATCTGGACAAAAGAATGTGCTGATTGTTTTCAGGAATTGAAAAGAAGATTGGTGAATGCTCTAGTTTTGGCACTACCTTCCAGGAATGGTGAGTTTGTTATATACAGTGATGCTTCATTGAAAGGACTTGGTTGCGTCCTAATGCAGAATGATCAGGTAATTGCTTATGCTTCACGATAGTTGAAAACTCATGCGGTAAATTACCCTACACATGATTTGAAATTAGCTGCTGTTGTTTTTGCTATAAAAATTTGGAGGCATCATTTGTATGGAGTAAAGTGTGAAATATATACCGATCACAAAAGTTTAAAGTATATATTCACTCAGAAAGAGTTAAACATGAGACATAGGAGATGGCTAGAATTAATCAAGGATTATGATTATACAATTCATTACCATCCGGGAAAAGAAAATAAAGTGGATGATGCTTTGAGTCGAAAAAGTAATGCTTCATTAACAATGTTGCGTTT
Organism: Viscum album; assembly: GCA_963277665.1. Classification (NCBI taxonomy): domain Eukaryota; kingdom Viridiplantae; phylum Streptophyta; class Magnoliopsida; order Santalales; family Viscaceae; genus Viscum; species Viscum album. Next base: position 383,111,544 of record OY728151.1, read on the forward strand.
GGAACGTGATCCTTTGGTTAAGGATTTGATAAACTTTGGCATAGAAGTTGTTGGTGCAGGAAGTCCTTCTGTTTTGTTTCAGGTATCAGTGAGATCTTCTCTATCAGATAGAATCAAGCAAGCACAGAAGCAAGACAGTGAGTTGCAGAAAAAGGTAGAGCTGGTTCAGAAAGGTAAGTTGCCTGAATTCAACATTGATAATGATTGTGTTTTGAGATTTGGGAAGAGATAGTGTGTACATTGTGATTCACAGTTGAAGAGAGAGTTGTTATGTGAAGCTCATAGTTCTTTGTTTCAGTTCATCCGGGCAGTACTAAGATGTATAGAGATCTGCGGGAGTATTACTGGTGGGATAGAATGAAAAGAGATATTGCTGATTTTACTGTGAAGTGTTTGACTTGTCAGCAGGTTATAGCAGAGCGGCAGTTACCGAAAGGGATGCTTCAGCCTTTACCAGTGCCAGAGTGGAAATGGGATAATATATCCATGGACATTGTTGTTGGATTACCGAAGACATCTCGATGTAATAATGCAATCTGGGTTATTGTTGATCGCTTGACCGAATCTACTCATTTCCTTGCTATACGAGATACTTTCTCTTTTGATCAACTTTCCCTTTGTATCTTAAAGAAATAGTCAGGTTACATGGAGTTCTTGTCTCCATTGTATTAGATCGTGATCCCAGGTTTACTTCTAACGTTTGGAAAAGCCTTCAGAAGTCGTTGGGTACTGAATTAAATTTTGGTACAGCTTTTCATCCTCAATCAGATGGGCAGTCAGAACGAACAATCCAGACATTGGAGGACATGATACGAGCTTGTTCTATGGATTATCAGGGAAGTTGGGACCAACATCTTTCTTTGGTTGAATTTTTATTTAATAACAGTTTTCATTCCAGTATACAGATGGCGCCATTTCAGGCATTATATGGGAAGCGGTGTCAAAATCCAGCTTTCTGGGATGAAGTGGGTGAAAGGAAGTTGATGGGACCAGAATTGGTAGAAGATATGGCAGAAAAAGTTCAGTTGATTCAGAAACACATGAGAACAGCTCAGAGTAGGCAGAAGAGTTATGCGGATAACCGGAGGAAGGATCTATCTTTCGAGGTAGGTGATCATGTTTTTCTCAAGGTTTCTCCTTGGAAAAGTGTGATGAGATTTGGTAAGAAAGGAAAGTTGAGTCCAAGGTTCGTTGGACTATACAAAATTCTGGAGAGAGTTGGATCAGTTGCATACCGAGTGGCTTTACCCCCGAGTTTATCTCAGGTACACAATGTCTTTCACGTTTCGATGTTGAGAAAGTATATGCCAGATCCATCTCATGTTTTGAGTCCAGAGGTAGTTCAGCTGGAAGGGAACGTATCTTATGAGGAACAACCGGTCCAGATTCTTGACCATAGGTATCATGTGTTGCAGAATAAGTTGATTCACCAGGTAAAGGTTTTGTGGAAAAACCACATGATTGAAGAGGCAACATGGGAATCTGAAAATGCAACGAGGGACAAGTACCCCCATTTATTCGATAAGTAAATAAATTGCGGGGACGCAATTTTCTAAAGGGGGGAAGGATGTAACATCCCAAGTAAGTAATTAATAATAGATATTTTTATCTATGTCTATTAATGATTAAGGTAGTGTTTTAGAGGCTTAAAATGAAAATAAATCCAATCTTAAGCATGGAATACACTAATATTCTTAAAAGATTGTTTTATTGCCTTATGATGGAAAACCATTTTTAAATCTAACTTTTGACAATTTTATAAACTATGTTTGTCAAAATAAACTTATTCTTTATGATTGGGACATCAAAATTTACTTTTTGTGAATTTTTTGTATTTTTCTGACAATGTATTTTTCTTTAATGAATAGTGAAAAATACTGCATTATACATCAAAACTGCTTTTTAATCTAATTTATTTATATGATTAGATTATCTTTTGAATTGGTCTTAATGTGTAATATGAATATATTTTTACCATTTAATCCAATGGTGGTCATTGGAATCAATTTCACTTTGAAATTGGAATTAAACTAGTGTCAATCTTTTGATACTTATTGTTTCATAAAAACACGCTATTTGCTCAGACAGCGGGAATTAATTATTAAATTAATTAATGTGACTTATATGTTTTTAATTTTTTAAAATAGACTTCATTTTTGAATTTGTAATATCAAATATAGATTAGGGTGAATTTTTGGTAATTTTCTGAAAAACTTCAATTTTTGATGAATAGTGAAACCACTAAGTAGTACTTATAAAAACTGATTTTTCCGTTTAAATGGAATTTTGCCATCATTGTGTTTTGAATTTAAAAAATCCAACATACATGGTTTTCATTAAGAAGTAAAATGTGGTTCAATGAGATTATAATAATTTTTTGTGAATAGTAACTTATTACGTTCTTAATCGCGATTAGTGGTAATTAGTGTAGTTTAAGGTAAAAATAATGCTTTAATAAAATAAAATGAGCTTGACACATGTCCTACCATCATTGGTTGTGTCATGGCCGACCAAAAAAAGCCATGGGTCAACTTGGGAACCCCATGGATCCACTTTGGTTGGGAAATGACATAAATTACTTTTTATTTAATGTAAAAGTAAAAATGACACAAACATAATATGTTTTACGAAAAAAAAATTTACATGGGGTTATAACGATCAGATTTTTGATTATAAATAGTAATTGGAAAGCTAAAAATATTTCCTACATCATAGTAGTTTGTTTATAATTTTTAGACATTAAATAAATTAAAATATTTATGACATAATAATGATGCAGTGATGACATAATTATTTGACGATTTAAATAAAATGGAAAGATAACGTAAAATCTATGAACTATCAATGTCCAAAACCAATTGGATGAGTGGATTTCGAACTCTTATCACCTTATCCACGAATTATATCAATGTGGGACCTTTTAAAACCGAATCACATTTTTAAATAAAGTAATATTTCTTTACTTTCCAAAAGTGCCCCTCCTCTCCTCTTATAAAAGGCCCACACCTCTACCTCATTTCACACACTCCTCAAGCCTTTGGCTCAGCCAACCCCTGCCCATTTACTCTCTCCACATCCCTCTCCTCATCCTAGAGGATTCCCTTTGGGAAAAATCCTTTCAAAGGAAGCCTTTAGGCTCAAATCAAAAGGAGTTACACTTTTAAAGGTAATTCATTCTCTCATGTTCATTTGTTTTATTTTTCTTCTCCAACCCCCTAAACTCTTTTTATTTACTTCTTTTATAACAACAACAATATATTCAATATACTAGGATGTTGTTATAATATTTATTTGAGCTACACTCTCACACAACTACATCAAATGGTTAAAGAACATACGGTTTCCGTGGATGGCGAAATTCTGCCTCCCGGAACGATGAATGTTCAATACTCATTTAACTCATTCAAACGTGGCCATTATGATGTCACTATTTTTATATATGATATATAATATGTTTATGTTTTCCATAAGCTTCTGTTTTTTTCATTTTGGGCATACCTTTATGGTTTCCATTATGGGTAAACACGATATCTTCATTTTAGGAAGTGCGGACAACCGCCCCCTGAAAGTAATTTGATTCGTTAATACCATCTGTGGGATGTGTAAAGGATAAAGTTAATGATATTATATATGTTATTACACTGTAATTATAATATACTCTTATATAATTATTATTACATTACAGAAATACGAAATAGAAATGGAAGTAGCGTTCATGCGTACGTACGGCCTACCGTCTCCATGAACGGTGAATTTCATTTCTTACCTATAAATGTGATGTAATATTATAAATACATGTATATACTGAATATATATGTTATCCAACTCATTAATATCATTCTGGATATAACGAACCTTTGACCAAATTAACAACATGTAAGGGTAAGAAGTCTATTTTTGACTTAAGAACCAAATACCGACAAAATGAACATTATTAACATAAATGATTACATGATGTTCATAACATGGTATAAAAGGAATAATGAACTTGAAAAAGGTTCATAAGAAAGTAGAGATTTACTCAAGTTTATTATTCAGGAGATTAAAAAACGGTCGGGTCAAGTCGGATACGATGTATGGGACTTCGTCTCAATCTCCTTTCATTGAGGCATATTTTATTTTATACACAACTTTCTTTTATACGGTGTATAAACCCCTTTGACTTTTACTTTTATTCAAAAGGAATCTTTTTTATACAAAGCGTTTACTAAACGACAAAAGGGAATTTTTTTGTCGTACGTATGCGGCGACAACGACTTCTCTTCCATTGTGACCATTATTTGAGTTTCGGCTTCCTCTACAAGCCATACCTTCTTTTTAAAAGAAAAATAAATACCATGTTTTACTTTCCTTTTATTTTGGTATTGAAAATGGTTTTCACAATGTTTTTGTGTTGTATTGATATCTTGTGATTGAAATGTGGAAATGTTATGTTTTCTTTATGCATGTTTTATGTGATACGATTATGTTATGGTTCTTGGGCATTATTATGAAGACGGGTGGTTCCGTGATAAACTAAGGGCGGGTGATCCCGATATAGCTCTCCAATGCATTGGGTAATGCGAAGGAGTGAAACGTTAAGGTTTCTACGAAGAGATTTTAGGGAATATACTGTGATGGGTATTCCAAACATAACCAAGAGGGTTACTCCCTATGTAAGAATGTTATGAATGCCTCAATTTACCTTTATGTCTTATGATTTTTATGATTTATTCATGATTTTATGAGGTATGTTAAAGTGACTATGTTTTATGGGTAAAGTAGGATTTCATTCTTATGTATATATGAACTCATGTTTCCTTTACATGTTTTTATAACCCATACTGAGCTTTTTATGCTCATCCCAAGTTTTTTTGAAATGTTTTTCACAGGTCAAGGGAAAGGTACCTGATATGATGATAGTGTCAAGGAAGTGTCAAGAAATAATCCATGTTTTTTTAAATGTGTTTCCATTGATGGGAATGAAGAATACTATCTTTATGTAACCACTTTGTCTATATGTGGGATGTAAGGAAAGTTTTATGATCTAATTCTCTAAAACTCTAAACCCAGAAAGATCCTCAATGTGTAATCTTGTAATAACCCAAGATTAAGTAAGGTTTAAGGCTGGGGCCTTATAACATACATGTGTTTTTCATAGTCATCCATTATATTTGAATACATCACAATGTCTTCCAAAAACACCATAAAAAAGAGTCTGCATATCCCTAAAATATATGATTTATCAAATTTATGAAGACAGATGGTTCATTAATCAGACCGAATGGCATGAATAAATATTCTTAGTGGTCATACCTTCATATAAAATTTTTATTTGGAAAATCATCCTTCCAAACTTGAAATTGGTGATATCATGATTTCAAATTAATCTAGGAGAACCACTGATCTCACCTTAATTTATAGAGTGGATCATAAAGGCATGGAAGTTGATATTTTTTTTCATAACACGCTTTAGCTTACTTTAGTCAATGCATAGTTGAAGAGTTCAATCCTCTTTCATCACAAACATGACCGGTGATTCCCATGGAGACGTACTTGGTAAAATGAGTCACTTCCTTTGCAACTCCTCTAACTGCACTCCCAATTCCCATAACAATGTTAGTGACATCCTATAATGTTGAAGGGAAATAGTATTGGTTCCCAGAAATAGATAAATTATAAAATCAACGTCCCATATAGGTGGTTTTGATAATATGTTCTCGGAAAATACATCTTGATATTTATCCACAAATATGAGAAAAATATTTTCCTTGATCTCTTCCATGGATTCCAAGGACAAATCCACCAGATGGTATGAGATCATTCCCACCGTTGATTCCAACATGCAATTTTCACCTTTCATTATCATCCTCTCTCCTCTAAAGAGATGCTCGATGTCGTCCTCAGTCATGAAACTAATTTTTCTAATATAACGGTCGATATGTGCTAAGAATATTTTCAACCAATCCATACACACAGTTACATCATAGACATGCATTTCTAACACCGAGAAGTGCCATTTCATCTCATCTCCAACAATATTTATAGCACATTATCTATAAACAAAGGCTTGACATTCCCTTTCCCTTAGAGGTATTTGTTATTTTAAAATGAAAGGCATCATTTTAAAACATAATCATAGAAAATAAACTGCATGAGAAGTAATGAAATAATTTGATGCGCCAATATCAGTGAAAACATGCACAAGGGTAGAATTAAAAATAATTTTACCACTAACCATCGATTACCCATCCAAATCATTGAATTCTATATGCTCATCTCCATACAATTGCTTCATCATAGATCCATTCTCCTAGCTTCCATGCAATGTTTTCCCTTGTTGAGGTGTCATGGTATTTGTAGAATCATTACGGCTTGCTCTGCTCTCCTGATGATAATGATTCACTTATCCTCACCTTTTTGATGCAACCAATGCTTGCGGCGCCTAATGTGTGTATCGAGCACCTGAACTTGGATCTTTGTGATAGTAGCGCAGGATATTCCCTATCTTCATGCTATTATGGAATGCTATAGTTTGTACTGTACACTCTCACATTATGTGGTAAAGCGAATCACATTGAAAATACCCTTGTTTTCTCTTAGGTCATAGAATATGGTTCACTGATCCAACTATCTAATTTTGATTTCCACCACCACCATGGAAATAGGTGTCCCTTTTATACTTTCTCCTAGTATTTGAGTTCCCAAAATTCATTGTTGGTATCATCATACATCCTCCAATAGATCATGATATATCTTTTTCCAACATATATACTCTGCTAACCATCTCAGTATGTTTAGAAAAAAAGATTAATGAAATCTTTGATCGAATATCCTTACTTATACCCGATTCAATGATATGTCCCTTTGAAGTGGAAACTTCCATAGTGTGAAGTGAACTAAATTCATTATTTTAGCCACATATTCTATGAATGAGTGATTATATTGTTCTATAATGAATAAATCCATAGATTTCTTGATTTTAAACGTGTTAGGATTGAATCATTTGATGAAAAATTCCTCAAAATACTCCCACGTAAGGCCTTTATCCAATTTTGCTTACAGCGCAAAATCCCACCACTAGTGTGTAAGATCATCAAGCATATATGTTTCTAGCATGACTTTCATATCCAATGGTGTTAAAATGAAATTGAAGATATGATTAATACTATTTAGCCCCACCTATGCCTTTTCATGTTTATAATCACCCCTGATGATTGGTGGATTCTACTTCATGAAATATATGGCATGATCCACATGTCTTTGTTCTTTCCTCTGATTCCCCATATCTACAACATAAAATTCCTGGAAAATACCCTGAACCATCTCCGGGTTCACTCAAGTTTCATGTGAAACCACATTCTCTGTCTCTTCTTTGGGATGGTTTCGGCGGCGCCTACCAGGTTCTATTTTCTAATCCAACAATAAACTACTTCAATCTCACTCTCTATAAACTAATTGATTAGAATTTCAAATTCAATCACATCTAATATCACAACATTGTTTCCCAATAACACGTTTTTACATTACCATTACTTTTTAAAAATCTTATTCCAATTTTTGAAAATCAATATATTTTCATAAGTTATCAACCATACATCTTTAATGTCTTCAATTTTAAAATTGTTTCATTATTTTTCAAAAACCCACACTTTTTCACAACATGAATCATTACAAAAAATGATGTATACAATCTAAATAGGATTTCAATCCTCTAAAATTCATTTCATGCTCGTCTCAATGGATAAACCATTGATAAAAAGATTTAAACCATTTTAGATGTTTCTCGAAAATACTTATGTATCCAACAACCTGGTAACGTGAATCTCAACATAAAAAGGTTTTCTATGTCCTTTTATGTTATACATTTCAAGTCCCAAAAATCCTACATATTTATAGGATTCCATCCTTTAGAATAGTAAATAATGAATTCCAAATCCCAAACCAATAACATTGATATGTAATTGTTAGGCAAGGACAAAACAAGATGATACCATTTGTAATGACCCACTAATTTTCATTGGATTGAGTGTACAATGTGTCATTACATGGAATTAAGTTAAATCCCCAAGGCACTATTTAATGTAAATAAATGATGAAGGATTTCAAAGTATGTGGGGGATGGTTTAACCTTTAATGACTAAAATTAACAACCAGACAAACCATCCACAAACAGCTCACTATTTGATGAATGTAATAAACAAAGACATTTCATATCCTTATCTTTAGAAAAACAAAATAAGTGTTTCTATAGTGTAAGACAAACCAACATCAATGTGAAAAGTGGAAAGATAATTTATAAACTCTAAGATGTTATGAAGACTCCATGCTCCACAAGCCCAATGATCCAATATCGCCATGTATTCAAATGTATCATGACGTGTTGATAAAGAAGTGTGATACATTACCTTTTCCAAAGTCACATAATGTATAATATAAAAAATAAAAAAATTAAAAAAGAAGGGGTGAGTATATAAATTATTAGGTGTTCCCCCAATGACTTCGTTTATCACTCTACTAGGATAGAATTGTTAACAACATTTATATAAAACTATTTACATAAAATAATTTTTGTAAAATAGTTTATAACGAAATATAATCAAGTTCCAAAAAACAATTTTATACCAAGTTAAAAAATCTAAATAAAAAAAATATAAAGTTTTTTTTCTATAAAAAACTAATCAAGTCATATAAACCAATTCTTATTATCAATTTTGCATACCTGTTACATATTTCACAACACACCCACATAAGTGTGCATTGATTTATAGTTCCATTATCTTGAGTTGTCTATCTTCCAATTAACTTGTGTCCCAATGACAAACTCCCCTAACCCATGGTCAAACACCTTTTCCCAAATGATACACATACCTTATCCAATGAAACATCGAACATGATCTCATAAAAAACCTAATTTATGAAAAAATCATTCCAAAAAACCATTTCAAACCATTTTATTAAAACTGTAATTTTTTGGAAAACCAAATAATAAACCAACATCAAAAAATCCATTTTTTCAATAAAAAACCCCTTGTTATTGAAAAAATCTACTCAAATCCATGTTCCACAATTCTATAAAATCCCGATTTTGAAATCCTTATTTTAAAACAATCATCAAAAGCACTTTATTCAAAACACCCAATTATCCAAATTTCTACAATTTACCAAACAATAACAAAATAAGGCTTCTATCAACTCATAACCATATAATTAGTGATCAATTCATCACATGGAAATTTGTTTTAATGTGTTATCCACATTTATTCTAAGTGTATTTGAGGGAGAATCCCCATACCTCAATATTTTTAACAAAACTTTACAATGGACAAAGAATGCTTAAGGAAACTGGGATGATCCATCAAGGATCATCCTTAGATCTCTCCTCCTGGAAATATCAAGACCAAAACATTACTTATTTGGAATCCACACTCATAGATATTCCCTTAATGGGTTTATATGTGAGAAAAAAATAATATAGGAGATGTAGATCTAAGTAGATATATGAAATTGATCAAGAATGAAGAAGAACGACAAAAGACCTCAAGAATCATTGTTCAAAACTCCATGGAAATCCTTTAGATTGACTCCAAATCACTTGGCAGAGGTTATTATAGTATTTAAGAAGATAAATACCATGTTATGAAATCTTAAGAGAAAAACTAAGTCACATAGAGGGAAAAAATGCATCAGATCGACTTTTTTACGTTCTAACATAAACCATCTATATAGTTATTTCGCCTGGTCTAACAATGTGTGTGCTAACAGTGCATTAAATACTTCCTAGAGGGACCAACAAATGGCCTCCTTGCACAGTATCTTTAACCTAGTTCACACCCTGTGGAATCACTCTTCTTCAACCCTACTATTTTTAAGGGTTTCTACTATAAGGTCCTTATGGTTTGGATAAACCGTGCGCCACCCGTGTGCCTCTCCTTTAACCCCAAAACTCACTGAATGTTCACAAAACTTTCCCAACCATCCACATTATATGTTATATCTATGAAAATAATACGAAATTGTTAAATGCCTAAATTTTGGGGTACTACATAATGGATGGAAAATAGATTGGGATGAAATTGAACAAGCAATATAGATTTTAAGGTGTGAGGATAATAGGTGGTGAGGGATTCTATTTATATGGCAGGAGAGGGTTGTTTCTTGATTCTTTAATTCTTTAGATTATTATTTTGGATTAATACTATGAATAGTTAGAACATTATCCAAAAATATATTAAATTATGATGGGGGAACAAGATTATGGTCTTTATAGTAGCCCTTACTCATGAAATTGTGATTTTAAAAAATTTTGTAATATACCGTAAATTATCATATTTCACAATTCACAAAAAAATTAATTATTTTATAAAAATTATTAAATAACTAAAACCATATTTTTATGAAAATAATTTAAAATTGGATTCCATTTTATGAAAATAATTTTCAAAATATGATTCATTTATTTCTTAATTGAAATTATCATATACTTGGAAAATACTAATTTTTATATTATAACTGGTTTTATAATATAATGAAATGTAAATTAAGGTCTCATTAAATTATCTAATAATCATAAAAAAATAAATTAATAATTTCTGAATCATCGTGATGAAGATAAAATTTCATTTAGATCATTATATAATTATATAATTAAAAATAAACATTTTTGTTTTATAAAATACCAACAGTTAATTAGTAATTTTTAATTAAATTATTTACATATACTATGATATAATTATATAATATTATCATTTATATGAGACCTATGTTTTTAAAAAAAATTATAGATGATGATATTATTATATCTTCATAATTACTATGCCTAATGGTCACATTATTAGTCCATGGTACATGTTACTACTCCAAAAGTATAAGTTCTTTAACTTATAAAAATACCTCTCATTTCATTAATTCATAATTTATATATATTTTAATGTTTTCTCAAACTGATTTTTTGTGATTTATAATATAGAAAAAAATTATAACAATGTTGTTCCCATTGATAAAATTATTATTTTTTAAAGTAGTCGAGGATTTGACCATATGATGTGGGAATTGACTCAGATAATTTTCATATTCCCAACACATAAAAAATTTAAAACCTTAGTAATTCATTTTTCTATGTATTTATTTACACATATAAATAATATCCCATTCTTTGGATATCGTTTATGGGGAGTATCTTGCAACATTTCAAAATTTAAAGAAGTGGATACTTCTTTCCACAATTGTCTATCCTACTTGAGATCTCAATGAACTTTATCATTATCTTAATTAGTTAATCTATGTGTTTTTTAAGGAACATGTTATTAGGTATATATCAAGGTAAAGGAATTTGAATAATCACAATATATTTATCTCCTGTTATCATCCAATTTTTTTTCATATAATCATTGTATTTTCCATCACTTTTGGTGTTAACATGATTCCCCATGATTCTATCCATCGACTAAAACCTAAAATAAAAGTGTGAGAAAAAACAATCAATGTGGAATATCTCATAATCATTTAGACCATAATTAAGTCTCTACACATTCTTTTAAATATAAGCCAACATAGGTTTAACATTTGACATTCATTATCATCACATATTCAAATACTTTATAATGATTTTTAAAAAAAATTAAATTTTCCCATTAATACTCACTAAGAGTGTTAATCTATGCACATAAGAACACACATTGTTCACCAAAACAAGGATATGATATACTCAACTAACTCATTTAAATATTTTTAACCTATGATTCATCTATTCCAAAACCAAATCCCGTTCAAGTATCTTTAAGTGGATGTATTTATAGGAATTACATATAATCTCTACCATAAAATATGTATTAAATTTTTATCATTGACATAGAGATATATTTAATGTCATTAATTTTGTTATTTTCTCTAAACTATGTTTTTCTCATTTTTGTTCCCATAGTTTATACTAAATATACTCTAATAATTACTATAAATATCATAAACCGAGTATCTCAAAGCCAGTTGTAACTTCATTACATTGGCCCTAGATGTACTAGATCACATCCTAGGGGACCAAATAGTTTAACAGACATTATAATTTAGATAAATAACTAAATCTCAAATTACATTGCAAAATATAAATTACAAAACAAAGTTAAATATAATGATCAACATTCGTGAAGTCATTCAAATTTTACATATTCATATCCTTGGAAAATAGAAAATAGTATGGGTGATATCATATGCTTAGTAAAGGTTATTTATAGAGGAATATATCATTATTTAATAAATCATAATAACCTTGTAAGGAAAATACCTGAAAATAGTTGTCATTTAATTAATACCTTGAGTAGTAATTTGTATCCGTGGATAGTATTAAATTTAATATTCTCATGTATAATAATAAAATATTTACCAATGAAAAAATTGATTTATATTATTTTCCACGATCTCATACATCCTTGTATCTATATAACCCGGTCCTTTCATAAAGGGAGTTTAATATATGGGTAGTCATACACTAAAACCCCATATAATTTGGCTATCTAAATCATCTCATGAGACTATTAATGAATCAAGCATCTGTCTATAACCAATCCACACTCATCACTACATGTCCAATGAATTCCAATAGAAAATTAATTTTTTTAACAATTTTATTTAATAAATAACAAAAAATATCAAAAAAAATATCTCATTGTGTAAATAAAATTTATTTATCATGTTCTCATAGTCCATAAAATAAAATTCTTTCATTGAAACCCATATATACAGTTGGAATACAATTTTTGAAACAACCATATAAATGATAAAAATAATATGGATATTTAATAGATATGTAATTACAAATGATCATAATAAATGGAATGTTTCAAAAGATTGTTAATGTCTAAAAATTAATAAGTGATAATGTATGAACTTCAATACATCATAAAATATATATTGTGTAATAATTTTATGTTCTTTGAAGGATAGAATAAAATTGAAGAAAACAAATTAGGGTAATTTTTATTAAATGTGTTTTATTTTTAAAATTAAATATAAATTTTAAAATAATGTAAATATTGTAAAATGGTTCTGGTGGTTAGGACGTTCGTTAAGACCATATAAAATGAAACTATTCCTTTTTTATATATTTTAATTAAAGAAATAAATTTCCTATTTGGGAAAAATTCGAAACATTCATATAAAAATGTTTAATAAATTAAAGGATATAATTTAATTAAACTAATAAATTATTTGGGTAATAATATGTACTTTTTTAAAAATATTTTGAAAAATTTATACATGGATGAAAAATATATCTGATTAAAAAATAAATAAATTCCCTTTAAACCTTTCCTTGAATAATTTATGTTTCAAAGAGGGGATTAGATTTAATAATTTAATGAAAACTATTAATTATCCATTAGATAATAAAATAGTTGGATTTTAGGAATGATGGATTATAAGATTCACACAATCGAAATTAAGGAAATCCAAATAAAATAAGATTGTAAAATAAACCCTTACATCTAGTAACTTTTATATTGTAAACCATTCAAGAATTAACATTAATTAAAACATTAATAATAATTAATTAATAGTTATTCAAGGTTAATATCATAAAGGTAAATTATATATAAAATTTAATGAATATTTCTTTTATAATATATAATATTTATCAATGTAGTATAAATATTTATAAAATCCCTTAAAAGAATGATACCTTTTATGGAAGAACTAATATATGAATTGATCATTTGTATAAAATTAAATTTAAAATTAAAACAAGTATAAATGAAAAAAAATTAAAATTCATTACCCACATTATCTTATAATATCAATTACAATGAATAAATGATATAACCCGATGAAAATAAATTGAGTTACGAAAACCCTTACCTCATGTCTGAACCCTCACATACATTCCTTATAATCCCAAAAATTTAACATATGTTAATTATTTATTTTCATATGATCATTTTAAGTTGTTATTATTCTTTTTATTTTATATCGTATTTTAATATATTTAACTACATAATCCATTAAGTTCATATGAGATATTTTGATGATATTTTTGGTATATTTCTAAAATGAATTTAATAGTTTTGACAATGGTAAAAGTTCTCATAGTTCTGTAATCTATAGAATAATAATCATGAAATAATTAAATATATATATATTAATATAAATTTTAATTTTTAAACCAAACAAGAAATATGGATATGAAATGTGAACTACGTTAACATTATGGAGACTATAAGTCGTTCAAACGCATGGGTAACATTTCCAATTCATTCAATGATCATAATGTAAATAACATAAGTATAATTTTATCATTAAATAATGAAAATACAACATAAATATAGTATTATTTATTTCAATACAATCATATACATACGTAAAACGAATTGGTTATGAAACACGGATCACATCACTTTGAAGATGTAGTAATCCACATGTACTTATGAATAACATTATCATTTTTAAATGAATAAACTTTTACAAAATTATATGATATATTATCATTAAAAAATGATTAATTTTCAATTTATATCAGATATATATATATATATATTAAATAAATCATTAAAATAATTTTTCATTTGTGGTGATGGAAAATAATTACATCAGTTCGTGAGGTGGTATCCCTCATTACACTTGAAGGACAATTTTAATACCTAATAGATGAAAAAGGATATGTATATATTGTATTTAATTAAATTAAAAACATATAATAATATGGTAGTTGTTGTTTCAATTATATAAAAAAACTTAGTGATATTTTAATGTGGTTGATTAATAAATTAAACAAAAACGATCTGTTAAGAACATTACTTCTACTTCAAATGACGTGTATATGTTTACAAAAAAATCATTCCATGGAATATTTTTTATAATAAATCCAAGACCTATATAAAACATTATGGTATGTAAATAAGGTATTTTTTTAAGTCTTTTATAGATAAAAATTATTTTAAGTGGTAATAAAATTGGAGATGAAACTCACTTTTACTAGAGAAGGGAGAAGAACTTTAATTATTTTATATAAATTAAATTAAATTAAATTAATTATTATATAAAAAGGTATATAAGCCAATTAAATTATACTATATTACGATTATTGGTCTAAATACTATCATCCAATAAAACTTGGACATGTTTAGATTAGGTTTTTACCCTTACCTTTTTAATTTAACTCGCATTATCCCTTTATTACAGTTACCTTAAAAACAACCTTTTTACTCTATAGGGGTCAACCTAGATATTATGAGAGGTAAATTAGATAATAAATGTATTAGGGAAAATATTTTAATTAACATTCAAATACCATGGAAAATATTGTTTTTTTTATTTTAAATCTCTTAATAATGTATTTTTTATTATAAAATATTATTTTGTCATTTTATTGAACTATTCATTTTTTTTACTTTGAAAAAAATTATTATAATGTAATTAAAATATTTTATTTCCACAGTTTAAAACCATTTTATATCTATCTGTGTTATATTGGATACACAATTATCCATTCAATTAATTTTACCTTCAATTATAGTAATATGATTTAATTTATTTTTCTATTAGTTGAATAAATATGATATTTTCATTGCATAACTGTTTTATGTAATTATTTTATATATAAATTTTATAAATAAATTACCATGATAAACAAAGACTTATCATTCAAATGACTATTTAGAACATAATTCAATTTCTTTGTCCTTGTCGAAAAAATTATAGATATTTAAATCTAGGATGTGTAATTTTTTTCATTAACTTTTATATTATTATTATTATTAAGCACACAAGACATTTAATATGGAACCATTTGTACATATATTTGATTTTTGGACTACCATTGAAAAAATAAACTCATAAAATGGGATAAGGGTGATTTTTGGGGTCCGTTGTTTGTCTTTGTCATGTTATTTCTACACTTATTTATTGTATTTACCCTTACCGTGGGGATAGTTATTTACTATTTTTACTATTCATAATGACTAAAAATAAAGGATAAAAATTTAAAAATTATAGAATTATTAATTCAAAATATATAAACCATTTTTAAATATTAAACTCAACTAAGTGTATGGTTTTAATTTAAAATTAAACTCACAATGTGCGATGAAAAAAAGGTTTTAACGAAAATACATTTTACAAGGGATATATGATTTTATAATGACTCTATGACTAGTAATAACCATTATAATAAATTAATTTAATATATATATATATATATATTATATGGAAGTAATTTAAACCATTCCTAATTAGGGTTTATTTAAAATAATTAAAATGGGGAAAAATTACACAAATAAGAAGCTTTTTCAAACAAATATGTTTTTACAACTTGCAAATAGATTTATACCAAAATACTAATATTTTAAATTCCAAATGAAATTAAAATGACTATTAAATTTAAAATGGATTTTATTTATTTATATTACAAATAAAAAATATAATTTATCTTTAAATTTCATGATTCAATGAATATAAATGGTATTTTTTCAAAAAATTATATTTTTCCCTAATAATTAATATCAAAATACATTCAAAAAATTTAAAACATTTCAAGCTTTGAAAATTTTTATAATTTTCATTAAAATATATATATATATAATATTTATAAAATACCAATAATAAAATTTTAATGTATAAATTATACTATCCATTCAAAAAATATAATAAATTTATTTTGGAATATGATGAATTTTTGAAGCTAAAATAATTTAACTTTAAATTGTGTGCTTATTTCGTAATAATTAATAAATATGTTTTTATTTATTAGGACCATTACATATATTTTATAATTTTATTAATCATATTTTAACCTACAATTGAATTATTATGCTATAATTTTCATATATAAATGATATAATTCATGGTTTTTTTACGCTAAATGTTGTGTCTAATATACGCTATTAACTATAATGTTAATCATTTAAAATATTAGGGTGAAACATAAATTTATCCATAGTTTTTTTGCAACACGATTCATTAAAATTAACTACCTCATTATTACTATGATATAGAAATGGAAACTTACACTCATATATCACATTCCCTAACTATTCTTACTAAAATACTAATAAAAATATAATGAAGAAATTGTACAGGAACCTATCTTGGAAATTTTCCATAATAGTTGAAATATTATCCTTTAGCCAAATATATAAGAAATACAATTCAAATTTGGTTGATGGGTTCTTACCCTACCACCTAACCTTTTCCATTTTATGATTCAATTGACATGCTTCTTGACAACAAATACAACATCAACCCATATAGACATTAAATATCCCCCTTTTATTTATTTACAATTTCAAATTTACTCTAGAATTCAATATAATTATTCACAATCAAATTAACAATTAATTAAAAGGTAATTGATCTAATTCTGTTAATATCAATAAGGGTGTAATAATGGTATTTTAATATCTAACTATTCTAAATATAATTAAAAACATATTCTCCCCATTTGATTTTTCTCTCTATAGAGAGATTAATTCAACATCCATTTAGGGAAGGGTGATATCGTATTATTAGTTAGTAATATTCCATTATTAAATAACTCTATTTAAAATTATTCTATACTAATGTGTAAACTAATATATTTTAATTTAGTAAGCAACATTATCTACCAAATTCTAATAATGGGATACTATACTAGAATATACTTTGTTAAGGTTTGTTAAAACTAATTTTCATTGATTTTTAAAAACATGTACTTCCCATAATGATACATTAAAGAATCATTCAAATAAAATTATATTGATTACCCCATTTGATTTTATAATAAATCAGCATTAATTATAATAATAAACCTGAATGAAAAAATTGATAATTAAAATCAAACCACAATCATCAATTTTCTGAAACTATATCAAGAAATACAGTTTTATATAACTTGTTTAATTTCTAGAAGCTTCACCCAATTAGAATATCACTCTCAAGGGATACTCTCCAAATTTCACCAAAATTATTTTCATCTAAGATAATATTTATACAAATAAATATTTACCATGATTTATTGGATTTTTAATTTTTTGTTAACATTACATCATTCATTTATCTCATTTCCACTCTTCACCTTCAATTCTATTTTTATGGAACACAAGAAAATAAATATGGGAGTATGGTGGACCTCTCTCCAAACAACACATTTATAAAAAATGATGAGGATTTTTTCACAAAAAACAATCCTTTCATTCTTTGTTCTAATTTATCTATCACTCATAATGTTTTCAATATTATGTTGGAATATGTTTTCATTTTATTTTTCCGCTTCATTCTTAGACAGTATAGTATACATATTCTTGAGAAATCGTGGAACATTTACACTTTTTATATGCTTATAAAAGTCCATATTATGAATTCTTTTTATTAATAATTACATAGATATATTCTCATTGTTGTTGTTGAGTATGGAAATATTATTTTAAGTAGATTTCACATTAAAAGGGGTCATTAGTATTTTTCTTTTGTTCTTAATTTAAGCAGGAAACAATTTCATTTATCTAATAGCACTAAGGAACACATATTTTACCATATAATAATATTTTAGTAATATTTTATGATACCCTTATTTGGTAAAATTTCATCATCTTAAAATGGAGGGTGCATCACTAATATATTTCAAAAATCTCAATCTTATATGGATTTTTTATTTTGTTCGACTTAGATCCCTTTTACAATGATATCATGTACTATATTTATGTGACATGTGATTTTGAATATCATACTAGAGTATAATAATGTCAACATTAGTGGCACATCCCCTTCATATTAAACCTCTATCATATCAAGATTATCTTATTAAACATTATTCATTTATACACTTCTCACTGGAAACCTATATATTGTTATCCTCACATACTGTGTTTCCTATTGTAGAATTTTATTTACACCACCATAATTGTTGTGTTAGGATGGTACATATCATCACCCAACCTAATCATGGACAATGTTTTTTCAATATTCATTTATGTTATACAAACTTTTAAATTCGTTCTTCATATATAGATTTCTACAATTTGTGAAAATATCTTTTTCTACCATGATTTACTCTACTTTTATTTATAATTACAATTACATTTTGTATTTTATGATTTTAATATACTAATATAAATTTCCGTCACTAAATTTACATATTACTATACCACCTAAAACACCGGTAATATAGTAGAATCCACATCTGTTTCTCATTTAGTAAAATCTAACTAGAATTTAGACCTTTCCATTTTGATTGGTTTTTCCACAATGTTGGGATTGATTTTGGAAGGAAATTTTCTTAAATATTCATATATTCAGCCTTTAAATGGATGTGAGTTTATTTTATTCTTTATAAACCTAACTTTTCATAGTTTTTTACTACATCCTTATATAAATCATTGAAATATATTTAGTAAAAACTGAATTTAGTGGATTTTTAGATAGCTTCTTCCATGAGAATGAGGTACATATTTTTATAGTTGATCCAAAAAAACGTTTTTGCACAAATATGAATATTTTTAGATTAATGAATCATATCTGATGTCAGTTTTAATAATTTTTTCCTTCAATAATCAGGGAAGATTCATATTTTGACTGTAAATGATTTTTCAACTCTATTTCCCACTATTCACAATTTAGAATGTGGATATTCTTCTCATTCTCCACTGACATCCTGCAATATTCTTAATTATTTTTAATTATATTGTATTTATAATCAATCATTATAAATTTATCAATAAGTGTTTTATTTATCTCTGTTACTTAGTTTTCATTGAATTCCATCTTTTCAGTTTTAACATCCATAGAGTCTTTTTGTAACTTTTCAATTTCGTGGATCACTTCTACAATAATATCCTTAAATAAAATATTTTTTATGTCATACCTTTTAAATTATTCATCAATAATAGATCATTGGTAATTTAATACTACAAAATATTTCTTCATAGATTCAACCTGACCTATGGGTGTGTTTCATCTACTCACCTTTTTTATTAATTTTTATTCCATTGTATCATAATCCTTTTTCAGATCTGAAATATCATTATATTATACCCTAATATAAGAAAATAAATATATAAAAAACTAAATGGGTACTTTTATTATATAATATTTTACTTTAGAATATAAATCACTCAATGATTCAATGAATGAATCATCCTCATAGCATGACCATTAATCATTAAAGGAATTTTTATCAACTGATTTATCAATATAATTTCCACTATATATTATTTTAGATACTGGTGATAAATCATTATTGTTGGAGAATGTTTTCTTATTATGGACACATTATTCATCATATATTAGTGGGTGATGGATGAAACCTTTAAAACTAACCTAATTGCGATGGAAATATAATGTTCCATCTAAGGATCTTCAATTTATAATATACAGTTCATGTAATATGATAAAAAAATGGCCAAGATAATTATTAACCACTCATAGAGAATTTAGGCTCTAATATAAGTCTTTAGTTCAGGGGGAATAATACATAGACACCTAATAGGATGAATCACGTGTCGTACTTGTTTTTACCAAATTATAAATTTCAATAAATAGATTAACCCATATAGGATTTTGGTCATAATATATTGCTAATACTCATGGATATCATCATTGATTTACCCTAATAATATACCACATGAAATGTAAGTAATGAAGTGAAGTATGAAACATGTATTTTTATATGTTCACACCTGGATGGGGGACAACTAATCATTTTTGTGATCATGTTTCACAGAGATATATATTATACACTATAATATTCGAATCAATTACAATAGGTAAGCTAGGGAATATACTAAAACTATTCCATGTCATATTAAACAGATATGTGTTTCCCTTATTACACATGTAAAAATATTTTTATCCCAAATAACCAATTCAATAAAGAATCTCACTAGTTGTTCTCTTCAACTCCCTTCTAAATTTTAAATTATATACTAATTCTGTAACGGAATTCACCACATCAAAAAACTAACATAGTTTCTTTAAAATATAGTTTTCAACGATATTTATATATTCTGATCCTAAAACTTGTATCTGGGTCCCTATATTTGTTCCTATTTTTTCTATAAAAATAGAATTTCATTTCTAGAAACTCTTAAATATAATTCCCAAAAAGAAAACCCTTGAAAACTATACCAAATGACTAACCATGAATATAAAACCTATTTAAATCATATCGTGTAATCCCCACTATATGAAAAAACTATTTTGATTACATATTCTCTTATTTTTTACTTTTATTGTTCTTCTATGACACCGAAAATAATTTCCCACTTCAAGATAAGATCTGATGCTCTATTTCTTCTTCATATATAGTTTTTATACTCTATAGGATTTATATTCTTTTCATTCCCATTAATATATAGTAGTTACTCTTCATATCACTATATATGGATCTCCATATTCATCATAAAATTATCTTCTTTTTCTCTATTTTCACTCTCACGCCTACTCCCTATCTTATGTTATTTTAAAATGGACACAAATATATTTTTACTGATTTTTCAATTACTGCATAGAAAATTACCCACATTTATTTATGGTATATTTTATTTCCATAAATATAAACAGGTAAATGATATCATGAATGTTAAAAAATAAATAACACAATATTTTATTGAAACCCTAATATCCAAAATATTATATAATTATATACTCAAGGATTATTAAAAAAATAACATTCATTTCATTTTCTTTCTCCTTGTCACTTTTCACACAAGTGAAACATTTCCATTAGCCGCATTGGGTTTTTATGTCTTCTTACCAACATAAATCATCCAAAAAAATAAAAATAATTCATCAAATGATCCATAAAATATATTACAACATCAATAGTAATATGAAGCTTCTCTAATTAAAACTTGAGAACATCTCATGAAATTTTATACAAACTAATCATCAGTCATTAATTTTCACCAAAAACTCAACTCTTTATCTCATTATTATATCAAAATTTTCTATTGTATTTGATATTTGAAGAATATATCAACCATTTTCATGATAAATGTTTTTATTATTCTTGAAATTCTATAAAATCATTTC
The DNA here is from genome assembly GCA_963277665.1 of Viscum album. NCBI lineage: Eukaryota > Viridiplantae > Streptophyta > Magnoliopsida > Santalales > Viscaceae > Viscum > Viscum album. The sequence goes on from OY728151.1 coordinate 383,133,513, forward strand.
AAATATTTTATACATTAAAAACTCCAAAAAATCAATGATTATCCTCTAAAAACTATCATAATACTACATTTATATACACATGGATTAGATCACAATATATTTGGATATTGGTATCACTAATGATCATTCATTTTATCATTTGACTTGTTCGTCATTTTATATCATATTTGTTGAATTTCAAAAATTACCCTTCAAAATTTTAGAATATAAAGAACAGTGTCCTTCACAATGATCATCTAGTTTAATTTGGCAACATTTACTATTGAATAATTAGTTTCATACAATTCATTAAGTTTTAGATATAAATGATGTAACACCCTAAGATCCTAAAAGTGGAACTTCATCTTTGATAGTGTATATGACATGAAACTCCAATATTATAAGAGCATTCAAAAACTTGAGACTTTATGATATATTTACTTTTAAATAAATTCAATCTATTTGATAGGTTGTGATGCATGAAAATCCATTTTTTATCAAAACATGATACTCTATTAAAATATTATTATTTAAACACACTCATTATAACATGACTTTTAAGTTATAGGGTAGAAATATGATCAAAAAATTTATAAAAATTATATTATTTAAATGTTTATAAATATTTCAATGTTTTTAAATTTATTGTAAATAATATTAGAATTATTTTAATGAAGAAGAAATGTTTTCTAAAAATTGTATTTTTGTAAAATTTTGTATAGTTGCGTTTTTCATAAAAAATAAAAATTAATTTTCACTAATTTTAGAATAAAAATTTGGAAAAATAAACGTCATTTTTTAATTGTACATTCAAATATTATCTTTGAGAAAATGTTTGATAACTGTTTGACAGATTAATTTTTTTAGAATATTATCATTCTGATTTTTAATGAAACATGTCATCTTGTTTAAAATAATTACACAAAAAAATTATTTATTAGAATAGTTTTAACTTAAAATTAGTAAAAGTATATAGATATTTTACTAATTTAGTTCATTTTTATACATTTCACAATGAATTCATATACAAAAACACTTGAAACTTGTTAAATTTTTCTTTTGAATATTCTTTATTATGACACATATATGGGTTCATTTATAAACAGAATTATTCCAATTATGTGAATTTAATTTTAAAATATGTATTCCTTATTTAGGATTTACATAATTTATATTATCTAATAAGGCCAAATTAATTTTCATCCATAATGAATGTTGAAAATATTAATATTTAATTATTATAGTTATGGTTTTAAAGGGTTTACCAGAGGATAAACTAAAATGTTAAAGTGAAAAATTACATATAAACTATGAAAGACATAATATATGTCCATATAGAGACTTTATAACCTATAAATGTCGATAATTTATTATTATTTTTGCTTTTTGGAATGTAAAAATTGTGTTTACACATTATTCTTTTAAATAATTCAAAGTGTGTGATCTCCCCCAATGTAAGTGGACTCCCCATATCATATCCTCTTCAAAAATTAAAACCCATTTAATTGGAATTTTACTTATAAATTCTCATAAGTAATTCTCTCCCAACATTCCAAAATCTTATTTTCCATCATAAGTAAACTTTAGAAGTTCTCATGTTATAAACCGAAACATACACTCCTAAGAAAGTAAAATCCTTAAAATAGATATTTTTTTTCTTCCTCTACCCCCTTCAATAATTATTAATAATATATAATATAATATTTGTGGAATTTACTATATAATGTGATGTTATTATTTTAATTTTATTACTGATATCCATATAAAATTTTATCAAATGTGGAATTTAACTATTGATCATTTGTACGGAGGACTACCACCAAGTGGATTGATATCATTCCTTTTTCATCACGACCATTTTATGATGGAGATAATGATGTATTTAACATATTTAAAATATATTTGTGAAAATATAATACTTTTTAAATTATTATATCTCATATACCTTTTTACTTTTCTTTCTTTGGGGGATACGATATAATCTCCCAGGTGTACGGCTGACTACCACATCATGAAGCAACGTGATTCATTTTTCACACATATTTTACATGAGAAATAGTAAAGACAATTTTTATAAAATCAATTCTATTTATTATCTAAAAATAATTATATATATATATAATATCACAACTATCTTCTTACAATTTAATATTTTGGAAAATAATAAGTTTTTATGTGTGTATGGGTGGACTACCAACACCATATTTGGATGGGAAATGTTTTTAATTTTAATTTTAAATTGATGATAATAAGGACACTATTTATTAATATATATTGTTTTTATAAAATAATAATAATTATTTAACGGTTAATTAATATGAATTTTTATTTCATTCATTCAGTCAAAAAAATGGAAACATTGTTAATGCGTACATATGGCTTACCATCTCCATGAATTGTTTAATCGATTTTCTCACACAGTATTTTATAATTTTTTTTAAATACATATATAATGAATCTATAAAATATTTAAATAATTTTTAATGTTTTAGAGATTATTTTTCCTTGAGTAAATTAAATGGACTAAAATTAGTCAACTAAAACAGACATAAAAAATTATTCAATTTTCACGAGAAATAGTGATTTTAATAAATAATTGTTATTAAATGGTTTATAAATACTATAAATAAATCATATATATTATTATATATATATATTATTGTTTCATTATATATTTAAATAATTTTATGATTATTATAAATGTGGTTTAAACACAAATAATTGATGTTGATCCCTATGTAAGTTTTTCTCATCTCACTATTACTTTTATTAGATAGAGTCCATATAAACAACTTATTATTTTGTATGGAATATATACATACCCTTTTTATAATTACTATCATGAATATTTTTATTATCATGAAATTTAACATTTAATTTTTTATATTTATTTAATGGTGATTATGATTCAAATGTTACAAAAGATGTGAGATATTATTTCATAATCATATCATTATTCATGATTTTTATGTTTAAGTTTACTTGTGGGAAATTATATTATATTTATGTCACAAAACAAATATATTTTATACTTATCTGGTTATTAAATAACTTTTTCATGACAAATTTCAATTTTCCTCTCACTAAATCTCATAATAATTGAGAAAAAATATTTTAATAAAATCTGACTTCATTAATCAATTCAATCGGATATACTTTTTCATCCAATACTGTTTTTAATGTTTCTAAAATAATTCTTTTAAAATACTATTAATGGTTCATTAAGTAAATACATTTCAATTTTTTAATATAAAAAAAATTTAATGGGTGGTTTATATAATTTTCCAAACAATGCATGTACAACTTTTACAAAAATGTGAAAGGAAAATTTAATTTAACATGTACAAATATAATGAAATTTCATGCCATCATGAAAAATAATTGTTTTAATTAATTAATTATAATTTTCAAAGGATATTTAAAAATTAGAATATTTTTAAAATATTTTTTGAGCATTTATTTTTTAAAAATTCTATGTGAAAATGTTATTTTTCACAGGGATGTTTTATTTATAATATTATGGTATATCCATTATTTAATGTCATCATTAAATTATTATACTTATGATATTAGGAGGATATGTTTTATTTATATCATAATTATTATTTCATTGGGTGGTTTATGATTAGATTAATTTAGGATGAATAATTTTATCATTATTCTCCATGTTACACTAGATGGTTTATTATTATGTTATTTGAATAGGGTTTGTATTATCGTTTAATTTGTTTATGTTCAATATGAATGTTTATGTTATAAATGTTTCACCCCTTTTCATGAGTAACTCGTTATAATTAGAAATTGAGGAGTGGATCTGATTATAGATATCCCCTCAATATTTTGATGGCTCTTATGAGACAAATGTATTGGAAAAAATAAGTGGGTTTTTAACCAATGTTTTAATCTGTCTTTTGAATGGTATTGATGATATGTTTCAAATGTTTAGATTTATGTATTCCCACATTATTATATTAGTTATTTATATTCTATGTGATTATTTAATTACTTATAATTTCCATGGTTATGTTTTAAATGCATGTGATTATTTATATGACTTTATTGAATTATTCATTATCACATCCTTATTATTCTCTATTTATTGTTTAAATGTAATGTGTTTCAATTATATAACATTTTATATGGATTAGGATTAATTCTTTATAGATAGATTTATTATATATGTACTTTTATTGAGAATCTGAGCTCACCCCTTTCTTATATTTATTTTTCACATGAAAGTAAGTCGGGTTTTGTGTTTAATTTACAGTGATATGATAAGCGGAATAATTTCATTTTCACTCAATTTGATTTTTGTATTTTATTTTTTCAAATGTATGTGAATTTAATGAATGTGTCTTTTTTACTAATACTAATAAAATATTCTATCATTCATGAAGTGATTCCTTTTATATTGTACTAATGTAATAATGAAGAAACAGCTTCAGGCTACTGGGTTCGGGGTCTTTATAGTCAATATAATAAATGGTTTTGTAGAAACCATGTTAAATTGATTTAGAAAACCATGGATTAAGAAATATAACCATATTTCTGACATTATGTTTAATTATATGTATCGACTATTTACTTTAATCGGGTTAGATGTAACACCCTGAGATTTTATGAAAAATATTCATATAATTTCATTGATGTCTTCTGTTGTACGCTACACCAAAATTAGCATGTGCTATACACAACACTGTATTAGCTTGTTGTATACTCAACACTATTCTTGGCCAGTGTCACAAACAATTTCAAGTTCGTTTTATAGAAATTATTCTATGCAACATTATGTATATATTTTGTTTAATGTATAAATTTAAAATGTTTTGATTATGGTATACGCAACACCAAATGGAGCATTCACTACACGAATCCCTAACATGGCTTGCATTACACGCAATAAAGACCTTCTTCGAGAGTGTGTGTAGTACGTAATACCACGTTTCACTAAACGAGATATTATTATAATATTATTATAAACTAGACGTTATGAATAGTAATACCAACTTTTTGAAATTTTATAAATTTTATCTTTCAAAATGGACATTATTCTTCGATTTGGAATATCAAAATTATCCTAGGGCGAATTTTGGGTGTTTTTATGAAAACTTCCTATATTTTAGGAATAGAGAAATCACTAGGTTACTTTATAAAAACCTACTTTTTATATAAATAATTATTTATTTTATTTAAATTTATTTTAGGTCAAAATTTATACATAATACCTATATAAGTTCAATGTAATTCATTGGAGTCATTTTATAATAATTTTAGACAGATAAAAATTTTATTGAAATTTTCACCGTCTTTTAACCACCTCCTAGGAGAATTTAAAATTTTACATAAAACATAATTTTGCCTCTTCTGTGAGTGGAATTTCGAAAATCCAAGAGACACGCTTAACATCAACGACTAAAATGTGTTTCAATAAGATAAAAATAATTTTTGACGAATAGTAACTTTTTACTTTTATTTACCACGGTTAAAAGTAAATAGGGTAATTAATGGTAAAAATGGTATTATTATTACCCTAACACATGTCTTAATTCTATTGGATAAGTTTAATTCGACCAAAAACAGCCTTAGGAATTAATTATGAACATTTAGGTCCACTTGGATTAGATTAGGATATTTAATATTATTTTATATTAACAATAGTTAAAATAGTTAAAATCAAAGTTTAATAACTAAAACATTTTTAATAAAGGGTTATACATAAGCTAAATTAGACTATAAATGTTAATTAGAAATCTAAAAAGATTTCATACAAAATGGTATTTTATCTATAATTTTTAGGCTTTTAAATAATTTAATTTATTTATGACACAATGATGATGCAGTAATTACCTTATTAAGGAAATATTAAAATAATTAATTTTATAAATACCCCAATAAATGTAATTCTTGGAATTTTATGAATTACACTAATTTTATAGGTTAATATAACATATTTTTATTGAGTCAATTATCTTTTTTTGATATAATCATTCTGTTATGAGTTTCACAAAAATCAATTACCAAATAGTGTCAAAATTGACATAAAAGAGTGTTTAAAACAAATATTATATTATTAATTGTTATTATATTCCTAAAAATCTAAGGTTCGGCCAAATGAATTATATAAGGGTATGTATATTAATAATGAACCACATGTGGTTATTTTGGCTTGTTATAGTAAGTGTATTAATCATAAAATATAAGAAAAGAAAAAGACACAGTAAAAGTTAAATTATTTATCTTAGAGTTAAATCTAAATGATAAGGATAAAAAAGTAACCTAAACACATATAAAACCTTTTTTTAGAGTATATTGACGAATTCCCACCTTATCTTCTAAATAAAACAATTTGGAGCTATTATAAACCAAATATGACATTATTATAAAATAATATTTTAAGTTTTTAATGGTTTTTAATGATTTTAAATTGGTTTTTGAAATTGATCAAAAGGGTTACATTAGTTACGTACATGGACGGTTTAGCATAAGGTCACCTCCTATTGTTTTTTTTGATTATCATGGATTCTTGTCTTGGTAAATTTCTCTATATTCGGGGCATATTGTTCTAGGGGATTGATATTGACATTTTGGCGGGGTTTACTCATGGGGTATTCCTATGTATCTAAGGCCCATTGTTCTTGGATTAGTTTTTCTGGACTTCATTCTTATGGTACGAATTGTTTATTGCCTAGACCTATATTATTCCTTAGTTTTTGATAATTTGTATTCTGTTATGTATTACTATGATTTCTATGTTAGCCATGATATTCATGATTATGATTGTGGAAAAAGTTGTGGAAATATTTTTTGATGCTGTTATAACTTCTTTTTGTTTAAATAATTTATAAACAAAAATGTTTACAATTTTTTCTATAAAACTGATTTACTACATATCATGATATGTTTTATTTGAAAAATGAGCTTACAAGAATTATTATACAGAGACTAGTTATGGAACCATTTTGTATGATCTTACTGTGCCTATTAGCTCGCACCTAGTGCACTACATATGTGGTGCATAGACAATTGACTATCTTCCAGTAGAGGGAAAGGAAACGAATTTTTGTGAGGCGATGAGGTTCGTGTTAGCTGGGATGGGTATTTAGTGGTGAGATTGTTTGACTTCATCCCTATCATCTTTGGAGTATATGGTTGTGTTTTGTGTCCCATGTAGTGAGAATATCCTTTAGGAGTTTTTATATACTGTCTCCATTTTTTTTCATTGTTTTCCAAACCATTTTGGCATATATTTGGTTAGTCTTTTGTTGTTCATTTCATTTTCTATATATGTATTCCATGTGGTTGTTCAGGTTGAGAGAAATCATTCCCTCAGTTCTGTCATTTGATGCCCAAGTGCATGTCTCCCGCCCATGTGGATTGGGAACACCCTTCGGCTATGTGACGAATCGGGTCAGGCACTGGGTTTGAGGGAAATCCATGTTCATTCTGTTGTAGTTTTATTTCAGAGGGAGTTCTTCCCCATGAATCTTTTCATTGGATGTCTATTTGATTAGAGATAGGATTTTCAGTACTTGCGAGCTATTTTTTGAAGAGTTCAAGGATATATCTTTTGGTAATGTGACTGAAGTTACTAAAGGATATTGGGATATGTGTCTCTATTATTGATTTTTTCTTTTTAAAATCTCATGTTTTTCTTATGGGTTTTCTACTTTAACTTGAGATTTGATATTTGTTTGATCATTCTTGTGTTTCAGTGTGCAACATTATGCCTCCTAGAAATCTTTCATAGGTTCGTCAAGAAGGTGCAACTAATGCTACTCTAGGTCATCCTCGTATGGGTCTGAATCTTATCAAGACTATCATATATGCAGTCTCAACTAGTGATCGGGATGTTCCATTAGTTTAGAATGCAGTGGTTGAAGTAAAACCAAGAGATGTAGTAGAAAGAGATCTATCACATGACTTCTTTCATGAGAATCCACCATTTTTTAAAGTGACGACTAAAACATAATAGGTTGAGGATTGGCTAGTTAGGATTGATCAAATCATAGACTTATTTGAGACACCTCAGATTATCAGGGTGAAGTGTGTAGCATTTAGACTCAAGGGTTCTATCAAGCATTTGTGGGGATCAACAAAACAAGAAGATAGGCATGTGGGCATGGATTGTAAGGGATTACAAACCTTTTTATATTAATTTTTTTTTCTAGAGTCAGTAATATTGGAAAAAATTATAGGATTCTAATCATTTAAGTAGGGAAAGAATTCAGTGCTAGTCTACACCAACTAGTAAGTTGAGTTAGTCCATTTTCATCGGATGTGGTAAGGAATGACCAGCTGAATGTGCATAAGAAACTGTTGGTTTCCGACCTGACAATTGATTTCATGTGTTACAGTTGAAGCTTTCTACCTATTCAGGGAATATGTATAAGGAAATAATGGAAGATATGAACATGGAAAAGCAAAGTTGGCCTTACCCCCTCTTATCTTCTAATTATTGATAGCTTTAGTGGTGTGCATGCGAAGAATAAGAAGAAGTGGTAGGACTGTAAAAGGAGTATGGGATTTTGGCCTCAGTAGAGAACCTCCTCTGCACTATGAATTGGAACTAGTAATGTGCCTCTGACATTCTACCAGTGCAGCAATGGAAGTCACAGAAAATGTTCTTTTCATATGCCCGCAATGGTGTGTAATAGTTGTGGACATGTTAATAGGGTTCATCAACACCAATGGTTACTATGATGTAGTGAGATGCTAAAAATACTACAGGGCTCCAACCATAGTCCTTAGGAGTGAAGCATTTACAAAAAGTATATTAGGGTAAATTGGATGGTGATGCAGGTCTGTTAATAGTCATATATACACTCCTAATTGCAGCTCTAGTATTTTCTTCTTTAATTGATACTGGAACCCCCAATCATTTATATCTATACATTATTGTTGATATGATTAAACATCCAATGGAACATATTACCATTACAATAGATTTAGTTACACCTCTTGGTAAGAGGAAAGAAAAGGGTTTTCAGTTTACATCTTGTTTTGTCTTGGTATCTGATACAGATTTGTCTTGGATTTTCTCATTCCTGATACGGATCTATTGGATGTCATCATCAGTATGGATTGGCATGTCTTTCATCAAGCTATGGATTATGGTTATCCTCAGAATGTTTCATTTCATTCTACCAATGTGATCTTTTTTGTGTTTCTGGTGGAGTGGGATTTAAGATCAGGTCATACTGGGTCTCTCCACCCGAAGCTCAGGCGTTTTTTTCAACAATTTTGTTTGAGCCCGATGATGTATCTTTGGATGGTAGTATTATTTCTTGGTCTAAGACATTCCATATGATTTCCCAGGTGTTTTCTCTAGTGTTCCACCATAGAACAAGTTATGGTTTACATTTTACCTGGTGTCAAGAACACAACCAATATCTATTACTTCTTACTGTTTGTCACCAGTGGAGTTGAATAAACTCAATATTCAGTAGGAATACATATTAGATGTTGGTTTTTTCACCATAGTGTTTCCCCTTGGGAATCCCCAAGTATCATTTCAAACATATAAGATGGTTTACTTAGGTTTTTTGTAGACTATCAAAATATTAATTGGGGAAATGATTAGAAAAAATATCATTTTACTCATTTTCTTATCATGTTAGTTCAGTTAATGGGATCTAGGTGGTTTTCAATGATCGATCATAGGTAAATTTGTCATTATCTCATAGTCCGGGAGTCTGATACCCCAAAGAAATCCTTCTGAAGTAGTTATCACCATTAATAATATCTCGTGATGCCCTTCAGTCTGATTAATTCTCCTACGACATTTATAACCATACTGGATTTGACATTCCACCAATATATTGAAATTTTTTTGTATTGATCAGGGATGATATACTATTTTATTCAATTTTTGAGCATCAAAATGAGAACCATCTGTGTTTGGTTCTGGGGATTCTGATAAATCATAGCCTGCATGGAAAATCTTTCGAAATGAAATTTCTGGATTCAAGAAGTGATTTTTTTGGGGAACATAATTTAAGGGAATGGATAGTCAATTGATCCAGGGAAGGTAAAAATGTTTTTTTCTTATATGGAACCACATAATATATTTGAGAGATGAATCATCCTTGGTGTTTCTGGATACTATCGGTGGTTCATCTAGGATTTGGCTAATTTGGTATCACTGTTGACTACTCTTACCAACAAAGTAGTGAAATTATCATTGGATGGGACGTTTCAGTCTTCCATTGATGAACTGAATTTAAATATAACATCACAACATGTTCTGATCTTATCGAAGCACAGTAAGGGCTACGTGGTATTTTATGATGCATCTACTGCTGGTTTGTGATGCGTGTTGATGTAGGATGATCATGTGGTATCTTAAGGATCTCCTCAACAATAAATGTATGAGAATAAATAACCCACTCATGATTTAGAGAATGGGATAGTGATTCATGCACATAAGTGTTGGTGATATCATCTCTTTGGGGAGAAGTTCACTATTTAATCTCATCATAATAGTCTGAGCTATAGCCATTCCAAAAATATTTTGAATCACATACATAGATGATGGGTATAACACCTGAATACATTTGACATCATCATCATCCACACTCTTGAGAAAAGAAAATGTATTAGTAGACATTTTATGTATGGAGGTACCATTATAGTTAGTTCTAGAATTGAAGGAGGTGTGGAATCTTATGGGCCTTTTTTCATAGTTGCACTAGGATACTCAAGAGGATGTATCAGTTATGGTTCTAACTAGTGTAAAGTTTTCATCATCTCTATTATAGTCTATCTTGAAAATTAAATAACAAGAGGATGAGTTTTAGAAGAATTAAGAAAATAATTATTGTGTGGAGATGTTTCCCTATTAGTATCTTTCTTCTGATGGCATACATCACTTCAAGAAGGGAGTTGTTTTCCACGAAACTTTTAGATGTTTAGTCTTGTTTGATTGTTATAGATTTACTGTTTTCATTCATATATGAAATACAAAGATGTATTATTACAGGAGATGATTATTCTAGTGGCCAGGTATGAAGTGTCACATTTCAGATTCTATGTTCTACTGTTACACCTATAATTAGATAAAGGTAGAGCACTTGTAACATTCTTGTGTGTTTAGACTCTTCCAATGAAGGTTTTGAAGTGATAAAAGGTGTCCTTGGATTTTTTTTCTTGGGTTATCATGGAAACCCAAATAATAAAATCTATACGGGTGGTTGTTGATAGGTTGATGAAGTCTTCTCAATTTATTCAGATCAGAGAAGCTAGTAAATTTGATGATTTGGGTATGATGAACATTAAAAAGATCATGGGGTTACATGGGATCGCTTATATCATTGTTTTAGTTAGGGATCATTGGCTTACCTCATTGAATTAGAAGATTAATGAAGATAAAATGAGGACTCACGTCATGTTTAAAATAGATTACCATCCATTGATAGATGGCCATATGAAGCATGTGATTAAGGTCATAGAGGATGTGATTCAATCATACGTACTAGATTTCGGTGGATCGTGGGATAACCATAGGGTACCGGTTGAGTTTTTATATAACATTAGTTACCATTCATCGATTAGAATGACTTCTTTTTTAGACGTTTTATGGTCTCCGATGAAGCTCACCTCTTTGTTGGGAATAGGTGGTTGAAGTAGAATTGTTTTTACCCATTGTGGTTTAAGAGATGTCAGAAAATAATTTTATGGTGTGAAATTGTATATTTATTTATCAGTGTTGATAGAAGTCATATGCAGAATAGCAGCATAATCCATTAGAGTTTTATATTGGTGGTTGGGTTTTCGTGGAAGATTCTCCCTTGTCGGTTCACCATAGACTTGGAAAATAGGGAAAGATGTCTCTGAGATATGTTGGACCATTTTATATCACTGAACATCTTGGGGATGTTGCTTATCAGTTTGAATTACTTGCTCGGTTGACAGAAATTCATGAAATTTTCCACATATCTCAGCTCCAGAAGTTTCAACCTTATCCCACTCATGTTCTATGTTGAGAACAAATTGAGTTATAGCTAGATTCTTCTGTTTTGGAGAAACAAGTTGAGATCATTGATTCTCAATAGAAAGTCTTGGGTGGGATGTCTATTAGATTGATTAGAGTGCTACAGAAATAATAATTGGATTCTCACAAGACATAGGAAGACACATTTTTTATGAGGGTGAAATATTCTCATCTCTTTCTGGAGGTTCCATATTCCACATAAATTTTTGGGGATAAAAATTATTTATTGTGGTGAGTCGTTAACATCCCTTACTTTAGTCTGGTTAGTTTTTCCGATTTTTAATTTCCCATCTTGATTCATGTCCTTATAAGCTATTTTTCATACTTTCTATAGGATTTAGAGTAGGAACACGCCATGTACATAAGGTACACATTGTGTACTGACTACTTTTAACTCGTACACAATGTGTAGGGGTTCAATGTTCGTTTTTATCCTTATTAGATATGTTTTTCTATGTAACTTATCCTATGTGGCTTATAGGTCCGGACCATAGGGTAAACTTCATGACCCGACATGTGGCAATGTTATTTTCATTTTTTCAACTTTTTGGGTTCGATCATTCCTTTGGATCTTCATTTCTCTTGAACCAAAACTCACCCAAGGTTTTTTTTCATAGGTGTATCATCATCCATGTCGATCTGATTGGACCGGGTTCATTATTTCGTATATAGTTCATCTCTTCAAGTAAGTGTTAATTCCAGTTCTACAGTGCGATTGATAGTGATAACTCACTATAATTACATTATCTGATCCACTAATCTAATATGGTCAATTCTTATAGTCTTCTTCAAGATCTATTGTGAGACCTCATTCTAGAAGCCTATTTCCTTCATTGGATACGTTGTGGTGGGCATCATTCAAAGAGGAATATGGGTTTCCTCTCTTCTTATAAACATTTTTTTATTTTAATCAATCTTTTCATACATTAGATTCTAGGGTCTCCATTAGTTCTCTTTGGTTTCGATCTGGGTTTTGGATTCTGTTGTGGGCATGTGAGACCTAAAATATGAGGTAGGTTTTTCCATATCTATCCTATTATAATGATATTTATTTCTATTCCTTTATAAAATTTATTTGATACATTGGAATTATTTTTTTGTGTGTTGAAAAATTGTTTTGAAACAAAAATGTATTTGACTAATTTGTTTTTAAAAGGATTATAAATGGGGTTGAATTTTTTTAGGGTATTGAATTTTTTTTGGAAATTTTGCAGATGGGTTACTCTAGGTACTTATATTGAAGGTATAGATTGAGGCCACCATCCATTTTTTGTGATAATCATAGAGGTTTATCTTAGGAATTTCCTCATTTTCCTATGAATATTTTTCTAGGGGACTGATTTGGACATTTTTGGGGGTTAACTCAATGGGTATTCCAATTATTTTTAGTCCCATTGTTCTAAGATCCGTTTTTATGCACATTTTTATTTTGGTATGAGTAGTCTGCTTCATAGACCTGTATTAATCCTTGGATTGTGATACTTGTTCTTCTATTTTGTGTTTCTTAGATTTCTGATTTAGTCTTGGAATTTATGTTTATACATATGAAAAAAAATTATAGAAAATATCCTTTGAAACTATAATACATTTTTTGTTTAGAAATATGGAAATGGAAAATGTTTACCATGTTTTATATAAAACTAATTTATTACTTATCATTCCATTGTTTAATTTAAAAATGATCATAAATGATTTTTTATGTAAAGAATTTTTATGGACCCCATTGTGGGGATCATAATGATCCTATTGGCTCACACCCTGTGTACTTCATTAGTGTTGTGTAGATCTTGGTTTGTCTTCCATTAGAGGGAAAGGAATGGAGTTGCATTGAGGTAGTGAATTTTGTGTAAGCTGTGATGGGTAGCTAGTGGTGAGATTGATGGTGTTCATTCTTTCCATCATTAGTGTGGTTGTTTGGTTTGGATTCCCTTATAGTCATAAGTGCCTTTTGGAGTTTTTATCTACTATCTTAGTTGTTCTATTTCCATAGTTTTCCTCATAGTCATGGAATATATTTTTTTATTCTTCTGTAGTACCTTTCATTTTATATATATATACACATATTCCAAGTGGTTTTTTTGGATGGAAAATATTTTTACTTATATTTTTACGTTCGATTCCCAGGGGCTTGTTGGATGCCCGTTGGGATCTGGAACACCCTTCTCATATGTGACAAATTGGCTCTAGTGCTTGGTTCTGTGCAAACTCATGTCGATTCGTTATGTTATATATATTGGATTACATCATAATGTTTTATTAATGTATTTTTTTTGTTTTCCCCCCATAAATAATTCCATATTTTAATACCACAAGTGGATGTGGTTTTTGAATTGATGAACCTTCCTATTATAGCATCGAAAAAAGCATCAATCTTTTCTTGAACTTTACATTGTACATGATAACGAGCCTTACTACAGAACTAGTTTGACATAAATAGGTGATATTATTTGGATAATTAAAATATTATTTACAACCTTATTTTTGGTATTTGAAAAAAATTCTTAACTAGAATCATTCCCAATTTATCCTTATTTTTTATTAAGAGATTATACATTCATAAATTTTATAATTTATGTTTTCTGTTTGAGTAGTTTTTTTATAAATTATGAATCATAATGTTATGATTAAATCTAGTATATTCAATATTTTTGAAATGAAATGTTAAATATTGAATGATAACTATATCAATTCACATAATCCAAATAATAAGAATAATCATTTTTTGATAAGCTTATTCCCATATTTCTAAAGTAACTACTCTAATTTTTTTTAATCAAATGAGGACTTTATATCATGTGGAATCAATATAGAAATAATATTATATTACTATTATGGATTTTAAGGTACGAATAAGATGAATAGTATGAAAGATCAATAAGTGGACAAGGGGGGAAAATAGAATGAAGGGTTTTCCCACCTTTTATTATTGTGGAAACTAACACCCTATTACTTTCAGGATAGGAATGAGTGTTTTTATCAAGTGTGGAGAAAAAGTCCATCAGGAATGAAAATTGAATTTTATGTAATAAACTTTTTATTTTAAGTGTTTCAACTATAATAATATGTGGAATTATTCTAACTAATTTTCTATGAGTGAAAGAAGTATAAAATATAAAAATAAAAGGGGATAGTTTTATGATTTTACTATTAATACAAATGAATTGGAGTGATGATTTTCCATGTCTTTAGATTCTTGAATTATGTTATAAGATCATTTTATAAATAATATACTGCATTTCAGATTCATGAAATATATAAGGATTTTATTATAGTTTCTTTTCATTATGTATTTTAAAGCATATAAGGAATAATACTGATAAATATGCAATGTGACTATATGAAACGTCGATCTTTTTGAAAATAAATTATTTATTGAAGCTAAACCTTCTTATATATCCAATGATGATATAATAATAATTAATATGTATTTTTGGGATAATATAGTGAACCTTGAAATTTTCGACTGATTTATGTTATTTTTTCCATAGTTTAATGCATTTTATGTACTTATGGAACAAACAAGGGGTCCATCCATGAGTATCTGGGACCTTTCAATTTTATTCTCATAAGTTACCTTTTATGGTGCATGAGAGGGTATCCTATAAACATGAGGTTATTATGTCTCAGTGTTTATCCATGACTAATGTTTATGATTTCATATTTTATGTTCCTTACAAATTAATATTTTGTATAGAGGATATATTGTTATATCATGACTCATTATTTGATATTATTATACTCACTCTGTTTATGTTAAATTTATATGCCCTTTAAGTCATGTGTATTACAATCATCATGTTATGATTGGATTATTCCCTTACTGGGTATTATAGCTCTCCCTTTTCTTATGTATGTCCCAAATTTATTCCATGTAGTATAAGAAGATTTTTGAATATTATTTTCAGATTGTTGTGTTTTTGAATAATGATTTTATTTAAATGCTTCATGTTAATGTGTAATGTATCTAATTTCCCAATGATAGTATTATTAAAACTCGTCTGATATTGTATTAATTTTGTTTTCATATAATAAATAATGAATTAATGTCTAGAAAATTATGGGTTTTATTAGTGGGTATCAAAAAAATGTGTAGTTATTTTTGTGATTAATATTAAAAAACCTTGGTGAAATCCTTTTGGATAATCCAAAGAATATGGAAACATCCCTAAATTTTGGTTAGGTGTATATTACATTATTTAAAATATAATACACCGTTTTATTATAATACAGGTTGATGTGGAAGTAGAACAATTTTACATAGGGGTAATTACCATGAAAAGTGAGCGTTGTACATGATTCAATGGTCACATGGTGAAATAAAATGGGCTTTTCTACACACCTGGTTTTAATCTCCTAGTAGATATGATTTGGTATATTCCGATGCTCATTTTTAACCATTATTAAGAAGGAAAAAATGGCCATAATAATTTATGTTATAATATAGGTCGTGGATACCATATATTGAATCCTAAATATTCTTAATTTATGCAATGTATGTCCTTCAATATTTATCTCATCAATGTATATAATTTTCATTCTACATGATGCATATTTAGAAAACTATCATCCCAAATTATATTTTGGATCAATTAAATTATACAAGTAGGATTAAATTTTGAAAGGAATTATTATTTACCATTTTTCAATAATTTCATTATATAACACATGTTTACAAAATATATTCAAATACAATGATAAAACAAGGAAGTAGAGCTGTCATTGAACATGGAAAAGGGGGAACACACTATATGAAAATATTGAGTAACTTTTTCAATAAAACATGTAATATAATTTCAATACATAAAGGGTGATGTTTAAAATTATGACACAATTTTTATTGACAAATTTACTCAATGTTTTCATATAGTTAAGGGAGAAGTTCTAACTTATTGAGATCGGGGCCCAAATAATGTTCGTTGAAACTACCCAAGAAAATATTCATATTAATAACCTTACCCATAGGGTGATCACATGTATAATAAAGTGATAAGAATCTATACCCTAACAATATAATTTTTTATTTTTTTTAATAAAATAATGATTATATTAATACATTATTATTTTATAATGGTTAAAAAAATATTTGGTAAAAATTAGTGTTTCATATGGTGAAACGCACATTTTATTTTAGGAAAAAAATATTATTTCAATAAAGTCACTCTTATTAATGAATTCATGGATTTATGATATAAGTGCTAATTTATAAATATTTTATAAGAAAATAAAAAAATAAACCTAAAATATAATTCTATAAATTCAGAATGAATTTTTATAATGGATTGAAATTTTAAATTTTTAAAAAAGAATTATTTATATATATCTGGTTATTTTATATTTTAATGTATAAACACAACTATTTAGATAATTATTTTGACAAAATAAATATTATTTTTTAAATCACCACTTAAAATTTATCGGATGGGGAATTTTTCATAACATTCTTAGATAACCCATATTTTAGAAATAATTCAATAAAATATAATTATATTTTACATATAATGACATTATAAAAGTTTAAATGTTATATAATAAATTATATAAAGTATTTCAATTATCATAATTATGTGCCCCCTTTTAAATATTATATTTTTTATGTTATTTGAATAATTTTATAAACCCTTAATGAATACCCCAAAACCGATAATTTAATTTATTTTTTTGTTATAGATTAATTATAATAATTACTCACTTCCACAACATAATGGGTATCATTTAAATGTGTTCATCTCATAGAATTATCAAATGAAAACACCCCTATTTGGATTAAACAAATGGTGAAAACATTGTTTTTTTACGGTTTTGATAACTGTATCGTAAAGAGTCCAAAACCTGTATTTGGAAATGAATAAGTGATTACCCTCTAAGTTGATATAGAACCGAACCAAACTCATATTCCACTTCACTAAGAACCATTGGATCATGATACTAATCTACCCTTCCCAATCTATAGCCCTCAAAAGGTATTCCAATTCTCATAAGAAGATCCACCCAACCTTTTAGAGGTTCCCTCTCAAGGTAAGTGATCATTTTATTCATATATTAAATCAGTCACATTAATTTCATTATGATTTTTTATTTCCAACTGTTAAGGTATTTATATAATATTACACATCCCTCTGAAGGAACATATAATTTATAATGGATGATATACAACTTTCCCCCTCACTGTGTCCTTCCATGAATCATTATGTAACCTCGATATACATCCAAAATTATTCCTTGATTTTTTAGGAAAAATATATATTCTGTGAATGTCCATACATATATCCACTTGAGAGTACACGAATAGATGAAAATATATTTTACTTATTAGAAACATACATGTATTTATCCCACACTCCTTTATAATGGTATTTTTATTTATTAAAAACATCATTATATTCTATGATCTTTATTGAACTATTATTCATGTACAACATATGAAATTTATGAATGGTCCCAAAATTATATAGATTTTAAATGCATTTCGAATTTTAATTAGTCCCATGAAATACAATGAATTGTTCATGCGATGTCATATTATTTTCATTATGTAATGATTCATCCGTAGTTGGGTTTGAAAAATGTTCCTGATGTCATGGTTTTTGTTATTTCCATATTCTTATATTGACATGATGTTTTTATGTTATATCGTGCCTCAGTGTTCATGATTATGATTTTGACCCCCCATTCTATTATATTTATATGCCTCTTATATCATATGTATTACATTTATCATGTTATTCTTTGATTATTCCATTATAGAGATTTATAGATCTCTCTTTTCTTATGTAAGTCCCCATGTTATCTCATGAATTCTTATAAAATTAACACATATTAAGGGAATGTTGTAGAGTTTCGGTATAATTATGTTTTAGAAATATTTTATTTTGATTTTCTAGGTATGTAATTTCCAAATTACACTAGGATTCATAAACATTGATTACAATATTAAGTGCATTATTAGTTATTAAATAATTAATTTACATGTTTTAATATATGATTTTTTATTCAAGTATACAATGGGAGATGATTATATTTTATGGGAACAACCACCCATCTTTCCCTAATGAAATTTAGTTTATGATATATATACAAATGAAAATTCATTTCCAAATAAAAATTTTATTCTGAAATTAGAGAAGTTTTGATCAGTACATAAAGGATTTGTTATTAGAGTCCATGAATGAATTTTTTTTCTAGTTAGTGGGACACTGCCATTGTACTATATTATTATTTCTGTATAAATAATTTATATGAATCTTTTAAGAAATAAATTTCTATTTATTTAATTATAAATATATTTATTATAATTTATTAAGGGTAAAATCAAGTTTAGTGTAAAACAAATTGTTTATTTAAATTTAACTACTTTCTATCTTATATATTTTTTATTATATAAAATGTATCTATAAAAACACACCACGAGACACATTCTCACAATTAATAACCTCATACAATTTAATGTAGTGGGTTCCCTTTATTAGAGAATCAATTAATTGTTGAAAAAATTAGTGAATTATGAGCTATGGTAAGTAGTGACTCTGATGATGTTCGACTTGAACATCTATCTACTTCACCTGTTCATGAAAAATGTTACTGGTAAAGAATGATAAAATGTTTAAGTATATTATAAATATAACAAATGAACTATAAGATATTATTTATATAAATTAATTTTTTATTTTCATAAATATTGCAATTTAATAAATATAAGTCATCAAAATTAAATTTTAAAATACTACTCCTAGATGTTGTTCGATAGAAAATTAAATAGGGTACCATTACCCATATAATTTGGATTGATATTATTTTTTATGATTTATTAAATCTAGATCATTTTTTCCACCTCATAGGGTATCATGATGATATTGGTTTTCTAAATGTTTTTGGTTTCCCAATTAGTGTGGAATTTATGTGGTAGAATATACGTAATAAATAAACTCTTTTAATGATGATGTATCAAACATGAATGAGTTTATAGATTTTGAATTATTTCATTTATATCAGATATGAGTGAAAAATCAATGAGATAAACATTACTTGTTCATCCTACCTACATAGATCGGACACATCCTCATTCAGCCCCAACTATATACAGTGAGTTTCATGTGGGGGATCCTGATATATGAATTATATCATATCAAATTGTACATAATATACAAGATTATATACATTATAATATTTTTTTAATTGGGGATAGTTAAGAGTATAAGTACGTGATATTATCAATCCAACTTCTCTACTGTCACATACCATTGAGGTGGTGTCAATATTTGGATAGAGTAGAGGTTATATTTTACCTTGTCGACCTAATCATTATCATCAGGTGAAATATAAGGCATGAATTTTTATAAAATTGTTATTTATCATTATATTTAGAATTATTTATCATATTTTCATAAACATTTCATAAATATAACTTTCTAAAATTGATGTAATCACTAACAAATGGAATTTTTTTAATCACACCACCTTTAGATACTCCTATAGTAGATGATTGGGTATCAAACATTCCATGCATTTTTTAAACATTATATAATTATTTTACATCAATTAGAACAACCCTTGTCATTATTACACTCTCAAACATGATTTATTACATAAAAATGCACTTAAAATATCCCAGAAGATTGAGAGGTCTAGTGTATTTGGAGATTATGAACATTAAATGAAATCTTAAGACATAAAAATACAACATCTTTATTAAAAACATATTTTACATGACCTGAACATTATTTCTTACTTTTCAATGCATGGGATTACCTAAGGACATGCATAAGAAAAGGGTGAGCTATAATGCCCAGTAAGGGAGTAAACAAGGAATAATATAAGGAGAAAAATTCATGTAGAAAATAAGCATATCAATGGATCATAACAGAAACATGATCATAAAGGAACGATATATCATGATTATTATAATTTGGAGATGTGGAAACAACATTTAACATGATATTAGCATCATCCAATGATTATTACACATGGAGCATGAGTAAACCCTTGTTGCACTTGAATTACCAGGAGTAAACCCTTCATTTCACTTGAATTGGCATGAGAAATCCCTCATTGCACTTGAATTAGCATGATTAAACCCTCATTTCACTAGGAGAATCATGATACTAACCAATACTCAATGTATTCATGTTCTATTAGGGTTCACCCTTTATAAAAATTTCATTTGAGGCATAAATGTGCCACATGGATCATAAAACATGGAGTCATTAAACATCCTAATTTATTCCACAAGAAAGTGATGTTGGATACATAAATGTAAGACCTCAATCCATAAGTATATGTGCATAATGGTTAATACCCTTGATGGAGAAACATGTATGGTATCAACTCACATGATGATTTTGGCCTAGAGAATTTTGGCATAACATCAATAGCATAACGACGTCAAATATAAATTATAAAATATGTTTATGAGAGTGAAAGGGGACTCTCATAATTTAAAAATGGAAGTTAATTTAAGGGGTTTCAGGTAATATAATTTACCAACATAATTAATGAAATTTTTATTCATTACATAAAAAATTTATTGAAGGTAAATTAGGAGAGAGAAATCCCTTATAGAATTTTAGCATGGTAACAGGTGTACATAGGTGGCATTAATGAGAGGGAAAGTGGTATATAATCATTAAAAATATTGAGGTAATTTAAGGGGAGGTGAAAAATCATACCCCATCAATTTAAATTGGAAATAAAAGGTTCATAACAATATTAGGAAACATGGACATAAATATGGAAGTAAGGAAAGTGAGGATCCCTTACTTGGAAGTGTGATCCCAAAGGCATGGAAGAGGCCTGAGAGGGCCATCAGGGGAGCCTAGGGTGACTTCGGAGGATTAAATAGAGATGAGGTAAAAATGGTTGGTTGAGCTCTAAAGGTTTTTAGTTTGGAGGAATGAGTTATTGAGTGGCTTTACAAAGGATTGGATAGAGAATTATTTATTATTTAGGTTTTAGAAAATACATATTAAACAAATCAAAACCACAAACTATACGATGGTTTTTTTCTCAAGGTTTTTTAAATTGTGGAGTAGAAAAAATTATTTTATAAGTCCAATGGATGAAGATATTATAATATAAGGATTTATTATGTGGAGGTTAGTCACACTCTCAAGGAAAACAGTTTAGAATGTTAAAATATTTTCTAAGCATTTGAGGGTCCACTAAGGCATTATAAAATTAATAAAAAAATAATAAATCAAATTATTTTTATGGTAAAATATATATTTTTTGGACATAATTTCTATAGAATTTTATTAAATCACTATTGCATCATTATGAAGTCAGGAAACACATTATATATTTAAACAGTATTTAATTTTTACACATAACATTTACTGTCTTAGAAAATTAAGAAAAATTCACCAATATATAATTTTTTCATCTTTAATCCAAAAATAATATTAATTTTATCTTCATAATTTTATAAAATTTGAAATTCAAAAATTAAATAAAAAATGAAATTTATGGATAATTCATGTCTTTTGACAGAAACATCTTTCAAACCTTAATAATAAATTCCATTGTATTCATAAGTAAGTATATTATCTTTTATATTTAATAAAAATTAATTTAGTAATTATATTTTATTTAAATATTATTTAATAAAAAATCCATGAATTCATCATAATAGATTTCCGAATTGAATATTAACGAAAAATAACTATTTTTTCTTTAAATACCAATTACAAAGTAATAATGAATGTGTATTATTTATACATAGAACAACCCACATAATTATTGTTCTAGGGTCTTGTTACATAACCTTTTATAACATTGACATTAGTACTAATGGTAAGGAGAGCTATGGTGAAAAAATCATGGTGTGTCTTAGATAACATTTCTCGGGTGGTAATCTCTATTAAGTTCCACTTCTCCCATTGTGATTTTGTTCAAACTTAACAATTTGAAACTCATATTGGTCTTGTTCAAGATCGAATTCTAGTGATGCTACCTCTTTTCTATACTCTGAAAAAGTGCTTCCTATGGACAAATTCTAACAGATGAGACCATCGTTTCCTCTTTCTGGGTAAATTGGATTTTTCAGATCCCTATATGTATACTAATCATGTGATCACTATTCAAAGGCTATATTGTCAACAGTAATAGTTTTTAATCGTATTTTAAATTCCAAAAAGACACAACCATGTTTGTGCATATGTTTAATATAACCACATGTCATTATAATAAATTTAATTAGATAAAGAGGAATTTTCATTAATAAAATATTGGGTTGTTTCAATATTCATCCCTTATGAAATTTTTCCCTCGAAATTTCTATTCTTGAAAATATAGAAGATGAGGGTAACTCTGCTTCATCACTTATTCTGATTCCTACATAGCTTCTTCAAACTTTTGGGTTCCCCACAACACATTGACGTTGGGAATTGTCTTTTTTTGTATAACATTTTACCAATGATCAATGATCCTCACTGGCTTCACTTCATAAGAGTGTTCATTATCCAATGGTACCACCTCTAGATTGTGTATATGCAATGGGTCAGGTATATACGCCCTCAAGAGTTATACATGGAATACATAATTAACTTATGATTGGTTCTGTGGGAGTGCTAGTCTATAGGCCACTTCTTCAATGTGATCATGTATCTCCAAATGGAAGATGTACCATGGACTATGCTTTCCATTTTTCTTAAATATAATAACTCTCTTATACAGTGATTTTTCTAGGAATAAAATGTCTCCTACATCAAAATATAGGCCTAGTAGATGATTATCAACATAACCCTTAATCCGACTCTGAGCAGCTTTAATGTGATGTTGGATGGTCTTAACATTCTCCTCCATTTCATTGACCATTTCTGGACTTAGGAGTTCCTTATCCCAAACATCATTCCAACATTCCATTGATCTGTACCCCTTCCCATAAATGGAATTATAAAGATCCATTTGGATTCATGAATGTAAAACTATTGTTGTAAGATAACTAAACCAGAGGAATATGTTGATCACATCATCCTTTGAAGTCCATTAAGCATGAGGATGATAAGCCGTACTGAAGTTCAGTTCAATATTCAGAGCATATTGGAGACTCTTCCAGAACATATATGATAATCTTGGTTCTCGATCATATATAATTGATAGTGGTACTCCATGTATCCTTAAAATTTCTCTTGTGTATATATGTTCTAGTTGATCTAATGATAAATCCTCTTGGGTGATAAAGAAGTGTGATGAATTTGTAAGATGATCCAAAGGAACCCAAATAGCATTAATTCCATTGGAAGTCTTCAGAATTCCAGTTATAATGTCCATGGTTATACTCTCCTATTTCCATGTAGGTAGGGGTAATGGTTTCATCATTCCCTTAGTATTCTTCCTCTCAGAATTCACTTTCTAGCATATCAGGCACTTTGATGTACACTCAATGATCTCCTTCTACATGTTGTCCCCTCAATAATTCTCTCAAAGATCTCAATACATCTTTCTATTTCCTAGGAGTATTGATATATTCTACCTATGTGAATCATATAAAATATAATTCTTTAGCTCCGAATTTTGGGGATCAAATAGTATTTTACCAAATATCACAAATCACTCTTAATTAACATTGAACTCCAAGGATTTTCATTTTCTTATTAATTCCACTTTCATCTGAATTCCAACATCATCATTTTGAGAATCCTTTAACCTTTTATAAAGATATGGTTGAGCAATAACATATGAAAGTATTGATGTAGTTCCCCACTCTATGATTCCCATTTCAAACATCATCAATTCTATAAATATTGAATCCTTTTAAATTCTCATCAATGAAATAGTTGTTGGATCCATTCTTCATAGATCATCCCCCGCCATTTTAACTTTCCCTAGGTAGTAATGGATTAATCATTCATGGTATTTGATCAGCTCTAACCATCTTCATTAGCTCATAATCTACTCGTTCTATGTGAAAATATACATTAGAATTTTTTTATCCACATATATTTCACACTTCTCTACCAACAAGAAATGCCACAAAATTTTCAAAGAGAAGATTACTAAAATAAACTATAGATCATGTTTTCAATATTTTTGATCATGAAAATTGAATTTCCTTTAATCATTGGAAATGAATTTTCCATTTTTCATCAACACACAACCTAATACCTTCTTCAAGGCATCATCGAATACCACAAAATGTTCTCCACTTGTAGATAGTGTGAGAACATGCATAGTGATAAGCCTTCTTTTCAACTCCTTGAAGCTCCCTTTGAATTCATCACTCAATGAAAACTTGAATCCATTACTAGTTATCTTGGTAATATGGTTTGACAATCGTGTGAAATTTTTCAACAATCGGCGATAATATCCACCTTACCACATGAAGCTACAGATATACCTCATCATTGTTGGCCTCCACCATCCCTAAATTGTAGCTGTCATAGAGGGATCCCCAGATATCAGATTACTCATGATTATAGGACCCATGAATGAGACTTCCTTCAACTAGAACTCGCACTTTCTATAAGTTACATAGATATTATCCTTTCTCATGGTCTCTAGTACAATGCTTATATTCTTCTCATGCTCCTATATGGTTTTGGAGTATATTAGAATATCATCTATAAAGACTAGGATAATTTTATAGAGATAATATCTAAATACTCTATTTATAACTTCCATGAAGATTCCTAGAGAATTAGTGAGTTATAAAGGCACTACTATGAATTCATAGTGCTCGTACCTTATACTAAAAGTAGTCTTTCGGATATCCTCATTCCTCACGTTTACTTGGTAATATCCCAACCACATATCCACCTCGGAGAAGTATTGTGGTCCACATATCTGATTCAACATGTTATCTATTTTGGAAAAGAATATTTTTTCATTATCCTGATTTTTTTGAGATCATGATAATCAATTCAAGAAACACTGACCCATACTTCTTCTTGATGAAGATGACAGGTTCACCTCATAGTAAAGCCCATGGGCATATAAACTATTTATAAAAATTCTCCTATAGTTGATTCTTTAGCCACTCAAGCTCCATAATATATATCCTATATGGAGTCATGGATTTTGGAAAAAGCCCCAGGTATATGATCAATTGTGAATTCAACATCTCTTATATGAAGAAGACCACAAATTTCCTTGGGAAACACATCAGATGAATACCCTAACAATAGTCTTGTCTTCATGGATGGTTCCATCCATAGAATCAATCATACGATATATATAAACATTCTCATAGGGATGTAATATCCATGATTAAGATGATGGTTCAAAAGAATAATCATCCCCCTCCTTGCACTTTTACAAAATTAGGGGCTGATTTGACATATGGAGAGTGATTTTACCCTCATGGAAATTTCTGTTGGATCGATATAGGGAATGCCAATCCTTTTGATGAAATTCATCCAATTCCATAAGAGGTAGAATGAAGAGGTTTATTTGGATGTTTAATACACAAAATGTGATAGGGGAGAGTAATATTCACGATATGCAATTATTTCCCCATTTGATGTTCTCAATGACATCATTACTTCAATGATTTGTGTTGGTGTTGGGATTGTTCTTCTAGTATTTTAGGATATAAAATAAAGTGTTGAACTATTGATGATAACCCTACCATTCACTATTTGAATTCAGTTCTACAATATTCTCTATATACATATGGATAATTAAATTTGAATTATTAAACACCAAATAGGTCAATCCAAAATGTATTTGGGGGTTTGGATTAGTGGTATGCATCACATAATTCCACATGAAAAATGGGGGTTCAAACCCCATTGGGTGCAGGTCCTATAAAACTACTGTAGTGGACTGTAGTAGCGGAGACACTGTAGCAATGACAGGAAATATAGAGGAGGCAGGGCACTGTAGTAGCAGTAGGTACTATGTGGTACATTAGCAGGCGAGGTACTATAGAAGTACAGTTCACAAAATGGGACTTGGGCCAAAAATTTGAGCCTACATGCCATGTAATGGGATAAATGGCCACTGATACTTCTTGTTATGTAATGTTTCTCCCTATACCTAGTTAAAAGATGTCTTTTCTTTATTTAATAATAAAATGAGGCTTCGGCCCCAACCATAAAAAAGGTTAATCAAATGACATTAAATGAATAACATTTAAATTAATTTAATTTTCTTGAATTTTGAATTTATAGGATTCAATCTATGTTATCCATGATGAACTTCCAATAATATATTCTTAGGGTTATTTTATTATTCCCTTTATAATGTATTATACTTTGAATATGAATATACCAAAGTATATCCCTTGGGAGTTTCGTAACGAAGAGTGATGGAAGGCCCATTGTCGTGCACCAGTTCCCATTATAGTCTATCTCAAAGTGGTGTTTTTCGATTTTACCCATAGATATATCTTTGCCGGAGCCACATCTACTTATTTCTATCCAGACATGGATGTATTTTCTTGATAAACCACATAAAATATACTCACCAAAATTTATGTTTTTTATCATGAATAGTATTATCCTTAATGATTTCACTAGGGTTTTGGAAATCCTAATACTAAAAATAACTAAATCAATCCATTGATAACAATAAAACGTCCTTTCTCCTTATTTAACTCTTAAACATGATTTATTATATAAATGTGCACTTAAAAAAACCCTGATGATCAATAGGTCTAGTGTCTTTGGGGATTAAGAAAATTACATGACCACTTAAGACATAAAAATACTACGTATTTATTGAAATCATATTTTATATAACCACAACATTTCTTCTTGAATAGAAATTCATGGGACAACCAGGGGAAAACATATGAAAAGGGTGAGATATAAATCTGAGTAAGGAAGTAAACAAGTAATATCATGAAGAATACTATATATGTTAGTAAATAGATATATCAATGGAGAATCAGTGAAGCATGAACATAAAGGCATGACATAGAATGATTATCAGACCATGAAAATGTGGAGAAACATTTAACATGATATTAGCATAAGGAAAAGCTCATTGCACATGGAGAATGAGTAAAGCCTCATTAAACATGAATTTAAATGAGTAATCACTCATTGAACTTGAATTATCAGGTTTACACACTCATTTCACTTGAATTATTAATAGTAAAGCATTATTTCACATAACTTGTCATGATAATAATAGTAACCCAATGAATTGGAGTTCTATCAGGTTGCACCCTTTATAAACCATTCATTTTATGAATAAGTGTGCCACATTGATCATACAACATAGATTTACTTAAAATAATAATTTATTCAATTATTAAGAGGTTTAGAATACATAAATATAATTCCTCAAACAATAATTACATGTTAATAAAGATGAATACACTTTATCAGGAAACATGAATTTTATTCACTCACATAATGATTTTTGCATGGGAAATTTTGGTGTTACTTTGGCAGAATAATGACGTCAAATGGAAATCGAAAAATTAGTTTATGAGAGAAAAAGGTTCTCTCATCATTTATACAAGAAATAGATAGTAAGGGGGTCATGTAACTTAATATCACAACCTATGTAATGGAATTGACAAGCATAATAAAAAATATTTTATTGAAGGTAAATGAGGAGAGAAAATACCTTATGGAATTTTGGCATTGTAACGAGTGTACATAGGAAGCATTAATTATACAGAAAGGGGTATCTCATAATTCAAACATAAGGAGGATAGTATAGGGAAGGTTAAAAATATTACCCCAACAATTGAAATTGAAAATAAATAGTGCATGACAATATAAGGAAACATGGACATAAATAAGTAAGGATGGAAGGTGTGGATCCACTATACGGATGTGTGATCGAAAAAGTTTTGGAGAGTCTTGAGAAAGGATTCTTCGGAGCATGGGCACTTTGTGGGGATTCTAGAGAAAGGAGGCTAGAGGTTGGTATATATCCAACGGTTTTGAGTGAAATGGAATGGGATATTGTGTGGGTTTATATAGGGAATGATAAAGAATCCATTATTATATAGGTTTTGGAATCTACACATTAAACTAATCAAAAGAAAAAACCATACCATGGGGTTTTCCTATGGTTTTTCCCAAGGGCAGTGGAAATCATTGTTTTATAAGGCCAATGTGAGAGAATTTTAAAATATTATTTTTTTATGTGGAGGTGAGTCACACTCTCAATGAAAAAAATTTGAAAATGTTAAAATATTTTATATGCATTGGAGGGTGCACTATGGAATCTTATAATATATCAAACAATTCAAAAATCAAATTATTTAAAGGGGAAAACATATTTTGGATGAAAATATCTTTTATAGTAGTTTATTACCTCACCATTGAGTCATTATTATGTCATAAAACAAATTATATATTTTAACAGTATTTAATTTTGACCCATAAATTTTCTTGACTTCTAAAATTATAAAAAACACACCATTACATAATTTGAATGTTTTAAATCTATAAAATACGAATCATTTTATCTAAATAATTTATAAATATTTGAATTTTCTATTTAAAAAAAATTACATTTATTGAAAATTCAAGTGTTTTAACAAAAAAAGGTTTGATACCATAATAAAAATTACCACTGAATTCGTAAAAAATTATATGATCATTTATATTTAAAAAATTAATTTATTAATATATTATTTAATTGAAAAATCCACTAATTCCCGAAAATATATTTCTTAATTTAATATTAACTAAAAAGACTAATTTTTCTTTGAACCCCATTTACAAAGTAACAATGAATGTATATTATTTATAAAAAAATTAATCACATAATCATAGATCTAGACTCATTTTACATGACCCCTTATAACAACCATATAATACTTTAGGGTAAGTTGTGCGATGGTGACAGACTATTGGGGAGACTCAAATAACACTGCTTTGGTGGTAATCTCTATTAACTTCCACTTATCCAGTAGGAGAAAATGTTCAAGAATAACAAGATGAAGCTCGACTTTGGTTGGTCAAAAGTGAAGACTATTGATTCAACATCTGTTCTATGCTCTAAAAAAGGATTTTGGTTTAGAACGACTACTGGATGAGGCAATCACTTCCTTTGTCTAAGTAAATTGTATTTGTTAAAGCCTTATATTTATAATAATACTGTGATCATTGTTCAATTTTTATATTTTTAAAGTTTATAATTAGTAATGGTATTTTAAAATCCAAAAACATAAAAACAAGGAAGTAAATTCTTTTTATAAAACCACTTTACAAAATAAGACATTTAATTAGATCAAAAAAAATTCATTAATAAAAGTGGGGGACGTTACATCTATGTTTTTTAAAATATATATGAAATAGAATATATGTTAAATAATATTAATAAAAAATCATGGATATTTTTAATTGAGATTAACTCTGTTGTATTGTTTTGTTGTTTTTTCTGTTTAGGTGAATTTCAAATTTTAATTTATATTCATTAAGAAAAAATATTTTATATGAACCCAAGTAATTACTTTTATAATAACGTGACCCAAAATTTCCTGAAAAATATACGATTTAAATTTTATTTATTGTTTTATAGACCTATTATACACTACAACATAAGTGAAATACTTTATCCAAGTGTCCACAATTGAATATGTATTTGAAATATTATATAAAAATCCTACATATTTTTTCTTATATTCCTTAACTGGTCATGAACTAATATTAATTATTCAATTATTTACAATTATATTTTACAATATTGGTTGGAATATTATGTTTTTTTATATTTTTTCCAAAATAATTTAAAGCATATTACATTTCCCCTTTAGTGGATTGTGTTCGATGAAGATTTCTCTTGTTTAAAAAGAAGTATTTTTCATCAATTATTTTTGATCTTTAATATTGTATTTTTATATTTTTATTGTATTTTATAATTAAATATTTAAATTAAAATATTTCATATATTATGTTTAATAGGTATCACTATTCAATATTGAAACAAGAAATATTTAATATGTGATAAATCTAAAATTTAAATCCTCTATCAGTGAAAACATGTTTGTTTTACTTATCAATTGTTTCTATTTTTAAAATATTATTTCCTCAAAAAGTTTCATCATAAAAAGGGTAATATTAAATATGGATATTATGTTTTATATTTATTTTATGGGATTATTATAATAAGAACAAAAATATATTATTAAAGAGAATAGTTTCAGTGTAACACATATAATTAAAACAAATGTGTTATTTTTAAAATACATAACCAATAATTTTGTATATTTTTTAGGATGTTTATCCATATAAATTTTATTAATTGGAACACATTGAAAATTTACTATTATATTACATTAAATTTTTAACTAATTTAGTTATGGAGTTTCACTTAGCTCTATATTTGTAAAAAGAATTAAAAATGTTCTCAAAAAATTTTATGGCACATTATTATTTTCTATAGCTAATTTTTTGTTATAATTTTATAAAGGTGTTTCATGATTTCATTTTTGTCACTATTTATATAAAAATAAACATTCTACATCAGTTTTTTATAAAACTAGTTTTTAAAGGTAACATGGATGGCTTTCAGCATCAATTTTTACAAAACACTGACAGTGGATGAATTTTATAAAGATATACAACATTTGTTTTCTACCAAACATACATGGAACAACTAGTTTAATGGATTTACACATTTTTCTTTTGAAAACCTGTTGTTGAAGGACAACTATATTTCACTTTTTAGAAGGTTTTCTTACATCAGTTTTAAAAAACTGACAACGAATAGGCCACATTTAACATTTTATGTGCTAACATTGATTTATAAATGATGTTGGAATTTAAAAATAACCAAAATTAAAATGTGTATTATAACTAGTTCTTATTTCAAATAGAAATCACTATTATAATTGTTTATTATTATGTAGGTGATATTTATGAAGTTCCCATGATGTTAATCCAAATATTTGATCATACATAAATAATTTTTAAATGATTATTATACATGTATGAATCATGTTTATGTATAACTTATTGATGATTAGGAAATTTATATTCATCATTTCACATATGAATTATGTTTTCCTAAATTCCCATTCAGGTCAATAGTGCTCAATGAAGCCTTAAAATCCAACTATATGATGTTTACACTTAGCAGAGTTCATCCTTACAAACACTTAAATCAGGATCACATAGGTCAATGACCCCTATGTAGATATTATGTAATATATATTTATTATAATTTTTGTCTCAAAATTATTTGTATGCAGTATATGGTACATTATAGATTTTTTAATTGTTATCTCTAACAGTAATTTAAAGACATATTTATATTTTGTTCATATCCAATTTAAATGTTCCCAAGTCCGTCTCAATAACATATAAACACATGAGAATAGATTGAAATTATTTTAGGATGTATTATAATAATTTTAAATAGTTTTTATCTAACTTCATAGGTACATTGTAGAATATATAATAAATATATAGTCTTCCCTATACTTTTTTTTCTTCTCAATTCCATCAATATAAAAACATCATTCACAATATTGGTTGAATATTTTATCAACAATCTAATCAAACATCCTCCATGAAATTAAACTTGATTATACTTGGTAAATATAGTTATGAAATCTATCCATAGTATGTCTTGAAGCCATCTTTGTATCCCTAACAAATCTATTATAACCGTGTTGTTGATAGTTATCTATATACCATTGTATCATATGTCATATGAAAATGTTTAATCTCAAAATTAATTTCATATTTTAGACACTATACTTGATCTACTCTAGCCGATTGTTCAAAATAGTATCACCATTTCTATTTAAACAAATACATGGTTAGTCCTATTCATATTTTGTTGGTGGATTTTAACTCTGCCACACATCCTTCACCATTGAAGAAATACACTTAAAATATTCATAAAAAATAATAATTAAAAAATACAACATCAATCTATAGGACAAATAATATAATAAGGTTTTGAAAGATATATCATATAATTTTTTGATGAATACTCAGACGTGGATTAAATATCCATTACAAAATATAAAAAACAGCATGGTAAATATTACCATAGTTGGGGTTATATTTGAAGGATCTATCCAATAATATAGCACATTTCATTAATAAATAATTAATGTATGAAAAAAATACAAAAATTATTACAAATACATATCAAATAGAATGAAGTAGTTTATCATAAACACTCTAACTATATTTAGATAAACAATTTATAGGAAATTTATTCATTATTTTTGGAATTAAAATTTGAACATTTCTGGAGTTATATCGTTGAAAATTATTATGATATTTATAAATTATAAATATAATGTAGGACTAAATGATTAAAAAACATCATTGATACTGAATACATAAAGTGATATAGACTACATTCTATTAAATGATCTCATAACTACATAGGACCATGTCTAGTAATTAAATCCTATACAAGCTAATGAGCCTGTACCCGAGTGGTAACAGCTCCTGCATGGCATCCAAGAGACCCTGGTTGAAAACTGTGGGAGGCGAATTTCCAGGTACTGTATGAGTTACTGTAGTAGCTGAAACTTTTCACTTGATTTGGGCCTACGGGTCTCAAGGTCCTTCAGGTCATCATATGCCTTCGGGCCACAGGGCCTTCAGGCCATATAGACCATGGGGTAGCCCAATTCACATAGAACAGGCCAAAAAAGAGGATTTGAGCAATAAGAATAGTAGCCACCAAGAAAGAGCTAACCAGATTGGAATAATGAGAGGGTATGACAATAGCCATCAAGACCAGGCACTGGGGAACTTTG
Organism: Viscum album; assembly: GCA_963277665.1. NCBI lineage: Eukaryota > Viridiplantae > Streptophyta > Magnoliopsida > Santalales > Viscaceae > Viscum > Viscum album. The sequence goes on from OY728151.1 coordinate 383,167,109, forward strand.
TACGGGGCAATTCTAGCCAATCAGCAATGCAAGGTGGAGAGCCAGCTGATCAATGATGCATAATCTTGGGAGGTGTATTTCAAGTGGGATAGGCCTATGGGTCATGTATTGGGTATATCATGTCTTTGAAAATTCAGGACATGCATTTTGGGTCAGTCGGGCCTTATACCTTGGGCCTATGGGTCATGTACTAGTTCCCCTTAATCCCTTAAAAGGGGGATTATCCATAATAAAATAAAAAATAAGGCCTTAGGTCCATTCAGTTATTCATATAAAACATGATTACATATATAATACATTGGTATATGATGATTATTATATCCATTATACTATGAAGATATCAATCTAGTATAAATCGACTCACGTATTCTCAATTCAATAAAGTAGACTTACATGATTTAATGAATACATCACATTTAATTCATCCATGTATATTAGCACATCTGATGATTCAGAAATATTCCTGGGAATTCACTTTATTTATTTATGTTAATTGAGAAAAAGGATTTTTTAAATATTTGATAAGATAAAAATTTGATCATGATTGTGAGAAACCTCTCTACTTGTCATAAGCATACCAAAAAATCCCAAAATTAGATCAACATCAAGGAATATATTAAAAATATTTAAATTTTTTATTCTTAATGTGATAGGTAATTTTCATTACTTGTGGTAATAGAAATTAAAAAATATAATACACTAAATTTTTTATCAATGACCATATATATTACATTCTAAATGATTTTGATATTTTTAGGCCTATATTGATAAAATGTTATATTTATTATTTATTGAATCTATTTGGACTTTTATATAATCCTCTACTAATACTAATATTATCATATCATCATAATTCATAACATTACATTAGAACCACTGATTAAAGATAATATAGATGTTTAATATGATTGATTTTTATTATTCAACTTTGATATAAAATACACAGCACATATGAATGATTTATTAATTGATAGTTGGTTTATTCTTAAATTTTTATTCATTTATATTAATAATAAATATTTCATTCAATAACACATGTGTCTTACACTAATATAATTTACACGAACTTCATGATTGAACTACATTAATTTATTTTCTAATTAATTATCTACGCTGCCCTTTAAAGTTGCCTAAATAAACCATATAAATCTTGTCTCTATAATTTCATAAATATTTTGCTACATTTAAATGATATATTAGATCATATAGTGAGATTGGGGTACCTTGGCTAAAAAAATTCTACATTTTCATCATAATAATGCTCTATTCTCCCTTTTATTCATTGAATCATCCCATATTCTATGTTAAAAGTCATGATCCTGATATCTTCCTTCATAAATTTTAATGATGTGGTATACTCTGCCTATTTTTTTGAGTCAATCATGAAAGGTCTTGGTACATGTTTCCATTTAAATTATTATACCATCGATGTATACAATAAATCATATAAAGATATTGAATAACTATTTTTGGTCTATAATATGACATTAATATTGTCACAACCGGACTTTTCACTACGTCATGTTTCAAATTTTTATTTTATTTTATTTTCATCTTATAATTTTTATCTCCTTTTGATTATTATTCTTCTTTTGATATAAAATACGGGCTGAGCCCGATTGGGATTCTGCTCTGATAAATGAGCATTTTGTCCTCGACAACGCTTCAGTGCATCGCTGTCAAAGACATGTGACCTCGCCTAGGTCACCGCGAGGCCTCGCTCGGTTCCCCGCTTGCTTGATAGATGTGGAACTACTTAAATAAAAGGAATTAATAATAAATCAATAAAATTAAGTGAGTTTTTCGGGGCTTTTCATCATGCGACACATGGGCTAAGCATAATTGCGAAGTCGAGCGGCTTCTCCAGGGCTGTCATATAACCCTGCTCGTTGGTCAACGAATTAAATAAAATAAATTAGTAATAATGATATAAAATTTAATTATTGTTAAAATAAAAATAGAATAAAATAATAAGTGACAAAACAATTAATAAATTTATTATTATTACTACTACTATTATTATTATTAGAAATAATATTGTTTATATTATTCTTACTAACTAGTATTATTATTATATTTATTGGGATTATATATATATCTATATATATTATTTTTATTAATATTTCTTTGGGTTCTTTTTCTTTTCTTTTAATTTCTTAATTCCTCTTATCTCCTTTTATTTTGTCTTGTTTTTTTTCTCTCCCTCTTCCTCACTTTCTCTCCAGCCAGTTGCACCCTATTTTTTCCTCTTCCTTCATCCCGTCGCGCCGAAATTCCCCCTCTAACCCGAATACCATGCTGGCCGGCTTCAACGCCTCCCCCATGAACCCCTAGTTGTTCCGATGTCTCTCCCCAGCCGGCGACCCCACGTCGTGCCCCCTCCCTTGCTCCCTCGGCCTCTCTTCATGCACCCAGCCCCTCGGATCCCCCTATCCTATCCACTGAAGGACACCACCCCCACTCCCAGGCGCGCCGCTCCCATGATCGCCGCCCTGCCTCGGCTCTTTCGGCAGCATCCTGACTGTCGGCTGCCGAACACCCTAGCAGCAGCCCGCATTCTCCCTCCGTCGACCTCCCATTTCGGTTTCGCGACCCCGCCACTAGCGGACCTCACGCCTTCCTTCCGGCCAGAATTTCTCGTTTGTGTTGCCCCCTTAAATACCATCGCATCGATCATCTCCTTCACCACACCTCCCGAACAGCCTAGTGGTATCACCCACATCCTCTTGGAGAGCTACCCCAACGAACAACATGTGCACCGCCCAGAATGCACCCCCACATCCAGCCAGCCGGACTGCCCTCCATGTCGTCGCCCCTCCCGGCCAGCTACTCCTCGACCCTTTGTTTCACCATCCAGCGAGATCCAAGGCCGGTGCGCCTCTGTTCCCTATGCGTGAACACTCATTGGCACTCTGCTCCCCTTGGCCGAGCGCATCCTTGGCGCGATGCTCCTCCTTGTGGTTGCAACCCCTCCGGTTATGCCTCTCCACTTTAGTTGTTTTTCTATATTTGAGTTTTTGGCTTTATAGTGAGTTATGAGTTCTGTTTTGTGGGTTAATTGATTGTTTTGGGGTCTTAATTTTAGGTTTTTGGGTTCGAAATCATGTGTTTGAGTTCTCTCTAGGTGCCTTACGGTGCTAACGGCACGTGATTGAGGGTTCGAGCTAGAATTTGAAGATTCCACATCAATTTTTAGGGTTTGACGTCGAGGTAGGTGGTGCCATGTTTAATCATTATTTGATAAATTAATTTGCAAGTTTAATTTTTGTAGCATGTTATTTAATTAATTGGTGTAGCGTGAAGTGAGTTTTCATTAGAGTTTGATTTGCATTGAAAATTGCTAGAAGCCTGTTTTTGTACGTGTGTGTTTTCTACGGTGAACTTTTATTTAGTGGTTAGTAATTTTTTTTTATTATGCTGTTGGCTTATTAACTTGTGCAATTGGTGAAAATAGTATCCTTGACATGATGTCATGTGCGTTTCGTCATAAAAGAGGAGTTTTTATTGGTTTAGTGGGTAATTCCAAGCGATTTCTTTCAAAAAAAAATTTAAGCTTTTATTTTTGGCTTGTTAAATTATGTGGTTTATGAATTTGTGTTTTTAATAGTGTACAGTTTTTCCATTAAACTACTTGGGTGGTGCATGTCACACTTTAAAATTTTATTTGAGTGCGTGCGATGTGTGAATGCGTTTGAACATATAAATGGTTACTTTAGTTTGTGAAAAGACATGTGACACTTTTTTTTCTATTGCTTTATAATTTCTTATATGGTTTACTTAATTATGAAAATGGTGATAAACATGTTTGAAAAATGATTTAGTGTGTGCCGTATTTCAAAATAGTGTCTACGTGTGTAAGTGGCGGTTTGTTTAGTGATGAGTTTCTTTTAAAGTGTGAAGATGATTTAATTGTGTATGTAACCAATGAAAATACTATTTTGAAAAGATTTTGGTGTGCATACGGTTTAAAAAAATGATTTGGGTGTAAAAATTTTGTTTTGCATGTGTAAGTACCCTGTTTGACTTTTATGCATTATAGTGACATGTTACATGAACTTGAAACTTATTTGAGCACAAACCGGGAAGCCCGAGTAGCTAGAAGGGTGGACTAGACTAGTGAGCTAGTGTTTTGAAGGTGACTCGACCCAGTTTCACCGGTAGGACATATGATTGCAACACTAACTAAATATATGGTTTTCTGAGGGTCGTGGCCTTCTAAGCCACGTTTTCTGAGGGTCTTGGCCTTCTAAGCCACGTTTTCTGAGGGTCGTGGCCTTCTATGCCACGTTTCACCGAGACACGAGGATCTAGGGACCCATGCTAGCTAACGCCCATGCGGCCCCTCCCGTATTTGTGCTCATTGGTCACCTTACGCTCATCAGTATGAAAAACTGGTTATTTTAAAAAGAGAGTATGTGTGTTTTAATTTAAGTTGTTCCATTTGAAACTATTTTCTTTAATCCCGTTTTCTTCTAAACTATTCAAGCATTCATTTTCATTTCTTTAGTTAATATTGCAAATGTATTTGCCATTTAATGTGTATACGTGGAACCTTTTTGTTGGGTGACGTCCTACTGGGCTCTTGGCTCACACCCTACATACACCTTTGTGTGTTTGTAGACCTTGTTGCTTGTTTATTCTAGGTTGTGACATCATTCTCAGTGATGGTGGTTGGTCGTTGGTGGTCTTCTCGTGTAGGTTAACGTTTGTGACGTGTGGATGTCGCACGTCTCCTGTTTCTTGGAGGTTTGAGTTTGAGTTGAGTTTCTTTTGTTGTCGTTTTCTTTTGGATTTTGGTTCATGTTGTAATCCTTCAAAGTTGATTTTAGTTTATGGGTTTGTTTGGTGGTCAGTGCATAGTTTTATTTTATTCAACTTATTAGAGTTTTTGTGTTTATTATTTTGGGTAAATCATTCCCATGTGCTAGTTTTGATACTTGGGAACTTGTGCCATCCCATGGGGATCGGGAACGCCCTTTGGGCCTTGTCGCGGACCGGGTCGGGCGCCGGGTCGGATGGCGACCCGGCCTGGTTCGTGAAAAAATGGTATCAGAGGACGGGGGTTACTCTTTTGAGTCGTGATCTTTTGGGATAGAGTCACAGTAGACTTGAGTTAAGGTTTTTGGGACTCGACGTCCTGGCTACGAGAAAGTGCTTGGCCAGCACACCTCGTGGCGGGACTCAAGTTACCAAAGTATGTTGAGGTTTGTCTGATTTTATGGTCCTTGCGGTTAATCTTGTCTAAGGGAAATGAAAAATGGGTAAGGTCAGTGGACCTAGTGAGCTCGCAGGGTCTGGAAATCCATGCGGAGCTGGGGATGTTGTCCTAGAATATCCTCTGTGGTAGTGGTGTGATTAGCGTATGGCCGCCAACTATATGTTCCAGTCACCTGCTGACACAAGTTTTCTCTTGCTTCATTTCTTGTCTCTTTGTTTTGGATTCGTGGAAATTTGGTTTTTTTTATGTAAAAATGTTTTGGTCTTGGAAAATGTTTTCAAATGAATCACTGTAAAGATGAAATGGTGTGTGAGGTTTGAGAAGTGTGGGTTGGATGTTTTGGTTTTGAAAAATGGAATGGTTTGGTTTTGATCCTTGGCGCTCTCTTGGGAAACCACATGCATGAGTGTATGCGAAAAGGGAAATGGTTAATGGCACGAGTGGATGAGTGCCTGGATGGACATGAGGTGCGTGCCGGTGCGGCATGAGACCATGCATGTGCGAGGCTCATGGTACGCCATTGGTGTGTGTACAACCCACTGGGTTTGCTTATTTTTTTCAAAATGTGTTGTTAAAGTAGAATTTTTTTTGGTGTTTTAGTAAACGGTGTTTTTGTGGCACATCCTTGGGTTTTGAGAGTTCGGGTGTGTGCCGTTTTGAGCCGAGGATCCTTTTTGAATGATTTGTGTTCTATGTGTAAATTCTTTTTTTTAGTTTGTTAAGAAAGCGTGTGGTTAATGACATCATTTGAAAAGTGCTACGAGAAGCCCTTGTCGTGGTTTCCCCTGCACATTTGGCATTCGCCTGTGATATTTCTTTGTCATTGGACCAGTTTGATTGGGTCTGGGTTTCCTTTCTTGACAGGTGCATGCCCCCCCTATAAAGCGTTAACATGTAATTGAACTACGGCCACAGGCAGTTCGCCGTTGGCCGACCCTCCAGTTGATTAAAATAAGGACTCTCCCTTTTGAGCGATAATGATAAGTTGTCCCTTGTCAATTCCAGTTAAGTGGATCTTCTTGTAGCAGGATGGCAGACGCGAGAGGAGTTGAAGGTGACTTTGGTCTCTTTGTTTTGTCTTAGTGGTCAGGTATGAAGTTTGACATCATTACATCTAAAGGTTTACCCTAGAAATGGCAAAAGGAAATCCAGCGGGGAAGGGTGAAGGCGGTTCATAATTTTCAGTGTTGACCAGTGTCTTGAAAGGCTTTGTAGTATTCTCATCTGTTACAAGGGTCATGTTCAGCGACGTCTCACAGTTTAAGTTCTCTTTTATTGTCAAGGGTGAAGTTTGGCCTCATTAATTTGAAAGTTATGGTTGGAAATGGAGAAGGAGATTCCAGTGGGGAGAGGTGGAAGCAACTTAGAGTGGTCGGTGCAGGCCACTATTCTAAATGACCTTTTGTCCTTTGTTGGTTTCATTTAAGAAAGGGGTCTACGTTAGGCCAATAGTGTGGCAGACCCAATCACCTGGGGATGCTATGGTCAACTGCAGGAATCACATGTTCTTAAGACTTAGTTTGAAGTCCCTCTCCGTATAATGTTCCTCTCAACAAAAATTATCATGGTCAGGTGACGATTCGTGGTGTCGTGTCCTCATCCAGTGTGACAAAGGGCGATGCACATGCACCATTAATGCTCTTGTGTTTGTGAGTGTTCAGTGTACGATCAGTTGGATGTCATAATGTGTTGTGGTTTCTAGTGTTTCCTTGGTTGTAGTGTGGTTTCATGTGACACCAAAAGGAGAGGCTCCGTTCTGGAGTCTTCAATTCCTGACTGCGAGGCAGGAGATGCTTTAAACATCAGGGCTCCATCCATAGACCTCGGAGTGAAGGTGGCGCGTGGTCAGGAACCCCGGGACTGTATAAAACCCCGATTTCATTTCTGTTATCAGTATTGAAAGTGAATGTAGCGTAAATTGTTTTCTATGGTTGTTCTATTCGAATGAGCCATCTGGTTGCATAAGGTTTTCGTGACCATGTGGAGGAATGTTCATCTCGTGCATTAAAGTCTTGGGGGTCGCGTTCCACTGGATGTAATTGCTTTAGTGGCCTTATGGGGTTTTTTGAGTAAATCTATCTCAAATCTGAATAATTCTCATCCAGGAATGTGGGAATGCTGGTTTGTCTTCGGTCATGCTTTTGACACCCCAGTAGTCGGGCCCCTCCCTCCCCGCCCCTTGTGGTGGGGTGTTTGATCACCATCGAGAATCTTTTTTTCTATAGTGTTGTACCTGCTGTTAGTTCTAATGGCGGGGAGACCCACATCAGATCTCATACAAATATCTCTGGAACGAATCGATGTTGGACTCTTCTTTAACGGTGGGGAGTCTGTGCGGACCTCCCGATGTCGATTTCTCAAACCCATCTTGGGCAATAGTTGGTTCTTAATGGTGGGGAGTCCACCCGGGCCTTCTCGTGTCAATTTTCTAGTCTTGTCACGGGAGTTGGAATGTTTTTAATAGTGGAGAGCCCCATCGGGCTTTCCCATGGTGGTCCAATCAGTTTTGTTCCTAGATATTGTTTAGTGGTAGGTTATTAGAGTATTCTATGGATGTGGGTTGGTCTTGTTTCTTCATTACAGTAAAACGGTGTGATTTTCGTTCGATGAAGTTTGAGGTGTTTCGGTTTGTGAAGTTGGATTCTGTGGGTGCAGGAGTTCTTTTCCTTAGGAAATCAACTGGTCGTGTTCTAGTGCTTTGGGGTGGGTGACAGTAAGCGAAATGTGTTTTACGGGATCCTTGAAGTTTTCATTTGAGTCTCTATCTCTGAGCACGGTGTGTTTGTCTCTTTTCACATTCTTTTCATGGGGATACCTTATGAACCCCACAAGGGTGTCATTTCCTACATTGGAGTTTAGTTCTAGTTTTTGGATTTCTGGGGACAGAATGCTTTATAGTGTGGAGAATTGTCACACCCGGACTTTTCACTACGTCATGTTTCGAATTTTTATTTTATTTTGTTTTCATCTTATAATTTTTATCTCCTTTTGATTATTATTCTTCTTTTGATATGAATTACGGGCCGAGCTCGATTGGGATTCTGCTCTGATAAATGAGCATTTTTTCCTCAAAAATGTTTTAGCGCGCCGCTATCGAAGACTTGTAACCTCGCCTAGGTCACCGCGTGGCCTCGCTCGGTTCCCCGCTTGCCTGACAGATGTCCAACTAATTAAATAATAGGAACTAATTATAAGTCAATAAAATTAAGTGAGTTTTTCGGGGCTTGTCATCATGAGACGCACGACTGAAGCATAATTGCGAAGCCGAGCGGCTTCTCCAGGGCCGTCGTATAACACTTCTCGTTGGTCAACTAATTAAATAAAATAAATTAGTTCTAAATTAAAAAAATTAATTATTGTTAAAATAAAAATAGAATAAAATAAAAAGTGACAAAAAAATTAATAAATTTATTATTATTACTATTATTATTATTATTATTAGAAATATTATTGTTTATATTATTCTTACTAAGTAGTATTATTATTATATTTATGTGGGTTAGATATATATATATATATATATATTTTTTAAATTTTATTTGTGTCCTTATTCTTTTCTTTTTATTTCTTAATTTCTCTTATCCCCTTTTATTTTATCTTGTTTTTTTCTCTTCGTCTTCCTCACATTCTCTCTAGCCGGTTGCACCCTATTTTTTCCTCTTCCTTCATCCCGTCGTACCGCCATTCCCCCTCTAACCCTAATACCCTGCTGACCAGCTTCGACGCATCCCCCATGAACCCCTAGTTGTGCCGCTGTCTCTCCCCAGTCGACCACCCCACGTCGCACCCCCTCTCTTGCTCCCTCGGCCTCTCGTCGTGCACCCAGCCCCTCGGAACCCCCTGTCCTATCCGTTGAAGGCTGCCACCCCCGCTCCCAGGCGCGCCACTCCCATGATCACCGCCCTGCCTAGGCTCTTTCGGCAGCAGCCTGACCTTCAGCTGCCGAATCCCCTAGCAGTAGCCCGCGCTCGCCCTCCGTCGACATCCCATTTCGGTTTCACGACCCCACCACCAGCAGACCTCACACCTTCCTTCCGTCCAGCATATCCCGTTTGAACCGGCCCCTTAAATACCATTGCATCGATCATCTCCTTCGTCGCGCCTCCCGACCGGCCTACTGGTATCGCCCACATCCTCTTGGAGAGCAGCCCCGACGAACCACCTGCGCACCGCTGCGAATGCACCCAGACGTCCAGCCAGCCGGCCTGCCCTCCGTGTTGTCGCCCCTCCCGACCAGCTACTCCTCGACCCTTTGTGTCCCCATCCAGCGAGATCCAAGGCTGGCGTGCCTCTGTTCCCTATGCATGAACACTCCTCAGCGTGCTACTCCCCTTGGCCGAGCGCATCCTTGGCGTGATGCGCCTTCTTGCGGTTGCAACCCCTCCGGTTATGCCTCTCCTCTTTAGTTATTTTTCTATATTTGAGTTTTTGGTTTTACAGTGAGTTTTGAGTCTGGTTTTGTGGGTTAATTGATTGTTTTGGAGTTTTAATTTGTGGTTTTTGGGTTCTAATTTATGTGTTTGAGTTCGCACTAGGTGCCGTACGGTGCAAACGGCACGGGATTGAGGGTTTGATCTAGAATTTGAAGATTCCGCATCAATTTTTAGGGTTTGAGGTCGAGGTAGGTGGTTCCATGTTTAATAATTATTTGATAAATAAATTTTCATGTTTAATTCGTTTAGCATGTTATTTAATTAATTGGTGTAGCGTGAGGTGAGTTTTCATTAAAGATTGATTTGCATTGAAAATTGTTAGTAGCATGTTTATGTACATGTGTGTTTTCTACTGTGAACATTTATTTAGTTGTTAGTAATTTTTTTATTATACGGATGGCTTATTAACTTGTGAAAGTGGTGAAAATAGTATCCTTGACATGACGTCTTGTGCATTTCTTCTTAAAAGAGGGGGTTGTGTTGGTTTAGTGGTTAATTCCAAGCGATTTATTTAAAAAAAATTTAAGCATTTATTTTTGTCTTGTTTTTTATGTGGTTTATGAATTTGTGTTTTTAATAGTGTAAGGTTTTTCAATTAAACAACTCGGGTGGTGCATGTCACACATTAAAATTTTATTTGAGTGCGTGCGACGTGTGAATGTGTTTGAACTTATAAATGGTTACTTTAGTTTGTGAAAAGACATGTGACACTTTATTTTCTATTACTTTATAATTTCTTCAATGGTTTACTTAATTTTGAAAATGGTGCTAAACTTTTTTGAAAAATGATTTAGTGTGTGCTGTATTTCAAAATAGTGTCTACGTGTGTAAGTGGTGGTTTGAATAGCGATGAGTGTCTTTTAAAGTGTGCTGATGATTTAATTATGTATGTAACCAATGCAAATATTGTTTTGAAAATATTTTCGTGTGTGTACGGTTTTAGAAGAGGATTTGGGTGTAAAAAATATGTTTTTCATGTGTAAGTACCATGTTTGACTTTTATGCAGTATAGTGACATGTTACCTGAACTTGAAACTTGTTTGAGCACAAACTGGGAAGTCCGGGTAGCTAGGTGGGTGGACTAGACTAGTGAGCTAGTGTTCCGGAGGTGACTCGACCCGGTTTTAGCGGCAGGATGGACGATTGCAACACTAACTAAATATATGGTTTTCTGAGGGTTGTGGCCTTCTAAGACACTTTTTCTGAGGGTCGTGGCCTTCTAAGCCACATTTTCTCAGGGTCGTGGCCTTCTATGCCACGTTTCACCGGGACACGAAGATCTAGGGACCCAAGCCAGCTAACGCCCATGCGGCCCCACCCATATTAGTGCTCATTGGTCACATTACGCTCATCAGTGTGACAAACTGGTTATTTTAAAAAGTGAGTGTGTGTGTTTTAATTTAAGTTGTTCCATTTGAAACTGTTTTCTTTAATCCCGTTTTCTTTTAAACTGTTCAAGCATTCATTTTCTTTTCTTTAGTTAATATTGAAAATATATTTTTCATTTAATGTGTATACGTGGAACCTTTTTGTTGGGTGACGTCCTACTGGGCTCTTGGCTCACACCCTACATACAACTTTGGGTGTATATAGACCTTGTTGCTTGTTTATTCCAGGTTGTGACATCGTGCTCAGTGATGGTGGTTGGTCGTTGGTGGTCTTCTCGTGAAGGTTAAAGTTTGTGACGTGTGGATGTCGCACCTATCCTGTTGCTTGGAGGTTTGTGTTTGAGTTGAGTTTATTTTGTTGTCGTTTTCTTTTGGATTTTGGTTCATGGTGTAATCCTTTATAGTTGATTTTTTTTAAGGGTATGTTTGGTGGTCAGTTCATAGTTTTATTTTATTCAACTTATCAGAGGTTTTGTGTTTATTATTTCGGGTAAATCATTCCCACGTGCTAGTTTTGATACCCGGGAACTTGTGCCAGCCCATGGGGATCGAGAACGCACTTCGGGCCTTGTCGCGGACCGGGTCGGGCATCGGGTCGGATGGCGACCCAGCTTGGTTCGTGACAAATATATCCCATTATAGTGAAATATTATTTACATCCAATTAATATTATTTTTTATAATGTATTTATTCATTCTATACATTAAAATACAATGAACATCACTAGGATTAGATTTATATCATGTATTTATGTTTGAAGTATAAATTTTATCATTTCATTTATAAAAAATGATATATATAATGGATCCAATTAAAAAAATATATGGAATTAGATTCATGTGTACCATCTATAAATCATTATAACGACATTAAGCCTTTATAGGAAAAACATCATATAACAATAGAATATACCCCATCTTGGATTTATCTAGGAAAAACTAATTTTAATCATTACTATTGTATATGTTTCAACTCAAAATGAGAAACCAAATTGATTTATCTCTATAATACATGCTTCATAACCTTTTTATATTATTGATAAACATTTTCAAAAGAATAACATTATAAAATTTGAAGTTTTATTGCCATACCCAATATTAAGTAATCCATGAACATAAAATAAGGGAAATACTATAGCACTCCAACTAACGAACCAATATATACAAGACTAATTGAATATCATAATTAAACCAAACACATTTATTTGAACATTAAAATAAATGTTTTAACTCTTTAATGATTAATTAATTGTTTAAAAGGATTGTTTCATTTCAAAAATATTCAAAAAAAAATATATCATCAAAAAAATTTCTATATTATATTAATACCATTAAATATGTTCTAGCTAAGAAAATAAATATTGTTATCCATTTTATTAAATAGATAAACATAATGATATTTCATTCTATTAAATAACTAAATGGGATTTATCATTAAAACTAATGAAAAGGAATCTGTATAATCCCTACCACTGATTTTTTACCTTTTAAAAAATTAGTTTTTTTTATAAAAAAATAAATATTTGATTCATTTCAGTTTTCATATAAAAAATTAATGTACACCAAACAGGATTGACACTATATCAAAAATGATCTAAAATATGTTAGTGTACCAGGAGTCTATCTCATTCATTAATTTTATATTTTTTATTATAATAATTATTATTAATTTCATCATTATATTTTTTAGCTTTAGTTTTTGTATATTTATTTACTCCAAATAAGTGAATATAATCAGAGTCCCATAGTATTTTGATGAAACATTTCTTTTCTCCTATGTTCCAGTGTAAGAAATATGAATTCAATTTCTATAAAATATTTTACAATCAACTGAGTTTTTGATATCAACAATAGTTATTATTTTTTGGCCTTAAAATTGTCATAGGTTAATTTTCCTTCAAATAATCCTTCAATATATTCCATCAATATAAAGGTTAACAATGTTTCCCAATTATAGAGTTTTATATTTTTATAGATTAAAAAAAGTCCAAAATTTATTTTTCATAAAAAAAATGTTCTAATCATATTTTATTGTACTCTTATTTGAAACATTATTATTTACATGATCTACAAAACACCATATTTTCAGTGAAAGAATTAAGCCTCTTACTTCATATTTCTTATGGTGTCTCTATGACTGCAATTGATTGAAAATGATTTCTGTATAATATAAATTTAATTTAGAACATTTCGGCAGAATGATACTACAATGTCACATTAATTAATCATCAATATTATCATGTCCAAATTGATAAAATTACTCTATTGAAAACACCATTACATTATGGTGTACATGGTGGATCTAGTTATTAAACTATTACCAAATTTTAACATTGATTAGAAAGTAATTATTTCTGGTATTAAATAAATTTTCAAGATTATATAATTTTATTACATTTTTTAGTTTATTCAATAAAATTATTTCAATCTATATGAATATTTCAGATGATTTTATCACATATCTCATAAAAAACACAATACAAAATCAATTGAATTCATCAGTAATTATTAAAAATTATAAATTCCAGAAAATTTATTATATACTTATTTCCCTATAGAGATCACTGTGTATTAGTTCTAATAATTCATTATACTTATCATTATTTCTTTAAAAGGTGATTTTGTAATTTTACCAAATAAACTATATTCAAATTTTGAAAACTATAGAAAATTAAATAACTGTGAAATGACTTTTTAATATAATTTTTTAATTAATTTCTCATTCAAAATTTATATGAAAAATAGATAAAGATAAATTATGTTGTAATAGAAAATGTTTACCCAATAGTAATTGTAACTATTCATTCGTTTGGGCCATAGAGCCACAGTTTTGGTATTCATGTCCTTCATGGCCTCTGAGCCACCCAAGGTTTTCGAGATAGTATGACTTTCAGGCCACTCCATGGACTTTGGGCCTCCTCAAGGCCTTCAAGACAACAATTGAATATTTGGCACACATGAAAAAATATTGATGAAAAAAACAGATTTCATGGAACATAGATCCATTTATTGATTTATATTAGGTGAATTCGCCACATTAGAGATTACCATTCTTAGAATATTGAGAGGGTATGCAATTTCCATCAATATCAAACATGTTCAGCAATACACATGATTTCTAGCTGAACAACCATGCTATGGTGGGGAGTTATCATCATGTTATTTTTTGGGGAGGGGAAGTTCTATGTTTTCTTATTCGAGGTGATTTTTCTAGGACCTACGGGTTATGTAATGTGTCAAATATTCCTTTAGGATTTGTATTTGTTCCTTCTCATCCCTTAATGGGAGAATTATCATAAATAAAAATAAAAAAGAATTAATTTTGGCCATTCATACAAATATTTGATTGTACACATATAAAATATATGAACCATTCCCCATATTACCAATTTTATAAAACATTTAATTAATATATATTGAAAAAAATAATATAAATCATGAAGAAATACATATTTTACAAAAACATATTATAAAAAATAAAATAAAAAATTTTTTGTAAAAAATATTCAAAATTTTATACTTTTGAAATAAATCCATCACATATATTTATATCACATATACCCACTTTATATGTTGAAAATATTTACACATTATAAACATAATGATCTACTTGAACATTATTGAAATATATTATATTTTTTAAAGGTTTTTTATTATAAAAATTTTTTCATGTACATAAATTAATTAAATATTAATGAGTTAGTTTATAAAATTTGAATTATATATATTTATATTTATTATACCATTATATTATGAAATCACTCTATTGAGAACACATCACAAAATTTAATAGCAATATATTAAGGAATAGTTCAAAATTAAAAAAGATATAGAAATGATATTCATGATGAATAGATTAATCTATGAGAATATATTTTTATTATGTAACACCCCAAGATATCATGGTACTTTATCTCATTAAAATAATTTAATAGCTTGCGCTACATGCAACATAGAGTTCGAGTGCACCATAGCATTACCAAACTAGTCGTTTAAAACTATTATAAATAGTATTAACAACATTTTGAATCTTATATACTCTATATAATTTTAACATCCATATTATGTGTTTCTTATATTAAATATAAGAACAAATACATTTTTTCAGATATAAGAAGTACTTTTCAAAAAATGAAATTTTACCACCTTTTATTGGAAAACACTTTTTAAATCTGATATTTGACACTTTTATATATTCAATTTGTCAAAATAAACTTATTATTTAGAATCAGGACATAAGAATTTAGTTTCATTAAAATGTTGGTGTTGTTATGATAACTATCATATTTGGGTGAACACTAAAAAATACTATATTTTAACTGAAAACAAATTTTTTAATCAAAATAATTTACAGTGATAAATTATAAATTTTAATAGCTTGGATGTTTAATTAGATTATATTATTACCATTTATTCTAATGCTGGTCATTGTAAGTAATTTTACATTGAAATTGGATATAAACAAGTTTTAATCTTTTGATAAGTATTATTTCATAAAAATACGCTTTTTGGCTTTAACAACGGGAAATAATTTTATATTAATAAATGAAACCTCTATGTTTTGAATTTTTTAAAATAGACTTTATTTTTGAATTCATAATATCAAAATTATCTTCGGGTAAATTTTTTGCATTTTTGCGAAAACATTCAATATTTGGATGAATAGTGAAAACACTAAGTTACTATTTTAAACTGACTTTTTATTTAAATAATTATTTATTTTATTTAAATTTATTTTAGGTCAAAATAGATACTCAACACCTATAAAAGTTCAATTTCATTCATTGGAGTCATCTTATAATAAATTTTGATATATAAAATTTTTATTGAACTTTTTACCATCTTTTACCCACCTCCTAGGAGCATTTGCAAATTTGTATAAAACACAATTTTACCACTTTTGTGAATTGAATATCAAAAATATGATAGACACAGTTGATATCAGTATTTAAAATTTGTTTTACAATGATAAAAACAATTTTTTGTGAATAGTAACTTTTGACTTTAATTTACCACTTTTATAAGTAAATTGGGTAATTAAAGGTAAAAATGATATTATTATTACCCTAACACATGTCCTAAAACTATTGGATAGGTGTAATTTGACCAAAAAAAACCATAAGAATAAAATACGACCCATTATTTCCACTTGGATTAGATTAGGACATTTATTATTATTTTATTTAAAGAAGAGTCAAAATTTGTTCAATTCATGTTGTTATAACTAAAACATTTTAATAAAGGGATATACAAAAGATAAATTCGACTATAAATATTAATTAGAACAATAAAAACATTTCCTAATTAATTGTATTTTATTTATAATTTTTAGACATTAAATAAGTTAATTTATTTATGATATAATGATGATGTGGTAATTACATTATAAATGAATGAATAAAATAATTGATATTATAAATATCCAAATAAATTTAATTTCTTACTTTTGATGAATTAAACTAGTTTTCTAGGTTAATATGACATGATAGAGTTTAATAGATAATTTTTTGTTGATTTGATAAGGTTTTTATTACTTTCAAAAAAATCCCAATAGTGTCAAAATTGACATAAATTAATGTTTTTAAAAAAATACAATATTATTGGTTGATATAATATTCCAAAAAATATAAGGTCTTTCTGAAGGGAATAAATAATAATATATATGTC
Source organism: Viscum album (assembly GCA_963277665.1). Lineage (NCBI taxonomy): Eukaryota > Viridiplantae > Streptophyta > Magnoliopsida > Santalales > Viscaceae > Viscum > Viscum album. Next base: position 383,183,814 of record OY728151.1, read on the forward strand.
ATTAATGAACCAATTGAGGTTATCTTGGAAATAAATAAATTTTGATCCATTATTCAATCCATACTATGAATGAAATGTCACCATACGTGTGTACGTATGGCTTACCGTCTGCACGTCATGTCGTAGATGTTATTCAATAAATTATTATATAGGATGGGTATAATAATGATGTATAACTGTTGTAAATAATAAATATAACATGTTTATTATTCTTTATATATTATATACAATCCAATTAAATACGATTTTAATATCAAAATAATGATGTTGTCTCTCGTACGTACGTACAGATTACCATCTACACGATGCGATGAGATTTGTTTCCATGTTCACCATTCAACGATGATTATATAAATATATATTATTAATAAGTATGTAATATATGAAATAATAAGGATTCTAGATATATATATATATATATATGTATGTATGTATGTATGTCTGTATGTATGTATTCACTTACATATATCTTATTCACTTACTTCTGGTCAATACGATGCGAAAACGGAAACAACGTTTATGCGTATGTACGGTCTACTGTCTCCATAAACAGTGCCTTAAATTTCATATATAAAACTACTATAATTAATTATAATATAAATATATATGATATATAAATGATGTTTTATATTCTGGAATCATTTATATCATGATCAAAATGATACGACCAAGAATAACAGGTTAAAACACATACGATATAGAATGAAATTATTACCCAAAATGTTAATTTAACATGGTAATAATTATTAAATGGGTATTATAAAGTCATAAATGAATCATTTATGATATTATAAATATTAATATTGTTATGGTATAATTTAATAACATAACATCTCCATCATACATAAGATTAAACATACACTCGACCAAAGAAAAGTTAAACTTAAGGGTTAATTCCTCAATCTCGTTATTATTCATGATTGTTTATGGGTATGATTTTATTGGGACATATTTATTATCCATGTGCATGATTAATAAAATAGTTTTAAATTGTATTCTTTTAATGGACTCATTTATTAAGAAATCATTTTAAATGATTTAAATATTTATTCTTCTCAATCATTCTCATTAATGTTCATGTTTTCAAAATGGTTTTAAAGGATTTATTTATATAGACATAAATGTTTTTAAAATATAAATTCTATTAAAATGTTTCAAAGTGTTATGGGACACATTGATTCAAAAACTTCTTTAAATGTATTCCTATCTAAATTTTGTGACTTTTAAATGTTTTCAAGAAAAATTGAAATTTCTCTCAAAGAGTTGTACAAATCATTTTCATCTATGTCAACATCCATTGATGGATTTCAAACTTGTTTGAAGTTGATTTATTATGATGAAAATCTTCCATATTTTATTGGAGGTATTGTAAAATGTTTGACTATGCATGTTTTATTTTTATACCATTCATGGTTTATGGTTAAAGTATTTACATCTCATATTCTAGTTCTAATATGAATGTTTGTGTTAGGTTTCATCCTTTTAATATGAAGAATGTATTGGATATAGTAAGTGACGGAAGGAGCCCCTAAATAGCTCCTTGATTAATCGGTAGGTCTCATGAGACAATTAGATGTTGAATTGGATGAGGCCTTTCCCAATTTGATATATGGATTTGGCTGAGGCCTTAAACATTTTTAGACATCTTGGATGAGGCCTTAAAAAAATGATTTAGAATGTCTGGCATTATTCATTCCCTCATTATGAAAATAATATTAATGGTTCGTGTGGTTATTCAACTAGTAGAATACCCTTGACTGTGTTTTATTATGGAATTATTTACTCAGCTCATATTTCAACCATTAAGAGTTCCGATTTATTATTTTTAAGGGCTAGTGTTTTCAATTATTCCCCATGCCTACTGTTTATGTTATCTTATGCTAAATTATTTACCCTTACTAAGCATCTGAGCTCACCGCATTATTATGTATAATTTTCCCATTATCCCAAGAATTATTTTATGATTGAAATGCAGGGTTATGCTAAGGTAAAAATGACATTATCAAAAGATTATTTTTAGTTTTATGTTAGAAAGTGTAATGTAACTTTCATGTACATAATATATTTTCCTAGACTGAAAAACTAATCTGTCTTTTAGTACTTTATTCTTTTAATAATGCCAATGTATCAAATTAATTCACCGATTTTGGGAATCTAGGGTCTGGGATTTGTAGCTGGTATCAGAGGATGTTATTCAACAACCTTGAAAATGGATTTAGATAAAATATGATTAGATAACATTACCCTAAGATAGACGTTTAGGATTAGTATAGATGAACTTCCTAGTATTTTGGTAGTTTATAAATTTTGTGAGTTATCGATGTAATACATACCTGTCTGGATACCAGTAGGTAGAGGCAACTCTAGCATAGATGTATATAGGGGTAAAACCCAAAAACACATCTTTGAGCTAGACTTGAAAGGGAACTGGTGAACGACAATGGTCATTGATGCACTCTTTATTACGACACTCCCCTGGGATATTCTTAAGATAATTCACATTATCATTACAAGACATTATGAAGGATTTAAGAGTAAATACCTCTCAATGAAAAAACCATTATTATTATGGATTATATCCATCAAATGTTCAATTTATGTTAGGTATTTTATATGTTTTGAATTATTCTTTGTGTTTCTTAAATTGACATATTGTATTTCATTGTTTAGAAATGGCACCCAGTAGAAGGAATGAGAAATACAACAGTATGTATGATCTAAATAGTACGAAAGATCATATCTATATTGGTATTAAGCAAAAATTTAGAAGGGAAATAGTCTCCCATGTATTCTCAACATATGAAGAAATAATATCATGTGTTAATAAGATATGTAAATAATTCATTGAGTTTTATGGCTTTGAAGGGAAGTAATGAGAAGAAAAGGATGGTAGAGAGAAATATGGATATAAAGAAGAGGGGAAGGAAGGATTTTTCCATATTTGATAAATGTGGTAAGAATCACCATGTAAAATTCATGAAGGTAATGTGATTTTGTTATAACTGTGGAGAAAAAGGACACCAAGTACATAATTTAAAAGGTAAGAAAAAGGATTAAAATGTAAAATGCTTCATCTGCATGGCGTTGGGACACTATGTGAATCAATTTCCCAGTCATCAGAATACACCACAAATGATGCTATTGGATAATAATAATGTTACGATACTACCTCAGAGGAAGAGTAATGACTAGTTTTCTTATGTTTTTATTATATAATTATTTCATTTGATTGTTGTATTGACAATATACGGGTTATATGAATCATTGATATAAATAATGATTGTATTGTAGTACTATTTTATTGAGGATTTGAGATTATATGGTTCTAATAAAAGTGAATTAATAGTAAGATACACTTTTTAGAAAATATATTGTTGAAGGAAAGGTAATCCTTAATATGGTCCTAATAATGAGGCAGTGATTTTGGAATAAGAGGTGGTTGATTGGGATAAATAATATTGCATAATATTGACTTCCTTAGAACTTATTAATAGTTTGTTTATTTCATCATTGTTTGAATATTCATACATTTTTGATATCATTAAGATATACAATATTCTATTATGAATAAATGAGAATTAATGTAATCAATATGGTTTTATGGTAATTTAGGGTGTTGCCATGTTTTAAAAGAATAAATGATGAAGGTTTTCACATGTTATTACATGGGAAATGGATCTTCAGTGTGATTAATTTCAATATAATTTTTGGACTTTTAGTTTGGATAGAACTATTTTGTATAAGTCTAAAGGTTGAATGGATTAAGTTTGAAATTGTATACACTTGTTAAGGTTATTTTTTGATTTTCATAAAAAGGACAACACAGAGGTTGGGTGACAACCAGTCACATCTGGAAAGGCCACGAGACTTGAACCCACAACCAAAGGGAGACAAGGGTGCATAACCCACCAGTAGCCTACGTGATGTCCTTGATTGTATAATGTAGTTTTTTTAAGGTCTAATTGGTGAATTATAAATTCATTATTTTTGTAACACTATACGCTCAGGATAAATAGAATATATTTTTTTAAATATTTTGGAGTGATAGATGTGTTTGTGGTAGGAATTAGTTAAAGGATATAACTCTACTTGTCAAGTATATATATATATATTCCCGCTTATTCTATAACTAAAATAATTCATAATATTTAGTTAAGGGTGTTCGCCATAATCTCAATTCATTGAGGCATCTTTTGATTTCTAAACGAATTTCTTTTATACGGCCTATAAACCCCTTTGACTTTTCATTTGAAGGGGAATATCTTTCTACGAGGTGTTTTAATAAATATCATAAAAAAGGAATTATTATTTAATGTAAGTAGTGACAATGACCTTTCCGCTGCCACGAGTTTTAGTTTATATTTGGTTTTCTTAAAAAGCCATTTTTTTAAATGAAAATAAATACCGTATACTCATTTTATGTAATTTGGTATTGAAAATAGTTTTGATAATGTATTTGTTTAGTCCATATATTTAAATGATATATTGTGATTGATTACCGCAATCACTCCCTATAAATATTTAAATTTTTCCTCTAATTATGTGTCTCTAATTTACACCAATGTTCTCCTAATTGAGATCATAATTTGGTGGCAACATTTTCATTTCCATTTCCCTCTTATTAAGACAAAATTTTGTTAACCCAATTTCTGATGTGGGTTTTCCACAAAGGAATTTCTGTATTTTTTACCTTTTATTTTCAAAGAACAATTTGAAATTGTGAGGGACTAGTTTATTGAAGGATGGAATAATGTAACACCCCAAGATCTCATATTACATTATCTCATTAAAGTAATTTAATAGCTTGCGCTACATGCAACACCGTGTTCGGGCGCACAACAATATTACCAAACTAGCCATTCAAAAAAAGGTTATAAATTATATTAATTTCATTTTGAATCTTATATACTATATATAATTTCAACATCCATACTATGTGTTTTTTAGACCTAATATATGAACAGATTAATTTTTTCAGATAAAAGAAGTATTTTTCAAAAAATGAAATTTTACAGACTTTTAATGGGGAAACCTTTTTAAATATAATATTTTACACTTATATATAATAAATTTCACAAAATAAACATCTTCTTTAGAATCAGGACATAATAATTTAGTTTCAATAAAATTTTTGTGTTGTTTTGATAACTTTAACATTTGGGTGAATAGTGAAAAATAATATATTTCAACTAAACACAACATTTTTAATAAAATTAAAATATAGTGTTAAATTATAAATTTTAATGGTTTTGAAGTATAATTATATTTTATTTTTACCATTTAATCCAATGCTATAAATTTTATGTAATTTCACTTTGAAATTTTAATAAACAAGTGTCAATCTTTTGATAGTTATTATTCATTAAGAATACCCAATTTGGTTTTGACAACGAGAATTAATTTTAATTTAATAAATGCATCTTATATGTTATTAATTTGGTATAATAGACTTCATTTATGAATTCTTATTATCAAAATTCTCTTAGGGTGGTTTTTTGGTATTTTTCTGAGAACTTTTAATTTTTGATGAATAGTGAAAAACACTGAGTTACTGTTTAAAATCGACTTTTTATTTAAATAAATTTTTATTTTATATAAAATATCTTATATAAAAATAGATAAACAATACTTATATATGTTCAACGTAATTCATTGAAGTCATTTTATAAAAAGATTAGATACATAAAAAGTTTCTTGAACATTTTACCGTTTTTTTCACACCTCTTAAAAGCATTTGCAAATTTGCATAAAACAAAATTTTACCACTTCTGTGAAATAAATTTCAAAAATCCGAGAGACACTGTTGATATCAGTAAGTAAAATGTGGTTCAATAAGATAATTTTTTTTAGTGAATAGTAGCATTTGACTTTTAGATACCACGGTTAAAAGTAAATTGGCTAATTAAAGGTAAAAATGATATTATTATTACCCTAAAAATGTCCTAATTCTATTGGATAAGTGTAATTTGACAAAAAAAACCATAGGAATAAAATATTACCCATTAGGTCCACCTGTACTAGATTAGGACATTTATTATTATTTTATTTAAAGAAGAGTTAAAATTTGTTCAATTCAAGTTGTCATAACTAAAACATTTTAATATAGGGTTATGAATAAGATAAATTTGACTATAAGAATTCATTATAAATATAATAAGATTTCATATATAATTATATTTTATTTATAATTTTTGACATTAAATAATTTATTTTATTAATGCCATAATGATGATGCAGTAATTACCTTATAAATGAAATCTTAAAATAATTGATATATTAAATATCCAAATTAATTTTATTTGAGACATTTGATGAATTCCACAAATTTTCTATATTAATATGACATGTCAGGGTTGATTATATTTTTTTAAGTGATAAGGTTGTTATGAATTTCACAAAAAAAATACCAAATAGCGTCCAAATTGACATAAATTAATTTTTAAAACAAATACTATATTATTGGTTGATAAAATTTTCCTAAAAATATAAGGTTCTTCAAAAGGGCTTAAATAATAATATATATGTAATTAATGAACCACTTTAGGTTATCTTGGATGTTTATAGTATGTTTATTAACCATATAGAGTGAGAATATAATAAGACACATGAAATTTAAATTATTTAACCTAAAGTTAAATATAAAAGATAATGTTAAAATGGTAACCTAAAATTTTATAAAACCTATTGTTTTAGAGTATTGAGACCCATACCTAGATTATCTTCTAAATAAATAAATTTAGAGCCATTATAAACCGACTATGATTTTATTATAAAATAATATTACAATCTTTTCCTAAGGTTCCCCTCACCCATCTTATAAAAGGGCACTCCTCTTTCTCTCAAATTCACACATTGAAATCTATTTGGATTAGCCATCCCCAGCCAAAATATCCTCTCAACAATCCTCTATTAATCCTAGAGGCCTTAATTTTGTCATAATGTTATCCTATGGATCCCTTTTGATCAAATAAAAAGGAAAACCCAAAGAAGAAGTAAATATTTCATCACCTCTTCCATGTTCTTTTCTTTTTCCACTTCTTCATTCTTGTTGTTTCCAATATAAAACAACAAATCGAGTATATTCTACAGACATTGATGTTATTATAGATATGGTACAACCATATTAATTATTCTATCCATCCTATTAATGACATTTCACCATATATGCGTATGTATGGCTTACCATCTCCACGTCGTGATGCAGTTGTTATTTAGTACATTTTTATTTTGGATGGGTATATTAATGATGTATAACAGAAGTAAATAATAAATATAACACATTTTTTATTCTTTATATTTGAAATAACATCTAATTATATACAATTTTAATATCAAAATAATGACATTGTCGCTCATACGTACGTACAGATTACCTTCTCCAAGACGAGATGAGAGTTATTTCCATGTTCACCATTTACCGATGATTATAAAAATATATATTATTTATAAGTATGTAATATATGAAATAATAATGATACTGGATATATATATATATATATGTGTGTGTGTGTGTGTGTGTGTGTATGTGTGTGTGTGTATTTATGTATGTATGTATGTACTTACTTATATCTTATTCACTTACTTCCGTTCAATACGATGCGAAAATAGAAACTGTGTTTATGCGTACATAAGACCTACCATCTCCATAAATAGTTCCTTTAATTTCATATATACATCTATTATAAATATTTATATTATAAATATATAAGATATATAAATCAAGGATTATATTCTGGAATCATTTAAATAAAGATCTAAATGATACAATCAAGAATAAAAAGTTAAAACACTTAAGATAAAGAAAGCGATTATCTCACAAAATGTTAATTTAACATGGAAGTATTTATTAAATGGGTATTATAAAGACATAAATTAATAATATATGATATAATAAATATAAATATGGTTTTTGTATAATTTAATAACATACAATTCTCATTATACAAGAGGTTAAATGTACCCTCGACCAAAGGGAAGTGCAAGGTAAATGTTAATTCCTCAATCTCATTATTATTCTAGATTGTTTATGGGTATGTTTTTACTGGGACATATCTATTATCCATGTCCATTTTTCATAAAAGAGTTTTCAATGGGATTATTTTAAGGGACTATTTTATTAATACATATTTTTAAATGCTTTAAATATTTATTCTTCTAAATTAGTTTTATTATTGTACATGTTTTCAAAATGGATTTTAAGGATTTTTTATATAGACATGAATGTTGTTAAAATGTTAATTACATTAAAAACTTTCAATGTGGCCTGGGAAAATTTTTTTCAAAAATTACATTAAATTTATTCCTTTCTAAATTCTGTGACTTTTAAATGTATTCAAGAAAAAGTGATATTTCTCTCAAAAAATTTTACAAATCATTTTCATCTATGTCTACATCTTTTGATGGATTTGAAACTTTTTTGAAGTAGATTTATTATGATAGAAATAATACATATTATATTGAAGGTTTGGTGATATGTTTGACTATGGATGTGTTATTTTTATACCATTCATGGTTTATGGTTAATTTATTGACATTTCGTATGCTAGTTCTAATATGAATGTTTATGTTATGTTTAACCCTTTTCATATGAGGAATTTATTAGACATAGTAAGTGACAGGTGGAGCCTTCTATAGCTCCTTGATGCATCAGTATGTCTCATGATACTATTAGATGTGGAATTGTCCAATGCATTTCCCAATTTGATATATGGTTTTGGCCGAGGCCTTAATCATTTCTAGATGTCATGGCCAAGGCCTTGGAAAAATGTTTCAGAATGTCTGGAATTATACATTCCTTCATTATAAAAATAATATTGACGGTTCATGTGGTTATTCGACTAGAAGAATACTCATGACTATGTTTTATTGTGGAATTATTTACTCAACCCATATTTCTGCTATAATGTATTCATGTTTATTATTTGTAAAAGCATGTGGTTTCTATTATTCATCTTGCCTATTTTTTATGTTATCTTATTCTAAATTATTTACCCTTACTGACCATCTGAGCTCACCCATTTTTTATGTCTTATTTTCCCAGGATAACAAGAAGGGTTTTATGTTTGAGATTCATGGTTAATCTAGGGGAACAATGGGGTTCTCAAAGGATTATTTTTTGTGGTATGTTAGAATGTATAATGTAATGTTCATGTATGTAATCTATTTTCCAAGACTACTAAACTGATCGGTCTTTTGGGAATTCATTCCATGTAATAATGATAATGTATTAAAATAATGAACTAAATCTAGGAATCTATTATGGGGGGAGTTACATATTATATGGTTTCCATTTTCATATTTGTTCAACAATGACATTAAATAAATAAACTCCAAAAAATTGATTTCTTATCTAGCATATTTAATTGAATTTCAATATCAATATGTCACTGATATTTGATCAAATACCATTCTTCCTAAAAACATTGTTTTTTGGTTCTAAAATCATATTAATAAAATAATATATTAATTTTACATAGGTATGTGTGGATCTAAGTATCCAATTCCCCATACGAATTTTCCCCAATCCATATTAATTTAGTGATGAAAAAATTTGTGTTAGTCAACTATGTGTAGAAAAAATATCATAAGAAGATATAGTTACCATGGTTTTAGATTTGATATATCCTCTAAGACATAGACATGATAATATATGGGTTCTTCTGTAAGTTTAATAAGGCATAAAAAACAAGTATAATTCATCATATTATATGAATATTCAATATATATCACAATATTTCACAACCTAGAACATACATGTTTAGTGTCCATGGGTTTGGGTACATAAAAAATTATTTTTAAATATAATTTTTATTTAAAAAAGGTAATATTCACAAAAAAAAATCCTTTCATGACATATCATACATAATATTATTCATCATAACCGTAATAATTATAAACATAGGATTGTGTGAGGTCTGACTCTCAATAAATGGAAAAATGGGGGCGATATAATTGAAGATCATAAGTGAGCATAAGATTTGTGTATGGTGATGATAACACAATCACTATTATTGAAATAATGTAAAAAAATCATATTTCTTAAAACATGTATCATAATTCATTAATCATAGCATCTAAATCAAAAGTAAATAATCCTGATACATGAGAGAATATCTTAAGAATCAAAATGATTCATTAAAAAAGAATGAAAATCAAATTTCATGTATGAAAACCATAACATTGATCATATAATAGCCTTGTGAAAAAACATTATTCCTTCTTTGGCTTTGAATAAATATTTTTTACCCACATGGGACTGAGATAAACACCCATTTACCCTCTTAGGCTTTCAAAAAACACACATAAACCTTCTTAATCTTTGAATTAATAATTATGTACCCACATGGGATTTAGATAACATCTTATATACCCTTTTTCCAATCAAGATATATAAAAAATTACCCAATGCTTTAGTGTGATATAGTAGACCTACTCATTAAGAAAATATAGAATATTTATATGTATTTCTCATTATCCTGAAATCAATTTCCCTTCCACTATATCTTATTTAAACTGTGTAAAATAAATTTGTGTCATGAAAATTTACTTAAAACATCATCTTAATCTATCAAGAAATTAATGAAGGATGGTATTGTAAGAATATATTTCAGTGAAGCTTAACGTTAATGTATATTGACCTATATTTAAAATTAATTTATAATTGAATAAAAAATAAGAATTTAAAAACATTATGAAATGTAATTTTTTATGTAACATCTATTAATGGAAAAATTCATTGAATAAAAAATTATTATGTTCTTTTCAAAAACATCGAACCATACAAAATACTATTTATTCTAGACAAAGGTCATGAATGTGCAAAAAATATTTATTGTGATAAATTTTAAAAAATATTTTTACTATTTCATAATGAAATTCAAACTTCACCCATATAAAAAACATTAATAATTGAAATATAAATAAGTAAATTCATTCAATATTATATAGAATGTGGATAAAGGAGATAAATATTTGTGTATAATGACACAATATTTTAATGAATTGTTTTCAAATAAAATCTCATAATTCTATTAAAATGACAACCCCTTTGAAATAATTAACATGTTAGTAAAAATAAAATACCATAAGAAGAATGTGATTAATGATATTATATTTAAATGTGGTAGTATATACACTATAATATTGAAAAAATGTGCCTCATGTTTTAATATAGTTAAATTTTGATGGAAAATGATTACCTCAAATGTCTACTTTTCTGGACATGCTCTATCCTCAATGAGAGCTTGCAAATATTCATAAAGGATATAATGGAAAAGAGAGGTTTAGGAATTATTATTTGGAGAAGAGGTCCCCAAAATAGGTGGAGTATGAGGTTGATAATATGGATATATATTCAAGATTCCATTTTTGGAATTATGTTGTATGATGTGTTGAAAGAAGGTATCCTTTTGTAGGTGAGATAAGTGGGTATTTTTTAAATTCTCTGAAAATTAAAGAAAATAAATTTCAGTCTTAATTGACTATTGAAAAAATATAAGTATTTAAATCATAGGATAATATTGATTTATATTTTCTCATCCGATCAAATCGAGGCATGTTTTTGTGACATATTTTCCATTATCCCCCAATTTTACCCCAATGTCAACCATTTATGCCTTTTCATGGGAGACTAACTATTACCGTGGTATCTTATTTTATGACTAAAAATGAAATTTAAAATATAACCAAAAAATAATTTTATAATTATAAATATGAAAAAATATAAAATATTTAATTTAGCGTGGTGGTAAATATTAATATTTTTTAAAAAATATCTTAATGCAAAATTAAATTGTTTTTCAAAAAATTCCCTTTTAATACATAAAAATAAATTTTCACCAAAATCATATATAGTGTTTATTCCCTTTTAAATCATAGAAAGCGATTATTACAGAAGATGTTAATTTAACATGGAAATCATTATTAAATGGGTAGTATAAAGTCATAAATGAATCATGAATGATATAATAAATATTAATATGGTTATGGTATAATTTAATAACATACAATAGAAATTATACATGAAATTAAACATACCCTCGACCAACGGAAAGTGCAAGGTAATGGTTAATTTCTCAATCTCATTATTATTCGAGATTTTTTATGGGTAATTTTTTACTGGGAAATATTTATTATCCATGTGCATGATTCATAAAATAGTTTTAAATGGTATTCTTTTAATGGAATCATTTATTAAGACATCATTTTAAATGTTTTAAATATTTATTCTTCTAAATCATTCACATTAATGTTTATGTTTTTAAATTGTTTTTTAAGGATTTATTTATATGAACATGAATATTTCTAAAATTTTAATTCTATTAAAAAGTTTCAAAGTGGTATGGGACAGATTGATTCAAAAATGTCTTTAAGTGTATTCATTTCTAAATTGTGTGACTTGTAAATGTTTTCATGAAAAAGGGATATTTCTCTCAAAGAGTTTTACAAATCATTTTCATCGATTACAACATCCATTGATGGATTTTAAACTTTTTTGAAGTTGATTTATTATGATACAAAACTTCCATATTTTATTGGAGGTATTTTATTATGTTTGATTATGGATGTGTTATTTCTATACCATTCATGGTTTAATGTTAAATTATTTAAACATTGTATGCTGGTTAAAATATGAATGTGTCAGTAATGTTTCATCCTTTTCATATGAGGAATGTATTGGACATAGTAAGTGATGGGTGGAGCCCTGCTATAGCTCCTCAATGCATCGGTAGGTATCATGAGAGAATTAGTTGTGGAATTGGCCTAGGCCTTTCCCAATTTGATATATGGATTTTGTTGTGGCCTTAAGCATTTTTAGACATCTTGGATTAGGCCTTGATAAATTTTTTCAGAATGTATGGCATTATACTTTCCCTCATTATGAAAATAATATTGACGGTTCATGTGTTTATTCGACTATAAGAATACCAATGACTATGTTTTATTGTGGCAGTATTTATTCAGCTCATATTTCTACCATAAAGTGTTACTGTTTATTATTTTTAAAGGCATCTGTTTTCAATTATTCACCATGCTTATCGTTTATGATATGTTCTGCTAAATTATTTACCCTTAATGAGAATCTAAGATCACCACATTCTTATATATTATTTTCCCATGATCCCAAGATGTGTTTTATGTTTTACATGAAGGGTTATGCTAAGGGAATAATGCCATTATCAAAGGATTATTTTTTGTTACATGCTAGAAAGTGTAATGTAACATTCATGTACATATTCTATTTTCCAAGACAGCAAAACTGATTGGTCTTTTGGGAATTGATTTTTGTAATCATGGAAATGTATTAAACTAATTCACTGAATTTGGGAATCTAGGGTCGAAGCATTGCAGATGGCATCGGAGGATGTTTAGCAACAACTTTGAAAGTGGATTTAGATAAAATATGATTAGATAGCATTACCCTAAGATAGACTTTGAGGATTAGTATAGATGAACTTCCTAGTATTTTCGTAATTTAGAGATTTTGTGATTTTTCAAAGAAATGCATCCCTATCTGGATTCAAGCAGGTAGAGACTGCTCTGGCACAGTTGTACATAGGGGTAAAACCCAAAAACACCGCTTTGAGCTAGACTCGAATGGGAACTGGTGAACGATAATGGTCCTTGTTGTACTATTTTTTACGACACTCCTTTGGGATATGCTTAGGATAATTCACATTATAATCACAAGCCATTATAAATGATTTAGGAGTAAATAATTATTCAAGGAAAACACTTTTATTATTATGGATTATATCCATAAAATGTTCAATTTAAATTAGGTATTTTATATGTTTGGACTTATTAATTGCATTTCTCAAACTGACATAGTGTTTTCCATTGTTTAGAAATAGTTCCCAGGTGAATGAATGAGAACTCAAACAATACGTATGATCCAAAGAGTAAGAAAGTTCATATCTGTCATGGTATTAAGCCAAAATTAAGAAGGGAAATATTCTCCCATGTATTCTTAACATATGAATAAATAATATCATGTGTTAATAAGATATGTAAAGAATTATTTTAGTTTTATGGATTTAATGGGAAGTAATGAGAAGAAAATGATTGTAGAGAGAAAGATGGATATAGAGAAGAGAGGAAAGAAGGATTTTCCCATATGTGATAAATGTGGATGGAATTAGATTGTTAAATGGATGAAGGGAATTAGAGTTTTTTATAAGTATGGAGAAAAATGACACCATATATATGATTTCAAGGGTAAGAAAATGGTTTAAAATGTAAAATTATTTATCTACAAGGCATTGGGACACTATGGGAATCAATTTCCCAGTCATCATAGTATTCCACAAATGATGCTATTGGATAATAATCATGTTATGATACTACCTTAGAGGAAGAGGAATGACTAGTGTTATTATGTTGTTTTTATATAATTATTTCTTTTAACTGTTGTATCAACAATATATGGGTTATACGAATCATTGAGATAAATAAAGATTGTACTACAGTACTATTTTATTGAGGATTTGAGATTTCAAGGTTCTAATAATAGTGACATAATAGTAAGCTACACTTTTTGGAAAATACATGGTTGAAGGAAATGAAATCCTTAATATGGTCTTGATAATGAGGCAGTGATTTTGGAATAAGATATGGTTGATTTGGATAGATAATATTCGATAATATTGACTTCCTTGGAACTTATTAATATTTTTTTTATTATATCATTTTTATAATATTCAAAATATTTTGATAAAAGGAAGATATCTATTATTTTATAAATAATAAAGGAGTATTAATTTAATGAATATGGTCTTATGGTATTTCAGGGTGTTACCTTGTTTTAAAATAATACATGATGAAGGTGTTCACATGTTATTACTTGGAAAAAAGGATCACCAATGTGTTTAATTGCTTTATAAATTTTGGACTGTGATTTTAGATAGAAGTATTTTGGATAAGTATAAATGTTGGAATGGATTATGTTTGAAATTGGATAAAATTGTTATGGTTATTTTTTTATTTTTATAAAAAGGACAACCCAGAGGTCCGGTGACAACTAGCCGCGTCCGAAAAGGCCATGAGACTTAAACCCACAACCAAAGGGCGATAAGGTACATCACCTACCACTGGCCTACGTGATGTCCTGGATTGTATAATGTAGTTTTTTTAAAAGGAATAATAGGTGATTTATAAATTCATTATTTTTGGAACCCTATACGATTAGGATAAATAGAATATTTTTTTGAAATATTTTGGAGTGATATATGTATTTATCGTAAGAATTAGTTAAAGGATATAACTCTACTTTTCAAGTATATATATATATATATTCCCTCTTATTCTATGACTAAAATAATTCTTAATCTTTAGTTAAGTGTGTTCTTTAGAACATCATTTCATGGAGGTATCCTTTGATTTCCAAACTACTTTCTTTTATAGGGTGTATAAAACCCTTTGACTTTTCATTTCAAGGGGATATTTTTCATTGAGGCATTTTACTAAATTACAAAAAAATGAATTTTTTTTAATGTAAGCAGTGACAGCGACCTTTCCTCCGCCACGAGTTTTAGTTGAGCTTTCGTTTCCTTAACAAGTCATTTTTTGAAAATTAAATAAATACCATATAATCTTTTTACATATTTTGTTATTGAAATTGGTTTTGATAATAAATTTATTTAGTCAATATATTAAAATAATATATTGTGATTGTTGACCACAATCACTCCCTATATATATTTACATTTTCCCTTCAATTATGTGTCTCTAATTGACACCAATGTCCTCCTAATTGAGATCATAATTTTGTTGTAACTTTCTCATTTCTCATTCCCTCTTATTAATACTAAATTTTATTAACCCAATTTCTGATGGAGGTTTTCCACAGAAGTATTTCTGTATTTTTTCCTTCTATTTTAATAGAACAATTTCAAATTGAGAGGGCCCAGTTTATTTAAAGGGGGGAAGAATGTAACACCCCAATATCTCATATTAAGTTATCTATTTAAAGTAATTTAATATATTGTGCTACACGCAACACTGATTTCGGGCACACAACAAAATTACCAAACTAGTCGTTCAAAAAAATGGTTATAAATAGAATTAGTTGCATTTTGAATCTTATATAATATATATAATTTCAACATTCATACTATGTGTTTCTTATAGATACTATAATAACAGATTCATTTTTTCATATAAAAGAGGTATTTAAAAAAATTACAACTTTTTAATGGGAAATCCTTTTTAAATGTAATATTTTACACTTATATATAATCAATTTTACAAAATAAACATCTTATACAGAATATGGGCATACAAATTTAGTTTCAATAAATTTTTGGTGTTGTTCTGATAACTTTAATATTTGGGTGAATAGTGAAAAATACTATATTTTAACTGAAAACCACATTTTTAATGAAATTAAATTATGGTGTTAAATTATACATTTTAATTGTTTTGAAGAGTAATTATATTTTATATTTACCAATTAATCCAATGCTAGAAATTATATGTAATTTCACTTTGAAATTGTAATAAAAAAGTGTCAATCTTTTGATAGTTATTATTCATTAAAAATATGTTTTTTTGTTTTGACAATGGGAATTAATTTTAATTTAGTAAATGTGACTTCTATGTTATTAATTTGGTATAATAGGCGTCATTTTTTAATTTGTAATATTAAAATTATATTAGGGTGAATTTTTGGTATTTTTTGAAAACATTCAATTTTTTATGAATATTTGAAAAACATTTAGTTACTGTTTAAAATCGACTATTTTTTTAAATAATAATTTATTTTATTTAAATTTATTTTAGGTCAAAATAGAGATAAAATACCTATATATATTCAATGTAATTAATTGGAGTTATTTAATAATAAGTTTAGATATATTAAAATTGTCTTGAACATTTTATCGTCAATTACCCACCTCCTATGAGGATTTGCTAATTTGGATAAAACATCATTTTTCCGCTTCTGTGAACTAAATTTCAAAAATCCAAGAGACATGGTTGATATCTGTAAGTAAAATGTGGATCAATAAGATAAAAATAATTTTTGGTGAATAACAACTTTTGACTTATTTACCACTGTTAAAAGTAAATTGGCTAATTAAAGTTAAAAATGATATTTTTATTACCCTAAAAAATTTCATAATTCTCTTGGATTAGTGTAAATCGACCAAAAACCACCATATGAATAAAATAAAACCCATTAGGTCCAATTGTTTTAGATTAAGACATTTATTATTATTTTATTTAAACAAGGGTTAAAATTTGTTCAATTCAAGTCGTCATAACTAGAACATTTTAATATAGGGTTATACATAAGATAAATTCAACTATAAATAGTCATTATAAATATAAAATTATTTCATACATAATGGTATTTTATTTATAATTTTTTGACATTAAATAATTTAATTTATTTATGACATAATGATGATGCAGTAATTAACTTTTAAAAGAAAGCTTAAAATAATTCACATTAAAAATATCCAAATAAATGTAATTTGTGACTTCTGATGAATTCCACAAATTCTATATGTTAGTATGAAATTTTAGGGTTGATTAGATTTTTTTTTGAAGTGATAAGGTTGTTATGAATTTCACAAAAACAAAATACCAAATAGTGTAAAAATTGAAATAAATTAATTTTTAAAACAAATATTATATCATTAGTTGATATAATATTCCTTAAAATATAAGGTTAGTCCAAAGGGAATAAATAATGTAATATATTATATTAATGAACCACTTGAGGTTCTCTTGGATGTTTATAGTATGTTTATTAACCATATAGAGTGAGAATACAAGAAGACACGTAAAAGGTAAATTATTTAACTTAGAGTTAAATCTAAAAGATAAGGTTAAAATGGTAACCTAAACTTGTATAAAACCTATTGATTTATAGGATTGAGATCCATACCCACTTTATCTTCTATATAAATCAATTTGGAGCCATTATAAACCGAATATGGTTTTATTATAAAATAATATTGCAATCTTTTCCCAAGGTGCCCCTCACCCATCGTATAAAAGGGAACTCCCCCTTCTCTCAAATTCACACCTTCAAATCCATTTGGATCGGCCAACCAAGGCCCAAATATCCTCTCAACTGTCCTCCATTCATACTATAGGCCTTAATTTGGTCATAAATATATCCTACGGATCCCTTTAGATCAAATAAAAATGAAGAACCCGAAGAATAGGTAAATATTTAATCACCTCTTTCATGTTATTTTCTTTTTCCACTTATTATTTCTTGTTGTTTCCATTGTAAAACAATAACTACAATATCTAATATATACTATGATTATATTATAGATATAGTACAACCATATTCATTATTCAATCCATCCAATTAATGACATGTCACCATACATGCGTACGTACAGCTTACCGTCTCCATGTTGTGGTGTAGTTGTTATTCAATACATTTTTATATTGGATAGGTATATTAATGATGTATAATAGATGTGAATAATAAATATAACATGTTAATTATTCATTATATATTAAATACCATCCAATTATATATGATTTTAATATCAAACTAATGATATTGTCACTCATACGTACGCATGGATTACCTTATCCACGACGAGATGAGATTCATTTCCATGTTCACCATTTAACGATGATTATAAAAATATATATTATTAATAAGTATGTAATATATTAAAAAATAATGATACTCGATATATATATATATTTATATTTATGTATTTATGTATGTATTTATGTACTTACTTATATCTTATTCACTAACATCCGTTCAATACGATGCAAAAAACGGAAACATTGTTTATGCATACGTAAGGCCTACCATCTCAATAAATGGTGCCTTTAATTTCATATATACATCTATTATAAATTTTAATATTATAAATATATATGATATAAAAATCAAGAATTATATTTTAAATCATTTTAATCAATATCAAAATGATACAATCAAGAATAACATGTTAAAACACTTACAATAAAGAAATCGATTATTTCACAAAATGATAATTTAACATGGAAATAATTATTAAGTGGGTAGTAAAAATCCCTAAATTAATCATTAATGATATAATAAATATTAATATGGTTCTGTTATAATTTAATAACATACAATTCTCATTATATATGAGGTAAAATTTACCCCAACCAAATGGAAGTGCAATGTAATGGTTAATTCATCAATCTCATTATTATTCGAGATTGTTTATTGGTATGTTTTTACTGGGAAATATTTATTATCCATGTCCATGTTTCATAAAAGAGTTTATAATGGGATTATTTTAAGGAAATTTTTTATTAAAACATCTTTTTAAATGTTTTAAATACTTATTCTTCTAAATTAGTCTCATTAATGTCCATGTTTTCAAAATGGGTTTTAAGGATTTATTTATAAAGACATGAATGTTGTTATAATGTTAATTACATTCAAAATATTTGAAGTTGTGTGGGATTTTTTTTCAAAAATGTCTTTAAATTTATTCCTTTCTAAATTGAATGACTTTTATATGTTTTCATGAAAAAGTGATATTTCTATCAAAGAGTTTTACAAATCATTTTCATCTATGTCAACATCCTTTGATGGATTTTAAACTTTTTTCAAGTTGCTTTATTATGATACAAATATCCCATATTGTATTGAGGGTTTTGTGATATTTTTGACTCTAGATGTGTTATTTTTATACCATTCATGGTTTATGGTTAATGTATTGACATTTCATATGCTAGTTCTAATACAAATGTTTATGTTATGTTTCAACCTTTTCATATGAGGAATGTGTTAGACATAGTAAGTGACGAGTGGAGCTTGCTATAGCTCCTCGATGCATTGGTATGTCTCATGAGACAATTAGATGTGGAATTGCCCAAGGAATTTCCCAATTTGAATATTGTTTTGGCCGAGGCTTTAATAATTTTTAGATTTCTTGGCTGAGGCCTTGAATAAATGTTTCAGAATGTCTGGATTAATACATTACTTCATTATAAAAATAATATTGATAGTTCATGTGTTTATTCGACTAGTACAATACACATGACTCTGTTTTATTGTGGAATTATTTATATAGCTCATATTTCTACTATAAAGTGTTCATGTTTATTATTTGTATAGGTATCTGTTTTCAATTATTCATCTTTCCCGTTGTTTATGTTATTTTAAGCAAAATTGTTTACCTTTACTGAGCATCTAATCTCACCCATTTCCTATGTCTTATTTTCCCAGGTTCCCAAGAAGAGTTTGATGTCTGAGATTTAAGGTTAAGGTAAAGGAAAAATGGTGTTATCAAAGGATTTTTTTTGTATGTTAGAAAGTTTAATGTAACGTTCATGTATGTAATCTATTTTCCAAGACTAATTAACTAATATATCTTTTGGGAATTCATTCCATGTAATCATGCTAATTTATTAAAATAATGCACTGACTATATAAATCTATGGTTGGGGAGTTACATATTAGATGGTTTTCATTTTCATATATGTTCATCAGTGACATTAAATAAATAAACTCCAAAAAATTGATTTCCCTATATAATATATTTAATTTCATTTCAATATCAATATGTCACTGATATTTGATCAAATATTATTCATACTAAAAACATAGATTTTTTGGTATAAAATAATATTAATAAAATAATATATTAATTTTTGATAGGTATGTGCGAAACTAAGTATCCAAATTCACCATATGAATTTTCCCCTTATGAAAAAATTTGTGTTAGTCAACTATGTGTAGCAAGAATATCATAAGAAGATATAGTTACCATGGTTTTTGGTTTGATATCTCATCCAGGACATACACATGATAATATATGGGTTATTATGTAAGTAGAAGAAGGAATGAAAAACATGCATATTTCATCATATTATATGAATATTCAATATATCTCATAATATTTCACAACCTATAACATACATGTTTAGTGTGCTTCTGTTTTGGTACATAAAAAATTATTTTTCAATATAATTTATATTTACAAAAGTTAACATTCACCAATCAAATCCTTTCATGACATATAATATATAATATTATTCTTCATAAACATAATAATGATAAACATAGGATTGTGTGTGGTCTGACTCTCAATAAATGGAAAAATGGGGTCGAGACAATTGAATATCATAAGTGAGCATAAGATTAGACTTTAGTGATGATAACATAATCACTATTATTGAAATAATGAAATAAAATCATATTTCTTAAAACATGGATCATAATTCATTAATCATAGCATCTAAATCAAAATTAAATAATCTTGATACATGAGATAATATCAAAAGAATCAAAATTCATTATTAAATAAAGAATAAAAATCATATTTCATGTATCAAAACCATAACATTGATCACATAATAGCCTTGAGATAACCAATTTTATACCTTCTTTGGATTTGAAGAAATATTTTTTACCCACACGGGATTGAGATAAAACCTAATATACCCTATTAGTCTTTCGAAAAAAACCCATGAACCTTCTTAATCTTTTGATTAATAATTATGTACCCATATGGGCTTTAGATAACATCCCAAATAACCTTTTTCACTCAAGAGATATAAAAAATTACCCAATGATTTAGTGTGATATAGTAGACACACTCATTAAGAAAATATGGAATATTTATATGTATTTTGCATTATCATGAAATCATTTTACCTTCCACTATATCTTATTTTTCATGTGTAAAATAAATTGGTATCATGATAATTTACTTAAAACATCATCTTAATCTATCGATAAAATAAACATTGACAGTATAGTTAGAATATATTTCATTGAAGCTTAACATTAAAGTATATTGACCTATATTTAAAATAAATTTATATGTGAATTATATATAAAAATTTAAAAACAGTATGTAATGTAATTTTCTTATGTATCATCTATGAATGAAAAAATTCATTGAATAATAAAATAATTATTTTCTTTTCAAAAACAAGGAACTATAAAAAATACTATTTATTAAAGACAATGGTCATGAATGTGCAAAAATTATTTCATGTGATAAATGTTAAAATATATTTTTACTATTTCATAAAAAAATTCAAACATTACCAATATAAAAACATTTAAATGACTCCCTTTAAAACGATCGTAAATAAATTCAAATATTGGTGAATTTGAAATTAATTAATAATTGAAATATAAATAAGAAAATTATTTCAATATTATATAGAATGTGGAAATAGGAGATAAATATTTGTGTATAATGCAACAATATTTTAAAGAAATTTTTTCAAATAAAATCTCATACTACATTTAAAATGACAACCCCTTTGAAAAAATTAACATGATTGTAAAAATAAAATACCACAAGAAAAATGTGATTCATGATATTATATTTAAATGTAGTATTATATACACTATATCATAAAAAAATGTGCCTCTTGTTTTAATATAGTTAAATTTATATGGAAAATTATTACCTCAAACGTCTTCTTTGCAAGACATTCTCTATCCTCAATGAGAGCTTGCAAATATTCTTAAAGGACATATTGGAAAAGAGATGTACATGAATTATTATTGGGACAAGAGGTCCCCAAAATAGGGGGAGTTTGAGGGAGATAATATGGGTATATATTCAAGATACCTTATTTGGAATTATGTTGTATGATATGTTGATAGAAGGTGTCCTTTTGTAGGTGAGATAAGTTGGTCATTTTTAAATTCTCTAAAAGTTAAAGAAAATAAATTTCAATCTTAATTGAATGTTAGAAAAATATAAATATTTAAAACATAGGATAATATTGATTTATATTTTCTCTTCCAATCAATATGAGGCATGTTTTTGTGACATATTTGGCATTATCCACCAATTTTACCACCATGTCAACCATTTAAACCTTTACATGGGTGACTAACTGTTACTGTGCTTTCTTATTTTATAACTAAAATTGAAATTAAAAATATTACCAAATAATAATTTTATAATTATAAATATGAAAAAATATAAAATATTTAATTTAGTGTTGTGGTAAATATTAATTTTTTTAAAAAATTCATAACCCAAAAATAAATTGTTTTTCGCAAAATTCCCTTTTAAAACATAAAAATAAATTTTCACCAAAATAATTTATAGTGTTTATTCACATGAAATATATTGGCTTCTGATTAATCAGAAAATATTTTTTATATTTAATAAAAGTGGTACTGAATGGAACATTATTCATTCTTAGATTATGTATAAAGACCGAAATTGTTTGTTATTAGAATAAAATATAACTTAGGCTACAAAAATTAAGACATTGATCTAGAAATTCAACATAATAATATTAAATTAATTATTTCACTCTCAAAATTAATATTATTATAATACAAATTTTCACAAAAAAACATATTCAAGTTTACATTAGGATTAACTCATAATAGTTATGGTAGGTGAAAAACTATATTTTTCACTATTGAATTAAATACAAATAATTTCAAAATAATTATAAATATTCACCCTAAGATAATTTTCATATGATGAGTCAAATAATTATTTAAATTTTATCAAATTAAAATTCATAAATATAAAAATTTATCTTTAATATAAAACATATCTAATATAAAATAAAAACATTTTTAAATAAAATGTTTTTTTGTAGCCATGAAAAATTGAAGTAGTGTTTATTATAAAGAATAATTTATTTTATAGATCTTACTAATGTATATTTTTACTAATTTATTAAATTTAAACAATACATTTTATTTGTATTTTTATTTAAAATTCATAAATTTAACATTTATGCATAATATATAAAATCAATTTCCCTAAATCCAATGGTATTTTCCCTTGTGAATTTGGCCACTTTTATTTTACAAAATTATTTTTTCTCATCATTATTAATCTATATATATGGTAACATATAATATTTTTATTTTATAAATAATTTTTCATTTTATTTTTGTTTTTCATTCATATTATTTTAAAAAACATTAGGAATTTATTCAAATGGGATATAATAATTATAATCATGGGGTATTACATAATACCCCCATTAAAAGAATATCTAAAAAAATTCAATTAAATAGATAAAACTAAAAATGAACCATCATTCCCACTATAAAATATTTTCCCAATGTTACCTTATTGAAGATATAATTCCAACAGAGAAAATTAATCATGTGATTAGTCTTGTTTCAAAGTGATTAACCTCTACGATACAAAATTTGTACTAGTTTCCCTTTGTATGAAAGGTTACGATCTAGTTGTAAAACCATTAAGTTCATTGTATGGGAATGTTTATGAATCTAATTACTTAAAACTGATATATAGAAATCTTCATGAACTAAATATATGTTAAATGTAAGTGAAATATTATATTCTTCCATTCTAATATGATCAGGGGTTTTTAAATATCTAATGCACATAAGGATCAATCATCCTATTTTTACAAGACTCATAACCTAAATCCAAATAGGTATTCAAATGTTTGACTTTTTTCAAAATTTCAACACCAAAACTTTCCAAAATTATTATAATTCCTTTTTTATTTAAATTTTCCACTATTACACTGCCACTAAATGATATGAATCTTTTTTAATATCCATTGAGAAATATATGGTCCCATCAACTAATTCTCCCCAAATACATTCCAAATTTTTTTAATTATAAAAATATGTATATATATTGTGTAATATTGTGATATATGAAATATACAATTAAATAAAATTTTATATGAGTCCTTTTTTAAGGTAATTTGTTGATTCCATCCACTATTCAAATCCATTAGACATTATCTCAGTTTGTCTTTCAAGGCTTAAATAGACCACTCAGACTAAAAATCTCTCAAATTATGATATGTTATATTAAATGTTAATATAACCACCTGGATAATGGTAATAATATATCAATATAATACCTTATAAATAATCATTAATTAGATTTTTTATATTTATATTAAAATTAAAAAAATGTAATTTCACAATAAAAATGGAATTGTTCTATTTGTAATAAATTCATTTACATGTATTATAAAATTGTATTTAAAAATATTAATTTAAAAATTATATAGAATTAATTTTATGACATTCATATAATTGAATATATGATGACATAGAAAATATCATATTGCGATTTTGTTTGAAATTTTCTGAAAAAGTTGATTTTACATTCAAAATAAAAAAATTACATTTAAAATTTTCTATATATTTCATTAATACAAAATTTTAAAATCTATTTATTTATTGCTTTAAATATTTACTTTTTTAAAACATAATCCAATCAATTTCTTTGGAATCAAAATTACACTTTTAAAAAAACATTTTTAAACTTAAAAAATGAATTATTCTACAAAACTTTTTTGATCATATAATAGGTAAAGAGTTGAAAAATAAACATTGAAACATATATAAATAATTTTTTTTAAATGGAATATATATTTTTAATTAGAATCACGGAATTTGGCAATGAGGAAACATTTTTCTTTGGTCGTTAGGAGTAGTAATCTTTCCAAAAAATTCAGTTACCAGGGTAATAGTTACAATAAGTTAATACTAATAATTATTTGGGTTAAAATGAAATAACAACCAGCACAAATATTATTTTAATGTAATATTTAGACCATGTCTCGTAAAATATTATAATAGAAGATATTTTTTATCCATATTCTTGAGTAATTCATTAATATATTTCTTTATTTTAAAAAATTCCAAGTGTTTTCTCTCCCTCACTTATAAATGAACTCCCATATCCTCTTTTATAAAAACATAAATACCCTCTTATATAGTCAAAAAATCCATAATAATTCCATAAAATCCCATGAATGAACCCTATTGGAATTCTTGTACAATAATTATATCATAATAAGGATTTAGTATAAGGCCCCATCCTTAAACCTTACTTAATCTTGAGTTATTACAAGATTACACGTTGAGGATCTTTTCAGGTTTAGAGTTTTAGAGAATTAGATCATAAAACTTGCATTACATTCCACATATAAACAAAGTGGTTACATAAAGATATTATTCTTCATTCCCATCAATGGAAACAAATTTAAAATAAACATGGATTATTTCTTGACACTTCCTTGACACTATCACCATATCATGTACCTTTCCCTTGACCTGTGAAAATCATTTCAAAAAAACTTGGGATGAGCATAAAAAGCTCAGTATGGGTTATAAAAACATGGAAAGGAAATAAGGGTAAATAAGGGTACATATATACATCAGAATGAAATCATACTTTACCCATAAAACATAAGCACTTTAACATACCTCATCAAATCATGAATAAATCATAGAAATCCTAAGACATAAAGGTAACTTGAGGCATTCATAACATTCTTACGTAGGGAGTAACCCTCTTGGATACGTTTGGAATACCTATCATTGTATATTGCCTAAAATCTCTTCATAGAAAACATAACTTTTCACTCCTTTGCGTTACCCAATGCATTGGATAGCTATATCGGGCTCACCCTCCCTTAATCTATCACGGAACCACCCGTCTTCATAATAATGCCCAAGAACCTCAACATAATCGTATCACATAATCACGTATAAAGGAAACATAACATTTCCACTATTCAATCACAAGATATCAATACAACACGTTGATATAAAAACATTATTAAAACCATTTTCAATACTAAAATAAAAGAAAATTAAAACTTGGTATTTATTTTTCTTTTAAAAAATGTACGGCTTGTAGGGGAAGCCGAAACTCAAATAATGGTCACGGCGGCGGAGAAGTCGTTGTCGCCGCATACGTACGACAAAAACATTCCCTTTTGTCATTTAGTAAACTCTTCGTATATAAAATATTCCTTTTGAATAAACGTAAATGTCAAAGGGGTTTATACACCGTATAAAAGAAGGTTGTGTATAAAACAAAATATGCCTCAATGAAAGGAGATTGAGATGAAGTCCCATACCTCGTATCCGACATGACCCGAACGTTCTTTAATCTCCTGAATAATAAACTTGAGTTAATCTCTACTTGCTTAAGAACCTTTTTCATGTTCATTATTTCTTTTATACCATGTTATGAACATCATGTAATCATTTATGTTAATAATGTTCATTTTGTCGGTATTTGGTTCTTAAGTCAAAAATAGACTTCTTACACTTACATGTTGTTAATTTGGTCAAAGGATCATTATATCCAGAATGATATTAATTATTTCGATAACATATATATCATATATATTCAGTATATTCATGTATTTATTATATTACATCACATTTAGAGGTATGAAATGAAATGCACCGTTCATGGATACGGTAAGCCATACGTACGCATGAACGCTACTTCCATTTCGATTTCGTATTTTCTGGAATGGAGTCATAATGATATAAGAGTATATTATAATTCAAATATAATAACATATATAATATCATTAACGTTATCCTTTACACATCCCACATATGGTATTAACGAATCAAATCACTTTCAAGGGCGGTAGTCCGCACTTCCTAAAATGAAGATATCGTGTTTACCCATAATGGAAACAATAATGGTATGCCATAAATGAAAAGTACAGAATCTTAAGGAATAAATAAACATATTATATATCATATATAAAAATATTGACATCATAATGGCCACCTTTGAAGGTGTTAAATGAGTATTGAACAATCATCATTTCGGGAGTCAAAATTTCACCATCCACGGAAACCGTATGTTCTTTAACCATTTGATGTAGTTGTGTGAGAGTGTAGCTCGAATAAATCTTATATAAACATCCTATTATATTGAATATACTGGTGTTCTTACAAAATAAGTAAATAAAAAGATTTTAGGGGGTTGGAGAAGCAAAATAAAACAAATGAACATGAGAGAAAGAATTACTTTTAAAAGTGTAACTCCTTTTGATTTGAGCCTAAAGGCTTCCTTTGAAAGGATTCTGCCCAAAGGGAATCCTCTAGGATGAAGAGAGGGATGTGGAGAGGGTAAATGGGCAGGGGTTTGCCGAGCCAAAGGCTTGAGGAGTGTGTTAAATGAGGTATAGGTGGGGGCCTTTTATAAGAGGAGAGGAGGGGCACTTTTGGAAATCATGAAACTATTATATTATTTTCAAAGGTGTTTCGAATTTATAAGGTCCCACATTGATATATTTCGAAGATAAGATGATAAAACTTTGATATCTACCCAACCAATAGGTTTCAGACATGTGTAGGTCTTAGATATTACATTATCTTTCCATTTTATTTTAATCGTTAAATAATGAGGTCATCGCTGCATCATCATGATGTCATAAATAATTTAATTTATTTAATGTCTAAAAATTAAAAAAAAATACTATGATGTAGGAAATCTTTTTAGATTTCCAATTAATATTTATAGTCAAAATTAGGATTAGTATAACCCCTTCTAAAAATTGTTTTAGTAAAACAATTTATGTTAGTGTCATTTTCACCTTTATTTTAAAATAGCATTAAAGTCTTTATCTCACCCACGTGGCTCCATGGGGTCCCCTAAATCGACCCATGGGTTTTCTTGGTCGGCCATGACTCACCTAATAGGTGTAGGACAAGTTTCATGATGTTTTCACATTTTTATAAAATCATTTTTACCTTAAATTACACTAATTACCTCTATTCGCGATTAATGAAAAAAAGTTACTATTCACCAAAAAATTATTTTCATCCCATTGAACCACATTTTACATACTAATGACAACCATGTATGTCAGATTTTCAAAATTCAATACACATTAGTGGTAAACTTTCATTTAACTGAAAAATCAGTTTGCTTGATTACCACTTAATGGTTTCACTATTCATCAAAAAATGGAGTTTTTCAGAAAATTACCAAAAATTCACCCTAATCTATATTTGATATTCTGAATTCAAAAATGAAGAATATTTTAAAAAATTCAAAACATATAAGTCACATTAATTAATTTAATAATTAATTCCCGCTGTCAGAGAAAATAGCGTGTTTTTATAAAACAATAAGTATCAAAATATTGACACCAGTTTAAGTCTATTTTCAAACTGAAATTGATTCCAATTACCACCATTGGATTAAATGGTAAAAATATATTAATATTACACATTAAGACCAATTAAAAAGATAATCTAATCATATAAATAAATTAGATTAAAAAGCAGTTTTGATGTAAAATGCAGTATTTTTCACTATTCATTAAAAAATGAACATTGTCAGAAAAATACCAAAAATTTATCCAATGTAAAATTCAATGTCCCAATAATAAAGAATAAGTTTATTTTGACAAACATATCTTATAAAATTGTCAAAAGATAGATTCAAAAATGGTTTCCCATCAAAAGGCAGTAAAACAATCTTTTAAAAATATTAGTGTATTCCATGCTTAAGATTGGATTTATTTTCCTTTTAAGCCTTTAAAACACTACCTAATTAATTAATAGACAAATATAAATATATCTATTATTCATTACTTACTTGGGATGTTTCATCCTTCCCCCATTTAGAAAATTGCGTCCCCGCAATTTATTTACTTATCGAATAAATGGGGGTACTTATCCCTCATTGCATTTTCAGATTCCCTTGTTGCATCTTCCATCATGTTGTTTTTCCACAAAACCTTTACCTACTTAATCACCTTATTTAGTAACACTTGCTCCCTATGGTCAATAATCTCGACCGGTTGTTCCTCATAAGATATGTTCTCTTCCAGCTGAACTACCTCTGGACTCAAAACATGAGATGGATCTTGCATGTACTTCCTTAACATTGAAACATGAAAAACATTGTGTACCTGAGATAAACTCGGAGATAAAGCCACTCGGTAAGCAACTGATCCAACTCTCTCCAGAATTTCATATGGTCCAATGAACCTTGGACTCAGCTTTCCTTTCTTACCAAATCGCATCACACTTTTCCATGGTGAAACCTTGAGAAAAACATGATCACCCACCTCAAAAGATAGATCCTTCCTCCGGTTATCCACATAACTATTATGCCTGCTCTGAGATGTTCTCATGTGCTTCTGAATCAGCTGAACTTGTTCTGCCATCTCTTCTACCAATTCTGGTCCCATCAACTTCCTTTCACCCACTTCATCCCAGAAAGCTAGAGTTTGACACTGCTTCCCATATAACGCCTCAAATGGTGCCATCTGTATACTGAAATGAAAACTGTTATTATATGAAAATTCAACCAAAGAAAGATGTTGGTCCCAACTTCGCTGATAATCCATAGAGCAAGAACGTATCATATCCTCCAAGGTCTGAATTGTTCGTTCTGACTGCCCATCTGATTGAGGATGAAAAGCTGTACTATAATTTAATTCAGTACCCAACGACTTCTGAAGGCCTTTCCAAAAGTTAGAAGTGAACCTGGGATCACGATCCGATACAATGGAGAGAGGAACTCCATGTAACCTGACTATCTCTTTAAGATACAAACGGGAAAGTTTATCATCAGAGAATGTATCTCGTATAGCAAGGAAATGAGCAGATTTGGTCAATCGATCAACAATAACCCAGATTGCATTATTACCTCGAGATGTTTTCGGTAATCCCACAACAAAGTCCATGGATATATTTTCCCATTTCCACTCTGGAACTGGTAAAGGATGAATCATCCTTTTCGGTAACTGCCGCTCTGCTTTAACCTGTTGACATGTCAAACACTTCACAGTAAAATCAGCAATATCTCTTTTCATTCCATCCCACCAGTAATACTCTCACAGATCTCTATACATCTTAGTACTGCCCAGATGAACTGAAAATGGAGAACTATGATCTTCACATAACTAATCTCTCTTAAACTGTGAATCACAAGACACACACAATCTCTTCCCAAATACTAAAACACAATCATTATCAATGTTGAATTCAGGCAACTTACCATTCTGAACCAGCTCTACCTTTTTCTTCAACTCACTGTCTTGCTTCTGTGTTTTCTCGATTCTGCCTGATAGAGACGATCTCACATATACCTGAAACAAAACAGAAGGACTTCCTACACCAAAAACTTCTATGCCAAAGTTCATCAAATCCTTAACCAAAGGATCACGTTCCAAATGCAACATTGCTAATGAAGAATTACTTTTTCGACTCAAAGCATCAGCCACATTATTTGCTTTTCCCGGATGGTAATGAATTGTACAATCATAATCCTTGATTAATTCTAGCCATCTCTTTGTCTCATGTTCAATTCTTTCTGAGTGAATATATACTTTAAACTTTTGTGATCGGTATATATTTCACACTTTACTCCATTCAAATGATGCCTCCAAATTTTTAAAGCAAAAACAACATCAGCTAATTCCAAATCATGTGTAGGGTAATTTGCCTCATGAGTTTTCAACTGTCGTGAAGCATAATAAATTACCTGATCATTCTGCATTAGTACGCAACCAAGTCCTTTCAATGAAGCATAACTGTATATAACAAACTCACAATTCCTGGAAGGTAGTGCCAAAACTGGAGCATTCACCAATCTTCTTTTTTACTACTTAATTCGATGGTCCAACATCTACTGAAGTAGTTGCAAAGGATTTCACCACCACTTTCTGCTTGTAGTCTAACTGCTTCCCATCACTTAATCTCTTTGTGGGACACTTGTTTGCATAGTGACCCATCTCATTGCACTTATAACATTTCAATAACAGTAAATCAAACTTGGTCGTACCTTCACCTTGATCCTTTTCAGTGCAATCACGAGCCTTATGTCCCATCTTACCACATCGGTAGCACTTTCCAGAATCCAGAAGACATTCCCCAGCATGCCTTTTACCACATTTATCACAAACTAGAAACTTAGTTTTCTTACCGTCAGACTTTTTTGAAGAAATCTTACCTTTCTCCTGCCACCTCGGTCTCTTCTTCTATTGGTTGTTATAGAACACTTGATCCTCGAAAAACTCCATTTCCACCTTCTCAGCACATCGAACAGGCTTTTCATAACTTTTAAACTCACGAGAAGCTAATGCCCTTCGATATTTTGGCTTTAATCCTGAGTAAAAACGATTGATTTTACTATCAAGGTCTCGGATAAAATTTGGAGCATACCTTGCCAATCGAGTGAACATTTCTTCATAGGCAGCCACTGAGTCTTCCTCTTGCCTCAATTCCAAGAATTGATTTTCCATCTTATGTCAAAAAGCCTTAGGAAAATACTTCTCAAGAAACATACCTTTGAATTCCTCCCAGTCGAGATCATCAATCTCCTCAGCATCCCTGATATTTTTAACCATTCACCACCACTGATCTACTTCACCCTCCAAACGGTAAATAGAAAGACTAATCTATTGATTGTCTGAACACCCCATGACATCAAAAATCTTCTCCAGTGCTTTAATCCACCCTTCAGCTAACACAGGGTCAGATGATCCTCTGAATGATGGGGGATGTTGCCTCATGAAATGTTCCACCACTGACATGTTCCTCTGCGGTTCATCAGGCTGATCTCGTGCATGGATACCACCACAATTTATAGCCTGAGTCAACTGTGCCATCACTGCAACAAACTGTTCAGTTCCAATTCCGACCATTTCTGGATGCTGATTCGGAAGGTTATTTCCTTCTGTATGCCTTCCTAGCACTGCTTCCCTATTTCCTCTGCGGAAAACCATTCTGAAAAAACATGTCTTAGATGAAGCAACATGGTAATCTTCAAATGCTATATCATTTCAAAAAAATATATTTTTGGATAATCATTTAATAGAATTATAACTCCTAATGTTATCTAAACCGACCTCTGATACCAACTATAAGGCCCCAAACTTAAACCTTACTTAATCTTGAGTTATTACAAGATTACACGTTGAGGATCTTTTCGGGTTTAGAGTTTTAGAGAATTAGATCATAACACTTGCATTACATTCCACATATAAACAAAGTGGTTACATAAAGAAAGTATTATTTATTCCCATCAATGGAAACATATTTAAAATAAACATGGATTCTTTCTTGACACTTCCTTGACACTATCACCATATCATGTACCTTTCCCTTGACCATTGAAAATCATTTCAAAAAAACATGGGATGAGCATAAAAAGCTCAGTTGGGTTATAAAAGCATTGGAAGGAAATAAGGGTAAATAAGGGTACATATATACATCAGAATGAAATCATACTTTACCCATAAAAACATAATAACTTTAACATACCTCATCAAATCATGAATAAATCATAGAAATCATATGACATAAAGGTAACTTGAGGCATTCATAACATTCTTACGTAGGGAGTAACCCTCTTGGTTACGTTTGGAATACCCATCACAGTATATTATCTAAAATCACATCGTAGAAACCTTAACGTTTCACTCCTTCGCGTTACCCAATGCATTGGAGAGCTATATCGGGCTCACCCGCCCTTAGTCTATCACGGAACCACCCGTCTTCATAATAATGCCCAAGAACCTCAACATAATCGTATCACTTAAAACATGTATAAAGGAAACATAACATTTACACCTTTCAATAACAAGATATCAATACACCACATTGATATAAAAACATTATGAAAACCATTTTCAATACTAAAATAAAAGAAAAGTAAAACTTGGTATTTATTTTTCTTTTAAGAAAAAGTTTGTCTTGTAGAGGAATCCGAAACTCAAATAATGGTCACGGCGGTGGAGAAGTGGTTGTCGCCGCATACGTACGGCAAAAACATTCCCATTTTTCATTTAGTAAATGCTTCGTATAAAAAAGATTCCTTTTGAATAAACATAAAAGTCAAAGGGGTTTATACACCGTATAAAAGAAGGTTGTGTATAAAACAAAATATGCCTCAATGAAAGGTGATTGAGACGAAGTCTCATACCTCGTATCCGACTTGAACCGACCGTTCTTTAATCTCCTGAATAATAAACTTGAGTTAATCTATACTTTCTTAAGAACCTTTTTTAAGTTTATTATTCCTTTTATACCATGTTATGAACATCACGTAATCATTTAAGTTAATAATGTTCATTTTGTCGGTATTTGGTTCTTAAGTCAAAAATAGACTTCTTACGCTTACATGTTGTTAATTTGGTTAAAGTATCATTATATCCAGAATGATATTAATGATTTTGATAACATATATATCATATATATTCATCATATACATGTATTTATAATATTACATCACATTTAGAGGTAAGAAATGAAATGCACCGTTCATGGAGACGGTAAGCCGTACGTACGCATGAACGCTACTTCCATTTCTATTTCGTATTTTCTGGAATGGAATCATAATGATATAAGAGTATATTATAATTCATGTATAATAACATATATAATATCATTACCTTTATCCTTTACACATCCCACATATAGTATTAACGAATCAAATCACTTTCAGGGGCGGTAGTCCGCACTTCCTAAAATGAAGATATCGTGTTTACCAATAATAGAAACAATAATGGTATGCCATAAATGAAAAATACATAATATTAAGGAATGAATAAACATATTATATTTCATATATAAAAATAGTGACATCATAATGGCCACCATTGAAGGTGTTAAATGAGTATTGAACAATCATCGTTTCGGGAGGCAGAATTTTTCCATCCACGGAAACCGTATGTTATTTAACTATTTGATGTAGTTGTGTGAGAGTGTAGCTAGAATAAATCTTATAACAACATCCTAGTATATTGAAGATACTGTTTTTGTTACAAAATAAGTAAATAAAAGGTGTTTAGGGGGTTGGAGAAGCAAAATAAAAAAAATGAACATGAGAGAAAGAATTACCTTTAAAAGTGTAACTCTTTTTGATTTGAGCCTAAAGGATTCCTTTGAAAGGATTATTCCCAACGGGAATCCTCTAGGATTAGGAGATGGATGTGGAGAGAGTAAATGGGCAGGGTTTGTCCAAGCCAAAGGCTTGATGAGTGTGTGAAATGAGGTAGAGGTGGGGGCCTTTTATAAGAGGAGAGGAGGGTCACTTTTGGAAATCATGAAACTATTATATTATTTTCAAAAGTGTATCGAATTTCTAATGTCCCACATTGAAATATTTCGAAGATAAGATGATAAGGCTTATAAATATACCCAACCAATAGGTTTTGGACATGTGTAGGTCTTAGATATTACATTATCATTCCATTTTATTTTAATCGTTAAATAATGAGGTCGTCGTTGCATCATCATGATGTCATAAATAATTTAATTTATTTAATGTCTAAAAATTATAAAAAAAACTACTATGATGTAGGAAATCCTTTTAGCTTTCCAATTAATATTTATAGTCAAAATAATGATTAGTATAACCCCTTCTAAAAATTGTTTTAGTAAAATAATTTGTGTTAGTGTTATTTTCACCTTTATTTAAAAAAAGCATTAAAGTCATTATCTCACCCAAGTGGCTCCATGGGGTCCCCTAAATCGACCCATGGGTTTTCTTGGTCGGCCATGGCTCACCCAATAGGTGTAGGACAAGTGTCATGGTGTTTTCACATTTTTAAAATATCATTTTACCTTAAATTACACTAATTACCTCTAATCGCGATTAATGAAAAAAGTTACTATTCACAAAAAAAATTATTTTCATCCCATTGAACCAAATTTTACATACTAATGAAAACCATGTATGTCGGATTTTCAAAATTCAATACACATTAGTGGTAAACATTCATTTAACTGAAAAATCAGTTTGCTTGATTACCACTTAGTGGTTTCACTATTCATCAAAAATTGGAGTTTTTCAGAAAATTATCAAAAATTCACCCTAAGATATATTTGATATTCTGAATTAAAAAATGAAGTCTATTTTACAATATTCTAAACATATAAGTCACATTAATTAATTTAATAATTAATTCCCGCTGTCAGAGCAAATAGCGTGTTTTTATAAAACAATAAGTATCAAAAGATTGACACCAGTTTAAGTCTAATTTCAAAGTGAAATTGACTCCAATGACCACCATTGGATTAAATGGTAAAAATATATTCATATTACAAATT
The DNA here is from genome assembly GCA_963277665.1 of Viscum album. Taxonomy (NCBI): domain Eukaryota; kingdom Viridiplantae; phylum Streptophyta; class Magnoliopsida; order Santalales; family Viscaceae; genus Viscum; species Viscum album. The sequence continues at coordinate 383,219,599 of OY728151.1, forward strand.
ATGACAAAATAAAAAGATATTCTAATCATATAAATAATTTAGATTAAAAAGCAGTTTTGATGTAAAATGTAGTATTTTTCACTATTCATTAAAAAATGAACATTGTCAGAAAAATACCAGAAATTTATCCAATGTAAAATTAAATGTCCCAATAATAAAGAATAAGTTTATTTTGACCAACATAGCTTATAAAATTGTAAAAAGATAGATTCAAAAATGGTTTTCCATCAAAAGGCAGTAAAACAATCTTTTAAAAATATTAGTGTATTCCATGCATAAGATTGGATTTATTTTCATTTTAAGCCTCTAAAACACTATCTAATTCATTAATAGAAATATATAAAAATATATATTATTCATTACTTACATGGGATGTTACATTTAGGTTTTAACTTATTGTGGTTCCCAAAAGAATAATTATAGTTTTAACCGAGTGTTTTAATATTATTATTACTATCAAGTCATTCAGGACTCTCATTAACATTTTAATATAATAAAATATGTATCTTCCATAATAATTAAATTTATTATGTTTTTTTATAAAAATATTTCATAAAATTATTAACCTAAATAGAAAATAAAGACACTGCTCGGGCGTATGTGTGGAGTACCACCATAGAAGACATTGTATTTCATTTTTCATCACTAAATATAGTGGATGGTCTTAATTATAGATTAAAAATAAACAATATATATATATATGACATGAATTTCTTTTTATAATGGAAAATAATTATTATACTACTTTCTTTACCATCCAACGAAAAACAATAAACATCACATCTCTGTATGTGCAGGCTATCGCCTTGCTAACTAGTGTATTTTTTTATAATCACTACCTAAAATATATTTTATATATAATTTAATTTAATTAAATAGTATTATATATAATACGTAATTATCAATCATGAATAATAAAAAAATTCGAACCTTTGTTTATTATTTTTTAAAAATGGAAGCATTTCTCGTATGAACTACCACCCCCGTGATGTAAAAAATAATTTTTTCATAACAATATTACATGGATGTTTGTAAAATTATATATAATTAATAAAAATGATAAATTTAAGATGATTATGATTCCATATTTGTTACAATCAGGATCCATTTTACCAAATTCAACCTACCGAATCAATTTTTCACTTGTAAGTTGAATGTTCTCAAAACATCTGACATGAACTAAATCCATAAATTAATTAAGAAATGGGAATAAGTGAAGTAATGTAATAATTATTGAGACCATATATTTTCAAAAATAGAATTACATCACCTTTTCCGATTACATAATAAAATAAGAAAATATAATCCCAATGTTCATATTAGTCAATTGCCTTAGGAAACGTGGAATCTTAAATCTTCAACCTCACTAAAAGATCATTATTGTTTCCCAAAAAGCTCATCTTCTTCATTAATTATAATTAAAAACTATTCTTCATTACCTAGGAATTATAAAATAATAATGGGGTTATTTTAAATTCTCAGTAATGGTATATAAAGGAAATGTATATGAAAATCATGAAAATAAGGGTATAATAACGTGATCATGATAATTATAAGATCATACCGTACATATCAAATAGCATAAATAGGAATGATGGAATAATGATTTTTATATTATAAGACTTGAATCATAATGAAATAATGATCATAATCTGGTAAATAATAACATTGAATTAAGACGTTTAATGGTGGCATACACATCAACATATAACATGGTGAACATGTATATATAGAAACAAGTTCCCACAATATGTTAAATACAAGAATTTGGGACCTCTCAATGACTTATAGAAATGGAACGAGGTCCAAACATAATTTTAGGAAAATGAAATCCATTAGATACATTAAATTTGAAAATTAAATCAGCTTCACACATAACATTCTAATCATATAATAAGGTCCACTCATACCACTGTAACCATGTGATCGTGTTCATGCATAAACATACAGACATGAATCCAAGGCCATGCATAAAATTTTTGACATGTAATTAGCTAAAGGCATAACATTTATACTCATGAGTCAACCATTGATACCCAATTCACTTGAGGGTGATATTGGTCCCACCCATGTCATAATCAAATAATTCATATATGTTTTATTATATAATAAAACATTCATCATATCATGAGCATTAAAATAAAATATTTATTTTACAAATATCTTATTATAAAAAAATAAATGAAATGGCTATAATTAACATATCAACACATAATAAATTATGGAATAGGGATAGTTTTTATAATCATTTTATCAAAGCATAACCCTTGAAATGAAGCAATTTCAAAGGCATATTACTTGTGGAATGGAAATGGGTGTCATTAGAATAATTTCGTCAAAAAACCATTCAATAAAGCATATGAATTGAAAAAATGTATAATTTCCTATAAATGAATTAGTAGAATGATCAGAAATCATATTAGATGGAAATTAACTTGTAATGATATTTTGAATAAATAATTGGAGGAAAAAATCATCTATTCAATTAAAAATGAACTTTATAAAATAAAAATCTTTTGAAATCCATTTTCCTGAAAATAAAAATGAAAGATAATAAAGAATTATTTTACCATATTTTATAAAATTTTCCATTGAAAATATATAATGGGATATTGAAAACATTTTCAAAACCATTTCGTAGAAAATAATTTGAAATATTATAAATAATTATAGAAAATCAATTAAAAATCCTTCTTCATTGAAAACAAATAATGAAACATGAAATCATTTTGAAAAATGTTTCCTTCACAAAATACATTGAAAACATATAAATCATGGAAAAAATTTGGAAACCATTTATTTTAAAATTATTTTTAAAACCATTTTCATTAAAATGATACTTTTAAACATTCTAAGGAAGCTTCACAGTAATGATGGTGGGTAAAACTATATATTCCATACGAGGTAATAATAAAATACATTTTTATTAGTAAAAGGATAGAAAAATGCCTTTTCTAGAAAATAAAAATAATATACCTTTGAAAACATTGGTAAAATAATAATAATTATAAATTTTATTTTATTGATTATCATATAATAGTAGAATTTTTCTCGACACCCTTTTTAGAAATCATGTTTTTGAAGGAGCACAACTGTTTCACTAAAGGGAGGGTAAATTAGAGCCTTCTTAAAAATGCATTTTAACTATATCACGTACTAAAGAGTAGTTAAATTGTACAAATACCTTAAAATATCATTAATAACTAGTGGAGAATAATAATTATGTATTTTCATGAGATATGGATCCTAAAATCTCATCAAATTATTCATAAACATAAACAATCTCTAAAAGTTATGAGAATGTTTTAATATACTCTTCCCAAATGGTATGATTGAACCATAATCCAAATGTAAGAAAATTTAATTATATTATTCATTAAATATCATAAAAATAAATCTATTTAGTATATAAAATTTCTATGGAAATATAAACACCTAATGGAAAAATATAGGTGCATAACATGGCATGTGTCTCAAAAAAGGAAAATTGAGTTAAATTATTTTTCTAATTTGGGAAATTTTGAATCATAAATCCCATTGAATAAAATTATTAAAATATTCATTCAAATACCCATATACTTATTTAGAATCAAATAATATATCAATGGGTAGTATAAACATCACTCAAAATGAATAAGTTAAGAATAAAGTATGTATCTCATGGAAACTAAAAGTGGGATGTGATCCCCTTACATTGTGTCTTTAATATCGTTTTATTCTATCAAACCTCCATTATAATAAATGATCATTTATTATTACTCTTTTAAAGAAACATATAATTATATCTAATATCATTTATGGTTTTATTATGAATTTCTATAATTTTCTTGTATCCAATTCTTCGTTAAGGATTCCATTTGGGTAATATTAAATTTTTTCTTTGCATGTTTCTTTTTTTATTTTATCTTCTTTCATTATATTTAAATAATCATTTCCTGATTTTATATCATGATATAAATATAATTTTTTATATTTTTTTATAATAATATAATTAATATATAATAATGAAATGAAATGCACAGTTAATGGAGATAGTAAACTGCATGTATGCATGAACGCTATTAGTGTATAATTGTCGTATTGAGAGAATTAAATTAAATGAAGGTTATGTTTTTATAGGTAAATATTTAATTATTTCTGTAGAATTATTATATTTTACTTATCATATAAATTCACTAAATCCTTATTCAATACAATCTATGTAGTGTTTAAAAGAGTCATATAGCTTTCAGGGGGTGGTAGTACAGACTACCTCAAACCAAATTTTCATATATAATCCAAATTTAATGTATAAATACACATGTTTAAAAATTATTATACAAGATTAAAGTCATAATAAATATAATATATAACATATATAAATATAATTTCAATCATAATTTTCTCTATTAGATGCGGTAATGGAAAAAATGATCAACCATCATTTAATGTAGTAGTAGTTCGTCTTACACATAAACAATATGTTCGTTACTGATTAAATGGAGGTGTTAGTATTTGTAGGTAAAACCCTTAGAAAAAATCATCTTATGATATTGTATATTTTTTTTGTTATAAATTAATTTAATAAATTAAATTTATGATTTATAGAATAAAAATAAAGAAATAATCTTCAGAGGAGGAGATAACACTTAATCGGGTAACTCCATTTAAATTTTTTTGAAAAAGATTCATTGGATTGATTTATGCCCAAGGAGGTTCTAGAAGTAAGGTATGGATATTGGGATGTGTGTGATTTAAATATTTTCTAAACCTATGTGGGTTGTTATGTGTGAGGAAGAGGGAGAGGTGGGGGCGTTTTGTAGTGGTGGAGGAGTGCCACTATTTTAATAATTTGAAAAAGGAATTCCATAAACATGTTTCACATTTTATGTGGATCCTATAATGGAAATAATTATTTTAATGGTAGTATAATGTCTATATTTTTTCATATGATGAATTATTGTAAAGTTTCTATGTCATTTGGGGTCTTAAATTTAAGGTTTAGTCCTTTATTAAGCATAATTTACCTTAATTGATATAATTAATTTCAATAAAGTACACTAATTTTTTTTGTAAAAAAATATGTTGACATTTTTAGATATTATAAATTAGTATGATTACATATATATATATATTACATTTTTCAAATAACAAAAAATATTAGGAAATAATTAATTTCAATTTAATCACATTGATGGCACGACATTGTGGGTTTTTAATGTAAAAGGTATCTAAAATATTCTATGTTTTTATATCCAATTCAAATGTGAAATTTCTTTCAATGAATTAATTGTATTAATTGATAGATTTTTTATAAAATTATAAATTTAAACTGTTTTTAAATATAATTTATCATTATAAATATTTTAGCTGAAAAAAAGTTTTGAATTAAAATATCGTTTTTAACTATATAGTAAATAATAAAATCTTAAAGAAAATATAAAAAATTTATACTAGCATTTTTTTATGTTTATAAATAAAATTTAAAGTTTATACTGATATATTTAATTTATAAATTTTCCAAAATTTTGATTTAAAATTGGTTATCCGTTAAATGGTGGTAAAACTACCTTTATAAAAATATTTGGTTTTAAATAGGAAACTGGGTTTTTTCATTAACTTATGCCTATAAAATATAATGAATTAATATAAAAATATTTAATTGAATATATAAAATTTATATTTCATTAATATCAAACAATAATTGTTTTTAATTTAACTTAGTATGTTAACACATCTCTGTGACCATGAATATATTAATATTTCCTTTTATGATAAAACTGTTTTCAAATTCATTTATAATTAATTCATATCTTATGAATTCATATTATACTTTTTGAAAACATATATTTCTATAAATTCATTACAATTATTCATAACCACTAATTTAACGGCTATGATATATCTTATTATATTAAATAATAATATTTTAAAAATATATTATTTTTGGGTAAAACTTGTTCTTGTGTGTTATGCAATCCATCGGGGAAAGTCACATTTTGAGTGTAACACAAGCTCGCGTAATTTTTTTCATATAGATAATGATAATATTAATATTTCATATAGATAATGATTAACTCGGTGTTTTGTATTACATATGACCATATTATAAAGTGAACTAATATAAGTGTTTCATTAATGAAGAATATTAAAAATATTTACTTAATATGAAAAAAATAATTCCAAAAATTCTAAAGTATTACGTTCTACCCTCTTAAAATAAATATTAACCAAAAAAATTTTGAGTTACCAAAATTTTAATATGTAACGCCCCGACCCCAGCTACCTAGAGTCGGTGCATTACTTCGTAACATTGGCATGATCACAAAAGATCAAGTCTCGAAAGACCGATTAGTTTAGTAGCCTTGGAAACACTAGATACATTCATAAACGTTACATTACATCATAAAGTGAAAAACTAAAATAACATGGTCTTCATAGTCCAAACTCATATCCTCTTCTGACAATCCCTGCAGGTCATTCATAAAATACTTCTTCACGTCCTGGAAAATATTAAAACATTGAAAGGGGTGAGCTCAGATGCTTAGTAAGGATAACAATATTGCGGAAGCTTTCATAAATAAACATAAACATTTAAGGCAATGTATGACTAAAACAAAATCCTTTTAAACTTGAACATCAACATAATATGGAAAAAGTAAAATGAGATAATGCCATTTACATATTCAAATGGATATTCTACTGGTCGAATAATCACATGCAATATCAATAACCACTTTCATAATGATGGAATTCATAATGCCAGACTATCATAACCACGTAGTCAAGGCCTCGTGCCAAGACCACAAATAAGCTTTTGTCAAGGCCTCGTGCCAAGACACTAGTTTGTCTCATGAGACCTGCCGATGCATCGAGGAGCTATAGCGGGCTCCACCCATCACTTATCAAGTCCAATGCATTCCTCATATGAATAGGTTTAAACATATCATAAACCATAACATAATCATATCACATAAAACATGCATAAAGGAAACATAACATTTCCACATTTCAATCACAAGATATAAATACAACACATTGATATAATAAAAATGCTTTCAAAACCATTTTCAATACCAAAATAAAAGAAAGTTAAAACATTGTATTTATTTTTCATTAAAAAAAATGATGGCTTGTAGAGGAAGCCGAATCTCAAATAATGGTCACGGCGGCGGAGAAGTTTTTGTCGCCGCATAAGTACGGAAAGAAAAAATTCCCTTTTTGTCGTTTAGCAAAACACTTCGTATAAAAAGATTCCTTTTGAATAAATGTAAAAGTCAAAGGAGTTTATACACCGTATAAAAGAAAGTTGTGTATAAAACGAAATATGCCTCAATGAAAGAAGATTGAGACGAAGTCCTTAAAAGATCATTTTTAAAATAAAATAGATCTATTATGTGTATTCACTATAGGTACACATAAAGAAAGTAAAAATACAATATAGGACATAATAATATCATGACATAATTTGAAAGTAGGAGTTTAACCCAAAGAATGGAAGTTGGGTTATGAAATTCCCTTAAAAATATCATTTATAAATTAAATAGATTTATTATGTGTATTAACTATAAGTACACATAATGAAAGTACAAATACAAGATAATACATAACAATATCATGACATAATTTGAAAGTAGGAGATTAACCCAAAGAATGGAAGTTGGGTTAAGAAGTTCCCTTACAAAGATCATTTATAAATTAAATAGATCTATTATGTGTATTAACTATAATTCCACATAATGAAAGTACAAATACAAGATAATACATAACAATATCATGACATAATTTGAAAGTAGGAGATTAACCCAAAGAATGGAAGTTGGGTTAAGAAGTTCCCTTACCTTGTGTTTGACTTGACTCAACCATTCTTTAACCTCCTGAATAATAAACTAGAGTTAATATCTACTTTATAAATAACCTTTTTCAAGTTCATTATCCCTTTTATATCACTTATTACAATGTTATGAACATTATGTAATTATTAAAGTTAATAACGGTCATTTTGTCGATCTTTGGTACTTGAGTCAAAAATAGACTTCTTATAATTACGAATTGTTCATGTGGTGATATATCCATTATATCCAGAATTATATTCATGATATAGATATCATATATCTCATATATATCCAGTATATACATTCATTCATAATATTACATGATATTTAGAGGTAAGAAATGAAATGCACCGTTCATGGAGACGGTAAGCCGTACGTACGCATGAACGCTACTTTCATTTCTATTTCGTATTCAGTGGAACGAAATCATAATGATATAAATGTATAATATAATTCCAGTATAATACAGTGTATAATACCATTTACTCCATCCGTTATACATCCCACATATGGTATTAACGATTCAAATCACTTTGAGGGGGCGGTAGTCCGCACTTCCTAAAATGAAATTATCGCGTTTTACCCATAATGGAAATCATAAAGTATGCCATAAATGAGAAATACAGAAGCATAAGTAAAACATAAACATATTATATATCATATATAAAAATAGTGACATCTTAATGGCCACCTTTGAAGGTGTTATATGAGTGTTGAACAATCATCGTTTCGTGAGGCAGAAATTCACCATCCACAGAAACCGTATGTTCTTTAAACATTAGATGTAGGTGTGTGTAAGTGTAGCTAGAATCCTTCTTATAACAACATACTAGTATATTGAGGATACTGGTGTTGTTATAAAAGAAATTAATAAAAAGAGTTTAGGGGTTTGGAGAAGAAAAATAAAACAAAACAACATTAGAGAAGACATTACCTCAAAATCGGGTAACTCTTTTTGATTTGAGCCAAAGGCTTCCTTGGGAAGAGTTCTACCCAAATTGAGGCTTCTAGGAGTAAGAGGGGGAAGTTGGGAGAGTATTTGGGAAGGGTTTGGCCGAGAAAAATGGCTTGAAGGTGTGAATAAGGAGGGAGAGGTGGGGGCCTTTTATAAGTGGAGAGGAGGGGCTCTTTTGGAAAAATTGAAATGTTACATTATTACACAAAGATTTTCGGATTCTAAAGGTCCCACACTTATATAATTCGTGTATAAGGTGATAAGGGTTCGAAATAGCTTCATAAAATAGGCTTTGGACAAGTTTAAGCCTTGGATTTTACATTATTATTTCATTTTATTAAAATCGTTAAATAATGAGGTCATCGCTGCATCATCATGATGTAATAAATAATTTAATTTATTTAATGTCTAAAAATTATAAAAAAAATACTATGATGTAGGAAATCTTTTTATCTTTCTAATGAATATTTATAATCAAAATTTGGACTTGTGTAACCCCACTTAAAAACTGTTTTAGTAAAAGAACTCATGTTTGTGTCATTTTTTACTTTAACATTAAATAAAAGGTATTTATGTCATTTTCCAACTAAAGTGGCTCCATGGGGTCCCCAAGTTTACCCATGGATTGTCTTGGTCGGCCATGATTCATCCAATAGTATTAGGACAAGTTTCAAGCTCATATCATAATATTAAAACATTATTTTTACCTTAAACTACACTAATTATCTCTAATCGCGATTAAGAACTTAAAAGTTACTATTCACCAAAAATTTATTTTAATCTCATTGAACCACATTTTACTTCTTAATGACAACCATGTATGTCGGATTTTTGAAAATCAAATCACAGAAGTGGTAATATTTCATTTAAATGAAAAATCAGTTATTTAACTACCACTTAGTGGTTTCACTATTCATCAAAAATTGAAGTTTTTCAGAACAAAGCCAAAATTTCACCCTAAGATATAATTGATATTCCGAATTCAAAAATGATGTCTATTTTACAAAATTCCAAACATATAAGTTGCATTAATTAATTTATTAATTAATTCCCACTGTTACGACAAATAGCGTGTTTTTAAGAAACAATTTATATCAAAAGATTGGCAATTGGTTATGTCAAATTTCATTGTTAAATTAATTCTAATGACCACCATTGGATAAAATGGTAAAAATATATTCTAATTATACCTTAAAACCACTAAATAGTATAATTTATCACTATAAATTATTTTGATTAAAAAATTTGTTTTTAAGTAATTTTCACTATTCATAAAAATTAGAAGTTCTCAGAAAAATACCAAAAATTCAACATAGGCTTATTTCGAAATTAAGAACACAAAAATGAAGTCCATTTTGAAATATAAAATTGCTATATTTTTAAAAAGTGGTTATTACTATTCATAACGGCTACATTGATTAGTCGCGGTGTTTTAGAACTCGAACTTGCGTACAATGCAAGCTATTGCATTATTGAAAGAGAGGCGTATCGTAGAAGCTCGGGGTGTTACATTCTCCCCTCCTTCAATAAATTGAGTCCTCGAAATTTGATATTTTTCTTTGAAAATAAGAGGTTGAAAATAGGAAATACCTTTGTGGAAAACCCACATCGGAAATAAGGTTAATAAAATTTAGCCTTAATAAGAGGGAAAGGGAAATGAAAAAGTCACCACCCAATTATGATCTCGATTAGGAGAACATTGGTGGCAATTAGAGACATATAATTGGAGGAAAAACGTAAATATTTGTTGGGAGTGATTGAGGTCATCAATCACAATCAACTGTCAAATTGAGGGCCTCAAAGCCTTCAATCTATGTTGATTTAAAATATCATCAGTTCAACAAGACATAAGGTATTAGGATAACACATTTTCTGTTTTAATATCCCTTTACTAAAGTTTAAGAATTAATTTATTCTTTGAATAAGAGATAGGTATATATATATTTATTCTTGACAATTAGAGTTTCAACCTTCAACTCATCTTTCACTAAAAAGATAATAGAACTCAAAAATATTATACTTATCCTAATTGTATAAGGTTCCAAATGTTAACACATACCATTTAGATTAGTAAAACTATTTTGTAATAACCAGGGACTTCTTGTAGGCTAGTGGTAGGAAATAAAGGCTTGTCGCACTATGGTTGTGGGTTCGATTCCTGTAGCTTTGTCCGACGCGACGGGTTATTCCCCACCCTGCAGGTTGTCCTTTTTCCTAAAATTATAGTATTATAATATTCCAAAAATAATCTTCATAAATGCTTTAACCATAAACAATACTATCCAAAGATCAACTTAATCCACTCCAACCATTATAGTTATCCAAAATACCTCCGTCCAGACTTTCTCTAAAAGGTCTCTAAATTCCAAAATCAATTGTAACATCAGATTCCCCAAACAACGAAAAGTTCCTCTTATTGTCACATACTAAAAATATGATTACCTTAATCATATTAAAACCTTACTGAAATCAACAAGTACTGCAGTAAAATCCTTATATATATCACATTATTCTTATAACCAGAATATAATCCTTGAGTCTAAAAGCACCAATACATTAATTAGTCTGCTTCAACTGTAGTCACAACATAAGATTGGCCTTGATCCCTTGGCCTCTTCTGAGGTAAGTTTCCTTGACGCTTAGGACATTCATTTGCATAATGCCCTGTTTCCCTACAATTATAGCATTCAACTTTGACAGCCTCTTTCTTTCCCTTGTAATCACGAGCCTGGTGACCCTTTTCTCCGCATTTATAAAAAACTCCCATTCCTTTTAGGCAAGTACCAGGGTGATTCTTCCCACAATTATCACATAATGGAAAATCCTTCTTTCCCTTTTTCCCCTTATCTGTCTCTTGTTCCACTGTTCTCTTCTTCTCTTTCTTTACTTTGTTGTCATAAGACATAGAGAATTCCTTTTCTATCTTGATAGCACACGAGACAATATCTTCGTATGATGAGAAGGATTGTGATACTAAAGCTCTACGGAGAAATGGTTTTAACCCATCAAAGAAACGATCAATCTTACTCATTGGGTTACGTATATAATCGGAAGCATTCCTCGCTAACCTTGTAAAGTTAGCCTCATACATTGCGACATTCTCATACTCCTTCTGCCTCAGACTCAGAAACTGCCTTTCCATATCCGCTCGATGGTCTCGAGGAAAGTATTTTTCTAAGAACAGCTCTTTGAACTCCTGACATCCCAGGTTTGTTAATTCATCATCTTCCTTTGTGTTTTGAATTAGTGACCACCATTGATCGGCATCTCCAGTGAGGCGGTAAACTGCCATGACAACCTTCTCCCTTTCACTACTCCCCAAGGCGTGGAATATTTTCTCTAAGGAATTTATCCATTGCTCAACTACTATAGGATTTGTACTCCCATTGAAGGTTGGTGGTTGATGCATCATGAAACGTTCTAGCATTGATCCTCCACGTTGCGGATCAGGGTTCTCTATACGAGTAAGGTTATTATTCATAACCTGAGTGAGTTGTCCCAGTATGGTAATAAGTTGATCGACACCAGTTGCATCACCATCCCCCTATAATTATCTTGAGCAGGAGGGAAATCCCTACATGGAGTGCGTGCATTTATACGGTTTCCATTTCTTCCACTATGCGCCATTTCTAAACAATGACATAATCTAGATCAGTTTATGAATCAAAATACATAATCATATACTTATAAAACTCTTAACATAAATTGAACTATTTATGGATATAATCCATAATCATAAAAAGAAATGTTTCCTTTGAGGAAGTATATACTCATAACCCTTCATAGTGGTTTGTAAAGAAAATTAGAATTATCCTAAGTATATCCCCTAGGAGTGTCGTAACCAAGAGTGCAGCAAGGCCCGTTGTTGTGCACCAGTTCCCGTTCGAGTCTAGCTCAAAACGGTGTTTTCGGGTTTTACCCCTAGGTACATCTGTGTCAGAGCCGCCTCTACCTGCTCATATCCAGACAGGGATGTATTGCTCGGAAAACTCACAAAATCTCTACAATACCATAATTCTAGGAAGTTCTTCTATACTAATCCTCAAAGTCTATCTTTGGTCTATGTGCTCTAATCAGATTTTATCTAAATCTAGCTTCCAAGGTTAGTACTAAACTGCCTCTGATACCAACTGTAACGCCCCGACCCCAGCTACCCAGAGTCGGTGCATTACTTCGTAACATTGGCATGATCATAAAAGATCAAGTCTCGAAAGACCGATTAGTTTAGTAGCCTTGGAAACACTAGATACATTCATAAACGTTACATTACATCATAATGTGAAAAACTAAAATAACATGGTCTTCATAGTCCACACTCATATCCTCTTCTGACAATCCCTGCAGGTCATTCATAAAATACTTCTTCACGTTCTGGAAAATATTAAAACATTGAAAGGGGTGAGCTCAGATGCTCAGTAAGGATAACAATATTGCGGAAGCTTTCATAAATAAACATAAACATTTAAGGCAATGTATGAATAAAACAAAAGCCTTTTAAACTTGAACATCAACATAATATGGAAAATGTAAAATGAGATAATGCCATTTACATCTTCACATGGATATTCTACTGGTCGAATAATCACATGCAATATCAATAACCACTTTCATAATGATGGAATGCATAATGCCAGACTATCATAATCACGTAGTCAAGGCCTCGTGCCAAGACCACAAATAAGCTTTTGTCAAGGCCTCGTGCCAAGACACTAGTTTGTCTCATGAGACCCGCCGATGCATCGAGGAGTTATAGTGGGCTCCACCCGTCATTTATTAAGTCCAATGCATTCCTCATATGAATAGGTTTAAACATATCATAAACCATAACATAATCATATCACATAAAACATGCATAAAGGAAACATAACATTTCCACATTTCAATCACAAGATATAAATACAACACATTGATATAATAAAAATGCTTTCAAAAACATTTTCAATACCAAAATAAAAGAAAGTTAAAACATTGTATTTATTTTTCATTAAAAAAAATGATGGCATGTAGAGGAAGCCGAATCTCAAATAATGGTCATGGCGGCGGAGAAGTTGTTGTCGCCGCATAAGTACGGAAAGAAAAAATTCCCTTTTTGTCGTTTAGCAAAACGCTTCGTATAAAAAGATTCCTTTTGAATAAATGTAAAAGTCAAAAGAGTTTATACACCGTATAAAAGAAAGTTGTGTATAAAACGAAATATTCCTCAATGAAAGGAGATTGAGACGAAGTCCTTAAAAGATCATTTTTAAAATAAAATAGATCTATTATGTGTATTCACTATAGGTACACATAAAGAAAGTAAAAATACAAAATAGGACATAATAATATCATGAAATAATTTGAAAGTAGGAGATTAACCCAAAGAATAGAAGTTGGGTTAATAAATTCCCTTACAAAGATCATTTATAAATTAAATAGATCTATTATGTGTATTAACTATAAGTACACATAATGAAAGTACAAATACAAGATAATACATAACAATATCAAGACATAATTTGAAAGTAGGAGATTAACCCAAAGAATGGAAGTTGGGTTAAGAAGTTACCTTACAAAGATCATTTATAAATTAAATAGATCTATTATGTGTATTAACATTATGTACACATAATGAAAGTACAAATACAAGATATTACATAACAATATCATGATATAATTTGAAAGTAGGAGATTAACCCAAAGAATGGAAGTTGGGTTAAGAAGTTCCCTTACCTCGTGTCTGACTTGACTCAACCGTTCTTTAACCTCCTGAATAATAAACTAGAGTTAATATCTACTTTATTAAGAACCTTTTTCAAGTTCATTATCCCTTTTATATCACTTATTACAATGTTATGATCATTATGTAATTATTTAAGTTAATAACGGTCGTTTTGTCGATCTTTGGTACTTGAGTCAAAAATATACTTCTTATAATTACGAGTTGTTCATGTGGTGAAATATCCATTATATCCAGAATTATATTCATGATATAGATATCATATATCTCATATATATCCAGTATATACATTCATTCATAATATTACATGACATTTAGAGATAAGAAATGAAATGCACCGTTCATGGAGACGGTAAGCCGTACGTACGCATGAATGCTACTTTCATTTCTATTTCATATTCAATGGAACGAAATCATAATGATATAAATGTATAATATAATTCCAGTATAATATAGTGTATTATACCATTTACTCCATCCTTTATACATCCCACATATGGTATTAACGATTCAAATCACTTTGAGGGGGCGGTAGTCCGCACTTCCTAAAATGAAATTATCGCGTTTTACCCATAATGGAAATCATAAAGTATGCCATAAATGAGAAATACAGAAGCATAAGTAAAACATAAACATATTATATATCATATATAAAAATAGTGACATCTTAATGGCCACCTTTGAATGTGTTATATGAGTGTTGAACAATCATCGTTTCATGAGGCAGAAATTCACCATCCACAGAAACCGTATGTTCTTTTACCATTAGATGAAGGTTTGTGTAAGTGTAGCTCGAATCCTTCTTATAACAACATCCTAGTATATTGAAGATACTGGTGTTGTTATAAAAGAAATGAATAAAAAGATTTTAGGGGTTTGGAGAAGAAAAATAAAACAAAACAACATTAGAGAAGACATTATCTCAAAATCGGGTAACTCTTTTTAATTTGAGCCAAAGGCTTCATTGGGAAGAGTTCTGACCAAAGTGAGGCTTCTAGGAGTAAGAGGGGGAATTTGGGAGAGTATTTGGGCAGGGGTTGGCTGAGCCAAATGGCTTGATGGTGTGAATAAGGAGGGAGAGGTGGGGGCCTTTTATAAGTGGAGAGGAGGGGCTCTTTTGGAAAGATTGAAATGTTACATTATTACACAAAGCTTTTTGGATTCTAAAGGTCCCACACTTATATAATTCGTGGATAAGGTGATAAGGGTTCGAAATCTCCTCATACAATAGGCTTTTGACAAGTTTAAGCCTTGTATTTTACATTATCTTTTCATTTTATTAAAATCGTTAAATAATGAGGTCATCGCTGCATCATCATGATGTAATAAATAATTTAATTTATTTAATGTCTAAAAATTATAAAACAAATACTATGATGTAGGAAATCTTTTTATATTTATAATTAATATTTATAATCAAAATTTGGACTTGTGTAACCCCACTTAAAAACTGTTTTAGTAAAAGAACTCATGTTTGTGTCATTTTTTACTTTAACATTAAATAAAAGGTATTTATGTCATTTTCCAACTAAAGTGGCTCCATGGGGTCCCCAAGTTGACCCATGGATTGTCTTGGTCGGCCATGACTCATCCAATAGGAGTAGGACAAGTTTCAAGCACATATCATATTATTAAAACATTATTTTCACCTTAAACTACACTAATTACCTCTAATCGCGATTAAGAACTTAAAAGTTACTATTCACCAAAAAATTATTTTAATCTCATTGAACCACATTTTACTTCTTAATGACAACCATGTATGTCGGATTTTTGAAAATCAAATCACAGAAGTGGTAATATTTCATTTAAATGAAAAATCAGTTATTTAACTACCACTTAGTGGTTTCACTATTCATCAAAAATTGAAGTTTTTCAGAACAAAGCCAAAATTTCACCCTAAGCTATAATTGATATTCCGAATTCAAAAATGATATCTATTTTAAAAAATTCCAAACATATAAGTTGCATTAATTAATTTTATAATTAATTCCCGCTGTTACGACAAATAGCGTGTTTTTAAGAAACAATTTATATCAAAAGATTGGCAATTGTTTATGTCCAATTTCAATGTTAAATTAATTCTAATGACCACCATTGGATAAAATGGTAAAAATATATTCTAATTATACCTTAAAACCACTAAATAGTATAATTTATCACTATAAATTATTTTGATTAAAAAAGTTGTTTTTAAGTAATTTTCACTATTCATAAAAATTAGAAGTTCTCAGAAAAATACTAAAAAATCAACATAGGCTTATTTCGATATTAAGAACACAAAAACGAAGTCCATTTTGAAATATAAAATTACTATAATTTTAAAAAGTGGTTATTACTATTCATAACGGCTACATTGATTAGTCGCGGTGTTTTAGAACTCGAACTTGCGTACAATGCAAGCTATTGCATTATTGAAAGAGAGGCGTATCGTGGAAGCACGGGGTGTTACATTCTACCCTCCTTCAATAAATTGCGTCCTCGCAATTTGATATTTTTCTTTGAAAATAAGAGGTTAAAAATAGAAAATACCTTTGTGGAAAACCCACATCGGAAATAAGGTTAATAAAATT
This sequence comes from Viscum album, assembly GCA_963277665.1. Lineage (NCBI taxonomy): Eukaryota > Viridiplantae > Streptophyta > Magnoliopsida > Santalales > Viscaceae > Viscum > Viscum album. The sequence continues at coordinate 383,236,657 of OY728151.1, forward strand.
TAGCCTTAATAAGAGGGAAAGGGAAATGAAAAAGTCACCACCCAATTATGATCTTCATTAGGAGAACATTGGTGGCAATTAGAGACATATAATTGGAGGAAAAACATAAATATTTGTTGGGAGTGATTGAGGTCATCAATCACAATCAACTGTCAAATTAAGGGCCTCAAAGCCTTCAATCTATATTGATTTAAAATATCATCGGTTCAACAAGACATAAGGTATTAGGATAACACATTTTTTGTTTTAATATCCCTTTACTAAAGTTTAAAAATTAATTTATTCTTTGAATAAGAGATAGGTATATATATATTTATGCTTGACAATTAGTGTTTCAACCTTCAACTCATATTTCACTAAAAAGATAATAGAACTCAAAAATATTATACTTATCCTAATTGTATAAGGTTCCAAATGTAAACACATACCATTTAGATTAGTAAAACTATTTTGTAATAACCAGGGACTTCCTGTAGGCTAGTGGTAGGAAATAAAGGCTTGTCGCACTATGGTTGTGGGTTCGATTCCTGTAGCTTTGTCCGACGCGACGGGTTATTCCCCACCCTGCAGGTTGTCCTTTTTCCTAAAACTATAGTATTATAATATTCCAAAAATAATCTTCATAAATGCTTTAACCTTAAACAATACTATCCAAAGATCAACTTAATCCACTCTAACCATTATAGTTATCCAAAATACCTCCATCCAGACTTTCTCTAAAAGGTCTCTAAATTCCAAAATCAATTGTAACATCAGATTCCCCAAACAAAGAAAAGTTTCTCTTATTGTCACATACTAAAAATATGATTACCTTAATCATATTAAAACCTTACTAAAATCAACAAGTACTTCAGTACAATCCTTATATATATCACATTATTCTTATAACCAGAATATAATCCGTGAGTCCAAAAGCACCAATACATTAATTATTCCGCTTCAACTGTAGTCACAGCATAAGATTGGCCTTGATCCCTTGGCCTCTTCTGAGGTAAGTTTCCTTGACGCTTAGGACATTCATTTGCATAATGCCATGTTTCCCTACAATTGTAGCATTCAACTTTTACAGCCTCTTTCTTTCCCTTGCAATCACGAGCCTGGTGACCCTTTTCTCCACATTTATAACAAACTCCCATTCCTTTTAGGCAAGTACCAGTGTGATTCTTCCCACAATTATCACATAATGGAAAATACTTCTTTCCCTTTTTCCCCTTATCTGTCTCTTGTTCCACCGTTCTCTTCTTCTCTTGCTTTACTTTGTTGTCATAAGACTTAGAGAATTCCTTTTCTGTCTTGATAGCACACGAGACAATATCTTCGTATGATGAGAAGGATTGTGATACTAAAGCTTGACGGAGAAATGGTTTTAACCCATCAAAGAAATGATCAATATTACTCCTTGGGTTACGTATATAATCGGAAGCATGCCTCGCTAACCTTGTAAAGTTATCCTCATACTTTGTGACATTCTCATCCTCCTTCTGCCTCAGACTCAGAAATTGCCTTTCCATATCCGCTCGATGGTCTCGAGGAAAGTATTTTTCTAAGAACAGCTCTTTGAACTCCTGCCATCCCATGTTTGTTAATTCATCATCTTCCTTTGTGTTTTGAATTAGTGACCACCATTGATCGACATCTCCAGTGAGGCGGTAAACTGCCATGACAACCTTCTCCCTTTCACTACTCCCCAAGGCATGGAATATTTTCTCTAAGGAATTTATCCATTGCTCAGCTACTATAGGATTTGTACTCCCATTGAAGGTTGGTGGTTGTTGCCTCATGAAACGTTCTAGCATTGATCCTCCACGTTGCGGATCAGGGTGCTCCATACGAGTAAGGTTATTATTCATAACCTGAGTGAGTTGTCCCAGTATGGTAATAAGTTGATCGGCACCAGTTGCATCACCAGCTCCACTATAATTATCTTGAGCAGGAGGGCAATCCCTACATGGAGTGCGTGCATTAATACGGTTTCCATTTCTTCCACTAGGCGCCATTTCTAAACAATGGCATAAACTAGATCAGTTTATGAATCAAAATACATAATCCTATACTTATAAAACACTTAACATAAATTGAACTATTTATGGATATAATCCATAATCATAAAAAGAAATGTTTCCTTTGAGGAAGTATATACTCACACCCTTCATAGTGGTTTGTAAAGAAAATTAGAATTATCCTAAGTATATCCCCCAGGAGTGTCGTAACCAAGAGTGCAGCATGGCCCGTTGTCGTGCACCAGTTCCCGTTCGAGTCTAGCTCAAAGCAGTGTTTTCGGGTTTTACCCCTAGGTACATCTGTGCCAGAGCCGCCTCTACCTACTCGTATCCAGACAGGGATGTATTGCTCGGAACACTCACAAAATCTCTACAATACCATAATTCTAGCATGTTATTCTATACTAATCCTCAAAGTCTATCTTGGGTCTATGTGCTCTAATCAGAGTTTATCTAAATCTAGCTTCCAAGGTTAGTACTAAACTGCCTCTGATACCAACTATAACGCCCCGACCCCAGCTACCCAGAGTCGGTGCATTACTTCATAACATTGGCATGATAACAAAAGATCAAGTCTCGAAAGACCGATTAGTTTAGTAGCCTTGGAAACACTAGATACATTCATTAATGTTACATTACATCATAAAGTGAAAAACCAAAATAACATGGTCTTCATAGTCCACACTCATATCCTCTTCTGACAATCCCTGCAGGTCATTCATAAAATACTTCTTCACGTCCTGGAAAATATTAAAACATTGAAAGGGGTGAGCTCAGATGCTCAGTAAGGATAACAATATTTCGGAATCTTTCATAAATAAACATAAACATTTAAGGCAATGTATGACTAAAACAAAATCCTTTTAAACTTGAACATCAACATAATATGGCAAAAGTAAAATGAGATAATTCCATTTACATCTTCACATGGATATTCTACTGGTCGAATAATCACATGCAATATCAATAACCACTTTCATAATGATGGAATGCATAATGCCAGACTATCATAACCACGTAGTCAAGGCCTCGTGCCAAGACCACAAATAAGCTTTTGTCAAGGCCTCGTGCCAAGACACTAGTTTGTCTCATGAGACCTGCCGATCCATCGAGGAGCTATAGCTGGCTCCACCCATCACTTATTAAGTCCAATGCATTCCTCATATGAATAGGTTTAAACATATCATAAACCATAACATAATCATATCTCATAAAACATGCATAAAGGAAACATAACATTTCCACATTTCAATCACAAGATATAAATACAACACATTGATATAATAAAAATGCTTTCAAAACCATTTTCAATACCAAAATAAAAGAAAGTTAAAACTTTATATTTATTTTTCCTTAAAAAAAACGATGGCTTGTAGAGGAAGCCGAATCTCAAATAATGGTCACGGCGGCGGAGTAGTTGTTGTCGCCGCATAAGTACGGAAAGAAAACATTCTATTTTTGTCGTTTAGCAAAACACTTCGTATAAAAAGATTCCTTTTGAATAAATGTAAAAGTCAAAGGAGTTTATACACCGTATAAAAGAAAGTTGTGTATAAAACTAAATATGCCTCAATGAAAGGAGATTTAGACGAAGTCCTTAAAAGATCATTTTTAAAATAAAATAGATCTATTATGTGTATTCACTATAGGTACACATAAAGAAAGTAAAAATACAAAATAGGACATAATAATATCATGACATAATTTTAAAGTAGGAGATTAACCCAAAGAATGGAAGTTGGGTTAAGAAATTCCCTTACAAAGATCATTTATAAATTAAATAGATCTATTATGTGTATTAACTATAAGTACACATAATGAAAGTACAAATACAAGATAATACATAACAATATCATGACATAATTTGAAAGTAGGAGATTAACCCAAAGAATGGAAGTTGGGTTAAGAAGTTCCCTTACAAAGATCATTTATAAATTAAATAGATCTATTATTTTCATTAACTATAAGTACACATAATGAAAGTACAAATACAAGATAATACATAACAATATCATGACATAATTTGAAAGTAGGGGATTAACCCAAAGAATGGAAGTTGGGTTAAGAAGATCCCTTAACTCGTGTCTGACTTGACTCAACCGTTCTTTAACCTCCTGAATAATAAACTAGAGTTAATATCTACTTTATTAAGAACCTTTTTCAAGATAATTATCCCTTTTATATCACTTATTACAATGTTATGAACATTATATAATTATTTAAGTTAATAACGGTCGTTTTGTCGATCTTTGGTACTTGAGTCAAAAATAGACTTCTTATAATTACGAGTTGTTCATGTGGTGAAATATCCATTATATCCAGAATTATATTCATGATATAGATATCACATATCTCATATAAATCCAGTATATACATTCATTCATAATTTTACATGACATTTAGAGGTAAGAAATGAAATGCACCGTTTATGGAGACGGTAAGCCGTACGTACGCATTAACGCTACTTTCATTTCTATTTCATATTCAATGTAACGAAATCATAATGATATAAATGTATAATATAATTCCAGTATAATATAGTGTATAATACCATTTAATCCATCCTTTATACATCCCACATATGGTATTAACGATTCAAATCACTTTGAGGGGGTGGTAGTCCGCACTTCCTAAAATGAAATTATCGCGTTTTACCCATAATGGAAATCATAAAGTATGCCATAAAAGAGAAATACAGAAGCATAAGTAAAACATAAACATATTATATATCATATATAAAAATAGTGACATCTTAATGGCCACCTTTGAAGGTGTTATATGAGTGTTGAACAATCATCGTTTCGTGAGGCAGAAATTCACCATCCACAGAAACCGTATGTTCTTTAACCATTAGATGTAGGTGTGTGTAAGTGTAGATCGAATCCTTATTATATCAACATCCTAGTATATTTAGTATACTGTTGTTGTTATAAAAGAGATGAATAAAAAGAGTTTAGGGGTTTGGAGAAGAAAAATAAAACAAAACAACATTACAGAAGACATTACCTCAAAATCGGGTAACTCTTTTTGATTTGAGCCAAAGGCTTCCTTGGGAAGAGTTTTGCCCAAAGTGAGGCTTCTAGGAGTAAGAGGGGGAAGTTGGGAGAGTATTTGGGCAGGGTTTGGCCGAGCCAAATGGCTTGATGGTGTGAATAAGGAGGGAGAGGTGGGGGCCTTTTATAAGTGGAGAGGAGGGGCTCTTTTGGAAAGATTGAAATGTTACATTATTACACAAAGCTTTTCGGATTCTAAAGGTCACACAATTATATAATTCGTGGATAAGGTGATAAGGGTTCTAAATCTCCTCATCCAATAGGCTTTGGACAAGTTTAAGCCTTGGATTTTACATTATCTTTTCATTTTATTAAAATCGTTAAATAATGAGGTCATCGGTGCATCATCATGATGTAATAAATAATTTAATTTATTTAATGTCTAAAAATTATAAAAAAATACTATGATGTAGGAAATCGTTTTAGCTTTCTAATGAATATTTATAATCAGAATTTGGACTTGTGTAACCCCACTTAAAAACTGTTTTAGTAAAAGAACTCATGTTTGTGTCATTTTTTTACTTTAACATTAAATAAAAGGTATTTATGTCATTTTCCAACTAAAGTGGCTCCATGGGGTCCCCAAGTTGACCCATGGATTTTCTTGGTTGGCCATGAATCATCCAATAGGAGTAGTACAAGTGTCATGCTCATATCATATTATTAAAACATTATTTTTACCTTACACTACACTAATTACCTCTAATCGCGATTAAGAACTTAAAAGTTACTATTCACCAAAAAATTATTTTAATCTCATTGAACCACATTTTACTTCTTAATGACAACCATGTATGTCGGATTTTTGAAAATCAAATCACAGAAGTGGTAATATTTCATTTAAATGAAAAATCAGTTATTTAACTACCACTTAGTGGTTTCACTATTCATAAAAAATTAAAGTTTTTCAGAACAAAGCAAAAATTTCACCCTAAGCTATAATTGATATTCTGAATTCAAAAATTATGTCTATTTTACAAAATTCCAAACATATAAGTTGCATTAATTAATTTTATAATTAATTCCCGCTGTTACGACAAATAGCGTGTTTTTAGGAAACAATTTATATCAAAAGATTGGCAATTGTTTATGTCCAATTTCAATGTTAAATTAATTCTAATGACCACCATTGGATAAAATGGTAAAAATATATTCTAATTATACCTTAAAACCACTAAATAGTATAATTTATCACTATAAATTATTTTGATTAAAAAAGTTGTTTTTAAGTAATTTTCACTATTCATAAAAATTAGAAGTTCTTAGAAAAATACCAAAAATTCAACATAGGCTTATTTCGATTTTAAGAACACAAAAATGAAGTCCATTTTGAAATATAAAATTTTTATAATTTTAAAAAGTGGTTATTACTATTCATAACGGCCACATTGATTAGTCGCTGTGTTTTAGAACTCGAACTTGCGTACAATGCAAGCTATTTCATTAATGAAAGAGAGGCATATCGTGGAAGCTCGGGGTGTTACATAATATGTGTTTTTTTCATTCATATAAATCTGCATTATAAAAATTAATACTAAAATTCCCCTTAAACGGGAATATTAGAACCATAACAGTTACCCAAAGTTACATAATAATTATTATTCACATACAAGAACATTGGTGGGAAGTGAAATAATTTTTATGGAAGAGAAATATAACTATAATGATCTGATAGAGAGTGATATAGAACTTCGTAAGGTGAAATTTAAAAATCACAAATCCATAAATCTTTGATTATCCAAGGGACCATAAGATTTTTTTCTAACAAAGTTACTAAAAATAATAATTGGTTTCAAGAACCTTTTTCCATATGTTGATTCTTTTTCATGGAAATATATATGCTCATGATTTTAGGAAAATGTCATCATTTGTTGTATTTTGATCCAGATCACCTATTTCTCTAAAAAGGAACATGACTTTCACATTCTTGATGTACTAAGATGTCACATGTTACATGATATCTAGTCTCATTTGTCATCTGTTATCATCAACACAAAGTAATTTGATGTGGCTATCCAATATGCATAAATCTGTATATAGAGACATAAAAAATTTAATCTTACTTAATACATATAATTCTTAACTTCAACATTCCATAAATGAATACCTTATAACCCTTCTAAGAGATGAAAATTATAGTCATTAGAATGAATGTCATGAATGCTTATAAACATTGATCCCCAATATATCACAAAGTACCACTTGTCTGTCACATTAAAATCATAAGAATACCCTTATCATACATTCCATTGAAACATTGGTAAAACATTAATTGCCATAATAATATTTTGAAATCATGCATGCGTCCTTATTTTAAAGATTACTGGCTATATTCTTTAAATCTAAGAAGTTGTGAACATTATCCATGATGACATAGAACAATTTTTAAATAATCAGTTGTAGGGTAATACATATCATCCAATTTACTTATTCATATCATAAATATCATTATCCAAACATAATTATATCAACTTCATGAGTTAATTATGGGTTACCTTCCCTTAATAAAAAAATCACATTTATATGAAATAATTTTTTTATATATTCATCACCATTCAATATGTCATTTTAAATCCCTAAAAAAATATACTGAAAATACATACATACACACATATATATATTTCATGATTCATATAACATAATATCTAAATTATAATGCATAAATAAATCATTCTTCCAACCATATTTTGAATCCATTACTCAGGGTACTTCAACTTATTCCTTAATACCACTTTAATATAATATGAAGTATTGATAATTTCTTAAGGTTCTAAAATATGAATATTATCAGGCTTCTTATGTTTCTTGTAAAAAATAATGGAGGAACATCACATTCCATTCACAGGTCATTTAAGGTCACTCTATCATCAAAAGTGCAACCAAAAGTCAAACCATCTTCCTAATTCTATTTATTACATTTCTACTTGCAAAATTGATTTTCCCAATGCCCATAAATATAATACATTAAATTTTACCCATGTTTCATTTTGATTATCCAAATTGAATAAAACAAGATTGAATTGTGTGAGAATAATTTATCAAAATGGGATACAATATACCGATGAACAAGTACTTATACGATACTGAGATTATGTATCATAATTCATTAATATATAAAAACATAAGTTAGTCCTAGGATATTGATTTCCAAATTCTGAAATCCATTATGATGGATTGTGAAGAGTTTTTGAATTTCCAAATCATATCCCTCAAGAGAGTTAAGAAATTTATGTAGAAAGGCCCATTATCAATCACTATATTACGTTGAGTAAGGAACAAAAAATCATGTCAGATTTGTTACCCAAAGGTACATCTGTTCTAGGTCCACATTTACTTGTTGTTTCTAGACTGTGATGAATTTCTAAGAAACCACTAACACTATCTTTTACTAAAATTAAATTCCATTTTCAAAATTATTAACTCATTATTAAAATTATCTATAGATACATCCTTATACATATCATTATAAATATACTTCGGGATATTTTTATGTATTTTCATCCATGTTTTAAAAGGTTTTCCAAACCTTTTCTCTAATACCAACTATAGAGACCCTTACTTATCATACACATACATTACTTAACTTTTTGAAGGTACATTAAAAAATACATAATAGGATGCCTATAGACTGTATTAGTCCAGATCCATTGGAAACATTGAAATGTAAATCTTCTATCTAAGTAAAATATCATCAGTATTTCCCACAAAGATCTTCCCCTTTAGTAATTATAATTAAAAATCAGTGTTCATAACATATGGAAATGAGACATAATAAATGGGTAAGATAAAATTATTATTATGGTAAATAAAGGAAATGAGTTTGTGTATCAAGAACATATGGTTATAAGAACATGATCGTGATCATTAGAAGATCCTACTCTACATATCAAATATCATTAACATGAATCATTGAATAATTATTTTTAGTTCATAAGACATGAACAATAAGGAAATCAAGAGTATATACCATGAAATAATAACATAGGAATGAGTCATGAAATGGGGGAATACAAATCAACATATGTCATAGTCCAAATGTATAAGTAGGAACAGGTTCACACATTAAGTTAAGGACATGAAATCAGACCCTCTCATAGACTTATGGACAAGAAACTAGGTCCACAGATAAATTTTTGAACATGCAATCAGGTTCATTTATAACATTAAGAACATTCAATCAGGTTCATGCATATCTTTGTGAACATATAATATGGTTCACTCATAATAGTTGGAACATGTGACCAGGTTCATGAATTAACTTATGGGCATGTGACCAGGTCCTTACATAACACTGTGAACATGTAATCAAGTTCACACATAATATTTATTCTCATTTTAATCCATCATTACCAAATTAATTGGATGGAGATATAATCCCTACCCATCTCATAATGAAATCATACATACATGTGCCATACGATATTAAAACAATCATCATATCAGGTCTCATAAAATAAAATATGGTTTTTATAAACATCTTATCATAACCTATGAAATCAAATGGGAATAACTATTATTTCATCACAAAATAACTTATGAAAAATATATATGTTTCATAATCATCTCATCAAATATGAACCCACGAAAATAGTTGGTTTCAAATTCATATAACATGTGAAATAAAAATGGGTGTCATAAGAATCATTCCATCAAAACATAAACCATTCAAGAAATGATATGAATGGAACATCTGGATAATATACTATAAGGTAATGAGTAACACTATCAAATTTTCATCATAGAAGGAATATAACATGGAAATATATTTTGAAAAAATATCTTGAGAAAAATATCCTTTCTTATTTGAAAAATGATCATTAAAACATCAAATCATTATCAAATAAAATTTTCATGAAAATAAACATGAATGATTATAATTATTTCATTAAAAATCATAGGGAAAACGTTTTTTTGAAAACATATAAATAGTGACAAAAAACATTTTAAATCTATTTTTTCAAAATACATCGCAAACCTATAAATATGACTTGAATATAATTTTAAATCCATTTTCCTAGAAAACATAAAAATAATCTTTATAACATTCTTAAAATCATTTTCTGTGAAAAATAATTTGATAAATATAAATATTTAAAATGTTATTAAAACCAATTCATGGAAATTATCCTTAATTTTTTAATAAAAATTAACCTTTAAAACATGAAATTGAGGCTTTATGGAAATGATGGTCGGTAAATCTATACAGGTCGTAAGAGGGAAGAAGAACATCCCTTCTTCATGGTAAAAGGTTTGAAAAAAATCCTTTATTAGAAAGAGATGGTATTATTAATATTATAACATTTGTTAAAATAAGTAAAAATTTCATTAAATGGTTATATATGAATTGTTTAATATTCTTAGAGATCATTTTTAGATAACATGGTTTTGAAGGAACAATAATTTCCAACTGAATAGAGGGTAATGTCAAGATTTCTCAACAATACTTTCTTAATAATCATATGTACCTAAAAGTATTAAAATATCCGAAATACATGAATAAATCATGCATAATTTTTGAATAAAAAGATTCGTGAATGTTATTGAGATATTGACCATATGATTTCGTCATATTAAAAATAAAAATAAAAAATATAAAAAATATATGATATTTTTTCAATAAAATAATACCACATAGTAACATTGAACCATACTCACCATGTGTGAAAATAAAATTAAATTTTTCTAAAAATAAAAAAATCAAGATGTATCATTTCAATGGTGTTATAAACACATAATGGAAAAATATATGAGAATAATATGGTATGTGTCTCAGAAAAGGATAATTTAGAAGAAATTGTCTTTCTGATTTAGAATCATTTGAAACATAAATCCCATGAATGAAAGGTCATAAAATAGATATGTAAATAACAAAAAATTTAAATATAATAATCGTATAATAGATCCATGGAAAATATAAACACTACTCAAATTTAATGTGTGGTGAATAAATCATCTGTCTCAAAGAAATAAAAAGAGACATGAATTCATATTACCTTGTGTCTTGATTCTCATTATACTAATTAAACATAATATATTAAAAATTTAATTTAATTATAAAAATTTAATAGAAACATATTATTATATATAATATCATATATGGTTTTATTATATATATATATTACCTTCTTGTTAATAATTTTATGTTATGGTTTCACTTTTGGTAATGCTAGCTTTGTTCTTCACATGTGCCTTAATTTGTTATATCGTTGGTAATTATACCTATATCAAGATATCTATAATGTAAATAATAAAATAAATGTAATTTATATTCATTATATTTGGGTTACTATAATCTATATAATATATATGTACAAAATGGAATACACCGTTCATAGATACGGTAGGTCGTACGTACGGATGAATGATGTTTCCGTTTAATTATAGTATTAAAAGAAAGAAATAAAATGAAATATATATATATATATATGTATAAAAATATATATTTATTAAGGTACCATGATTATATTATATATATCATCTATATTCAGTAAATCCATCATTATAACATTCAATGTAGTGTGTGAACTATTCATATCACATTGAGGGGCGGTAGTCCACCATTCCTCAAACAAAATTATAATATTTACAAAAAATAAAAAGTATAAAAATATGTGTTTAAAAATGATTAAATAAGCCTATAGAAATAATAATTATGATATATAACATATATAAATATATTTTCCATAATAATTTCCACCATTAGAGTCAGTAATAAAAAAATTATATATTATCATTTAGTGAGATGATAATTCACCGTACACATAAACTGTGTTATCATTACCTATTAGATGGAGGAATATGCAAGTGTACATATAAAATTTAGATTAAAAACAACCAATTATATTTATTATTTTGGGTTTGTTCTAAAATAATGGAATAATGCAATTGTAGGGGGTGTTTGAGGAAAATAAAATAAAGGATCTTGAGAGAAGATGTTGCCTCTAAATCTAAAAACCCCTTTTGGTTTGTACCAAAAGGATTAGTTGGATTTATTTTTTTCCCAAGGAGATGATTATATGAGTACGAGAGGGATTTTGGGATTTTTATTGGAAATAATTGTGATAAACCAATGTGTTTTGAGAGTTGTGAGGATGAGGGAGTGGTTGTTGCCTTCTGTAGTGGAGGCAGAGTGGCACTCTCGTAATATTTTGACAATGGAATTTCTTACATGTTTTTCTCATGACGTGTTGATCCTATGCAAGACCAAATTATAAAAACCAAAGGATAGTGTCTTAATATTTCCTTATAATATTTATTAAAAAATAATAGATTTTGTTATGGGCCTTAAATATAAGGTATAGTCCTTAGTTAAGCATAAATTTACCATAATTGATATCATTAATTTTAATTACTTTCAATAATATTTATTTTCAAAAAATTATTTGACATATTAAAAATTTATAAATTTTGATTACTCAAACTATGGAATAAATTTTTCCAAATTCCAATCACATATGTGGATGATATTAATTTAATGTTAATCCCATTGATAGGACGATATTGCGTGGTTTTAAAGTAAAAATAATGATAATATGGCTATGTTTTTATATCCAATTCCACTATGAAATCTGTTACAAAGAACTGAATTGGAATAGCTGATAAAAATATTATCTAATTAATACCATAAACAAAATTTAAATATTATTTAACCATAAAAATTAATTAGTATAAAAAGATGATTTGAATTAAAATTCAGTATTTTTAACTATTCATAAAAAAAATTAAATATTATAGAAAAATCCCAAAAAATATTCTAACCTAATTTAAATGTATCTCTTTTAAACATGAGTTATTTATAAATACAAAATATTTTAAATGTCCGAGAAATTATTTAAAATGGTCTCTCTATTAAAATGTTGTAAAACTACCACTATAAAAATATATGTTTTTAAATATAAAAATAGGTTTGTTATTATCTTATGTATATAAAATATATTCGATGAAATAATTATGTTCTTTATTGAATATATAAGATATATATTACAATAATATCACCCTATAGTTGAATTTAATTTTATTTATTAGGGTAAAACTAAATTGTGACCATAATAATAATAGTGGTTTTACTTTTATTCACAATTAGTTGTCATATTCATTTTTAATTAATAGGTAACCATTGAATTCATATTAAATTATTGGTAATCATATATTTCCATAAATTAGATAAATATACAAATAACATGTAACTTAAAGTATAGGTTATATATTATTATATTAAATACTAATATTTTATTTATATATTAGTGTTTGGTAATTCTTGGCCATGTGTGTTACAAAAGCCATCATGGAAAGGAAGTGTTACATTTAATGAAAGATAACATCGGTGTTCCTTATTGGGAAATACAAAAATTATGTTGAGTACACTATAATACAATCATTTTAAATAATCTAATTTTATTGTTTTATGAAATGAAAAATATAAAAAATATTAAATTAATTTGAGAAATAATAATTCAGAAAATATATGGGTGTTACATTAGTTAACATAAAAAGGATATTCATAATGTAAATAATTAACATAATTTTATTTTTCATGAATATAAATTACATACATGAAAATTAGAAAAATATGTAAGGGACTATTTTCCCACAAGATCATTTTAAATGTTTTGATGATTTATTGTCAAAATATTTCTTCTCCATGTACATATTCAAAAAATTATTTCACTAATAATTTAATATTTAAAGAAAATAAATCATAAATCAAATTTTTAGACAATTTTTAATTTCATTCAATGATGTTAAAAAGCATTAGTGTATTTTATATGGAATTATATGACATTATTTTCAAAAAGTGAAAAAGGAATGTGAAATTTTATCATATATAAGAACAATGACTTTTCAAAAAGTATAAAAATTATTTTATTTTTTGATTAAATTAAAATAATCCATATTTCCTTCAAGAAACATACCAATATTACCTTTTTTTAGGTTTTCTTAATGTGGGGTTTAAAAGAAAATATATATATCAATATATGAAAATCATTTTCATATAGGTTAAACAGTATATTTTTATGAGTATGATTATGTAAATCAAATATAATATGTATTTCATTTATTTTATAGTACATGGACATTTATTTATGATTATGATTGAGCCTGATGTATCTGGGTAATGAACTGAGTAATAATTATGTTCTCCATAAAATTATTTTGGAATTAACCATGAAAGCTATTCCATTAGTAAGGGTTCTTGTTAGAGTTATAAAAAGATAATTTCTCACAGAACCTAATTGAAATTTCTATTTTCTATAATTATTTTTCATAGAAATCTATTGATTTCACAATATATGATAATTAAATTGTTTTTAAAGGTATATATAGTCCCTTAAATTTTAAATGTTATATTTTTAGATTATTGTTTCCAAGAGATCTCAGGTTTTCTAAAAAACCCTCATGATTATAATTTTTAACTTTATATTTTCATATATAGTGTTTTATGAAAAAAAATTGGGTTGTAAAAATGATTTCATGTTTAGATAAATGATTATTTGAGATCAATGTTTAATATTTGAAATAAAAACACTCTTATATGTTCTCGTGGTATCGAAATGGACTAAAGAATTTTTTTTCCATTTTAAATATCCCATATTAATATTTTTGTGCTCATCACATTTATTAAAATGTTTTACATACAGTATAAGGATTAATAGGGACAATTATGTTTTCATGTTGAAAATAGTTAATACTTTACATGAAAAAACATATTTTTAATATCAAAAGTATTATATTGTAGAAAATATGATACTAAGTTGAAGTGACCACTGTGTAATTCATAGGACATTTATCTTAGATTTCTATTATAAGTTTATAAATCTATAAACATAAAGGATTTTTGGGAATTAATTAAAATGATGTCTTATTTTAAAACATAATATTATGTTATGAATAAGAATAAATTCCTTATTGTTGTTATCATATTATATTGTAGACAATTTAAGAGTTTGGAATATTTTTAGTAACCTTAATATAAACTTATTTATTATCATGAAAATGAATTTTAATATTACCATGTTTCATCCTCTAAAATAAATATGTTCAATATGGTTCCCTGTAGGGAAATTGGGATGAAAATATAGGAAGGCTGTGAGAAAAAAATATCCATCCAACATAGAAACATTTAATGGTTGGAATTTGAACATATTTTTCTATACCATTGATGGATCAACTTAAGTAGTCTATAAATGGTGGTTATATCTATGAATGAAGGTAACCACATTCACCATTAAAAGATCATTCACATAGTATATCACTCAATAAAACAACACCCACTAATAATCAAGGGACCATTTGACCTTGTGACATCAGAAGGATGGGTAAAAGCTTTAGATATAATAATAAAATTCATGGGTTGTTAAAATAAAATTAATCCCATTATTTTCTGAGTTTTTAAGGTGATTTAAATTAGTGGTGGTATAAGGTTAAAAATATCATAGAAGGAGTAGATATTAATTTTTTAAAATGCGATAAATTAATAAATATTTTCCATGATAATTATATTACTAGTGTTGTTCAAAAAAAATGGAAGAGAAATTCATGAAATTTAGGTAGAAGAGAGAATATTTAATGTATGTGTATGAAGAAAACCTCACAACATTGGCATATTGTACACAAAATTAAGTGTGGGTTCTTGATAGTGAAATAAATTAGTTTTATAGAGGATTGAATCCTAACTATCTAATAGAATTAGATACTCGTGAATTAAAAATTTATAAGAAACTTACTCTATGTTCTAAGAAGGTAAAAAATTGACTTTTCTAATGATCATGTATTCCATGAAAAGAAGAGTAAAAATAGGTACAGATGGTAGATAATATGTATTTGTCTATTTAAGAAATTGAAATATAAAAAAATAAACATTCAATATTGGGATAATTATAGTAAAAACAAGCCCGATGAATGTATATTAAAGACTAGAAATGGTTTTCAATGTTATAAGTTTTTCCATGATTCATGTGATCGAAAATAAAAATACCACACTAATGATAAAATAAAATAATGAAATTGTAGAAATAATATGTTTTTATTGTAATGATAAGGATCTTTTTGTTAATTTCTATCCAATCATAAAAATAAAGGAATGAATTCATAAATATCAAAAGTGGAATGTCTGATATAATCCTTTATAGCTACATCGATAGATGTTGGACCATTCGACAATGTGGTATCTGGTACATTTCTTTTTCATTCAAATTTATGATGATGTCTTGTTTAATTTGGTATCTAATATTATTTCATTAATGAGTAATTTGATAATAAATTATAAATTTCACCCCACAAAAAGAAGCCATAATTTTCGGTAAAACAATTGGGGTAGTATTAACGGAAAATTATACTAATATTATTTTTAACACATGTTGAAGGGTATTACATTAAATACATGTTTTCTAAAACCTTGTACCTTTTTTGTATGGATTGGAATTCGTTTTACCATGATATAATTAATTGTATATATAAATAAATTTTTTATAATGATATTAAATTTGTATACATTAATTACTTATTTATATTGATAACATATCAAAAATATGATAAATTAATTAAATATTGAAAATAATATTGTTTTAGACATATTTTTTAGAAGAACTAACCCTTAAAACTAATGATATTATTATATTAAATGAGTATATGGATATATTTCATGATGAATTGTATCGTATTATATATCATCATAATATTTAATTTACTACTATTGTAAATATTGATAGTAATATAATTTTAAAACATCCCAAACAAATTGGTCAATTATAAAATTTGGAATTGATAAATAACTAAGAATAATTTCATTATAAATTCATCATTAATCAGAGAAATTCACTATGGGGTCCACCATGTTTGTTTATTAAAAAATATGATGGTTCCGTCAGGTTTTGAATTTATTATTGATATGTTAATTTTATAACTCTAACTATTAATAATATATTTTCTCATATAGATGACTTATCTGATCATATCATGGGAGATGAGTATTTTTTTAAGGATGATTGATATTCTGGGTACCATTAGTTGAAGGTGAATGATGGTGACATTTCGATTATCAAATATTGAACATGTTATGGGAATTATGAGTTTATGGTTAATAGATTTGGGTTGAAAATTTATCCATTTGAATATATTGATGTACTAAATAGAGTTTTCCATGAGTTTTTGGACACATTTTATGTTGTGTTTTTTTGATGAAATTTTTATATATTCAAAAAGATATGGTAATCATCAAAATCATATGATTATTCTTCATGTATTATGGATAGAAAGTATATTCTGATCAATGTTTAGTAAATTTTAGTTTTGGATATGTAATAATTCAGTCCTTATAAAACTCTTAAAGAAATATTGTATAAATAATGATCCAATAAAATGTAAACTGGATATAGAGAGTCCATGACCTACAAATGTCACAATAAAGTGTAGGTTTTTTTGGATCCATAGGTTACAAAAAAAATTTGATGACAAAATAGATCTTTTATCTATCTTAGTATCTATGCTAATAAAAAAATTAGTTAAATTTATCTGGAGGAAATAGTGAAATGAATTCTACCTAGAATTGAAAATAATATTAGTAAATGCTTAATTTTTTTCTATCTATTCTGAAGTGGATATTTTTTATTTAGAAAAAGTCATATTTTAGTGGTTTTTTGTTCTAATATAAATTTATAAGAAAATTTGAAATTCATCACATTAATTAACATATCATAAACTAAATTATCTTACACACGACCCTAAATAAGTTGTCAAGGTTTTTTCATTGGAAAACATGACACATCATTTATATGGAGTAAAATATAAAAATATACTAATCACTATAGTTTAATGTATATATTCACTTGAAACTATTTTAACAAGATGCATAAAAATTTTAATGGAACTAATTATATATTGGACTCCTGATGTACTAGTAATATTTTAATGATCATAAATTATATTCACCCTAATTAAATACTGTTAATTATATTATATCATGTATGTCATTGCTTATGTTTTCTCATTCGTTAAGAACATATATTCAAGATCTCAATTTCTTTACATTCAGAGTAATTACATTATAATATCCATGATTTACTATTATAATACATTCTTTGAAAAATTATTATGCTTAATCCATTCTGTGATCATCATTTCGTATCTCTGAAAAGAGTTATTTTAGAATGTCTGAGACACCATGAGTCTTTCTCTGGTTATGTATTTCAGGAAAAGTGAAGCATAAACTGTGAACAAGAAGACACCATGAACAAGCAAACACCATGAATAAGTAGACACCATGAACAAGAAGACACTATGAACTAGAAGACACCGTGAATAAGCAGATACCGTGAACTAGCTGACACTGTGAACAAGCAAACACCATGAACAGACAGACATCGTGACCACGAGACCCCATGACATCCATACACTGTAACATCAAGACACTGTGAACAAGACACTATAAACAATGCACCGTGAATGCAAGACACTGTGACCGCGAGACACCATGGCATTCAGACAATGTGACCAATCCATACACAATGTGAAGGAGACATCGTTTCCATGGCATACTGTGACACAGTTTCCTAATATATTTTGTCTTATATCAATCTAATCTCTAATTATCACACTTCAAGATTTTAATTCACTAACATAATTAATTTTTCTTTTTAGACATATAATCAGACAGTACGAGCTACGAGGTGCAGAATAAATGCAACTTGTTAGCTCCAACACATGCACTCCGTGATAAAAGATTAATGCATCCTAGAAAAGTAATGTGTGTGGCATGATACTATGAAGAAGAACGATAACGAAGAACACACTTAGATAATTTATTTAAGAAAATATTATTGCATACAACTCGATTTTACTGAATAACACACGAAGAATAATTGAATCCTGAGAACGTCTTCTCACTGTGAAACACCACGAAGAACAAAATCCAAATCAGTCTGTCTTGAGACACCCTGTTCTCCAGACGAGGACTCGAGTTCTATATATGCTTTATCTCATAAGTCCAATGCTGTAAATACCAACACTCAGAGCACTTCTAAATATATCTCAACATTATTTCTTTGTTGTGTATATTTTTATTATCTTTAGAGCAGAGTGTGTATCTATATAGCAACACACTCTGTCTCCTCCATTAAACTGAAGGATACAAGATATCCTCACTCAGACCATCTTTTACTCTTCTCTATACCCAATGATTTTTTAGAAGAGGTAAATGTGTGTCTTGGTAGATTGTAACCACAAAGAACTATATAAGAGGTCCCTGTGTGGCCTAGATAGTCTTGTGTACTGCTATTAACCCTGATCCAGGGTGTGGATCAATGTTTATTTATTTAAACTTCTTAGTGGAAGGTGATAACCAAGTGGATTGCATTAGGTCACATCTTGAGACTTAACCACTTGTTTCATATCCGCTATGCTGGTTACTTTATTTTTCTCTATTTTACTGCTTTTCATTATAACTCAAGAAATCACTAAATTCACTTTGACAGTTAATCTTGGAAAGAAGTTATAATTACTTTGTCTTATTATATTATCTTCTAATGTAATAGTAAAAACTATTAATATTAAAAAGAAATAATAGATCTTATAAGAAGTTATTTAAACATTAAAACCATTATAGCCATATTACTTTGAATAAATGGGTTGTATCTACTTTTTGGTGAAATAATTTTTACATAAAATATTTATATTTACTCAATTCACCCCTACCCTCTTTTTTAATATACTCTGACAAACATTTGGTATCAAAGGGTGTTTATTAAGATTCTATTTAATCTTATTCAACATTGGTTATAGTTATACCTTAAAGATCTATAAATTTCTTTTAATTATAAATTTTTAGCTCTTTAAACCTATTCTTTTATTAGGGATAATAGATTAGAAGGTGATGAAACTAATAGACCACCATTCTTTAATGGAACCAACTATGCTCAATTTAAAGGGAAAATGAAAATTAATTTAGAGTGTGTAAGTATTGAAATTTTTTCATCCATTATAGATTAATATTAGATTCATACTACTGATAGAATCACTTGGGTTTAACCTACCAAAACTACCTACAATAGCAATTGCAATGCTATGAATTCGCTATACTTCTCCTTAGGAGATGAGGAATTCAATAGAATATCTGCTTGTAAAATTGCCCAAGAAATTTGGGATTCCCTATCTGTCTAACATGAAGGAACATCTAGTGTAAAAGAAATGAGACTTAATACATTTCCAATCAAATATGATAATTTTAAAATGAAACCTGATGAGCCTATTTCTGACATGTATCTTAGGATTAATTAGATCGTCAACACAATGATCTCGCTTGGAAGAGAAGTCACATCCAATGAAAAAATCATGAGAATCCTTAGATGTATACCCAAAAGATGGAGGGGAACCCTTTTATTTATTATAGAATCATTCTAGATAGGCATGATACTAGTAAAATAACTCATTGGGAAACAAATGATGTATGAAGAAGAACTGAAAGTCAACAAGGAAGAGGAAGATGAACCAAAGAAGAAATATGTTGCATTTAAAACCACCACCTCTAAACACAATGACAAAGGGAAACTGGATGCTTCTGTAGAATGCTTCACCAGTGAACAATCATCATCTGACAACGATGAGGATATGAATCAATTAGGAAAATGATTCAAAATATTTTACAAGAAGTATAAATTTTTCAGATAACATAACTTGAAGGAAAACTATGACCAAAAAGGAAATTGGAAGATGTACTGGAAAAGAAGTGACAAGGGTAATGAAATTGTATTCCATGAATGAATGAGCAAATTAAATATCATGTTAGACTTTCCAGAGATCAAGTACAAAAAGAAATATGAGGAGAAGGAAAAGAAGTATAAAAAGGCCATGAGCGCAACCTAGAGTGCTTCTGAGGACAGTTCAAGCAACTCGGAATCCTAAAATGACGAATATGAAAACAAAGTCTATATGTGTTTTATGACAAAAAACATCTGAGGTAACATTCGATTCTTCTGTACTTAATTTATACTATTCTGGAGATGAGAGGGACTCTGAAAACATGACTAATGAAGAGATGTTTGAATACTATAACTTGATTGAAGATACATGAAATGAACTAAAAGACAAATATAAATCATTGAAGAAATAGTATGCTCTCACCGTGACTGTCAAATCTGAACTCACAACTAAAAAAGAGAAAAATTCTCAACTGCTCAAAGAAAACAACGAATTAAAAATGTCAAATGAGAAATTAAAAAATGACCTTGAAATGTTTATCGATGGGAAGACTACCCTAACTCAAACGCTAAGAAAACAGATTTCCCCTAAATATAACACTCGCATAGGTTATCAACCTGGAAAAATAAATCTTGGTAGGAAAAATTTTCTTTCAAGTTCTATGACATATAGTTTTAGTCCCATTTTTGGACACAAATCTACTAATTCAATTTATGATATATATTCTACTGTTTCCTGTTTTTCTAGACCGAATAGAGTTTATTCATGAAATACCATACTAAATGCTTATAGGAAACCAATGAGGCAAATATGGGTTCCCAAATCACTTATTACTAATTTTACCAGACCAAAACAAGTATGGGTACCAAAATATGTTTTTATCTAATGTTTTTGTAAGAATGCTACATAAATAGTTCCTGTAAAAGTTTATGGTACTTGTACAGTGGATGTTCAAGGTATGTTATAGGAAAATACACATGCTTCAAGAACCTAATCTAAATAGATGGAGGACATGTCACATTTTGGTGACAATTCCAAAAGAATCATAATTGGCCTCGGCCAAATCGATAACTCTAACCCCATTTTAATTTCTAAAGTTATGTATGTTGATGGATTAAAATGAAATATTCTTAGTTTCTAACAATTATTTGATGATAGATTTCATATTAGTTTTGAAAATGATGATTGTGAGGTATTTAATTCTAAATATGAATTAGTGTTTTCTACTTTATGAAATGAATATGTTTACTCTATTAACATAGATTCCTTAGCATCTCAAAATGGTTCCATTTTTAAGTATATTTCATAAGGATTCAAGGATCATGAATAGGAGACTATTACATGGTATTGTTCACTCCCTTATAAAGTTAACTAGAAAAGGATTAGTTAAAGACTTACCGTAACATTAGTTTCCAAATGGAAAAGTGTGTAATCCCTATCAAAATGTAAAACAACACAATCTTTCCATCAAAACAATGAGATGAGTTTCAACTTATCAACCTCTTGAACTGGTTCACATGGATTTGATTGGACAATATAGAGTTTCTAGATTAAATGGGAAGCTCTATGTTTATGTTCATGTAGATGACTTTTCTAGATATACTTGGACTTTCATTATATCTCACAAAAGTGAAGCCTTCTCTTATTTTACTAAATATTCCAATTTTATAGAAAATCATAGTGGACATAGAATTAAATCCTTAATAAGTGATCCTGGCCATGTGTTTGAAAATCAAGAGTTTGAATCCTTTTTCTCACAAAATGGTTATAATCACAATTTCTCTGCCCCTAGAAAACCTCAACAAAATGGAGATGTAAAAATAAGAAATAGTACCCTACAAGATATTGTTAGAACAATTCATAGTGAATTTGTCTTACCTATTTACTTTGGGGATGAAGTTTTCAATACATCATGCTACATAATAAATAGAGTGTTAATTAGTCCCATTCATAAGACGACTCCTTATGAGTAATGGAACAATAGAAACCCCATGGTTACCTACTTCAAAGTTTTTGGTTGTAAAGTCTATATATTAATACTAAAGACAATATAGAAAGCTTTTCATCCAAGAGTGATGAAGGTATATATTTAGGATATAATCCATGTATAGTAAAGCCTATAGAGTGTTCAATAAAATAACTAAATGTACAGAAGAATTTGTTCATGTCATGTTTGATGTAACAAATATACATGAGCCTAAAACCTCTCTAGAAAACCTGGAAGATGATGTATCAAATCTGAAAATCAATTCAAAATCCTCAAACACTTCTGTGAAAGAATCTAGAAAAAATCCAGTTCTGGAAAATCCCTATAATCAAGTCGCAATGATCCTGAACCTATCGATGAACCTTAAATCACTAGTCCCTCCTTTTCCAGAATTTTTAGAACTCCTATGAACCATCCTTTAGATGTGGTTGTTGGAGACCAAGACAAAGGAACTCAAACTAGAGCTTCCCTTAAAAATCACATTGAACATCAAGTCTTCATGTCTCAAATTAAACCTAAAAAACTAATGATGCTATCAATGGTGAATTTGGGTTAAGGGCTATGCAAGTAGAACATAATCAGTTGGAAAGGAACAATGTTTGTACATTATTTGAAATTCCTATTGACACATTCATCAGAGGCACTAAATGGATGTTTCGAAATAAGATAGATGAGGTTGGTAACATAGTTTGAAACAAGGCTAGATTAGTTGCACAAGGCTAAAGTCAAAAAGAAGGAATTGCCTATGGGGATACTTTTTCACAAGTAGTTGGAATTGAATCCATCAGAATGCTGCTTTCTTATACTAAAAATATGAATTTAATACTATATCAAATGGATGTTAAGAGTGCATTCTTAAATGGATATATAGATTAGGTTGTTTTTGTGGACAACCCCCTAGATTTACAAACCTTCATTTTCCAAATCATATTTATAAATTATCCAAAACATTATATGGTTTAAAACAAGCTCCAAGAGCCTGGTATGATAGCTAATTACTTTTGTTATTTTTAATGGTTTTACGAAAGGAATTGCTTATCCTACCATTTTGATTAAACGACTTTCCAATGATTTCTCATTTTTTCAAATCAATATAGATGAAATTATTTTTCGATCATGAAAAAATTCATTATGTGTTTATTTTTCTAAAATAATGCAAAATGAATTTGAGAAGAGTTTAATGGGTGAAAAAAAAATTCTTTCTCAGATTTGAAATCTTTCCAAATAATGGGGAAATTATTTTAACTCAATGTGATTATACTAGAGATCTTCTAAAATGTTTTGGATTGGATAACATTAATTGTCATAACACTCCCATGAGTACCACTTGTATGTTAGATCTTGATGAAGACAGAAAATCTGTTGACCAAACCACATATAGAGGAATGATTGGATGTTTACTCTACTTGACTACTAGTTGACCTAACATTTTGTTTAATGTGTGTATGTGTGATCGTTTTCAAACAAATCCTAATGAATCTCATTTAAATTTTGTAAAGAGAATTTTCAAATACGTCAATCATACACCCAATATAAGACTCTTCTATCCTATAAGACAATCAATTGAATTAGTGAGTTATTTTGATGCTGACTTCACTGGCTATAAGTTAGATAGAAAAAGAACCTCTATAACATGTCACTTTTTAGGAAAGTCACTAGTATGATGGTGTAGTAAGAAACAAAATTTTGTTTCATTATCTACTGTAGAATCAGAATACATAACTGCTAGTAGTTGTAGTGCACAAATTTTGTGGATGAAACATTCATCACTAGATTATGGGTATCAATTCTGGAATGTACCTATAAACTGTGGCAACACAAGTGCTATAAAGAGCTCGAAAAATCCTGTTTCACATTCTAGGAAAAAGAATATTGATGTAAGGAATCACTTTTTGAGAGATCATTATTAAAAAGGTGACATCACTTTGGAATTCAAGGGCACTGAATATCAGCTAGCTGATATATTTAAAAAAATCATTAAATTTTGAGAAAACAAAATACATATTACATGAATTAGGTATGATAAATCTTATATAAATTTCTTATGGTGTTATATCATAATGTTTCATTATTACGGTCTCAAATTTAGTACTTCATGACTACTGTCTGATAGTTACTTTCTCACCCTAAATTTCATGTTCACTATCTCACCGTAACGCTCAGTTATTGTCTCACCATAACTCTCTGTTATTGTCGCACCATGTTACTGTCTCACCATAACATTCATTCTCTATCTCAACGTAATGAACCGATATGATATCATTGTAAATATTCTCTATGATTTTCATATTTTAATTAAAATCTGTATCATGGAAATTACCATTTTTACTCTTTTCATTTTTCCGCACTTTTCCTTTTGCAATGTTTGGTATTCCTAAATGATAAAATAAAGAATGTATCATTTTTCCTTCATGCGAGCTTTCTTCCATTCACTCATTCGTAACCTATATTCAAACCTTCAACCCTTATTTATATCTCTCCCTAGTACCTTTGGTGGATGGCCAGTATGAAACTCCCTTCATCATTAACTCCTGAGAAATGTAGTGCGATGAAGAATAAGATTACACCTAATCTAGAACCCGAAGGACCTCTAAACAAAAATATTGTAAACCAAGTTGTTATACCAGAGATAGAGGTTTTCCCCAAATGGATTTTTTCATGTAATTATCTGGTTCAGAAATATTGAAGTGAGCACGACTGGCTAGAATGTTCTTTGAAGGAATATAGACCTATCTATCCTACGTTAGTGGCTCAATTTTATCAATATGTTCAGTTCTCCTATGAGTATAATGATGGATATGTTGTGGGAAACTGGATCAATGGGAAGAAATCCTTATTCTCTTCGATGTTATGGGATGCATGCCTTATGATTCCTCATGATGAAATCTGTGAGGATTATTAGAGAGGACCTCCACCTTCAATAGAATTATTTGATCTGGAAGATGTATTGAAGGCCTTAACTAGAAATGGCACCAAGAGGAGAGCCATTGTTGCTAAACTAGATGGAGAATAAAGGCTACTATTCAAGTTTATTCAAAATCTGGCTAGCCCATGAAAAGGGGATTTTTCTGTACTTAAATATTAGGATGTGTTTCCGATCCGCCTTATGAAAAACAGGCGTAAGATTAACCATTGAAATTATATCATTCACCACTTATGTGAACTGATCAAATACATATCCAAATCAACCTCCCTATTTTACTGTCGTCTTATCTCAGCCATGCTTCTTACCAAAGGTATGGTTGGACCTAATGAGGAACTTATATAGGATTGCTAATACTACCTTTCATAAGTCATTATCAAGTGGATAAAGATAAATTGGAACCCTTGAAAAAAGGCATGGGTAGAAGAAAATGATAGAATTTATGAAAAATTCAATCCTATGGAACATACCTCAAGACTATGAGATATCTTTGATCCTGGTTGGAACCCTATGAGTTTGTCGAGTACTCTGAAGAAGGGGAAGAAGAGGCTATTATGCCCCCCAGGGAAACAATTTTTTTAGGAAGACTTTACTTCTATCCCTCTTGTGGGAACTGAAAAAGAAGACCATGCATGTAACACCCCGAGATTTTATGAAAAATATTCTTTTTATTTTCATTAATGTCTTGTGTTATACGCTACACCAAAAAGAGCTTTCACATCACACATCACTGACCTGGCTTGAATTACACGCAATCGCGACCTTCCATGATAGCGTGTGTTGTACGCAACACCAAGTTTCGCTAAACAACGATATGCTATTAAAATATTATTAAAACTAGCCGTTATGAATAGTAATAACCAATTTTTGAAATTTTGTAAATTTTATTTTTCAAAATGGACTTCATTTTTGGATTCGGAATATCGAAATTAGCTTAGGGTGAAATTTTGGTAATTTTCGGATAACTTTCATATTTTGATGAATAGTGGAAATTACACAATTTTAATTAAAAACAACTTTTTCAATCGAAATAATTAATAGTGATAAATTATTAATTTTAGTGGTTTTAAAGTATATTTAGAATATATTTTTACAATTTAATACAATGATGGTCATTGGATGTAATTTCACATTTAAACCAGTTATAAACAAGTTTTAATCTTTTGATAGTTATTATCTCTTAAAAACACGCTATTTGTTTTGACGACGAGAATTAATTTTTAAATTAGTTAGTGCAACTGATATGTTTTGAATTTGGTAAAATAGACATCATTTTTGAGTTCATTATATCAAATATATCATAGGCCTAATTTTTGGTATTTTTCTGAAAACTTTCAATTTTTGTTGAATAGTGAAACCACTAAGTGGTAGTTAAAAAAAATGAATTTTTCATAAAACATAATTTTAACGCTTCTGTGAGTGGAATTTAAAAAATCCAAAAGACACGGTTGATGTCAGTAAGTAAAATGTGGTTCAATGGGATGAAAATAATTTTTGGTGAATAGTAACTTTTTACTTTTATTTACCACAGTTAAAAGTAAATAGGGTAATTAAGGGTAAAAATGATATTATTATTACCCTAACACATGTCCAAATTCTATTGGATAAGTGTAATTAGACCAAAAACAAGATTAGGAATAAAATATGACCATTTAGGCCCACTTGGATTAGATTAGGACATTTATTATTATTTAATTCAAAGAAGAGTTAAAAGAGTTAAAATCAAGGTTTATTTACTAAAACATTTTTAATATAGGGTTATACATAATATAATTTAGACTATAAATATTCATTAGAAAGATAAAAAGATTTCCTACTTAATGGTATTTTATTTGTAATTATTATACTTTAAATAACTTAATGTATTTATGACACAACAATGATGCAATAATTACCTTTTTAAGAAAATATTAAAATAATTGATGTTATAAATTCCCAAATAAATGTAATTTGAGACTTTTTATGACTTACACTAATTTTATAGCTTAATATTACATGTTCTTGTTGATTTAAGTAACTTGGTTAGAACTTATCATTCTGTTAGAAGTTTCATAAAAATCATGTACCAAATAGTGTCAAAATTGACATAAATTAGTTTTTAAAACATATATTATATTATTAATTGTTATTTAATTCCTAAATATATAAGGTTCGGCAAAATGACTTAGATAAGGATAGATATATTAATAATAAACAACTTGGGGTTCTTTTGGCTTCATATAGTATGTTTATTAACCATATAGTGTAAGAAAACAAAAAGACACGGTAAAAGTTAAATTATTTAACTTAGAGTTAAATCTAATTGATAAGGTTAAAATAATAAACTAAACTTGTCTAAATCTTATTGGATCAGAGGATTTAGACCCATACCCACTTTCGCTTCGAAATAAGACCATTTGGAACCATTATAAACCGAATTTTACCTTAATATAAAATAATATTTTGAGATTTTCCTAAGATTCCCCTCTCCTCCCTTATAAAAGGGAACCTCCTCCCTCTCTTCCTCACACAACTTTGAGCCTTCAAGATCGGCCAAACCCTGCCAAAATCTATTATAAACTTCCCTAGTATCATCATACAGGTCCTGGTCTTCTTCAAAGACCATCCATAGTCCTTTAAGTGGAGGTTAAGAAAAGGCGCGTCAAAAAGAGGTAATATCCATTACCGATCTTTTTCAATTTCTTTTTTCTTAAACATATTCTTCTTTAGTTGTTTCATGATAATGTAATAACATAAGTATCTCTTATATACTTATATGTTATTATAAATATGAAACAACTCTAATTAACCTTTTATCCATCCTACGGAAAAAGGAAATCACCAAGCGTGCGTACGTACGAAATATCGTCTCCACGCCGTGGTGTAATCTATTTTCCGCCACAACCTTAATTGGATGGGTATAATGGTGTAATGAGTAACTATATATGATTATTATAAAGTGATATTGATACTGAAATAGTATACATACATTTCAACACAATTCCATGAACATGGGAACGATATCATCGCTCGTGCGTACGTACGGACTACCGTCTCCACGACGCGATGAGATTCATTCTCAATGATTAACCATTCATGAATGATTATAAAGTATATATAGTAAGTAATAATGAAATATATGACATAATAATGATACTGGATTTATTTATATTTATATCATCTACTTAATTCCATTCAAGACAATAAGGAAAGGAAAGCAGTGTTCATGCGTATGTACGGACTACCGTCTCCATGAACGGTGTATTTCATTCCATTTACAGATTGATTATATATATGTATATTATGAATATATATATATATATATAAATCATGTTTTATATTCTGGAATTATGTAATCATGATCTATGTAATCATATGAATAATTACAAGTCAAAACACGGACGACAAATGAAACAATTTTTCCCAAAACGCTCTTAAACATGGAATTTACAAACGAACGGGTAATATAAAGTCATAATTGAACCATATATGATATCATAACAATGAATATGATTTATTAATAAGTCAATGACATTATTTAAATCATTATACAGGAGGTTCTGACACTTACGAAGCAAATCGGATCTAAGGTAAGGGAAATATCACAATCTCATTTTTATCCGAGATTGTTTATACTTTGGTATTTAGTAGGGTGTATTTTATCATCAAAATATATGTTTCCTCAATATTTAATATTATTTCCATTCACCTAAAAATTTTTAAATCCTATTTTACCCTTTGGTGAGTTTTTAGTAAAAGATATGAAAGGAATCTTTTGTCGTTTTTCGTACGAGGTACTTTTTTGACTTTTCCGACAAACATTCGAGAAGAATGTTTTTTTAACTTATACGACATGAATGGATTTTTAAAACATTATTTCCAAGAAGCTTCATTTACAAGTTTTCAAGTTTATTTTTAATCAACTTCTTTTATTTTAAAATTGTATGACATGTTAAGAAAGGAAAAGTGTTTTTGATGTAGAAAGGATATTTTCCTCAAGAATGGAGTTCAAGTGTTTTATCAAAATTATTTTACATCTAAGATAATAAAGGGTTATTTTTTTATCCCTATTATAACATTGATTTGATCATGTTGTGATGGAATTATTTTTATGAATTCCTTTATCTTATATTAATTGATTTATGATGTCACGAAGTTTAAGATTTCCATTTTTATTACATGGGTTATGAAATGATGTATGATTTATGATTTTGTGGAACACATAAGAATGTTATCATTATGAGATTGGTGGGACCTATATCTCCCTCCAATACATTGGGTAAAGATTTTATATCTCATGAGATAGACACGGCTGGAATGGTAGGTTATACCGGTTTAGTGAAACAGGACTGAAACGAGGGTGACTCGGTTCAGAAAGGGACATTGTCCACCAAGATAGTCTTGGCAATGAGTCTTGACTAAAAAGAAATAATTATTTATTATTATGTGTGTATGCCACAAAGTTTCATGTTTTATGTTATGATTATTGGGATTTCATTTCACTACTATGATTTATCCCATGTTATGAAATTATGCTCTCTTTTGCAGGTTAAGATTTCCAAAAGTTATGTTCTTATGAATATGATGTGATTGATTTTTTCTTTTGTTTACCCTTACTGAGCATTTGAGCTCATCCTTTTATGTTTTCTTTTCCCCAGGATATAAATAAAGGTTTTAGGTAAAAAAAATGGAAGATCTTTATGGGAGATATTGAGAATCTTTCACCACGATTAGAAGATTACGTTCTGAGTTTCCAAAGACACTAAACTATTACGATCCTTGTGTGTGTGTGTTTTTTTGTTATGTACTAAGTATTCCACAAAAGTAATGTAATGTTCATGTACATCAAGCTTCGGGTCTCTACAGTTGGTATCATAGGAAAGGTTTAGTCAACCTTTGGAAACTAGGATGTGAGAACTTTAGTGAGATTCCTAGAGATATTTATAAGGTATGTCTAGGAATGTCCCTAAGGATAAGTATACGTATAGGATAAAGTCCTATAACTATGGTAACGATCATAGAATTTAACCTAAGAAGTTAGATATTGAAGTTACTCCCCCTTTATTATGATTTTTTCCTCACACTATTCTTTTTTGGTTTTAGACGATGGATGGAACCTGAAGGAAACGTGTTGATCAATGCAATGGACAATGCAATGATTGCCCTCCTGAACAAACAAATGTTATGGGAGATGGAGTGAAAAATCTTATTGCTATACTTACACAAGCTATGAATCATTCTGGAATTCCAAATGAGCATAGAAGGGAACAATATTCTATTGAGTCCTTCATGAGGCAACGTCCACCTTCTTTCAGTGGGACTTCCGATCCACTTATTGCTGAACGATGGATCAGTACCACTGAAAAGATATTTTCAGTTCTTCAATGTTCTGAACATGATAAAGTCATCTTAGCAGTATATCGTTTGGAAGGTGAAGCTGATAAATGGTGGAATCTTATCAAGAATACGAGTCCAAGAGATGAAAGTGAGTCCATGGAATGGGACGAGTTCAAGAACTTGTTTTTTAGTAAGTACTTCCCTCGTATTCTTCGAACAAAGTGGAAAAGGAGTTTCTTGAGCTGAAGCAGAAGGATGATGAATCTGTTGGTATAGACGAAGTGAATTTTACAAGACTTGCAAGGTATGCATCTGCAATTATCATCCAACCTGAATGTAAAGTTGATCGATTTTTCAGTGGCCTAAAACCAAGTCTTCGAAGGGAATTAGCTATAAGAGGCTTCAGTAGCTATGAATAAATTGTGCGTTGTGCTATCAAGGTAGAAATGGAAGTTGGTGTTACATATCCATCTCATGGTTTTGACAAGAAACGAAAGATGGAGTTCAAGGAGAAATCTCAGAATAATGGTGAAAATAATATGAATGTTTCCTTATGCACAAAGTGTGGAAAGAAGAATGGTGGAGATTGTATTAAAGGGACTAGAAAATGTTTTAAGTGTGGAAAAGAAGGTCATCGAGCAACTGAGTGTCGAAGTAATGGAAAAAGGGTTTCTAATGATGTGAATAAAGAAAACACTGCAGAGAACGCACCACCAACACATCAATGATTCAAGTGCAAGGAAATGGTGCATTATGCTAATAAATTCCCTAATCCAAGGGTTAGTGATGATCGATATGAGCAACCGCTTAAGGCAAAGGACAAAGGGAAGTCACATGCTATCACTATTGGCGATGTTGAATATGACAACGATGTGGTTGAATGATTAAGTGTTTATGTAATTCGATTCCAAAATAATTTTGTATCATAGCGTATTGGAATATTAATGTATTGGTCTAATGTTTTATTCAAAGTGATTGAGATATTTTTGGAAATCAGATGATATGCGCATAATGAAGGGAAAACGAGAAAATGAAATGTTTAACAGTATTCATGAGCTCATGATTGATATAAGGACTAAGTGATATCATGGTTTGAGTATATAGAATTTTGAGGATTTTGGTATGTGGAAAGTGTTAACTTTTAACTGCATTCATGTTTTCACTAAGGTTCAATGGGTATTCAAGAGAGTACATAATTAAGGCCTTTGAATGTTTGGAATGTGACCGACAAGATATATCTTATGATATATGGGGATCAACGATGGTATTAAATCTCTGAGAGTGGACTGCAGTATTATGGATAAGCCTAAAGATTGGAATGGATTATGTTGGACATAAGTTAGTATTGTTTGTTTTACGATATTATTGATGGATGTTATATTAATATAGATTTAGAAAAAGGACAACCTGCAGGACGGGCGACAGCCCATCGCATCGGACAAGGCTGTGGGAATCAAACCCACAACCGAAGTGCGACTGGCCTTTATCGCCTACCACTAGCATACAGGAAGTCCCTGTTTATTAGAAACTATTTTTATTAAATTAAGCAGTATGATATATGATGTATAAGTCCATTTTAGGAACCATATATGATTAATCTCACTATAGAATGACTTATGTATATTAAATAACTTTTTCTAACCTTTTGTTTGAAACAGATGTAATGACCCGTCATTCTTGAAGGACCCCGGGACACCCTGAGAGGGGAGGGGTGAATCAGGGTGACCACTTTTTCTTTTAATTTGTTGGATCTTGTTCCCATGTTTGTAGGAACTTGTTGAACCTGTATGATGATTACGATCAAAATGAAAACATTCACATGCACAGAGAAGACACAGTCATTTTTACTTGGTTCACTACTAAGGGCTACGTCCAAGGAGCATACGCCGATAGGTTGTCGGTCGTACCTAAATCCACTATGCTTCACTAGCTGCGGATACAAAAGTTCGGGTACAGACACTCTGTCCCAGGCTCACTGCCTTTACAATAGTTCAGGGATAGCTCACTACGTCCCTCGGGTCACTCCCGTTGACTCCCCCTGGCTCACTGCTGTTGGTGAAGTCCCACTCAGTTTATAGACGTGTAGGTCTCTTCTTCATTTTCATAAGAGTGCATCCTTTGTTGAATGTAGATGCTCTATTGAAGTCCGATTCTCACCAGAAGAAGAATATCACTTTTCCTCGAATGAACCGAGTTGTTTCTTGGCTTTCGTGCAGCTCCAGCAAGGCAGGCGTGCTTCAATAGTGTCTAGGTCTCCTTTTCAAGCCCGGCGTGCAAGTCTCCCGGCGGCGCGCAAGTCTCAGGCACGCAAGACTAAACTGGCGTGCAAGTGTCACTGAAGCACCTGCGCGACACTGCCTTCTTGAACTAAATACTTGCGCGATCCACTTCCTTTCTCTTCCAAACTGCCTTGGGAGAACAGCCAAACACCGGCGCGCAAGCTCTACTTGCGCGATAAAACAACCACCTGCGCGACTCAACCACCTGCGCGACGAGAGCTCGAACAATCTCTCGGCCTTGAACTCCGTTAGAAATGAGGAGGGGTGGTCCAGTATTTATAGGCAAACTGGACCCCCTGCGCGGCGGCACGCAAGTCCCTCGACGGCGCGCAAGTCCTGTCTCCAGATCCTCTGTCGCGCAAGTTACTTGCGCGACCCAACCAACACTTGTGCGACCTTCTTTCCTTAGCCTAATTGTGATGTTCTGATCCTCAAAAACATATGGCACGCAAGTCATTCATCCTCCAAGAGCTCGGCGCGCAAGTATCTTTGCCAAAAACACTTTACTTTATTTACGGATTTTCAGGCCCAAAAATTTGGCAAACACTGGGAAACAGCGCCACCTTCACTACTGTTTTCTTCCTGAACGGTATGATCGCTTTGTTGGTTCACACCCTAAACTTCCACTGAGGATTGACAACAAACACAAACCATACACCAAATCATGCTTTGAAGAACCTGGTTCCAACAATCTCCCCCTTTGGGTTTGTTGGCAATCAGAATAAATTCAATAGATCTCCAACCATGAGCAAATCCAAAACGCAAGAATCAACTCAGCTAACACTCTAAGTCTACGTGAGCAATGCTCGGTGTAGAAAACAAGAGAGAAAGCTTGAATTGGGTCTTAGTGTGTTGAAATCGTACACGAAATTCTCCATCCCGATGTTATCCTTATTAAACTTCTCATCACAAGCTTACACTTCTCATCACAGAAGAATTTCTTACCTTGAATTTATTCCTTTCTCCCCCATTGACAATAAAACCAAAGACCGAAAAGTTTGTTCAACGTTCAGCTCAAGCCATACTCCCCCTGGATAGTATCTCCCCCATAAACCTGCATCACAGCCATAAACAGATAAAAACAGTCAAAACACACGGGGAGAGGGGACTTTCGGAGCGTCCTTATGCAGTAGGAGGTGGTCGAACACCGAGGTTCAACTGATACTTCTCGAACACAGCTGCGGACAATGGCTTGGTTAGGATATCAGCCACTTGCTCATTAGTTCCAACATGATCCATTTTAATCACGCCGTGTTCAACCTTTTCTTTGATAAAATGATACCGTATTTCAATATGTTTTGTACGAGAATGCTGAACCGGATTCTTCGTAAGATCAAATGCACTTTTGTTATCACAATAAATCACCATTGGTTGCTGCACCTTATCACCAATATCTGTTAGCTGCTGCTTCATCCAAAGAAGTTGAGTGCATGCTTTTGTGGCGGAGATATATTAAGCTTCAGCAGTACTAAGAGAAGTACTTTCTTGTTTCTTGCTCAACCAGCCAACACATTTCTGCCCAATATAGAAAGCTCCACCACTAGTGGACTTTCTATCTATGACATCACCAGCCGAGTCAGCATCAGAAAATGATGATAATTCACTGTCCCTGCCTGCAACAAAAAATAACCCGAAGTTATGTGTACCTTGAATGTACCTCATGATTCTTTTTACTACTGCCATATGTTCCTCCTTTGGATTACTCTGAAAGCGGGCCGCAAGGCATGTTGCAAAGACAATATCTGGCCTTGTCGCTGTCAGGTACAGTAGGCTGCCAATGATCCTCCTGTACATGGTGGGATCAACAGAGTTCCCATCCTCATGCTTTCCAAGTTTAGTTCCAACTGCAATCGGAGTTGACATTGGTTTGGAGTCTTGCATATTGAACTTCTTCAGCAGCTCTCTTGCATATTTTTCCTGAGAAATGAATGTGTATTCCTTCTTTTGAATCACTTGCAGCCCCAAGAAATATGTAAGCTACCCAATCATAGACATTTCAAATTCTGATTTCATGTGTTTGGCAAATTCATCCACTGATTTCTTCCTACTGCCACCAAATATGATATCATCAACGTAGACAAGAACCATGAATTGATCTTTTGGAGAATTCTTCACATAGAGATTGTGATCAACTCCTCCTCTTTTGAATTCAAACTTCTTGAGATATGAATCTAGTCATGAGTACCACGCCCGTGGTGCCTGCTTCAAACCATATAGAGCTTTCTTTAGTTTGCAGACCTTTGTTTCATCGGTACCCAAGACAAAGCCCACTGGTTGTTAAATGTAGACTTCTTCTTCGAGTACACCATTCAAGAATGCTGTCTTGACATCCATTTGATATACTTTATATCCTCTTTGGAGTGCCATGGCAAGGAAAAGCCTGATTGACTCCAGTCTAGCCACTGGAGCAAAGGTTTCTTCAACATCAATGCCTTCATTCTGAGAGTATCCTTTACATACCAATCGTGCCTTGTTTCTGATGACTCTTCCATCCTCATCAAACTTATTTTTGAAGATCCATTTGGTACCAATCACATTGTGACCTTCGGGTCTCTGGACAAGATCCCATGTCTGATTCTTATCAATCTGATCTAATTCATCATTCATGGATTTCACCCAAGATTCATCTTTTGCAGCTTCTTCGAATGAGGATGGCTCTAAAACTGATAGAAATGCAGATTGTGTGGTATTCCTCATCCTTCTGGTTTGAGTGGGTGCACTCCTATCCCCAATTATGTTGGATGGATCAATCTCAGCTCTTCGATTTCTCCTGCGAGGTTCAGTAGTATTCTCTTTAGCCATAGTTTCTTCTTCAGATTCTTCTTCTGAGTCATCATCATTATGTGATTGATGAGTGTTTTGAATAGATTCCTCTATTTCTGCATTTGTAGTTTCTTCATGTCCACATTCTTCATGACTTTCTATCACATCAGCATATGACGTCCGTGAAGCATTTGTGGTTTTCTCTTCAATTATCTTAACATCATTGCTTTCCACAATCCTTCCCAAACGATTGATGAAACATTTGTAGGCTTTGCTGTTCATTGAGTAACTGAGGAAGATTCCTTCATCTGCGGTGTCACCATATTTCCCCTGATTTCCTTCTTTGTTCCTGATGAAGCACTTACTTCCAAAGACACGAAAGTATTTTAGAGATGGCTTCCGTCCATGCCACAATTCATATGGTGTCTTCGTCTCACCCATATAAAGTCCTGTTCGATTCTGAATGTACACTGCAGCTTGAACAGCCTCTTTCCAGTAATGTCGTGGAATACGACTCTCAATCAGCATAGTTCGTGCCATGTTGTTCACCTGTCGATTCCTTCATTCAACAACTCCATTTTGTTGTGGAGTTCTCACAGCAACTACCTCATGTTGTATCCCATGCTTCTCCAGATAATTTTCAAATTCAATGGACGTGTATTCTCCTCCATTGTCAGATCGCAACACTTTGATTGTTCGTCCAGTATCATTCTCGGCGATTCGCCGATATGTTTTCATGCAGTCAAGGACCTGTCGTTTCCGGTGAATGACCATCACACATGACATTCGACTGTAATCATCTATGAAAAGGACAAAGTACCTTTCTCCATGAGTTCCGACAACATTTATTGGACCACAAACATCTGTATGAATCAGATCAAGAAGGTGAGATGCCTTTTTCTTCTTTGGCCGATATGAACTGCAGACCAGCTTCTCACGAATACAAGCATCACAGGATTTTTCACGCTCACGTTTCAAGTTGGGGATGTCCATGACAATTCTCAATTTTGATATTTTCTCCATGTCTTGTTGATTGATGTGTCCCAATCTCCGATGCCACAAATTGTTTTCTTCTTCAACAGTCATGTAACATACATTTTCTTCACTATCAACCTGATACAAGTTGCCTTCTGTTATGCATCCTTTCATAAGTGAATTGCCGGTTTTTCCCTTGATGGTGCAGCCTTTCTGATTAAAAGTAAATATAAGTCCTGAGTCACAGAGTTGACTCACAATAAGGAGATTTTGGCGTAGGCCATCTACGTAAAGGACTTCAGTCTTCATTAGTTCTCCATTAGCTAATTGGGTACTTCCACTTCTTTTGATTTTCAGAGCCCCATCATTACCAAATCTTACTGTGCCATCAACATTATTTATGATATTTGTTAGTAGGCCGGCATTACCCGTCATATG
The DNA here is from genome assembly GCA_963277665.1 of Viscum album. Lineage (NCBI taxonomy): Eukaryota > Viridiplantae > Streptophyta > Magnoliopsida > Santalales > Viscaceae > Viscum > Viscum album. Next base: position 383,274,081 of record OY728151.1, read on the forward strand.
AGATGAACAACCGCTATCCAGAATCCAGGTACTGTTGTTCTTTGTAGATTTGAGGGCTACCTCTGCAAGGTTCGATTTCTCAATCTTCTTCCTTTCCTTCCATGAGACATTAGATTGAGTATATAGGACTGATGGCCTTTCAACTATCTCTTCCGCATACCCAGGTTCTTCATAGTCAAAGTCTTCTGTGAGAGGTGTGAACCTGTTTAAAAGAGCAACACTGTCTTGCTGACGAGACTTGACATGTCTTGAACTTCGGTATGAGGTGTCTATGTCTCTTCTCTGCCTGCAATTAACGGCCTTATGACCAAAGTTAGAACAACAAAAACAATATCCATAGAAATTATTTCTTCTATGAGAATTAGTATATGATATTGTTCTCCTTTGTTGAGCATCTATATCTTCTCCATTCAGATAGCTTCTTGCCTCTTCTCAATAAGACATGGTATGGCCCAGATAGCCACAGAACTGACACTTCATGAGAGGAAATGTCTTCTCACTTGAATTTCTCCTTATATCTTCTTCCTTAGGAGAATAGTAAGACTGTCTATCATTTTTGAATGTTTGAGGATAATTTTCAGGTCTCCTTTTAGTTTGGATTGAGGGTTCCTTTTTCAGCACTCTAGGTAACATTTCTTCATGTTCAACTTTCATCTTGTCTTTCTTTTGGATCTTTTCACTTCCAGCAGTTGATGACTCAGCCTCACGGCCAATTCCACTCTTTCCCATGCATGCAGGTCTTTGATCACTCAAGACTTTTTCAACCCCATCTGAACCACACTTGGCTCTTGCAAGTAATTCTGCATCTGAGAATCTTCCGAACTGTATTTTCTTCCTCGATTCTTTTGGAACTGATTCTGTCTCCATTTTACTCCTTAGAGTAACTACTTACTCCTCAAGAACCTCAACAGTCTTGGATTTTTCATCCAGTCTGGATGTGAGGTCATTGATGACCTTTGCCTGCTCTTCAATTCTCAGCTTCAGATCAACTGCATCATCATTGCTTTCAATTATTTTAGATTGTACCTTCACAAATTCTTCCAGTCGTTCAATTTAAGCTTCAAGTTGATCAACATATTCAGTTGATTCTTCTACAATTGATTTCCACTTATTGTAGCTCTTACATTTAATCGTAAGCTTACTAACTGCATCCTTAAGTTTCACATCAGGATCTACACAAGTTCTCAGTTGTTTTTCACCATCAATATTTTCTGACTTTTCAACAGTGGCCATCATAGACGCATGGTTCCCAGTTTTGAATTCTGGTTCTTCTTCATCACAGAATTCAATTTCATCTTCTTCCTCTTCACAGACAAAACTCTTTCTTTTCATTTGCTTATCAGATATGAAGTCTCCCTTTTTGAAGAACCTTCTTTGAGGCTTCTTGAAGTTTTCATCTTCACTGTCATCATCATTGATATTCTTCATGCACTGAGAGGCAATATGCCCAACTTTTCCACAACGGAAACATGCGAGAGGTAACTTCCCTTTGAATTTCCCTTTCCCCTTCTAGAACTTCTTTGCAATGAGAGAAATAATTTCTTTCTCTTCGTCATCATCACCGCTACTATCCTTTGAGATTTTCAACTTATCCATGGCCTTGAATGCCATTTCCTTGCTCACCCGAGTCGTAGCATCTTCTGGTTTGACTCTCATTTCATATGCTACCAAACTGTTCAGTAAGTCATCTAGAGAAAGTTTGGAAAGATCTCTTTCCTCAAGAGCTGACACCTTCGCATTATACAGAGGTGGAAGTCTTCTTAATATTTTCTTTACAATATCAATGTCTTTGATTTCTTCGCCTAGACCCCAAATTGCTCCAACCACTTCAGTAATTCGATTGAAGAATGAGTCTGCATTCTCATCTGGATGCATCTTCAGATCATCAAACCGATTGTGTAGCACTTGTAGTTTCGCCTCCTTCACTTTGCTATCACCTTCGTAAATATTCTCAAGTTTATCCCACATAGATTTTTCTGAGGTGCAATTCATCACCTTCAGGTAAATCTGATCAGAAAGGGCTGCAGTGAGAGCATTCTGTGCTTTAGCATCTGCATCAAGAAGTTTCCTGTCTGTTTCAGTCATAGCCAGACCTGTTGGATCAGTGACATGTATTCCTTGCACAGTAGAAAAAAGAACTTCCATTCCAAGAGATCTTAGATGAGATCTCATTCTCTTCTTCCAGATCTGGAAATTGCTTCCATCGAAGTGAGGGACTCCCCTGACATTGACGGCGTTTTCCATGATGAAGAAGGTCAGATTCAACACCAGCAACCTGCCTCTGATACCACTTGAAGGACCCCGGGACACCCTGAGAGGGGAGGGGTGAATCAGGGTGACCACTTTTTCTTTTAATTTGTTGGATCTTGTTCCCACGTTGGTAGGAACTTGTTGAACCTGTATGATGATTACGATCAAAATGAAAACATTCACATGCACAGAGAAGACACAGTCATTTTTACTTGGTTCACTACTAAGGGCTACGTCCAAGGAGCATACGCCGACAGGTTGCCGGTCGTACCTAAATCCACTATGCTTCACTAGATGCGGATACAAAAGTTCGGGTACAGACACTCTGTCCCAGGCTCACTGCCTTTACAATAGTTCAGGGATAGCTCACTGCGTCCCTCGGGTCACTCCCGTTGACTCCCCCTGGCTCACTGCCGTTGGTGAAGTCCCACTCAGTTTATAGACGTGTAGGTCTCTTCTTCATTTGCATAAGAGTGCATCCTTTGTTGAATGTAGATGCTCTATTGAAGTCTGATTCTCACCAGAAGAAGAATATCACTTTTCCTCGAATGAACCGAGTAGTTTCTCGGCTTTCGTGCAGCTCCAGCAAGGCAGGCGTGCTTCAATATTGTCTAGGTCTCCTTTTCAAGCCCGGCACGCAAGTCTCCCAGCGGCGCGCAAGTCTCAGGCGCGCAAGACTAAACTGGCGCGCAAGTGTCACTGAAGCACCTGCGCGACACTACCTTCTTGAACTAAATACTTGCGCGATCCACTTCCTTTCTCTTCCAAACTGCCTTGGGAGAACAGCCAAACACCGGCGCGCAAGCTCTACTTGCGCGATAAAACAACCACCTGCGCGACTCAACCACCTGCGCGACGAGAGCTCGAACAATCTCTCGGCCTTGAAATCCGTTAGAAATGAGGAGGGGTGGTCCAGTATTTATAGGCAAACTGGACCCCCTGCGCGGCGGCACGCAAGTCCCTCGACGGCGCGCAAGTCCTGTCTCCAGATCCTCTGTCGCGCAAGTTACTTGCGCGACCCAACCAACACTTGCGCGACCTTCTTTCCTTAGCCAAATTGTGATGTTCTGATCCTCAAAAACATATGGCGCGCAAGTCTTTCATCCTCCAAGAGCTCGGCGTGCAAGTATCTTTGCCAAAAACACTTTACTTTATTTACGGATTTTCAGGCCCAAAAATTTGGCAAACACTGGGAAACAGCGCCACCTTCACTACTGTTTTCTTCCTGAACGGTATGATCGCTTTGTTGGTTCACGCCCTGAACTTCCACTGAGGATTGACAACAAACACAAACCATACATCAAATCATGCTTTGAAGAACCTGGTTCCAACAATTCTATCACATGATCTGCTAACACTTCACGAATAACAAATTCAACTTCATTTATTTAAGAGATGAAGTGTAAATTGTTCAAGGCACAAACAACAGTGAGATTGTACCAAAATAAAGTAAGTATTTATTCTAATTCAAATTCTTCAACTTCAGGGAAATGATCTTGAAAACCAAAAATGTTGTCCTAGTGCTATTATATCTGATTAATCAGATGATACCTTAGATCGTCACAAATATATGGATTTGTGATTGTTGGCTTTTCTGTAGCCATGTTCTCTACCACTCTCCATCAAAACATGATGGTTAGATTTTTCTTCCATATCCATATTTTCACCTATGTGGAAACCCAGTGATTAGTTTATTTGGGTAACTGTTACGTTTCATACTTTTGTTTTTAAAGATTGGTTTTGGTATTCCTTTTTACGATGTGGGTTTCTATTAAAGAAACTTTCTAATAGTAAACCATTTATAACCCCGACAAATTTCGAGGGCGAAATACATTTTAAGGGGGGTAGAATGTAACACCCCGAGATTTTATGAAAAATATTCTTTTTAATTTCATTAATGTCTTGTGTTATAAGCTACACCAAAAGGAACTTTCACAACACACATCACTGACCTGGCTTGAATTACACGCAATCGCGACCTTCCACGATAGCGTGTGTTGTACGCAACACCAAGTTTCGCTAAACAACGATATGCTATTAAAATATTATTAAAACTAGCCGTTATGAATAGTAATAACCACTTTTTGAAATTTTGTAAATTTAATTTTTCAAAATGGACTTCATTTTTGGATTCGGAATATCGAAATTAGCTTAGGGTGAAATTTTGGTAATTTTTGGATAACTTTCATATTTTGATGAATAGTGGAAATTACTAAATTTTAATTAAAAACAACTTTTTCAATCGAAATAATTAATACTGATAAATTATTAATTTTAGTGGTTTTAAATTATATTTAGAATATATTTTTACAATTTAATACAATGATGGTCATTGGATGAAATTTCACATTTAAACCAGTTATAAACAAGTTTCAATCTTTTGATAGTTATTATCTCTTAAAAACACGCTATTTGTTTTGACGACGGTAATTAATTTTTAAATTAGTTAGTGCAACTGATATGTTTTAAATTTGGTAAAATAGACATCATTTTTTAGTTCATAATATCAAATATAGCTTAGGCCTAATTTTTGATATTTTTCTGAAAACATTCAATTTTTGATGAATAGTGAAACCACTAAGTGGTAGTTAAAAAAACTGAATTTTTCAAAAAACCTTATTTTACCGCTTCTATGAGTGGAATTTCAAAAATACGAGAGACACGGTTGATGTCAGTAAGTAAAATGTGGTTCAATGAGATGAAAATAATTTTTGGTGAATAGTAACTTTTTACTTTTATTTACCACGGTTAAAAGTAAATAGGGTAATTAAGGGTAAAAATGATATTATTATTACCCTAACACATGTCCAAATTCTATTGGATAAGTGTAATTCGACCAAAAACAAGCTTAGGAATAAAATATGACCATTTAGGCCCACTTGGATTAGATTAGGATATTTATTATTATTTAATTCAAAGAAGAGTTAAAAGAGTTAAAATCAAAGTTTATTTACTAAAACATTTTTAATATAGGGTTATACATAATATAATTTCGACTAGAAATATTCATTATAAATCTAAAAATATTTCCTAAATAATGGTATTTTATTAGTAATTCTTATACTTTAAATAATTTAATTTATTTATGACACAACGATGATGCAGTAATTACCTTTTTAAGAATATATTAAAATAATTGATGTTATAAATGCCCAAATAAATGTAATTTGAGACTTTTTATGACTTACACTAATTTTATAGCTTAATATGACATGTTATTTTTGATTTAAGTAACTTGGTTCGAACTTATCTTTCTGTTAGAAGTTTCATAAAAATCATGTACCAAATAGTGTCAAAATTGACATAAATTAGTTTTTAAAACAAATATTATATTATTAATTGTTATGTAATTTCCAAAAATCTAAGAATCGGCTAAATGACCTAGATAAGGATAGATATATTAATAATAAACAACTTGGGGTTCGTTTGGCTTCATATAGTATGTTTATTAACCATATAGTGTAAGAAAACCAGAAGACACGGTAAAAGTTAAATTATTTAACTTAGAGTTAAATCTAATTGATAAGATTAAAATAATAAACTAAACTTGTCTAAATCTTATTGGATGAGAGGATTTCGACCCATCCCCACTTTATCTTCGAAATAAGACCATTTGGAACCATTATAAACTGAATTTGACCTTAATATAAAATAATATTTTGAGATTTTCCTAAGATGCCCCTCTCCTCCCCTATAAATGGGCACCTCCTCCCTCTCTTCCTCACACAACTTTGAGCCTCAAAGCTCTGCAAACCCCTGACAAAATCTCTTCTCCGCTTCCCTAGTATCATCCTAGAGGTCCTGGTCTTCTTCAATGACCATCCTTAGTCATTTAAGTGGAGGTTAAGAAAAGGCGCGTCAAAAAGAGGTAATATCCATTACCGATCTTTTTCAATTTCTTTCTTCTTCAACTTCTTCTTCTTTAGTTGTTTCATGATAAAGTAATAACATCAGTATCTCTTATATACTGATATGTTATTATAAATATGAAACAACGCTAATTAACCTTCTATCCATCCTACGGAAAATGGAAATCACCGCGCGTGCGTACGTACAGAATACCGTCTCCACACCGTGGTGTAATCTATTTTCCACCACCACCTTAATTGGATGGGTATAATGGTGTAATGAGTAACTATATATGATTATTATAAAGTGTTATTGATACTGAAATATTATACATACACTTCAACACAATTCCACGACCATGGGAACGATATCATCGCTCGTGCGTACGTACGGACTACCGTCTCCACGACGCGATGAGATTCATTCTCAATGATTAACCATTCATGAATGATTATAAAGTATATATAGTAAGTACTAATGAAATATATGACATAATAATGATACTGGATTTATTTATATTTATGTCATCTACTTAATTCCATTCAAGACAATAAGGAAAGGAAAGCAGCGTTCATGCGTACGTACGGACTACCGTCTCCATGAACGGTGTATTTCATTCCATTTACTGATTTATTATATATATGTATATTCTGAATATATATATATATATAAATCATGTTTTATATTCTGGAATTAAGTAATCATGATCTATGTAATCATATGAATAATTACAAGTCAAAACACGGATGACAAATGAAACAATTTTACCCAAAACGCTCTTAAACATGGAATTTACAAAAGAATGGGTAATATAAAGTCATAAGTGAACCATATATGATATAATAACAATGAATATGATTCTGTAATAATTCAATTACATTATTTAAATTATTATACAGGAGTTTCAGACACTTACGAAGCAAATCAAACCTAAGGTAAGGGAAATATCACAATCTCATTTTTATCCGAGATTGTTTAAACTTTTGTATTTACTGGGGTGTATTTTATCATCCAAATCCATGTTTCCTCAATATTTAATATTATTTCCATTCACCTATAAAATTTTAAATCCTATTTTACCCTTCGGTGAGTTTTTAGTAAAAGATTTGAAAGGAATCTTTTGTCGTTTTTCGTACGAGGTACTTTTTTGACTTTTCCGACAAAAGTACGGGAATAATGTTTTTTAACTTATACGGCATGAATGGATTTTTAAAACATTATTTTCAAGAAACATCCTTTACAAGTTTTCAAGTTTATTTTTAATCAACTTCTTTTATTTTAAAATTTTATGACATGTTAAGAAAGGAAAAGTGTTTTTGAAGTAGAAAGGATATTTTCCTCAAGAATGGAGTTCAAGTGTTTTATCAAAATTATTTTCCATATAAGATAATAAAGGGTTGTTTTTTTATCCCTATTATTACATTGATTTGATCATGTTGTGATGGAATTATTTTTATGAATTCCTTTATCTTATATGAATTGATTTCTGATGTCATGATGTTTAAGATTCCCATTTTTATTACATGGGTTATGAAATTATGTATGATTTATGATTTTGTGGCACACATAAGAATGGTATCATTATGAGATGGGTGGGACCTATATCTCCCTCCAATGCATTGGTTAAATATTTTATATCTCATGAGATAGACATGGCTGGAATGGTAGGTTATACCGGTTCAGTGAAACAAGACTGAAACGAGGGTGACTCGGTTCAGAAAGGGACATTGTCCACTAAGATAGTGTTGGCAATGAGTCTTGACTAACAAGAAATGATTCTTTATGATTATGTGTGTATTCCAAAAAGTTCCATGTTTTATGTTATGATTATTGGGATTTCATTTCACTACTATGATTTATCCCATGTTATGAAATTATGCTCTCTTTTGTAGGTTAAGATTTCCAAAAGTTATGTTCTTATGAATATGATGTGATTGATTTTCTCTTTTGTTTACCCTTTCTGAGCATTTGAGCTCACCCTTTTATGTTTTCTTTTCCCTAGGATATAAATAATGGTTTTAGGTAAAAAAAGGGAAGATCTTTATGGGAGATATTGAAGATCTTTCACCATGATTAGAAGATTACGTTTTGAGTTTCCAAAGACACTAAACTATTACGATCCTTGTGTGTGTATTTTTTTGTTATGTACTACGTATTCCACAAAAGTAATGTAATGTTCATGTACGTCAATCTTCGGGTCTCTACAATGCACCTACAATATTTATTAATCTGGAAGCTCAACCCGAGGATGAAACAATATTTGATGTCCATGAAACCGAGAAGAATAATGTAGAAGAACTTACTGAGGAATAATTTCCGGCTTTGCAAGGAGATGACCTTGAAGAACTCATAGTGGAACAATTTTCTTCTGAGATAATCCCTTTAGCTGAGGAAAGGATGGAGATGGATTTTCAGCTGGATAGGCAAGAAATGAGAGAAGAACTATGAGATGAATTTGTGTAAATGGATTAAGATCCTGAACCTCTCATACTTTAGAAGGATGCAACTATTGAGGAAGAGCAACCCCTAAATCTCGAATCCTCTAAAGAACCAAACCCGGTAGTTCCTAGTCCTGTTGACACTCGATATAAGTTCCCCAGTTTCTATGATGTGGATGACTCTCAAGAAGTTTAAGTAAATTTATTTGACCTTTCTACTATGTTCCAACTGAAATTTGTCTCCAATCATTCTCTTGAGAAGGAACCAAAGCCTATATAAATACCTGTTTCTGAACCTTCATCAGAACAACCATCCTTTTTGAGTGTGGATGATATAAAGGAATATGGTGCTACACTTTTTCTAGTGTTGAAATGTTCATAATTCTCAATGAGTTCGTGTGACACATATAAGTGAGAATGATTCCTCATTATTTTTGGAGAATGTTATTTGGAAGATTTACCCTAGAATTCTTTATGAGATTCAGAAAGTAAGAGTTGAGAACAAACTGCTTAGTGATTAAGTGAAGACTCTGAGAGGTATGATTGAAGACATGCAAAAAATAGATGAATTCGATATTAGAGCTTTTTTCTCATCATGGGGAACATGTTTTTCCACAAACCTCATAGAATGTTGTCTTTGAGATTTAGCCGCACTTAGAATTTTAAGCTGAAAATGTCACTGAATGGATCAAACAGATTTTCAAAGAAATGTGAGAGCTTGTGGTTAATCATAACAAAATCACTAATGAGTATTCATGATGTCTTTAGAAACTGTTGAATCCACAAAAAACTCTCACCATCGTTGTCAATGCTTCTAGAGCCTCTGGTCAATCCAATCAACCTCTTAAGACAGTGAACTGCTCTGAACAGTGGTCAATGAAGAGCTGCAGACAATTCTTAGTGGCTTCAATAAATTTTATGTACATGAAGTTATCATGAACTGTGATAAAGTATGGTGGAGAGATTATTACATATTTCATCAGACTCCCAAGGACATGACTTCATCTACAAAGTACTGCCATTGTTGCTCCTGCGGCTGCACCTATAAGACCTGGTTTTCCTATTTTCACATCTTCCCAAGCCTCCACTACTATGTCTGTCAGCCAAGTCGTGAATCAGATCAGGCATGTGATCCTTGATCAACACCTACCTCAATCTTATACTACTCCTACTTTGGCTCTATATGTTTTTTAATGGCTTCATTTACCTTCTCCTTCAACCAGCTCACTCCTATCTTCTACCTCTAATTCATCTCCTATGGATTCCTCTTCTGCTGTTGATAAAGTCAAAGAGTAGACCAATCAGTGAAGAAGGATATTGTTTACTCTTTTTCGATAGGAATGATGTTTCTTTTTGTTTTTCTTCTTTATGTTTGTACTGGATCTTATTATCTTTAATGAAATGTGAACTTTTCATTACTTCTCTTATTATTTCATTTAGATAATCCCAAAAAGGGGGATAAATCTCGATATGTTAGACTTTTATATCTTTAGTTAAATCAAATATTCACTTAAATTATTCATGATTTGTGTAGGGATACATTGTTGGACTCCTCATGTACTATTCTTATTTTATGGATCAAAAATCCTATTTAACCTGGTTAAATCCTGTAAATTATATCTAATAATTTGTATTATTGATTATTTTTTCTCATGCTTTAATAAGAGCCATTCAAGATCTTAATTTTTCTACATTCAGTTTATTTACTTTATACTATTCTTGATTTACTATTATTATAACTTCATTGACAATTGATTTTGTCTGATCCATTATATGATCATCATTTCATATGTCTGAAAATAGTTATTTTGAAAAGTATGAGACACCGTGAGTCTGTCACAAGTTATGTATTTCTGGAAAAGTAAAGCAGACACTGTGATCAAGCAGACACCGTGAACAAGAAGACATCGGGAACAAGCAGAAACGATGAACAAGCAGACATTGTGAACAAGGAGACACCCTGAACAAGCAGACACCATGAACATGGAAACACCCTGAACAAGAAGACACTGTGAAAAAGCAGACACCGTGCCCACGAGACAACATGACATCCAGACACCATCACATCAAGACACCGTGAACAAGACATAATGAAAAAGACATCATGACCATGAGACATCGTGACCACGATACACCCTGACATTCAAACATTGTGACCAATATAGACGCCATGTGAAAGAGACACCATTTCCATGACATTCTATGACACTATTTCCTAACATATTTTGTCATAATTCAATCTATTCTTTGACAGTTATATTTTGTAGATTTCAATGAACTGAAATAATTAATATTTATTTGTAGTCATATCATTGGATAGTACGAGGAATGAGGTGCAGAATACATGCAACATGTCAGCTCAAACAAAGGCACTCCATGAAAAAAGAGTAATGCAGCCTAGAAGGGAAGTGTGAGTGACACGATACTATGAAATAGCATGATAACGAATAACACACTTAGAGAAGTTTTTGAAGAAAGGATTATTAAATAGAACTTGATTTTACTGAGGAACACATGTAGAATACTTGAATCCTAAGAACATCTTCACACTATGAATCACCCTCAAGAACACAAGCCGAATTTGTCTGACTTGAGACACCCTAATTTCCAGACGAGGACTCGATTTCTGCATCTGCTTTATCTTAGAAGTCCATAGCTTCAATGATAAAAACTCAAAACACTTCTCAACATATCTCAATATTCCAGATCTATTGTGTATCATTTTATTATATTTCGAGTAGAGATTGTATATATATCACCACACTATTTCATTTTCATTAAACTGAATGATACAAGATAACGTCACACAAACCTTCTTTTACACTTATGTATACCAACTGATTAGTGTGGAAGAGGTCCCTATGTGGCCTGGTTGTTTGTACCCATGAAGAACTATGGAAGAGGTCACTTTGGGGCCAGGACAGTCCTGTGTACTGTTGTTAACCTCGATCTACGGTTTGGATAAAATTTTATTTATATAAACTACTAGGTGTCAGGTGATCGCCAAGTGGAGTGGATTAGGTCTCAGCTTGAGACTAAACCACTTGTTTAATATCCTATTTGTTTCTTAATTTATTTTTCTTTGTTTTACTGCTTTTCATTATAACTCAGAAATCACTAAATTCACATTTATTTTAAATCATGCAAAAAAGTTATAATTACTTTGTCTTAGTAAAATAGATTCAAAAGTGATATTAATAACCATTATGATTACTGAGAATTAATTAATCTTCTAAGACATTATTTAATCATTCAATCATTTATAACCGTAATAATCTGATTAACTAGGTCGTATGTACTTTTTGGGGAAATACATTTTACAGAAATTTTTTTAGTTACTTAATTCACCCCTCCCCTCTTGAGTAATCTACTCTGATCAACATTAAGGATTATCACTTCATGATTCATTGACATAATTTCAATGTAAATAGAGTTGTTGATGCAATCAATTAAAAAGATAATGTATCATTAACTATGATACATTTGGAATGTGATACTTATATTAATGATTTGATTCATATTGGTCATGAAATATTACATGAAATAAGATTCATTACATTGTTTTATATTTCATTATGGGTGTATTTTTTATCTAGTACTAACCATGATTCGAAGGAGGATCGTGATTTATAGGAAAATGTAGAATTTTTTAGGAAAGGTATGTTTCATGAATTTACTATTATCAATGAATGCGATTTGATATTTTATAAAAATATTATATATACCTTTGTATTCCCATTTGATGATATAATTTTTGAGTGAAGATCATAATTATTTATTATTTATTCCTCCTATTAGTAGTAAGTCATATATAGGGCTTCATTAATATTATTATACAGAAAGAGTAATGATAGGATTTTTGGGTTTTATTATAAAATGTTTGAATTTTGATAAGGTTAATGCCAAATAATGGGGAAACATATGAAGGATTCGCCGATTTATAATGACATAAGAGGAAAGTGACATTATATTCATTGATTTTAGGGTTGTATTAGAAATACATCTCTATGTAATAATGTGATATGGGTAAATTTTTATTATTTTACTAAATATTATAACTTTATTCATATTATAGATAATATATTATTAGACCATCTGAAAATATTTATAATAATGAAATCATTAAATTGAATAGGGTCCTCTCTTTGTTGAATCTAATCATGATCCATGATTTACCAATATTTTTTGGAAATAAATTTTGAAGATATTGGGTGATGAATTAAATTTCATTACAGATTTCCATTCTAAATATTATGGATAGTAAGATGGAATGATTCATATTTTAGAGTATATGGTCTGATCTTTTTCTATAAATAACCGATGAATATGGGATGAATAATTTTAAATTTTTTAAATTTTATATAATAATAGTGTTTATTCATATAAATAATTGGATAATTTTGATGCATTATATATAATTTGGTTTTTGAAGGCATATTTTATGGAAGAAGTTGGTGAACGAATTTTTTTTTCAGACTAAAATTTGTAGACGAGATGGTTTGAAAATTATATGTCATTTAGAATTATTTTATTGTATCTAAAATTAGGTAAATATTAATGAGTATTAAAAAATGAATAATAGTTTATTCAATGTAGGAGACCATGATTTTCTTATAGTGTCTTTATGGTAATGTTTTATCTGTTTTTGAAAGAATTGAAATTTAAGTCAAGGCTAATTATAATATATGAAATTATGGATAATATTTATCATTTTCTTATCATGTTTACATTCCATTTTATTTTTTATATACATTATGAGTTTTATGTTTCATTTTTAAGGAAGTATGTGTTAAATGAAACTCATATTTTGATTAATGAATTAGTTCTGTTGGAAGAGAACATTTCATATAAGAAATGAGTTATACAGATTCTTGATCAAACATAGTAAGTGTTATGGAATAAGTTGATTCAAAAGGTTGTGGTTTTGTGAAAAAACCCATATTATTGATAAAGAAGAAGAATGTTAATTATAATGTCCCCGGAAGGGAAAATATCCCCACTTATTTATGTAATGAATAAAATTGCAAGGACACAATTTCCAAAATTGGGGAAGAATGCAACAACCTAGGAAACATTAATAATATATAAATTTGAATCCTTATAAATATTCATCAAATAGAATTTGGGGTATTATATTCACTATAATAATATTAATTTGTTTTTAAATAAAAATGTAAAAAATTGTATTCAAATTATATTTATTTACATGTATTAAATGTATTTATTTAATATATTAAATTTAAAAAATAAATGATTTTAAATTAAAAAATTTTATATTTTTTGTATCAAAGATTCAAAATTAACATTTTTTTTATTTCTTTTTGAAAAATTGGCTTTTGGGATATTAGTATAAAATATTTATTATAAAACATTTTTTTATTTTAATGTAATTAAAAAATCATATTCTATTTTAGAATTGGATTAAAATTTCATTAGTTCATATTAAATTAGCATAATCCTAGAAACGAAATTAGACCCAACATTATAATTGATTTCAATATAAAAACATTTTTATACATAAAATGAAATTTATGAAAAACCATTTTTCACTAGATTATATATTGTGATTTTAAAGTAAATTTTGAGAAGTTAAAAAAATTAATTTGAAAAAAAAATCAATAATTGGAATTTTCACATCAAAAATTTATAAGATGTAACTTTCAATTCATCCATTACGATTAGTACTTTTGTAAATGTTTCCAGTTACCCTAATATTAGTTAAAACATGTATAAAGTGTTTAATATAATATAGAAAACGTTAAAATGACCTAATAAGTTTTTCAAATCCTATTTTATTTTCATATTTTGTCCCTATATCATCTCACCTTCAAATATGAGTTAATATTCATCTATTTAGATGCTATAAAACATTAATATATTGTATCCATTTGAAAACTACCATTCATGTCCTCTCCCTCACATATAAAAGAGAACTCATTCCCCTCTAATTAAATAACTCAAGAACCTTTGAAATGTACTAATACCGAACATAATTCTTTTGTCACATCCCACCCCATATCTTATTTTACTTTTTTTGATCTTAATACCATCCTATGATTTCATTTTTTTATCATATGGAGGTTTTCAGAATAAGTGGTATAGTTACAATGTGCTGTTTTCATTTTATTTCATGTTTTTCCTCGATCAATTCTCTGTTAACCATTTTCATATACTAGCTTTCATATCTCCCATATTCTGAAATTTTATTATTTTTATGGTATAACACTTTTTATTAAACTTATCCATCTAAACCGAAAATAAAATCATCGCTCATGTATATGTGAAATCAACCACCTCATGAGATTATGTATTTCATTTTTCATTACCAATTATTATGGATGGTCATAAATATTTGATTGAAATTATATAATATGATATATATGACATAAATATTATTATTTAATGGTAAATAAATATGTACTTTTTTCATTACCCTCTGACAAAAAATAAAAATAACTATTGTGGGTACATGTTGGGTACCACATTTTGAACCGATGTATTTTATTTTTCAACACAACTTCACATGAACTTAATGTATTAGTATATTTATAGAATAAATATGATATGTATGATATAATTATTTATTTTTTAATATAAAATAATAATAAATATTTCCCCTCATAATCATTAAAGAATGATCATGCTACTCATGTGTATGTTAGGGATATTGTCTCTATGTTATAATGAAATTTATTTTTCATAACCATAACACACAGTTTATTATAAATGAATATATAATTTATAAAAATTATAACTATAAAATAACTATTATTCATGAATTTTTAAAATAAATATCAATTTGAACAAATTCAACCTATTCAGGCCATTTCTGACATGTAATACGAATGTTCTCAAAAAGATTAAAATTATAAAAATTGATTAATTAATTATGTATAGAATAGATATAAGATAAATTAAATTCATAAAAAAATTTAAAAAAAATATTAATAAATTATTTAATTATCATATGATTAACTTTTACTAAGTTATAAAGGTACATGACAAGTAAAACATGAGGTAACAAACATATTAACATAAACACTCCATTTAAATGTCTTAAAAGAATTATTTCATAAATATTATTACTCCATATATATATTCTAAAATTAATTTTTTTAGGTATTTATATTGAAAAAAATAAATTTTTAATGAAATTTTATATATCATTGGAATTTTATTCAGTTTTTTAAAAAATAAATCTCTTACATATATAATAATGACTGTTAAGAATTTATTTCCAAAAGGTAAAAGGTGTATTCTATTTTAACTAATATGATGTTAAAGAATCTTCTAAAATTAATACCCATTATTTATGTTTAGAATCCATTTCAATAAACAATGGTTTATTCAATAAATCACAATTAATCACTTTGTTCTGGGTTTTTTTCTTTCTAAAATGGGGTTTAAAATGATTATTTTCAATATGGGTGAGTTTTATATCTCTCCAACATATTGGGTAATAGTTATGTTTTTATAAGGGTTATATTGAGATGAAATCTCAAGACACATACCTGACTATTTTATACATTGAAATTTTTTTTGTAGAAATTTTTTTATTTTATAATGTATTTGAATGAAATTTTATTTAAAGGAATAATTATTCTATTAAATACTAAAATATATGTTTTTATGTAATTTTTTTATGGGTTCTCGTGTTTTATATGAAACCATCATGATTATTATTTTCCATTTTCTATTACTATAAATTGTTTAATGAAAATCATTGGGTTGTAAAGGTTATTTAATGTCTATGAAAATAATTATTTTATCTCAATGATTATTAGGGTAAAATGAAACAATGTTATATGATTTTAAGGATTTTAAATGGAATAATAGGTTCCTTTATTCCTTTTGATATGTCCCATTATTATATTTTGGTCCCCATTAAACATTTTCAAATGTGTTTTTATGGAAAATGATTAGTATAAATAGTGATGAATTCAATTTAAAAATCATGATGTTTTTTCCCTAAAAAGGAAAACATGTTTCATTTTAAAAATTATTATATTGAGTAAAAATAGATACTGATTATAAGTTTCAATTTAATAATACATTTGTTTTTAATATAGTAGTTATGTAATAATTATCAAAAAAATTAATCCTAAAAAGGTCCTTGTTAATATGAGAAAAAAATATTCAATTAAAAATTTATATTATCTATTGAATGGGGATTCGAACCTTATACTTATCACCGCATTTAATGATTATTGAATAATTCTCTAGAACATCAAGGTAAACTTCATATTCAAATTATATAAAATTGAAGGTGGAAACTTATTAATTTTTATCGCTAACTTAATTTATATACTATAATATTTTTTAAATGATTAACTTTATCTAATATCAATGAAATTTACAAACATCATATGTTGATCGACAAGAACAAAAATATTGTTATAGACTTTTATATATCATTAGTATTCCTAAAATTAAATCCATATTTAAATAATACTATTTCCAATTTTTTTGGGTAATGGTTACATCAATCCATTATACATTTTATGTTCATATTCAATATACTCAAATATAAAGCATTGAGATGTATACTTTGAATTATATATTTTCATGTCATCCAACTAGAATATATTTTTGATATCTCAAATCACCATTGTTAATCCATGAAGAATAGGGAATAGGGATATATGTTCTTAATCCAATATCTCATTAATTTGTATTATTGATTGAACACATATTCAAATTCTAAATATTATAATTTCATCATGTTCAAGGATGAACTGAAGAAGATTCTTTTCCATAGTTTATAAATCCATATATTCTTTATTTTTCTTTTTGATCTTCAGATGGATGTATAATTGAGCATTCGATTGAAAAATATATGATTTATTACCTTTCATTTTGATTTCATGCTTTATCCTATTCAAATCCATGAGCATTGGATAAATTTCAATCAGAATCATATATGATGTAGCATGATTATTTCCACCCAGAACATCAACCACATTTTTTCCATTATAGGATAGTAATGTTTTGTGAACCATAATCCTTGATCAAATCATATCATATCCTTAAGATATTATTAAACTCTACTTGTGTGATTATTTTTTTTATGATTTTATTATAAGTATATGTATCACACCGTTCACCATATAGATAATTACATTATATCGTTAAATATAATATAACAACTACTATCTATAAATTAAGATTCATGTAATTTTTATCATGAACCCTCAACTCAATAGACATATATGATAAAACCATGTCATTTTTAATGAAGAAAAATATCAATACCTCATTTGATGCATCACTATATTTAAAAAATCATTCTATACTACAATTTACTATGAGTATAATCATAGTGTTCAACGATATTTATAGATCCTTGAAATTTTATTTCCATTCGCCTATACAAATTATCTTTGCTCCCCTCTAGATTAATTAATATAATGAATTTGAAATAAATGTGAAATTTATCACTTAGAATAAATTATGTCTAGGTAATCTATGAATACTATAGATCATGTTCACAATGATTAGTTTATGCTTTTTTCAACAACCTCTATCTTTTATGTTACCACATATATACACTTTTTAGTCATTACATGACACATGAATGGGAATTTCTGTAGACAAAATTCATATTTTTAAAATTGGGAATAAACTTTATCCTTCATCATGGACTTCAACATAATCCCAAAATAATATTTATTATCTTTTTTAATCATGGAAATTATAATAACATCATCTATAATTACAAAAAAAATTGATCTAGGTAATCTCTAAAGAATTTATTCCCCAGATCTATGAATATTTTAGGAGTATTTTTAAGTACAAATTGAATTACTATAAATTAATATTTTCGATACATCATATATATTGTTATCTTGGATATGTCCTTTATTTTCATCCCTAATTTATGGTATGTAAATTGAATCCTAGTATTTAATTAGTTTTAATCCACTCGTAATCTATTGATTGTATCATCAATATGGGGTAATTGATACTTCTGACTAGTCTTGATTTTAACATTTTTTCAATATTCAATGAAATATTCATTTACATATTTTTTAGAAACTAAAATAATGGGTGCACATGATATAGGGGAACTAAGGATTATAAATCCCTTATCTAGATTATCACTGACACGATTCTTTAATTATTGTAGCTCATTCAGATTCATTTTATAAATTTACATTGAAAAAAATAATATCACCAACTATATGTTCTATTGATAACTCTACTTATGATTCAAAATAATACTAAAAAACTCTTCATGAAATAAACCAACACAATATTGTATATAATGAACATAACCATTACTAGGTGGGAAAATTAAATTTGACAGTGATTGAATTTAATTTCAAAATTATAGTTTGGTTTCATATAAATTTAGTAGCTAAAAATATTATGTGTTTCACTTTTTTTTGTTGGTGTTTTGTGGGAAGATCACATGAAATGTAGGTAAAAAGTTTTGATGGTAACATGGTTGTCTATCATTTTTTACATAAGAGAGAGTTGTTGAATTTAACTAATTTCAAGTCAGTTTTACCATTTTCTCAATCTTCCATTGAAGCATGCCAACAGTTCCCATATCCATAACTAACTACATGCCTACATTCCAAAGGAAGGCTGTCATTCAGGCTTTTATACCCGATGGATGATAGGAACTGACATAGTTTTAGGGGATAGGAGTTTGGGCCCATAAAACCATTTTTGGAAGAATTATTGACTAATTTGGGAATATATTATAGATTTATGATAGGTTCATAAATCTCTACCTCAACCTAATATGTAAATGGTTACCCTAAAAATGATCAATTATTGAATCATTTTATCTATAATCGGGGGATCTATTAATGATCCCATCTATATGTATATGTGGTTCATCATCCATTTCCTTTTATTTCATAGAAATGGGTATCCAATAATATTTTATTCTCATATAACCTGGCACGTTGAAATTTACTCCCATGAAGGGAGGTGGTTAATACATCAAGGGTGGGATTGAACATTTATGATGCATACTATATATATTATTTAAAACTGGATTAAATACACAAATATTACATTATAACATTGTAGTTTAATATAATATGGAATGAATATATATGTGGGAACATATGTAGTCAGTATTAAGTTTGATACATAAGAATATGTCCAACATATTATCTTCTATAGTAGGAATTTGATTCATCATAGATCGATATGTTGTTGAGACCTACCCCGAGGTAGATTCCCATGTATGGGGTAGTAATATAATATCCTTGATGGGTACTACACAATAGGGTTTCAATATCTAATATAGATTCATTATTCTAATTATATGACCATTTCATGATTTTATAAACATTTGAGCCATGCTTGATGTGAAAAACAAAGGATAAAAAATAAGCATTCTCATTGCATATGGATATCTGGATTATGTACTAGGGAATCAATTTTAGATTGTCTGATATATTGATCTGGCCTTGGGAAGACATCCTATGTATCTTGGTAATGAAAGAATCAGAGTCTTCATAGTTTATTTGAGTTCTCAATTTTCTTATTGATGAGACAAAATGATGAATCCCTATGATAGAATGGGTCCCAAGTGTAAGAATATCTGAGATATTGTGGGACATAAATTGAGTTTGATTCCCATTAGATATCTGGTATTAGGTATGAATCATATGTCTATTGGCTATAAAAGTAAAAAGAGTTATTATATTTTTCTTTGACTACTCAATCCACTAATGGGTGAGGATGAATGATGGACCGCTAGGTGAGATTGGGTCCTAAGTAATAGGATGTATTTGATACGAGGTACATAAAATGAGGTATATCATCATTGGAACATAGGAATTAGGAAGGAATCCAATGTATTATGGTTATATTAGGAATTAGGGTCCTTTTTGTTCAATTGTGAGTATGGTCAATTTGGTCAACCAGACTAGGTAATAATGTCAGGGAGTGTGGGCCTGACATGTCTTGATTGTCTAATCGAGATGTTTCCTGAGTGTTTGTCTGACAAGTATTAATATATGAATACATATCTTTGGTTCATTAATGGAATATCTATACACAATCATATTATCTAATTTATTTATCTATATGACATCTCATAATATGAATAACATGTCCATATGACATCACATGGTTAGGGAGGTCACGTTTAGAGGACATTTCTTGATCTGGATAGAAATCTTGGACGAATTCGAAAGACCTGGTTGAAATGATGGGGAAACAATCACATCAACAATACATACATATCTCAGAGCCACCACATGACATGGATATCATGTCTGAATGGAATATCTGGACATTCTGTCATGTATGTGGGGTGTCACATGTCTTTTCTAACATGTTGGTAGGGAATCATTATACATTATTGACATGTATAAGGGGTGTCTGATGACATTACAGACATGTTTTTTTGGTGTCACAATACATGTTCAACATTTCTAGAGGTCATAAAGTGACCTAGTTGAAAATCATGGAGGACATCATGAAACCATTTTGACTTCTATGGATTTTATGGAATGATTTAGATAGATAACACAAAGCATGTTATTCCATTCCATGATAATTAATTTACCCATGTGTTTATAAACCTCTCATTTTTTTAGTCTTCATATCATATGTTCCCTATGGTTTTACATGTATTAATATTTTTTGGAATATCATGACCTAATAAATATGAAAAAACCCCTTCGTATGATCTGGTTAGCCTACTGAATGTTTTTACTGTGTTATATAATTGGATCAAACAAAGAAAATATCCATTTAAGTTGATACATTAGTCCATTCTATAGATTTCACTTGGTTTATGATCTTTTCGATCACACGACTCTTCACTCTGAGAATTCCTCTCTTGTTCTCCCATTTTTTAGTTGACTACTGTGAAGTTGTGTTTTTTGTTCTATGGGGGAGGGATTTATAGGCCTCACCACCAGGGTTATACATGATTTATCTTCATTAGTATCTCAAAAATATGATCTAGAGTCCATGGAGGAATTTTGGTATAATGTGCATTGTGTGATACTTATATGGGTTAATCAAGTTATAGCTTGATGACGTCGACCATGATAATTTAACACCATCATAATGATTATTGTACCCTAGATCATAAAAGTGATTTGTCCTAACCATGTTGATTTGATAACAAGATTTCACCATGTGAGGCCGACATTCAAATAAGGATTTTGGTAAATAAGAACCCTATTGAATGGGTTTCGTGTGATCGAAGATGATTTATCTAGAGTTCTCCATGAGACAATCAAATCAAGTCCATGTGGCCTCTATGAAATTAGGCTGACATTTCTGAGGAACATATAGAGATTATGTTGGATTATTGAGGGAGATTCATTGGATAAATAGTGATCACCATGGGTGTATAACCCCTTTCATTTGAATATCAGCATGTCCTACCGTAATAAGAAGCTCTCACCTTTTCCTTTTTTTATTTCCTTATTTATTTTTCAAGAGTTGGATAACATAGAATATCATGTAAGCATTGTTATGGATAATCACTCTCCTTGTCGGTGATGTGTCTCAAAGTCAAGGATCGATCGCATGATGCTACATGACAATTTTCATGAAAAATTCTCCTATTTTTCTATGCAGCTAAATGGGAACAATATTCGTGAATATGTATATCAAATATCCTATTCATGATAAAGGTGTCAAGAAATAATTCTCTTGCACGACATGGTTGGAATGCCTCTATGGTCTCCATGGTTTCTTGAAAATCAAGTGAGTATATCACAGGAATATGATTTTAACACTAATTCATACGTGACATACATTCTTCAATTACCTTAATTTATAAGTTGGTTTAGATGATTATCCAGTGTATATCATTTGAAAAGACTAATGACTTGATGAACTCATCTAGAATTCTCCATTATTATCAAATCGTGACTAGGAAACTTTGTAAGAATAGTGTGGATTTTCAAAGGGACTCCACACGATCATAAGAAGATCATATGATACACATAATCTATTTGACTAACCTTATGAAGTTCAATAAATCATATTTCCTTCTAAAGGTTATGTTATACATGTGGTTTGGCCACCTACCCTCCATTTTATTGTGAGTAAAATGATACCCATGATTCATGTAATTATCCTATTCAAAAAAAAAATTATTTAATTTAGTGTGTGTAAATAAATTCCCCAACTTAGGGGAATCAACCAATTTAAATATGAATTATGTTTTAGCAATGTAAATGCATATGTGAGCCTTTGGGATTTCTTCTAATTAGTGTGTTGTGTGATGATTGGTCTTTTGGGTGACCTTTGGTAATCAATGTAGTACACTATAAATAGGACGATTAGGGGAATATCATTTCTTATGTGAATCATAATTTTCATAGATCACACAATTTCTTCTATCATGTAATCATTTCATAATACCTTTGTATATGATCCCTATAACATGGTCTCGCAAAAACAAACTATTCACAGTATCAATTTTTAAGACTATTTCGTGACAACAGTTTCATGTGATTTCACTATAATTTAATGCTACATAGATTCTTTATCTCAAAATTACTTCACAATAATAAAAATGCAATTTTTGTTAATTTCATGAACCCTGACATGGTCCTCAGCTATATGGTTCTCTTGTAGTCTTTGTATGTCCCACTAGCTAGGTCACGTGATCACTCCACCATTTTATAGTTTGTGTAACAATCATGGGATCATGGGATCACATGTCATATGATAGTTCATGTGGTGAAGAGATTCCTCATGGGTTATATGATCCATGATATCTCCATATAGAATGTGTTTCATAAGACCTATATCAGATCATGCGGTCATGACTCCCTTATGGGTTCATGCGATTCACATGATTATTTCAGAGTCCTGAACCAAGTTTTTAAGGACATTTTCTTCCATTATATACGTATTGATTTTATACAAATAGATCTAATTCCAATACTAATTTCACTATGGATAGTCAGATGTCTATGACTTCTAGGATTCATAATGTGAACCCATGGTATCCCATGCTTTCTAACAATAAATATTTTAAGAGGCTTTCCCATCTGAATTGTAGAGAAATACTTGTTCAAAATAGATTCATGTGTATAGATTTAGTCTATTGGATGATACTTTCATTCTCCTAACTAACAAAAATATTATGTATTGTTTGTTTTCATATTCTTTATATTATATTCAAATGATTATTTTCAAAGTCATTTAATTGGTCATGAAACAATCCCAAGGGTTATATGACATCTTGGAGAACTCCCCTCATGGTCTGAACTATTTAGATTTTCCCATTAACCAATAACTCATAGTTGTTCATGAATATTTTTCTCCTAAATGAATAATCAAAAAATTTGTTGGATCTCAAAATGGAACCATCAACCAATAGGAAATTTTTTAATTTAATAGGGGTTATCATTCTGGGATGGATATAGCAAATCAATTTTTTATGATCTTCTAAAAGTTATTCAAATTTACGATGTATTATAGATACCTCAGTTTAGTTTATATAGTCGAGAATATCTTCTTAAAAAACTAATCATTCATTTGTTCCTTGACACTAATTCATTACATGTGTCCCATGGATATGTTATTTTTTTGGGATATCTACTGACATGGAGGGATATATCCCCTTGGGGAGATGTATGATGATTTCATTCCATCTAAAGATGTATGAGCTCACATCACTCAAAATAGAGCCTTGGAAGGGGACATGATTTACATTTTGAATTATGGAATAATAATGGAGATGAATTTAAGATTTCCCATTTCTATTATGGATTTGGATCAAAAAAACTTCTTCCATAACGGAGCTCATCCGACCACCACATTCCCTCACTGGTTCCATTACTGGTATATATATGATAGTATCACCTCATATTGTGAAATACTTGAGTCTAGGGAGTATACCATATGGGGATATCAAGTGATATTTGACATATCCCAAATCCCTAGAAAGGTGGGTTTCTTACCCTTATTTTTGAATGGATGGATTTTCCAGGTTTTGGAAACTCTCCTAGGAATTCAATTAATCATGATAGTGATGGTAGATCAAGTAGCAGATGGAAATTGCCATTATATATTCAATCCAAATCAATATTTAATTTACCAACTCTTGGGAAATATTCAATAATGAAACATTTAACAAATATCATATTTCCATTCTCATTTTTATTTTCCAAGATAGGAGAGAATTTTTACTACTAAAAATAACATAAAATAATTTAGAGCCATGATTCCTCATTACATTCTAGTTTGTTAAATATGTATAGAGTTGTGGCATTTCCACTTGGCCATAATGAGTTCATTGGCATGCTTATCCAATCTAATTGTTTCAATGTTGTTCATACTATCACATGGATCAGGACAATTAATGATAATGATGATGCTTATATCGATGAATGATCATAAAAAATATCACTTTGGGATGTGTTTCCCATGACCCATGTGTATAAGTTTATTATTTGGGATCCATATAACCCCTTTCCATTCTCCCACCAATTTGGTTGTATCCAAAGTGTTTCTCACCTCCCTTCCATTTGTGTACGGGGAGAAAGACATATTTATAGTATCCATCAATGTTTTATTTTGTTGTCTCGTGAATATATAACAACCAAGACCAGTCTTCAACCCAATGTAACCCCTTTTTTCCTACCATAGGATTATGTAATGTCATTAGTGGAATCCAACCTGGGTGGTGTGCGAATTAGATTAGTCCTCCAAGGGATTGTGCAATTTTGATAATGGGACCCCTAGTTGAAAAAATAAGGGTGTATTCAACGATATTCAAAAAAGTGACATCATATAATCTCTCAACTATGTGCTAAGATGGATGATTTGACCACACCCATAGAAAGCCATATGAAGATAGAAGCTTGTTCAAATTCTAATCTTTCACCATCATCATACCCATTAATTATTACTTATAAAATACTTGAGGAGATATCATATATTATTGATACTCTTCATCCTCATGAAATATTAGAAGAAGTGTGGTATGGAGAACTTCCCCACTCAATTAATTATTCTTAACAGACTCTTCCTAAAATAGAAAATTCAGATTATCAAATATTTTTGGTAGTCTGGTCAAAAATGTTTTTATTTTTCATGGAATCCCTAGTGGGTCTCTAGAATTTTGAGATTCCACATTTTTGTCAAATTTTAAATGAATGAATCATCAAAACATTACATTTCTCATTCATCCATGATGTGCATGACATTTCACTAATTTGATGTCTCATAGATCGTCAATGGAACCTATCCGTTGTACATTATGAATTAAACCTAGTCACATGGATTTTCATCTTTCAACCACAAGAAATTCTTATGAATTCCACCCAAACAGATATTACTCATTGATTTTTTTTCAATTGTATTGAGGTAACCCGGTTTAAAAGGATAATTTGGGTGAAATATGAATCCCATAGGGAGAGTTCTTTATATTTGGTTGATGTTAGTAGACTTAGAAATAATCACTTGAATGTGGGTAGGGACAAATGATGATCCGTATAAGATTTATATCTTTTTATTTATATTTCCCTAAATTGTATCTATGATTTATATATGGGATGAATTATGGGAAATGAAATTGGATTTCTTTCAAGCTTCCCTCTTATGAGTTTTTAGCAGGATAGTTTTTTGGACTTTTCTTTATATGTGTTCTCAATAATTCTTATAATAAAAAAATTCACATTTATTTTTAAGATACTAGAATTTTCCCGGGGATTTTCTTATCAGGTTTTCAGCCAGGCGATCATTGTGTCTCTTTTGTTTGGATGTCTTAAGTTATAAAAAATTATACCATTTTTATGATTTTGTTTAGGGAATTCTTGTGTAAATATTATTTTTCAATATTATATTTTCTTTTCTGTCATACATTATTTCAATGGTAATATACCATCTAAAAAGTAGTGTTCTCAAGGATGTTTGCGTCATGTGGTAATGATGTCAGATGTTCAATTTCAATTTCATGTGTTAAATATTGGAAATGATATGAAATTTATGATTATCTTCTCGGATATTATAGATTAATATAGAATGGGATAGACATATTAGCGAAGACCCAAACCACCCTAATGTGTCGGGTTCCACCGCGGTGTCTCTATGGTTCATGAGAATTAGTGTCTGTTTCCAGAACTGAGAATATTCTTATTGTTGGTGGGTCACATGATCTTTTTAATGAGGTAATAATACATTCATACATTGATATATAACAGGATCCAATTTATTTTTAAATGTACATGAATTTTTTATGGGTATAGTGTTTGTTTATTGTAAAATATTTGGGAAAAATGAGTCCACTGGGGTAATTGGAATATAGGTTTTGTAATTAATGGATAAAATGATTGAACCAATGAATATGTGATAGGGAATATACATCAAGTATGACCCAAATCACTATAAAGAGATGAGTTCTACCATGATGTTGTTGGGGATTATGAGGATTGGACTTCCGTTCCTCCAAGGAGGATATGCCTTTGTTCAAGGTTCACAATCCGTTATAAATAATCTCATTGGGAATATATGAACGATAAAAAAAATAGGATCCCAACTCTTTTCCATGGGTCATGAATGATTTGTAAGGACTCAAACATCTAGAATATGAGGTTATATTTGGACTGAAATCTATCTAGTAAGGTTTCTAGGACCCTGGAGAAATTTATCGTTTTAGATGGAGGCTCAATCCCTACTCCATGTGGTTTGGAGTCACATAGTTTATTCCATTAAAATGTTCAATAATATTATACCACATTAATGATATCATAATGGGAACAACACATATAAACATAATGTCATGGATGTATAATATTGTTTAATAGTTAGGTGATAGGGACTATAAATCATAGTATAATGTTTTTGGACTTGAGTGGTGACCTGGGACAACCAATCAGACGAAGACCCAAAAAACACTATAGTGGAGAGTTATTACATGATGAAATTAGTGATAATAAGGATCATAAAGCCCTTTTTAATGTTATGAAATGTTTGGTTGATGACAAGTGGCGCATATTAATGAACCACTAAAATCATTACATATTTAAACAATGTGTCACTTATTATTGGGTGACTATTACCAAGGACAATGGAAGGTTTGTAGTGACCTGAGGAATTCACATCATATGAAGTATGATTTTGTAAAAATTTATTACATTAAAAGGGTTACAGAACCCAAATATTTGTGTCTTCCCTTAGTGAAACCGTTATCATAGTGATGTGATGTGATACAAAATTAATCAAACATTTTCCGGGACCAGGGGGTCCAACAAGAATAGATCGGATTTTACTAGGTCTATTATGTGTTCCCTATGAATTTTTATGACTTGAATATTTATAAAATATTTTCTTGCCTAAACTCTGGGGATATAGAGTTATCATGTCGTGACTCTACATTTTCATAGCCCTCCCTTTATTGGTTTTCATCATGACATGTTTTATGCCTCTTTAATAAGTTGTTTAGAGTCCTTCAATTTGGACTACCAGAGGCTAATGTTTAAGGACATACCTCTTTAAACAATGTTCATACAATCTACGGTAATGGTTCACATGGACAAATTTTGAGTATAATATAGCACAAATTTTTTTTTAGGATACCAGGGGCCATGATAATTATAACATCCTTTTGAGTAGGTGGTGAAAATTTTGTAATTCATAGATCAATGTTATTTGGACATGAGTAATGATATGGAAAAAGCTTCTTGGGGATGACCTAGAAAACTCTATGGTGTTTAATTTTCCTTGGTTATTTTAGGCTCACAAGGTTCAGAAATACCTTGTTTCATGTTATGAATCATTTGGTTTATGGAAAAGAGATCATATGTATTAACTAGGGGTAGACATGAATATTCAAACAAAGGTTTCGTTAATGCCAGTTTTATTCCAATGATAATTAATGGTTTGATGAAACCAAGTGAGAAAAAGTAATAACACATGATTTATGGATTGGGGTGTCTAAAGGATGATGAAAGAACCTCATACTAAGGTGTAACGTGATTAGGATCTTGTGGTCCCTCAACAAGGAATGGAACTGGGTAACAGACTGCCCATTTTAAAATCATGTATTGGGGACTTAACTATTGTTCAATTTAGTATCTTGAATAAAGTATGTTTTCATTACATTTTAGCATCATGTAGTATCAATTGTTTCTATACATTTTAACATCATATGACAAAGAAATTTTCCACGAAATTTATCATTACGTATTAGGGTCACATTTCCAAATCTAATGTGTAACTCAATCACGTAAGATAGAGTTTCCTACCTAATTACCTTAGATCTCATGATCTACACTCAGTATAAAAAATAATTGATTATTGGGTAGTTCTTTTTTTAATTAGAGTGTGGGATTCCGATGGATCACGACATAGGACAAACCCATAGGAAATTGGGGGTTAATATTTTTTTATATATTATGGTTGAACCGTGGATTGATAATCACGGTGTCACTGTATATCATATGATTATTGGAATTATGCCACATGTATTCCTTGCATAAAATCTTCCTATGCATGTATGGTCTATAAAGGGATAGATAATATTTTTTTATGTTGATAATTTCATATGGACTTGTGATTAGAAATCTATCTGTCAGTACATATAATACAATAATGGAAATAAGGCCAGATTTAGTCATTATAACATAAAATCTCTACATAGGTATGAACAATACACAAAAGGGGGTGGTATTGTTCCCATGGACTATTGCGGAAGGACAAGGGATTGGATATTTAAGAATCATTATGTATCCATTGATGATAAGACTCAAGATACATATAGTTTATTAATTGGAAACTCTCTATGTATGTATGACCCATAAATAGAGGGGTGATTTTCCCTATTTATTATTTTGCCTATTCCCAATATTGGATATCTACACATTACTATGTATCATGTGATTATAGGAATCCTTCCACACATAGTTCATTCATATGAAAAACTTTTGTAGGACTAACCCATATGCATAGAGTGGGAATATTTTCATATTTATTATTGTTGCTGGACTTGGGATTAGATATCTGGGAATAACCATGTATCCTATGATAACAAAAATCATGTAACACATTGTTCTTAGATGAGAAACCCTCCACATTGGTGTGAATCGTATTTAGTGGGTGGAAATGATCAAATTGATTACCGAGGAAGCAGTTGGGATTGGGTATTCGGGTGTCACTACATATCCTATGATGGCAGCAATCAATCCACACATTGTTCTTAAATTGAAAAAACTCCACATAATTATAACCTATAAGAAAAAGGGGGAATTGTTCATTTTGATTATTGTGACTGAACCTCATATTGTAGAGTTGGGTTTCACTACATATCATGTGACGATATGAATGAATCCAATTTTATTTCTTGAACTCAGTTGTGGTGGAATATCATCACTAAAGATAGCGGTCCTCTCAAGTGAGGTGAATGGTAATGCACAATTTCAAGAAATGTAATAGAATACAACCATGAAGTTTAACATTATGAGAAATGGAAATTTGGTGTGTCTTTTAAGAAATATCATCCAAGACCATTCATAATATGTCAAGAATAGACACACATCAATCTTGAGTGGAAGCCATCAAATCATCGAGGATGGATAGGGGCGACATTGCCTCCTCTGATTTCCTCATCCCCATTCCCAAGGATGGACTGGATTTTGAGCAGTCCCCTCTTCTCTCTGTGGGGAGGGACCTTCACCGCCCAATGAAAGAAATTGAAAATCTGATTTATCCACCTTCTCTGATCCCGATAGTATTCCTTATTTCCCCCAAATTTTAATTAGTCTGAATGTTCCTGAGTTGCACAAAGGGATTCCACAAAATGTGATTTCATCCAAGGAATTTACCGATGCATCTTCCCAATTAGAGCTGACACTGATTGCACACTTCAAACAATGGAGGAAGTCTGTGGGCTCTTTTGAATGATTAATATTCGATGCATGGGGTTTTCAAGAGAGCTCTATTGTGGGCCTCCTTGATGCCAAGAACATCATGATACAGTTTTCTACAAGAGACAACCTAATTTTGGTGTGTTCAAGGGCTCCTTGAGTTTCCAATGGATCTATGTTTTTCCTATTTAGGTGGCCGTATGACTATCACATGAAGTGAAAATCACTGACCATGATGATATGGGTTGGATTCCAAGAATTCCGGCTGCCTTTTTAGAATCCTTCAATTGTCTGCATTCTAGGAAATCAAGTAGGCCGTTACCTTTGTTTCGATAGTAGGACTAGAGCAGCATGCCACCTAGTTTCACCTAGAGTCTCTTTTGATGTGGATGTCTCGAGGCCACCTATTGAGTCTTTTTGGATTTCTCTTGGTGATGAGATTCTGTATAAACAACCAGTTGTTTTAGAATCATGGTATGATTTCTACTCCCGGTACATGAAAATGGGGAATCATCCGGTAGTGTGCTGGTTTGGGATGTCGAACCAGAAGATGCACTAGGGTGTGAACACTAGTGCTGAGAATTTGGAATCTAGTTCTGGTTCAAATAGGTAAATCAAGAATCAGCTGGAGTGGCTTCTGATCATGGCAGTTTCATGGATATGTTTTGAAATAGAATACATTAGGTTCCAGAGTTAGCAGGGACTAGGCTTGGTCAATTTGTTAATTACATGATTTTGTGTGGTGCAGTTATAGATACCCAGGAGAAGGAAATGGCTACTACTCCCAATATGACAGTGATTGATGTCAATGACTGGCTGAATGTAAACCTGGAGTGGGTGTGCATTCTAGGGGAAGTGGTGAGTTAGGTTAATGATGTTGAATATTTTGTTGGAGCTGAAGGATCCCCTGCATACAACTATGAGGAGGGATGCTTGAAACTTGATGGTGTCCCAGGAAGGAGGCTCTATTGGAGGTAGCGGCAAGCTGGTGAAGGATACATGTATGATGAGGTTGAGACGATGAAAAGTATATGAAAATTATTGATCTTGGTATTCATTTTTACAGTTTGGAGAATTTTGAACCAGTTCAAGAGTAGGAAGCTGCTCGAGTTGTGCCCTTGGATGGGAAAGTGGTCCCATGTATGAGTCTAGTAATGGGCCTTCTGTTCATTATTCCTTCGATAATACAGATGAATTTTAATATAGAATGATTACCAGCCCAAGAAGGAGGAATAATGAGAGAGACCTATGGAGAGGGAGAAAGGATTATTCTCACTTACCACTATCAATGTAAACAAGATCCGCCAAGAAGTCGAAAGTCAAGATCATGGTTAGTGATTATATGGATCTTGAAACTTCTGTTTGGGATAAGGATTTGGTTAATGGGGATGTTAACGGGGATGAATCCCCCAAGGATACTATATCTGGTTCGTAGAGAGGGAAAGTGAAGCTCATGAATCTCAGTATCTACTTTTTCACTCAAAATAGGTAACAGTTGAAATGTTTCTGCTGATCAATTCTACTAAATTTGAAGCAGAAAAAATGATTGGAAGGTTGTTAAGAGTGAATAATAATGATGAGAAGAGTACATGGGATGACAACAAAGATCTTATATTGATAATGGCATTCAATAAAGTAAAGACCAATCATGAGGTGTACATGTAGACATGGGATAAGATGGAGTATCAATTTGAAGAGTTATTAAGGGATTATCCAGGTACTCAGGTTGGAATTCTCTCATAGAAATTATGTAGGGAAATTGGTTCAGGTAGACATAAGTTTTTTTCAATGGAATTTTCATATCATTTAGTGTTAGAATCTTGTGGTTTCACACTTTTTCAATAAATGTGTTTTGATAATAAAAAAGATAATTTTTAGTCATGAGGGGAAGACTTTAATATAATTCTTAATTATTTATGAGCTATGCTCTGTGTGTGAAACTGAGAATGGAAAAGAGATCCTTTCACTACATAGTGGTGATTAATGGAAGGGATTCGGTATTTTGTATCATGTGTCTTCTATTCCATTATATAAGATATTGTAATTTCTATATATCTCATTAGATTGATAAAAAATGCATACATAGTTTTTAAAACCAATCAATTTTGTGTCATACTATGAGGACAACATCAATCCAGTCGAATGTTATGTGATATGGACAATGGTGACTTGACATGAATGAAAATAAAGATGTGGATGGACCCAATAATAGAGATTTGTGTGTCACTAAATATCTTGTAATGGAAAGAATCAAGACAGATGTGGTTCTTGATAAACCATGATGTTTAGGGTATTCTCGGGAGAATATTTTCCAATAATTTTAACATAAAGTGGAAAATATGAAGGCTAAATGATTTGAAAATAAATAATACTTGAATCCCTATAAAAGATGTATGGGAATTCATGAAATCATATCAAGATAAGAATCCTGTGATTTTTTTACGAGTTTTATTAAGCAGGATACCAAAAGTATCATGTGATTAGTACCTAGGGTAAGAATACCTTTTAACATTATGTGATGAATACATTATCTCTATTGAGTTAATGAGTTTCCCTATGACTTTTTTCGTTCCTTTACATTTTGTAAATCAAAAACACATTTTCTTCATTATAGTGTTTATTTCTCTAAGAAACACATATTTAAAGATATTTTTTTTTTCTACAAGGATATTTTAGACATTACCTATTATCTTCAATGATTATCCTAATGTATTCCTAACTAAACCTAACTATAA
This sequence comes from Viscum album, assembly GCA_963277665.1. Classification (NCBI taxonomy): domain Eukaryota; kingdom Viridiplantae; phylum Streptophyta; class Magnoliopsida; order Santalales; family Viscaceae; genus Viscum; species Viscum album. Next base: position 383,307,162 of record OY728151.1, read on the forward strand.
TTTCCATAAGTAAAAAAATCAGATCCTTGTCTAACTAGGAGCTTACAGTTCCATAGAATCTGATTTCCCAAGAATTTAGAATCTGATTTCTCTATAATTGAGAATCCGATTTTTATAGAATTCAGAATCTTATTTCTATTGAATCAAAAATCTGATTTCTCTATAATTCAGAATATGATTTCCTTATAATTACAAATATAATTTCTCTAGAATTCATAATTCAATTTCTCTATAATTACGAATCCTATTAGCCAGGAATTTAGAATCATGTTACTCTATAATTCAGAATCTGATTTTTCTAGAATTGACATTCTGATTTCATCAGAAATCAAACATCGATTCTCTCAAAAATCAGAATTTGGTTACCATAGAAATCAGATAGTAATTCTCTCAGAAATCAGACTATGCTTTTCTAAGAAATCAGACTCTGAATCTCCCAAAATTCAGACTCTGTTTCTCATAAACATTGATTCTCCTAGAAATCAGACTGTGATTTTCAATGATATTAGACTCTGGTATTCCTAGAAATTAGAATCAGATTATCATTAAAATAAAACTAAAATTTTAATATAAATTATATTCCGATTGTCAACATTTTTATAATCTGATTGTCTATATTTTTAGAATTCTAATTTCACTACCTTATAAATCCAATTAAATGGTTTTTATAAAGAAAACATATTTCCTTAACATTGAGTTTCAACTTATCAGATCCAAAACATGCTTATTTGTCCCACACATTGTTATATAAATTGATGTTATCAAATTTGTTTCAATGGAATCTTTTCTTGATTTCCATGTGTATAGGTCCATATAATTTTTTTGGGAAATATGAAAAATGGAGTAGGTATTTTACCATTGATGATTTTCCTATAAAAACACATCGATTTGAAATCATTTAAAAGTTCTGGATTTTTCTTCGAGATCTGTTATTCATGAATTTAATTCTTGATGCTCTCTATATTGAATTGATACACTGAGAAATGTCTTCTCAACTTTCTAGGTCTAAATGCCATGAAAAAACTTGTTCAAGCTTCTTAGGGAAAATCTGAATGCATATATTCACAATCTAGGGATTCTGGGGATTAGAAAATAGAGGTGAAGATTACATTATTAATCAGTGGCTTTTTGGGATAGAAATACTGATATTGATCGTCGTATCGAGGTCTTTCTCAGGTGTCTGTAATTCATACTGTCTTGAATTTATAAATCAAAAAAAATTTATTGAAGGTCGTTGGATACCCTTCTATTTGGTTAAAATAATTTATATTTTACTGGTTACTTGTTTCAAGTTTGTTAAAATTCTCTTTCATTTATATAATGAACTTCCCCATTCATCCATGCTACTCTTATATTTTAATAATACAGTAGCTTGCGTTGTATGCTACTTTGAGTTTTAACACCCCACATCCAATCAATCTAGCTGTTATGAATAGTAATACCCACTTATAGAAATTTTCTATTTTTTTTGAAAATTGACTTCATTTTTTGATTTGGAATATTATAATTAGCATAGATTTAATTTTTGGTATTTTTCTGAAAACATTCAATTTTTTGATGAATAGGGAAAAACACTACGTTATTGTTTAAAACCAAATTTTTATTTAAATAATTAGTTATTTTATTTATATTTATTTTAGGTAAAAATAGAAAAATAATACATATATATTTTAAATTTAATTCATTGTAGTTACTTTATAATAATATTAGATATACAAAATTTTGTTGAACTTTTTACCGTCTTTTACCTAACTTTTAAAAGCATTTTCAAATTTGAATGAAATGTAATTTGACCACTTCTATGAATTTAATTTCAAAAATCTGAGAGACATGGTTTAAATCAATTAGAAAAATTTTGTTCAATGAGATGAAAATAATTTTTGTTGAATAGTAATTTTTGACTTTTCTTTACCACAGTTTAAATTAAATAGGGTAATTAATGATAAAAATTATATTATAATTACCCTAAAACATGTCCTAATTCTATTCAATAAATATTTTTTGACCAAAATAAACCTTAGGAAAATATAGGATCCTTTTGGTCCACATGGATTAGATTGAGACATTTATTATTATTTTCATTAAAAAATAGTTAGAAGTATTAAATTCAATGTTTAATAACTAAACCATTTAAAATTTGGGGTTATATAGAAGATAAATTAGACTATAAATATTTATTATAAATGTAAAACTATTTTCTACATTATGGTGTTTTATTTATAATTTCTAAACATTAAATATATAAATTTATTTATGACAGAGTGATGATGTAGTAATTACCTTATTAATGATAGATTTAAATAATTGATATTATAAATTTCCCAATAAATGTAAATTGAGTCTTATAATGAATTACACTAATTTTATAGGTTAATATTACATGATAGGGTTGATGAAATAATTTTTTTGAAGTGATCATGTTTTTTTGACTTTCACTAAAACAAAATACCAAGTAGTGTCGAAATTGACATAAATGAGTTTTAAAAAAATACAATATTATTAATTGAAATAATATTCCTAAAAATATATGGTCTAGCCAAAAGATGTAGATAATGGTATATGTATCAATAATGAACAACTTGGGGTTATCTTATTTTTTATAGTATTTTTGTTAACCATTAATTGTAATAATTCAAGAATTGATAGTAAAAGTTAAACTATTTAAATAAGAGTTAAATCTAAAAGATAAGGTTAATATGGTGACCTAAAACTATCCAAATCCTATTGGTGGGGTGGATTTATACCAATCCCCACCTTAGAATCTAAATAAATCCTTTTGGATCGATTATAAATATAATATGATGGTATTATAAAATAATGTTTCAAACTTTCCCTAAAGTGACCCTCACCTCCCTTATAAAAGGAAACATCCCCTTATCCCAAAATCACACCTCGAACGCCATTTGTATTGGCCAAAACCAGATCCAATTTCCACCCAAATACCCTTAATTCAGTATATAGGCCATATTTAGATCATAAAGACAACCTATGGAGCCCTTTCTGATCAACTCAAAAGGAAACAACCAAAGAAGAGATAATAATTTCACCACCTCTTTCATTGTTCTTTTTCTTCTTCCACTTCTTCTTTCTTTGTTGTTTATATACCGAAGTAATAACTCTAGTGCCTTATAAATACTGATATGTTAATATAAATATGTTACAACCATATTTATTATTATATCATTCTTAGGAATGACCAGTCACCATACGTGCGTATGTACAACTTACCGTCTCCAGGTCGTGGTGTAGTTTGTTATTCAAACACTTAATTATTTGGATGGGTATAATAATGAGTGTAAATGATTTAAATAATAAAAATAACATGTTAATGATTCTTCTTACATGATTTAACATCCAATTATATATGATTTCACCATCAATTGAAAGATATTGTCGCTCGTGCGTATGTATGGACTACCGTCTCCATGAACGCGATGAAATTCACTCCCAATCATAACCATTCAGGAATAATTTTAATTTTAGGAATACAAATAAGGCTTAATAACATAATATAATTATGCATATGAATCTAATACATCCTATCCATAACAAACATGGATTATGTAACCAATCATATAAAATAAAATCAATCAGTTAACAAATGAAACAATGATACTACTGAAATATTATTAACAATGAAAAATTAGAAGATCATATATGATATCATATTTATGAATGTAGTTCATTTATAATTTAATAAAAATTATTTAACTATTATACAAGAGGTAAATGTACCCTCAATCAAGGAAAATTTCAAGGTATGTATTAATTCTATAATCTCTTTATTATTCAAGGTTGTTTATACATGAGTATCAATTGGGACCTCTTAATCTTCCACATTAGTGTTTCTTATTAATGTATTTCAATAAATTTTTACTATTTCCAATACTATGGTTTTAAGTCAATAATACACTTTTTTTCCTTTTTATGAAATTTTTAAAAAGGAATATTTATGTCGTTTTCCAAACAAGGCCCATTACGACCTTTTCAACAAAATTACGGAAAAGATGTTTTTTAACTTATATGGTGAGTGCAGCTATTTTCTGCCATTATAATACCTTCAAATCATCCCTTACAATATTATAAGTGTATTTTCAAAATTAATGTTTTCTTTCATAATTATGTGACTTTTAAATTATTTCAAAATATAAATATATATTTCTCTCAAATAGATTTGATTTCATATAGGTCAATATCCATTGATGAATTTTATACTTTGTTAAGTTGATTTATTATGATAAAAAATTCCATATTTTATTGAAGATTTCGTGATATTTTTAACTACGGATGTGTTATTCTTCCTCATTCATCATTTACGGTTAAAGATTTATCATTTTGTATTCGAAATTTAAGAAGAATTTTTATGTTATGTTTCAACCTTTTCATATGAGGAATTCATTGGACTTATTAAGTGAGGGGTGGAGCCCGTTATAGTCCTTCGATGCCTCAGTAGGTCTCAGGAGACAAACTAGTGTCTTCTCATAAGGTCATGGAAAAATATTATTTGTATTCGTGGAATTAGGCCTTGACTAAGTGGTTATGATGTACGAAATTATGCATTCCATCATTATAAAATTGGTTATTCATATTAAATGTGATTATTTGACGAGTAGAAATAAATGCGAATAAGTAAATTGAATTATTTGATTTATCATTACCATAATATTCTGAACTTTAAGTTTAATAGTCATGTGTTTCAGTCTTATACATTTACTTAAATGTTTATGCTTATTTAAGATAGTTTCTGCTATAATGTTATCCTTACTGAGCATCTGAGATCACCCCTTTCTAATGTTTTAGTTTTCCCTAGATGCAAATAAGTATATTATGATTAACATCTATGAATAGGATAAGGAATATAAGAGTTTTCAAATGGGGAAAATGTTGTTTTTTATTTCATAATGTAATGTAAAACATCTTTATCTATGTAACACTTCCATGTTACTAAACTGATCAGTCTTTCGGGACACGATTCCTTGTATCATTCCAATGTTATGCAATAATGCACTGACTCTAGGTTGCTGGGGTTATCGAATTATTTTTGGTATCAGAGGAAGTGTACTACAAACACTGGAAACTATATTCAGAAAAAATAGTATTAGAGAAAATTTCCCGAAGATAGATTTTGAGGATTAGTATAGAAGAACTTCCTTGAATTTTGGTAATTTAGTGATTTTGAGAGTTTTACAAGAAGCACATCCCTGTCTGGATATGATCAGTTAGAAGTGAATCTGGCACAAAAGTACCTAGGAGTGAAAACCTCAAAAAGGAGTTTTTGGCCTGACCCAATGTATCATGGTACACGACAAGAAGCCTTTTCATACTCTTGGTTACGACACTCCCAGGGGATATGCTTAGGATAATACTCACTTTCATGAAAACCCATTATAAAGTATTTACGAGTATATACCTCCTCAATGAATAAATTATTAATATTATGCGTTATATCCATAGAGTTTTCAATTTATATTATGTTTTTTACATGTTTGAAATTATTTATTTTGATTCGTATACATATCTAGTGTATGAAATTGTTCAGAAATGGAGGGAATAGAAATTGTATCCACACACAAAATCTATATAGGGATTGTCCACCTACCCAAGATAATTATAGTGGAGCTTGTGATTCAACTAGTTCTTACCATATTATCACTATAGTTGGAAAACTCACTCAGGTTATGAATAATAACCTTACCCTTATGGAGCACCATGATCCACAACGTGGAGGATCAATGTTAGAAAACATCATGAGAAAACAACCCCCAAAATTCAATGGGACTACAAATCCAATTTGTAGCTGTGGAATTTATATGTTCTGTATAGAAAATATTTCATGCCATGGGGAGTAGCGAAATGGAAAAAGTTAGCAAGGTAGTTTATCGCCTCACGGGAGATGAAGATCAATGGTGTTCATTAATTCATAACACAAAGGAAGATGAAGAAGTTTCAAATATGTAATGGAGGGAGTTTAACAAGATTTTGTTAGAAAAATAATTTCCTAGTGACCATCGAGTGGATATGGAATGAAAATTTTGTAGTCTGAGGAAAAAGGAGGATGAGATTGTCGAAATGTGGGAGGTTAACTTAACAAGGTTATCAAGGCATGTAGTCGATTATATACATAACCCAAGAAGTAAGATTGATCGATTCTTTGATTGGTTAAAATCATTTCTCCATCTATCATTAGTCTCAAAATCCTTTTTATCATATGAATATGTTGTCTGATGTGCTATTAAAAAAGAAAATGTATTCTCTATATCTTATGAAATTAATATAATGAAAGAGAAAAGGAGATCAACAGAACACTCTGGACATGGAAATAAGGGTAAGAAATGAAAAGTTGAATTTCCATCCTACGGTAAATGTGGGATGAAACACCATTGTACTTGCTTGAAGGGAATGTGAGTTTGTTACATGTGTGGTGAAAAAGGCCACAAAGATCGTGATTATAAGGGAAAGAAAGAGGTTGTCAAAGTTGAATGCTACAATTGTAGAGAAATGGGGCATTATGCAAATGAATGTTCTAAGAGAATTGGAAACACACCTCAGAAAATGCCAAGTGATAAAGGCCAAGCTTATGTTATCACGACTGCTAAGGTTGATGTTCTGAATTGCATGGTGGAAGGTAATTTAATAGTTTCTGCAAGTTTAGACAATGATTTATTCGATTCTAGATCATGGCATTGTTTCGTATCTTCCCTGCTTGCTATGAAAATTATATATTTCGAATTTGATTTAACAAGGGAGTTTTCAGTTAAAACTTAACAGGGATGTATCATTGCAACTATGTTTTTTGAAATAGTTCCAATTAGAGAATATAAATGTTCTTTATATTATGATCTCATCATCATACCGATGATAGAATTTGATATAATCCTTGATGTGGATTGGCTTTCTGACCATGATGTGAAATTTTATTATAAGAAAAAGGTGGTTACAATTTTCAAAGGTAATCAAGAGTACCTTATCTTTAGAGCATAAACATCACAATATGATTCTTATCTATATCCACCCCCTATATCTCTAATAAATTCAATTATATGGGGTGATGAGAGTGAAATAACTATGGGTGAGGAAAGGAATGTTCAAATATAGGATGTACCTATTGTGCAAGAATATGTGGATGTGTTTCCAATGGATTTACCAGGACATCCTCCAGAATGATAAATGGAGTTTTCCATTGATTTAATTCCTAGTTCAATGACGATATTGAATACCCCTTATATAATGGACACTTTCGAATTAGTGTAAATAAAGAAAAAACTAGAGTAATTGAGTATTAAAATGATTTATTCACCCTAGGGTATCTCCATTGGGAGCACATGTTCATTTTGTTAAGAATGAAGATGGATATTTGAGTTTGTGAATTGACTAAAGGGTGATCAATTCTTTAAAGATAATGAACAAGTGTCCCCTACCTCTAATTGATGATTTATTTGATCAACATAATGGAGCTAAATATTTTTCAGAAGTTGACCTTCGATCTGGATATCATCAGTTGTGTGTTATGAAAGAAGACATTCCAAAGATAACATTTTGTACTAGGTATAGGCATTATGAGTTTACTGTAATTCCTTTTGGACTGACTAATGAAACCTATGTTTTCTTGGATCTAATGAATAGAGTTTTCAAGGAATATCTTGATGGATTTATAGGGGTATTTATTGATTATATCTTGGTTTACTCCAAAATCTATAAAAATCATGAAAATCACTTGTGCACTATTCTGAACCCCCTTAGACGAAATGAATTATATGGGATGTTTAGAAACTGTGAATTATGGATTCAAGAAATTTCTTTTCTTGGACATATTTTATCTATGGATTGAATATCTATTGATCCTTCTAAGACATGATCAATACAAAAAATGGCCATCACTGACAAGTATAACTGAGGTGCGCAGTTTTATTGGTTTTGAGTGTTATTATCAATGTTCCATCCAAACGTTTTCTTGATTGGCTAACCCATTAACCAATCCCACTAGTAAATGGGTTAAATTTTTTTAGGCAATAGAGTGTGAAGAATGTTTTGAAGAAATGATAATAATATTATCCATTTCTCCTCTCTTGGATCTACAATTGTAGAATGTTGTTTTTGTTATTTATAGTTATGATTCAAAGAAAGGACTTGGTTGGGTCCTTATGCATAATGATATGGTTATTTCCTATGCATCACGAGAGCTAAAAATTCATGAAAAAACTATCCTACTCATGATCTTGAGTTAACAGCTGTAATAATTGCTTTGAAGATATGGAGACACTGTCTCTATGGTAAAAAATGTGAGATTTATACCAATCATAAGAGATTAAAGTATATTTTCTCACAAAAATAAATCAACATGAGGCAAAGATGTTGCCCTGAACTACTCAATGATTACTATTTAACTGTACACAATATCCCGAGGAAGGAAAATAAGGTGTGAGATGGTTTTAGAAGAAAGGATCAGGGAGTTTTAAACAATATGAGAGTTGAAAGGGATCCTCTATTCATGAATCTAGTAATGAAACTTATGGTAATAATCATGGAAGGTGAAACATAAATACTTTTTCAAATGGATTCCAAAAAAACGTTTCTAGAATGAATAAAATGTTCTCAAACTGATGATGAGAAGTTACAAAAGATAATTAATGTTGTGAATTACGATAGATTGATTGACTTCATATATGAAGATGGAATTTTGAAATTTGGGATGAGACTTTGTGTTCCTGACATACCCAATCTAGAATGGTTGTTGATAGATGATTCTCATTGCTCCAATTTCCCTATACACCCTTGTAGAAATAAGATGTATAGGGATATGATGAAACATATTTGGTGGGAGAACATGAAGAGGGAGATTTCTAGTTATGTTTCAAGTTGTACGGTTGGTCAAAAGGTTAAGGCTAGAAGACAACATTAAAGAGGTGTCATGCAACCTATTCCCATACATGAGTGTAAATGAGACGATATAACAATGGAATTATTCATGGAGCTACCAAAGACTCCAATAAGGAATGATGAAATATTGGTCATGGTAGATCGTCTTACCAAGTCAACACATTTTCTTGCTATAATAGAAGATTTACCACTTGAAAATTTAGCACGACTATATATTAATGAAGTTGTAAGACTTCATTGTGTACCCCTATCTATTATTTTGGATTTTAATCCCCATTATACATCATGATTTTCGAAAATTCTTCATATTTCCATGGATAATGAACTTAGTTTGAGCAATTCCTACCACCCTCAAAATTATGGACAATGAAAACGGACTATTCAAACCTTTGAAGAAATTTTGAGAACAATCTAACTTGACTTTAAGGGTATGTGGGATCATTATTTACCTTTGGTAGTATTTTTCTATAATAATAGATTCCATTCCAGTGATGAGATGGCACCATATTTAGTGTTATATGTAAAGTGATGTCATACACCTGCTTTTTGGGATGATGTTGGTGAATGAAAACTCATAGGCCTAGAACATACTGAGGAGATAATGGAAAATTTTAAATTAATCCAAACCCACATCAAAGTAGTTCGAAGAAGGAAAAAGACTTATGTAGATAAGTGAAGGAATGATTTGGAATATCAAGTACAAGACCATGTTTTCTTAAAGTATTATCCCTAGAAGTGTGTTATACTATTCGGTAAGAACGAAAAATTAAGTCTGAAGTACATCAGGCCTTTAGAAATTATAGAATGAATTGGAGATGTTGTTTATTGTTGGTCAATGCTACCAAGTCTCTCAAAAGTTCATGATGTCTTCCACATATCAGTATTGAAAAAATACAAGCCTAACCCAACAGATGTAATCACCTATGATGAAAAAGAATCATAACCCAACCTCTCTTATTGCGAAGAGCCTATTGGAATTCTTGATTCCATAGAACAACTGTTGAGAAATCGGACGACTTTTCTGGTGAAAATTATATGGATTATCCATAAGAAGGAAGAGGCAACGTCGAAACCCAAGAAACCTATGATGTAGAACAACCCGAATATTTTTATGTAGTAAAATTCTAGAAATTTCAAAGATGAAATTATTTGAAGGAGGGATGAATGTAACACCCCAATCTTCCACGTTACACTACTCTTTGACTAATACAATAGCTTGTGTTGTACGTAATTTCTAGTTCTAACACACCACGACCAATCAATATAACCATTACGAATAGTAATCCACACTTTTCGATGTTTAATAAATTTTATTTTTCAAAATGGACCTCATTTTTGGATTCATAATATCAAAATTAAAAGAGGGTGAATTTTTGATATTTTTCTGAAAACCATTCAACTTTTGATTAATAGTGAAAAACACTACGTTATTGTTTAAACCCATCATTTTTATTTAAATATTTAGTTAATTTAATTTAATTAATTTTTGTTAATATTATATACATAATACCAATATATGTTCAATGTAATTAATTAAAGTCATTTTATAATAATATAAAATATATAAAATTTTATTGATCTTTTTACCGTCTTTTACCCACCTTTTAGGTACATTTAAATATTTGAATTAAATGTAATTTTACCACTTCTATGAATTAAATTTCAAAAATCCAAGACACATGGTGGATATAAGTAAGTAAAATTTGGTTCAATAAGATGAAAATAATTTCTGGTGAATAGTAACTTCTGCATTTTATTTACTACGGTTAAATGTAAATAGGGTAATTAAAGGGAAAATGATATTATAATTACCCTAAAAGATGTCCTCATTCTATTGGTTAAGTTTTTTCGACCAAAATCAACCACAGGAATAAAATATTATCCTTTTGGTCCATCTGGATTAGATTTGTACATTTATTATTATTTTATATAATGAAGTGTTAAAAGTGTTAAATTCATTGTTTAGTAACTAAAATTTTTTTAATATAAGGTTATACGTACGATAAATTAGACTATAAATATTAATTAGAAATCTAAATTTATTTCATAAATAATGGAATTTTATTTATTATTTTTATACATAATATAGTTAAATTTATTTATAACACAATGATTATGTATTAATTACCTTATAAATGAAAAACTAAAATAATAGATATTATAAATATCCAAATAAATGTAAATTTAGAATTTTGAGGAATTAAACTAATTATATAGGTTATTATGAAATTTTAGGGTTGATTAAATAATTTTTGTTCATAGTGATAATGTTTTTATGACTTTCACAAAAAAAATTAACAAATAGTGTCAAAATTGACATAAATGATTTTTTAAAACAAATACTACATTATTAATTGATATAATATTACTAAAAATTTAAGTCTCATCCAAAGGACATAGATAAGGTAATATATGTCAATAATGAACCACTTGGGGTTTGGTTGGATATTTATAGTATGTTTATTAAAATGTTATTTTAATAATACTTGGGCACATGGTAAAAGGTACACTATTTAACTAAGAGTTAAATCTAAAAGATATGGTTAATATGGTGACCATAACATATCTAAAACCTATTATTTGAGAGTTTTTCGACCCATTCCAACCTTATTCTTGAAATAAATTCATTTGGAGTCATTATAAACCTAATATGATTATATAATGAAATAATATTTCAATCTTTTCCTAAAGTGACCCTCACCTCTCTTATAAAAGGGTACTTCGGCTTATCTCAAAATCACAACTCCAAATACATTTGGATCAGCCAACCCCTACCCAAATATTCTCCCAAATACCCTCACTAAGAAATAGAGGACTAACATTGATCATAAATCCAACCTATAGAGCTTTTTTGATCAACTCAAAAAGAAATACACGAATAATAGGTAATAATTTCACCACCTCTTTCAACGTTATTTTCTTCTTCCACTTCCTCATTCTTTGTTTTTTCTATACCAAAATAATTACTCTAGTACTTTATACATACTAAATTGTAATTATAAATATTTTACAACCGTATTAATTATTTTATTCATCCTATGAATGATAAGTCACCATCGGTGCGAACGTATGTCTTACCATCTCCACGTCGTGGTGTAGTTTGTTATAAAAACAAATCATTATTTTGATGTGTATAATAACGATTATAACTGATATGAATAACAAATATAACGTTTTAATGATTCTTTATATATGATATACCATCCAATTACAGACTATTTCACAATCAATAGAATTATATTGTCACTTGTGCGTACATAAGGACTACCATATCCACGAACGTGACGAAATTCATTACCATCATAACCATTCAAGAATAAATTTCATTTTATGATTAAAAGAACTATTTAAGAACATAATATAATTCAGGATATGAATCAAATACAACCTATCCATAACAAAAATGGATTACATAAAAAATCATATAAACGAATCTGAATCAGTTAACACCCGATATAATGATAATACTGAAATATTATTAACAATGAAATATTAGAAGATAATATTTGATATCATATTTTTGTATGTGGTTCTTTTAAAATTTAATAACAATGAGTTAACTATTATACAAGAGGTTAAAGTACCCTCGATCCTGGAAAATAACATGGTAAGGGTTAATTCTCATATCTCTTCATTATCTGTGGTTTCTTATACTTGAGTATCTACTAGGACCTCTTTATCATCGACATCTGTGTTTCATAAAATTGTATTTCAAAAAAATAACAATTTTCTAGATTATGGGTTAAATTTAATTATACCCTTGTTTGAATTATTATAAAATGTTTTTAAAAGGAATCTTTCTATCTTGTTCCAAACAAGGAAGTTTATACCTTTTTTGAAAAAATTAACGAAAGAATGTTTTTTTAACTTATACGGTGAATGAGGCTATTTTGTAAAATTTTAACACCTTTGAATCTCCCCTTACAAGCTTATAAGAATATTTTCAAAATAAATTTTTTCTTTTATAATATTGTGACTTTTAAATGATTTCAAAATTGAAAGAGATATTTCTTTAAAATAGTTTGGATTTCGTTTATGTCCACATACATTGATGGATTTTATACATGTATAATGTAGATTTATTATGATACAATCTTCCTTATTGAATTGAATGTTTTGTGATTTTTTTGATTGTGCATGTCCAATTTTTTACCATTCATCATTTAGGGTTAAAGTATTATCATTTTATATTCTTATTTTAAAATGAATTTTTATGTTATGTTCTATCCTTTTCAAATAAGGAATGCATTGGACTAAATAAGTGATGGGTGGAGACTGCTATAACTCCTCGATGCATCGGTAGATCCAATGAGATGAACTAGTGGCTTAGCATGAGGCCTAGAAAAAATCTTATTTTTAGTCTTGGTAGAGGCCTTGAAAATGTGGTTATGATGTATGGAATTATGCATTACATCATTATGAAATTGGATATTGATATTACATGTTATTATTCTACTAGTATAATATTTTTGTGAATAAGTAAATGGGATTATTTGATTTATCTTTTCTATATTATACTGACATTTAAGTATAAAATTCTTATGTCTCAGTCTTATACATTGATTAAAATGTTTATGTTTATTTATGATATTTTCTGCTATTTTGTTATCCTTGTAGAGAATCTGACCTCACCCCTTTCATATGTTTTATTTTTCCCAGGATGTGAAGAAGTATATTACGATTGACCAACAGGAATAGGCTAAGGGATATAAGAGTGTTCAAAGTGGACAAAATGTTGTTTCTTTATATTTAATGATGTAATGTAAAACATATGTATGTATCTAGTACTTCCAAGGAAACTAAAATGGTCAGTATTTTGTGAAATTAATCCTTGTATCATGCCAATGTTATGTAATAATGCAAGGACTCTGGGTAACTAGGGTAAGGGACTTATCGTTACAAATAGAAAGAGTAACTTTCATAAAATCTCTAATTCATGTACAAACACTGATTTAGGTTGTAAAATCATTAAGGTAAAATCTATCCTTTAGAAAATATATATACATTTCATTTTCCGACCATTATTATTAGATCCAATGAAATTCAGTTTCATTATTATGAAATAAAGTGGTCTGGTGAATTCATCTTGTTTAACATTGTTTAATATAGATTTTATAAATGATAAATTCAAGAGTTTTAAATCCGACAATTCACCCCTCCTATATTTGAGTAATCTATATATACATTTAGATACTAAAATTGGTATCATAGGAGGTATATTAAATACTTATACTTGTATATAAGTTTTCTTTCTCAACGATCATTTAATTTTGATACATGTTTATGTTTTCATAAAATATTTTCCATATATACTCTTGGTTTATAAACTTTTCCTACTATCATACTTTGTGGAAATGATTTTTTTTTTGAATTAAAGGAATGAAAATTGTATCCATAGACAACTTAAATCCTATTAGAGCCCCAATTTTTTTTTGGAAATGACTATAAATACTGGAGAAATATGATTAATACATTTATTATCTATAGTCTTATGGAATTTTTTTAATTTAACTAGAGATTACAAGATTCCTGACAAAGACATCAGACACTTCCCCAATCAAGAAAAGAAAAATTAACATCTTTATAGTAAGTTACATAATACTTTATTATTTTCTAGGACTAGGAATATCTATATCTAGATTTCATCATGTGATGTTACAAATATAATCTCTAAGAAATTAGAAGTCAAATATTTTGGCACATCCAAGGTTATTGAAACAAAATTAGAAACTATTAGATCTAACTACCATTATTTTTTATTTCATTATGGAGAATATATATGTAATGGTAAAAGGAGTTTTGTGAAAATTTTCAATAACTTATAATGAATGGAAGAAAATAATTTAATTTTTAGATTCATGTAGAAAGTATTATTGATATCATGCCTAATGTGTGGGAATCTATGAGAACTCTTGTTGACGAATCAAAGATTGTTACAATAGTTAAAACTAATGAGTTATTCCAGACTCTTCTACAACATGAGAATAGAGTCAAAATAGATTCATATTATATTATGAAGAAGAATGGTAGTGTTTCATTTACAACCACTTCTAATCAAATTAAATAAAAAACCCATGAAAGAGGAACCAATTAAAACTCTAATATTGTTTTTATATCAGACTCACATGACAGTGATCACTCAAATAATGAACATCCCACTCAATCTCAAAGTGTATAAAAGATTGTGGGGCTGAAATATTTCCAGGACAGAAACAAGAATAAATACAGAAAGTATAAGAAAGAATCTAAAGTGTATTTTTATGAATGTATGAAGATTATACATATCAGACCAAATTATCTTAAGATTAAGAAGAATAAAGTAAAGGATATACATTTTAAAATGAAAATTAAGATGTAATACATGTATAACAGAAGGAGTGTATTAATAACCAATTAATCAGGAAGTGATAGTGTTGAAGACTCTTCTGATGAATCATATGATATTGAATCATATAGATAGATATATATTGTTCTTATATCAAGAATTCCTATTGAAAATAAATGTTTCATGGATAAAGTAAACACTTTTAGGAAATTCGACCAATAATGATTTAACTAATAATATTGCGACTGAACAAAATTCTAAATCTTCAAATACAGAATCTTCCTCCTTAAGAAATTATTATACATTACCTTATTTTGAATAAGTATCTATGTTTTCCAATTTACATGAGAATGAAAATAGTATGTTCAGTAAAAAAATTGTTATGTAAAATACTAGAATATCTAATTTAACAAAATTTGTATTAGATATATCAAAATATCTTGATCTTAAAACCCTTGATTTTGAAAATGATTCCAAAAACTGTAAGGAAGTAAATTTAAAAAAAAGAACATAATAAAGATCTTGAAAAAGTTATTTGCAAGGAAATTGTTTAAGAGAAAAACTCAAATTCTATGACTAATGACTATGATGATAAAAATTTATTCATCAAACAAATATAAGACATATTTTTCATAAAGAAACTTTTCTCAAACTTTTCTCATAGAAATAAAGCTTATGATAAATTGTATTCCAAGCATCATTTTTGAAAGAAATAGTTCTTAGATTTGGTTATTCTCAATTAATAGATGTTTATAGTCACAAATATTCTATACCCTAAAGTGATCGCTTTTTCACTAAGTTTCAATGTGTTAGAAATTGCTATAAAATTGGTTCTCTGAATAAAACCCAATCTGTATGTTTTCATAAGTCCCATTATTCTAAGAAAATATGGATACCTGTGATTTTATTATCAAACATTTATGGATTCAAAAAAAATTTGGATTCAAAAATTGTAACTATTTTATATAAAAGAAAAAAATAAGTGCGAACAACAATATATGGTACACGATAGTGGATGTTCCTGAAACATTATTGGAAGCAAAAACATCTTCAAAAATATTATTGAGATGAATGGTTGAAAAGTAACTTTAGAAGATAATGCTCATGGTTAAATTTTTGGTATATATAATATTATTCATCATGGAAAATCATTCATTTAATATAATTTATTTAGTAAAGGACATTAGAACAACCTTATAATCAAAATCTAATTATATGATGAAGCTTATCATGTGAATTTTAGTAATGATAAATGCCTAGTACACACTTCTGAGGAAGATTTTACTCTCTCTACCCATAGGTATGAGAGTGTTTATACACTTATCAAAGAAGAACATAGGAACCAAGAAATAACTTTCCTTAATGAAATTGAAGGTCAATATTGGTTATGGAATAGATGACCAGAACATTGTAATCATTGAATCCTAGGAAAACTCTCAAAGAAAAGACTTTTTTGGATCTACTAGATCTTATATTTGATTCTTCAAAAGTTTGTGATACTTGTCGATATGGAATGAAACATAATAAAATATTTAAATCAATTACTAAATTATAAAATTAATATTGATTACATATTGTGTATATTGATCTTTCTAGACCAACAAAACTATATGTATTTCAGGAAAATACTATGTATTTGTATTAGTTGATGATTTCATTTATAGGGGTAAATTTTCTATAAAATAAATATGAATCCTTTTCTTATTTTAAATCATTTTCAACTAAAGAGAAAAATGAGAAAAACCAAACATTGATAACTATTCACAGTGATCATGTGGTAGAATTTGAAAAATCAAAATCCGAAACCATTTTAGTAAGAATGGTATTATTCAAAACTTATCAACTCTAAGAACACCCCTAAAAATGATGTTGTTGAAATAATAAATCATATTATCCAAGAGATAATAAGAACCTTGTAAAGTGAATACTCTATTTATAAACACATTTTGGGATGAAGCTATTAGTATTATTGTCTATACTTTAAATAGAGTTTTATTTAGACCATTTCCTAATAAGACACCATCTAAGTTTTAGACTGGTGGAAAACATAATTTTTCTTACTTCAAATTATTTGGATGAAAATTATAAATCATAAATAATAAATATAACAACCATAAATTGATACCCAAATAAGCTGAAGAAATTTCATTAGGTTATTCCACAACTTCTATGGATTATAGTGTTTGTAACCAAAATTATTATACTTTAGAAGAAATAGTACATATTATGTTTTATTAAACAGATCCCATTGTTTATTAAAAACCCGAAACTATATTAGTGGATGTGTTTTAATAAACATATTATCAAACATTGATGGAAGATTCATCTAATCAGAAAAATACTAAAGAAAATTCTCTTAATGTATTTACACCATATGATTTTTTACCTTCTATTTATGAACAAGTTTCAAAAAACCCAATCCAGTTGTTTCGTAAGAATAATTCTAATCATAGTATCATTGGATATTTAAATCCACATGTAAAGACTATAATTTTACTAAGGAATGAAGTAGAGCATCTATCATATATTTCGTAGTTAGAATCTAAAAGTTTTGAAGAAGTGTTAGGTGATGATGATTGGATTAATTCTATGCAAGATGAAATAAAAGAATTTGAAATGAACTATTTCTGGACAAGAGTTGAAGGACTTAAAGAAACCTTTTTCATTGTAGTAAAGTTGGTATCTATAAATAAATTTGGTGAAAATGGAATTATTGTAGAAAATAAATAAGGAATAGTTTTTAAAGGCTATAATAAACAATAATGAATAGACAATGAAGACACCTACACACTATTAACTAGATGTGAATTTATTCGTATTATACTAGCCTTTGGAGGATTTTTTTCCAAATTTTTCAAATGGGTGTGAATTGTGTGTTGTATAATGGTAATGTTCAATCGGATGTTTATTTTGATCAATCACATCGTTTTGAAGACACAGAACATCCTAAACATGTTTACAAACATACCAATTCTATATATGGGCATTAATAATCCCCAAGTGCCAGGTATTACAGACATGCATAATTTTTGTGACAAAACAATTATGTTAAGGGAATTACTGATACAACATTTTTTATAAATATTGATTAGATAAATGAATTGATTTTTAAAATTTATGTTGATGATATTATATTCAGTTCATCTAAACAATCCTTAACTAATTCAGTTTCAAATCACATTAAATTAGTGTTCAAAATGAGTATGATAAGAGAGATAACATATTTTCTTGGTTTTCAAATTTCTAAAATACCAGATGGAACGTTTATATCTCAACATAAGTATATTAAATATATTCTTAATAAGTATGGATATGATAACAATAATGTGTGAGTACTCTAATTGGAACCACACACACTCTTGATCATGAAGAAGCTGGAAAACCAGTAGATCAAAAAAATTAGAGGTATGATAAGAAGACTATTATACATAACATCTTTTATTCAAGATATAATATTTTTTTGTATTCTTATAAAAAATATATAAATCTAATAAAAAAGAACCCCTTTTAATATTTGGGAAAATAATTTTTTTCACTTAAAAGGGATCCATGGATTAATGACTTTTCTATTCTTAAAGTAATGATTTTTTTATAAAAAGATTTTAGGATGATGACTTTGGTTGTTCTAGAATGGATAGGAAAAGTACATCTAGAACTAGTCAGTTCATAAGAGATTCATTACATTATCTTTCATGCAAGAAATAACTCTCTACAGCACTTCAACTGCAGAAGCATAATCTGTAGGAGCTATAATTTTTTGTGCTCAAGTGTTATGGATGCAACACATACTCAAAGTATATAGAATGATTTTTACCAAAACACTGACAATGTTTGATTATACTAGTGAAATTTCACATAAAAAACCTCTCTCATTAATCTCATGCAATGCACATAAACATAATGAATCATTTTCATATTGATCACAAACTTAAAAGAGATATCATAAATAAATTTATCATAATGGAATATCAAATTGATGAAATATTTACAAAACCATTACCCTACGATAGATTTGAATACATTAAAAAAAATAAGGAATGATAACTATAAGGTAATAATACATATTAATTTTTTTTTGGAAAACAATATTCAATAATTAACGTACATGAATTTATAGGCGGTACAAATGTTTATTATTTTATATTTCCATTCATATTATTTTTTTGAATCATATTTTTTGTTTTAGAAAATATTTTTTTTCAAACCGTAACATTTTTTATATAACCAAAAATATCTTTTCACTACCAAATCTAAGAGGAAACTTATGAATACTATTAATTGTTCTTCAGAAATCTAGAATTTACGTTTCCTAACATATATCACCATAATAGAAATTTTTTGTTGGTATTTTAATCTGGTTTTATGAAAGTCTTATTAGAATCACATTCATCTAATTTGATTTATATAATGAAAAAATAAAAACATAAGGGTATATAAATCCTACTCCGACATTGACATAAACCTTCATATCAAATCAAGTAAATATAAATTGTTGGATTTACCCAGGATGTTAAACCACTGTAGTGGAGCCTATATAAAGGCACCCCCCCCCCCCCCGCTCTTTGTGTCCCACATTGGTTTTCTCATTGTCAGCTCTACCCCCCTTTAATTGTGTTGTTCTATTTCCACTTATTCTTAAACTCCAAATATCAATTGAGATCTCCTCACAGACTTTGGTGTCATCAAACAATTAAATCAAAGAATATATAATATTCAAGGAAAGGTTAGTAGACCCCAAATTCATTTCCATGAATAACACCATGATTTCAAAATTCATAATGAATAATGGATGGAAAATCCTCTATGTAGCAAAAGGAAAAGGATCATGATCATATGTGAGATAATTTAGTTAATGAGTTTTTAGTAGCGCTGATAAAGGGGGCTGTTATCATCACTTTTAAAAGTGCTGATAAAGGGTTGACTTCAAATAAAATCAATTAAAAATAATATATTGATATATAAATATAGTTATATAGTTATATTGATATAAATATAAAATATAATTTTTAAATATATTTTAGATAAGTATAAATATACATATACACTTAATATACTTAATATATAAGATATTTTGTGAAAATAGATTATGAAAAAATAAAAAAAATAATTAATTAATAATTTGGTAATTATTATGAAGTAATAGTCCTTTAATAACAATTTTAAGACAAAAAAATTAAAAAAAAAATTAAAACTCGATCCAAAATATGTTGAAAACACAACTCGAATTTAAAATGGCCATAAAATTTGATCCGGGTGTCTGTTTGAGCTCTACTACATATCAAATCAAAGCATGTGATGAGCTCTACGTCGCTGTGACCGGGGAGGTCCACTATCAAGGTCTTTTAAGGCCAAAAGAGGACTAGAAGGCCTCCAAAACTGAGTTTTTAGTCAGGGTACACCGATGTTTTATCATTTTGTGGATTTTTAGCCTCATTTAAGGTGGTATTATTGGCTTTTTTATATGGGGACTGAATTTATTTCAAGGTATTACATTCATATTGATATTCTATCTTTGAAAATTCATCGTTTTTTATAATTCATTTCTATTTATAATCAAATATATTACAATATATACATATTTGTTATATATTCACAACTAAAAATTTAATTATAAATATAAATAATAAAATATATTTACATATAAAATATATTATCTTTATCTAAATAATAACTAATATCCATTTTATTTAAAATACAAATATATGAATATTTATATACCAATATATTAATCTAACTATATATATATATTAATCTAACTATATATATATTAATATAACTATATATATATATTAATATTACTATAAATACATATATTAATATCACTATAAATATATATATTAATATCACTATAAATATATATATATTAATATAACTATATATATATATTAATATAACTATATATATATATATATTAATATAACTATATATATATATATTAATATAAATATATACTACCATATGAGTAAATATAACTATATATATAAATATCATGAAATGGAAAAAAAATCAAAATAGAGGAGTGGTAAGGGCTTAGGCGCGCAAGGGGGAGGTCTCGAGTTCAAATCCTGGTGGAGGCAGGGGAGTGCGTGCATGGGGGAATATGGGAGAAAGTGCTGAAAAGGGGGGGAGGGGGTGTGTGGGGCGTTGTAGGGTGGTAGAAAACCACTGTAAAGGGGGGGGGGGCTCATGTGTTATAAAAGCCACCCCGATTGGCAGTAGTTATTAATTTTTTTAATTTTTATTAATTTTTATTATTTTTTATTTTTTTACCTTTTATCAGCACTTTTTTAAAAGTGCTGATAAAAGTGGTACATTATCAGTGCTAAAACGAAAGCACTAATAAAGGAAGCGCTTATAAAGGGGTATTTTATCATCGCTAAAACAAAGCACTGACAAAAGACCCTTTTATCAGTGCTTTTTTGAGCACTGATAAAGGGGACCCCCCCTTTATCTTCGCCGACTTTAACAGCGCTTTTCTAGAACTCTTAAAGGCCATTTTAGCGGTGATAAAAGGCATATTAGTAGTAGTGATGGCACTGCATGATGATTGTGACTGAGAGAATGTTCAACCATTTCCATTTTTATTGGACCTAGGATAATAAAATGACTTCAACTAACCATATTACTATTTTAAAGGCCTTTAGTAAGGCCATTCCATCATTTTTTGGAGGATTCGTGAGATTAAGAGGCACGGGGAAAGGATTTTTCATGATCAAAAATGAATTTTTATGGTCTCTCTTTGATACAAAAGTTTCCTGTCAAGAGTGCCTATGTGGGATCTAGAAGACATGCCTAATGGGCCATGTGTGATAATGATGGATTTTTAGGGGGATTATCAAGAAAAAATTCTGATCGCTCTTGGAATATAAACCCTTTCTCTTAATGACAAATTCACCCACCATTTACAATAATCTTCCACCTCATCATTTTATTAATTTGTTTCCTTATTTTAAATAGAATAGTGATCATGTGACATCAATCGTGCATGTTCATGGACAATTTTTATCCTTATCGATGATGTGTTTTTTCATAAATGATAGATCTCATGACAATTAACAATAATTTTCAAGGAAAATCCATTCATTTTCATATGGATCAAAAGGGAAACCATTTTCTTGAATGAACAATTCCATGATCCTTTATATGATGAAGGTGACACATAAACATGATCTTTTATGAAAAGGTGGTAATGATGCTCGATGATCTGTAGGGTCATGTGAATCACCTAAGTATGTCACATTAATTTCAATGTAATTTTCCTTTAAATGAGGCCTCCTCATTTTTCCAACCTAATTTTTATTTGGTTTTAGATAATTAAAAAACATCCATTTGTTGATAGTTTGACTTCTGATGCTCCTGAAAATAGACCAAAACCACTTATACCACTAACTCACGGGCTCTATGAAATGGTACTTCTCTTGGGGTTGGTTTTTTGACAATACCCTAGATAGCTAAGGATTTAATCTCACCTCCTGGGTGATTAGAACCTGGGGATGACTGGTATAATAACCATTAGGTAGCATCCTCTGCTACATCTACTCCAAATGGTGTAGTGGTAGTAGAGGAAGATTCTCGGTGATTATTAATCCATTCATCCCCTAGTTTGAATATCCATGGAGGGGATATTAAATCCCTAGTCGGCCTAGGGACAATATCTTCCATATAGAGGTGTAACTCACTAGTGGCATGGTCCAAGAGTTAATGGGTTTGGGGTGTGGTATAAACAATAGTCCAGTTAGTGGAGTGGGTCTATTAAAAATGTGTCATTTCTTAATTGACCTGTGATGCTTCTGACAATAGATAAGATACTTCTCATCCCCTACACTCAGGTCACAGGGCACATAACTATTTCACTAAACTAGGATGAATATTATGTATATCTCCCCTAACCATAAGGGGATTTTCCCCCTCTATGGAGATTCTATCCTAGGGATGACTGGAATAATAACCACTAGTGAGAATCCTCCACTACCACTACACCATACAGTGTAGTGGTAGAGGAGGATTTTCCATGGTGTTTATTTTTCAATTCATCCCTCTGTTCTAATCTCTATAAAGGTGAGATTATATCCCCAACTAGTCTGGGGACAACCCCTAAACATGGGTCTCACTTGTACCCATTTCATAGAGCCCAAAAGTTATTGGGTTTCATGATTATGGTCCATTTTAGGGAGCATAAGGACTCCAACCAAAAGGAACCTTTTTAACAAACTTATGCTAGTAATTATTCCATATTCTATGCAATGCCCCACGCCTTCTAACTCATGGACCCAGACTATGGGGATTCATGCCTCCCCATAACAGGTAATCTTTTTGAGTCCCACACGAATCTATATTTCCTCCCTGATGATTCATACCTAGGAAATAAGGAATAACAACCATAGAGGATGATCACGAGTACCGTTTCAATATATTGGTACACGTGATGCTCTCATGTGGTTTTTATGCCTTCGATCATAGGTTTGAATCATGTGCATGTGAGATAAATCCTATGGGGGCTTAGGGACAGTACCTTACTCATGGAGGCATAAATCCCCAGTGGTATGGTCCACAAGATAGTGAGTGTGGTTCTAGGAATAGAGGATGACCTAATTAGTGGCGTAAGTCTATTAAAAAGGTTCATTTTTTGTTGGTCCTATGATGCATCTGACAATGGACCAGAACCTGATAGCCCAATAACTTGTGGAATCCACACAATAGTCTCTAACATGGGATAGTTTTAGGAAGTATCAATTAGCCAACTGGGGAATTAATCTATCCTTTGTAGATATTTGAACCCGTGGTTGACATGCATAATAACAATAGGGGAGAATCCAATGCTACTAGTACACCATATGAAATAGTTATAGTAGAGGATTCTATTTAGTGTTTAACATGACAATTAACCCTGTGTTTTAATATTGGTGGATGTAAGATTAAATTCCTAGATAACCCAAATAAATTACCTACGATGTTGAGGCATAAAATCCCAGTGGCTTGATCCTTGTGTTAGCGGGTGCATGGTTTGGCACAAACCACTACCTTGTGAGTGGCAATGGTTCAGTTAAAAATTTTCCTTCATTGGACTCATGATGCTCCAAACAATGGACCATGATACTCTCCAGACCCTACAATTGGGTCACTAGGATCTTAACTGTGCCACTAAACTAGGCTGAGTATCATGGAAATATACCATAGCAAGATGGGGATTTATTTCTCCTCCATGAAGATTCAAACCTGGGGCTGAATGGCATAATAAAAATTAGGGAGAAGCCTCTCCTACCACTATGACATATGGTTTAAAAGAAGTGGATGATGTTACCTAGTGGTTATTATAACAATTATCCCTGGGTTCCAATATTCATGATGGGAATATTAAATGCCAAGTTATATTCGAGATAGTTCTTGAACCTGGCCCAAGGTTGGTCCCATTGCATAGACCCCAGAAGTTTGTGGGTTACGGGGTTCTGGTCCATTGTTGGGAGAATCATGGTTCCAAAAAATAATACTTTTTAATAGACCTACCCCACTAGCTAGGCCATAGTTTGTGCCATTCCCTGCACCCACTAACTTGTAGAATGGGACTCTATGGTGTTAAACATCCACATGGTAGGTATTGTGCCCATTTATTCAAGGTACAATAAATAAATAATTCTGAAAAACTAAACATCTTAAATATAACATATTGTTTTATCACATTACTATAATATATTTTAAATATATTACTCGATAAAATAAAGTCATTTATCTCGACATGTAATCCTGGTTAATATTAAAGGAACTATTAATATAAAAATAATATTTTTTTGATTAATATTTTATCACATTTACCTAACTTGTAAATCATTTATATAAATTCAACCCTAATTATTCATAAATGAATAATAATAAATTTATTTATTTCCTTGTTTATTGACACCATGGAGAAAAGTCGACCCCATAGTGGGGACCACCATGTCCATTATTTCTATTAAACTGAATAAGGTGGATTCTTGAATATGCTATTTTGTGTGACCCTCTATGACCTTATCATTATTGTATTGAATAAAATTCACAGACAAAATGTTGTGTCTAGAAACCCATCAATGCCCCTGAAGAGATAAGGATTGTCATAGAAATGACAACCATCATGCGAACACATAATGTGTAATATAATCTCATTGTATTTAAATGTCTCATAAACCATGATTCATTCTTGTGTCATTGACCTTTTCATTCTTTATTACTTGTTGATATATTAGGATGGATTTAACTTTCGACTGCCTTGGCCAAAGACTGATGATGGTAGAACCATCTAGATAGACCATGCCTGGGATATACAATATAAAATCCCTGGATGAAAAAAATCCTTTCTTGACCATTCAACCAATGTTATTTCACTAACGATGAACCCAACACAAGCTACATCCCCACAATTTCAATATCACTGTTTTTTCCTTGAATCAAAGTGTGAAATGAAGTGGTACAAATGTATAATGACCACATGTCTAGAGACTAATACACATGTTTGTAGATATGAACAACCAATGAAACCCAAAACATGTGGTGTTTCTATTGGAGAGTCTATCCTCATGATCTCGTTATGGGAGATCAACAAGTATGAACATCATGAGAAGAAGTCTCAATACTTATGAGCCCCCAAAACCTGGAATCCCAAACATCTATTATGTCAAGACAGTATGATGTATCCAAACATAAGAAAAATTTTATGATTAGTTTCATAGTATCACATGGTTCTTATTGTATCATGGGATATGGTATAACATTTTGATGTGACAATTAACAAAGGAAATTTCCATTAAATAGTGGACATAGAAAAATATACACTATAATGGTAAGCAGATATTACTTATAGATAACTGTATATATTATATGGTAATCAAAAGTACTACATAGTTGGGTCTTCAGGACCCGCTATTTCAATAATCCCACTTTCTCCAGATCCAACCTTCTAGACTTTCTTATTAGATACTCACATAATAACGATCATTTTTATGCTGAGTAATGAATTTATCCGATGGGTCTTCCATGTTTCCACCAATTGGGAATTCTCCTATTTTCAACCTCATCACCTTGAGTAAAACTTATAAAGAGATTGTTACCTCAGTTATATACCACTTTACACTGTCTAAATTTGGAATCATGGATAATAAGAATATCATAATTTTCCTTATGATAATACTTTACTATGTGTTATTCCAATCACTAGAAGAAATCATTGTGTTTCACTGCTTTGTAGTTGACTTAGAAGCTGCAATGTAGTCGATATTTGTAGGAATGTACTGCATAATATTTTATGAGCTTGACTCGCTCATCACATTAGTATAACTATTATTCTAGTTAAAATTGATCTATGTAATACAAGTTTGTGTCCAAAAATAACAAGTATCAAGGTTATCCTTTTACCCGGAACATATCATTTGTACTCGCTAAAATACAAGATGATAGTTTTAACAAATTCACATGAAGTTATACGGGATATAATTGATATATGCCTACTATAAAATTCATCCTTGAAATATCAACTCTTGTAAATATAATCTTAAAATTTATTGATACATAAATGAAGCATATACAACACAAATAACAACATTATTCTCCCCCTATGTTCTGAACATGATAACCTGGATAGATTATTCAATGTGAAATTTTTAAAAATTCATAACTTTTATTGTTCCAACATTAATTTCTCAATACAATTTCATTGTTTGTATGATTGAATTTGTCTAAGAAATAGTTATATCTACCTTAGTAGATACTATCCTCAAGAACATAGGTTCATACTTTAAGTCAACCTTAGAGAAATATTTTCATCTTGTTCTAAAATAATGGAAAGACCAATATCTATTTTTTATATGTGTCTAAACATATTTCACTTGGAAAACATTGTCTCTACCAGGAACCTTTCACAGAAACATAGAAAATACTCATTCCAAATGAATGTTAAAATATATTATTGCATACATTAATCATGAACTGTATTTGAGTAACATAAAACTCTTTTTTACATTCAATTTTGTAGTGGTACTCTTGATGTTGCCTGATGGTTGTTATGCCTTAGTTCCCTGGTTCGAGTTATGAGGGAGTTGAGATAAATCCCAGTGGTAACTGGTGATTATACCTGCCAAGTGGAGGAGTAAATCCCTATGGTTCCGGTTCATTAGATAATGTCCAAGGGGCGTGTCACAGTGTATGGCCCAGTTAGTGGCGTAGGTCTGTAAAAATGTGACTTTTTGTTGGACCTGTGTTGCTCCCGATAGTAGTCCAAGATATTCCCATCCCCTACACTTAGTTCACTAGGCTCTTAAAGAGGCCGAGTATTGTGGATATATACCCTATCATGTTGTGGATTTATTTCACCTCCAAATATAATTGAACTCGAGGAAGACTAAAATTTAACTATCAAGAGAGGTAATCAATTACCACAATGCTATAGGGTGTAGTGGTAGGAGAGAAGATCACCAGTTTGTTAAAATCTATTAAGCATCAGATTTGATTCTCAAGGGAGGCAAAATAAATACCCTGCAGGCTAGGGGAGATATCCATGATACTCTGACTAGTTTAGTGGACCTGTTAAGAACCCAATGACTTGACTAAAAGGGCTCGGACTATCCTGGTCCATTGTTGGCAGCATCACATGTCCCACATTGACATGTCACATTAATGGAGGAACATATCTTCCTTCCTCTACATGATCGTCCAAAATTGTAAGGGCACCATTGAATGTATAGAAGCGATTTTCAATGGTCTTTTCATGAATATAAGTATATCATAATCTTCACATGACCCATTAGGATGACCTTACAACGGTCATGAGATCTCATGATCATCTAATGATTACGTGATTCATAAAATCCATTTGTATTCCCTCCCTTTGTTTTATAGGAATAAAAATACCGATTCATCAATTATTTCTTCCATTTTATATTTTTCAATGATCATTATTTTGGTTTAAATAGTTATTTAAATGTACTAACAATCATAATTTTTTTTCTTCAAAAAATGGAATTAAATTATGTAATGTTAATTTGATTAATATAATTATATATATCTTTGTGTGTCTATTAGAATATATATTTATTGTAATATATATATATATATATTAGGGTTTAAAAATTTTAATTAATTTACTGATAATAATAATAATAATTTTATTTTATAATAATTATTATTACTATAAATATTCGTAAATATTAATTTGTTGTTTATAAAATATTACTGAAAAATGAGTGTGGCATTGTGGTGTGTATAGGTATAGGTGACTCGGAAAGATAAAAAAAGATAAATAAAGTGGATGGATGCATCACATGGTTAAAAATGAATAAATTTAAACAATTGTGGGTTCATATAGAGACCCTCCATTGTCCTTCGTCATTACTATTTTTTATGATAAAAAACATAACTGTAATACAATCGATAATAAAAAGGTTTAATATCATTGAGAATATTGGGATTATACATCACATATACATAATAAACATTAAAATTATTTAATTCCTTCATCATAATCCTCTGAAAATCTCTCATGTTATCCTCAATACAAATATTCACCTAAGGATATACATCAAAGAATATCGCCATCTAAAATCCCAATAAGTGTAAGAATAAAATATATGGGATAAGATTCATGAATCAATAGTACATAGGTGAGTATAATAATAATAATAATAACGATCATACGATAATCATTGTATCATTATCATTAGAACGAGGGAATCATTTGAAAATGGCATGGAATATGTCCAATGCATAATAATGAAACACCATAACACAGTAACCAAATACCACACAGAGGTTGTGAACAAAGCATGTATCATGTTCATACATAGCATATGTGAATAAGTCATAAAATAATTGTAACACCCCGAGATTTTATGAAAAATATTCTTTTAATTTCATTAATGTCTTGTGTTGTATTCTACACCAAGATTACCTTGTGCTATATGCAACACCGTATTAGCTTGTAGTATACGAAACACTATTCTTGGATCGTGTTACACACAATTTTGATAGTAGTTATTCTACACAACATTGAGTATATATATATATATATTCAATGTATAAATAAAATATGTTTGGATTATGTTATACAAAACAACGAAGGATTCATGCACAACACGCAACCCTGACTTGGCTTGCATTACATGGAATTGCGACCTTCCTCAACAGCGTGTGTTGTACGCAATACCGGGTTTTACTAAACAACGATATATTATTATAATATTATTATGAACTAGCCGTTATGAATAGTATTAACTAAATTTTGAATTTTATAACATTATTATTCATATTACACATTTTCTAGAACATGGTATAAGAACAAAATATATTTTTCGGGTAAAATAAGTATTTTTAAAAAAATGCAGTTTTGCCGCCTTTTGATGGAGCACCGACTTTAAATCTAGTTTTTGACAAGCTTATAAGTTAAATTTGACAAAATAAAATTCTCCTTTTTAATAAAGAAATAAAAATTTACTTTGGATAAATTTTCCATATTATTCTGGTAACGTTGATATTTTGATGAATAGTAAAAACACGCTATATTTTAATTAAAAACAACCTTTTTTCATCAAAAAAATTTATATGGTTAAATTATAATATCTAATGGTTTTAAAGTATAAATAGAATAAATTTTTACCATTCAATATAATGTATTTCATTAGCATTGATTTTACATTAAATTCGTAGGTTAAATCAATTCAATCTTTTATAATGTTTTAATGAAAAACCCGTTTTCATTCGACAATAGGATTAATTTTAATTTAATTTATGCAACTTTTTTGTATTGAATTTTGAAAAATTGATTCCATATTTGGAATCAGTGGGTCCAAATTATGTTAATAAGCTACTTTTTATTTTTGGGAATTATGAATAGTAACTACGGTAAATTTTATTTACCATATTTAAGGGTAAATTTGGTAATTAAGGGTAAATATAATATTATAAAATTACACTAACACATGCCAACATTCTATTGGATGGATAAAAGTAGACTCATATAACCTAAGGGTCGGATTAGATTCATTTTATGGACTTTTGACCATGACAATAATTTAATTATTATTAAAACCAAAGAAAGTGACAACATGTCACTCTCATAAAGCTTATAAGTATAATAATTTTAATTTAGTGATAAAAATCATAAAACTTCAAACATGAATAGTATCCAGAAATCTAATAAAATTATCTACATCATGATAATTTATTTAGAATATTTAGGGATTAAATAATTGTCATTAATGGTGATACATTAATGATACAAAAATTATTTATTAAGTGGAAAATAAGTAATATAGTTTTTATTGAAATAATAATACCCATTAAAAGGACCACAAACCTGACCAAAACATATTGGTAGTGTATCTCTACACCTTAATCATCCAATTACCTAATATATAACCATTTGGAGCCTTATAAAAGTGATTATGAAACTTATATTATTTTATTTTAAATGATGCCAAAGTTGTCACCTTAATAATTTAATAAATATAACAATTTAAATATTTTGATTTAAAGTTGATAAATTCTAGTAAAAGTATTATTGTGAAAGTTAATCGATTTATCTTCATCATAGGATTTTAATATTATTTTTTATGCAACAAATAAGTATATTAAACAATTATACAAAAATGTTGTAGTAATTATTTTATTAAGAGATAAACCAAATAAATGGTTTTAAAAATAATAAAATAAATTTTATATGAACTATTTAATGTGATCCACTAATTTCATAGATAAATATGAAATTTTATGAATCTATTAATTCTTTTAGTTCGAATATATCTTCTGTATATATTTTATTTAAATTCAAATAAATAAATAGTGTCAAAATTGACACTATTGTTATTTTATAAAAATAACATATTATAAAATTGTTTAAAAATCAAAAAAATATTTAAAAATTATAAATTTAAATTTATATGGTCTATAATGTTATAAATTAAACAATTATGTGAAATCACAACAAATAAGTAATTATTTGTTCTAATTTAAAATTTAGAATTTTATTACCATAAATAAACTTAAATAGATTAAATATGGATAAATCAAAATGATAAGGTTTAAAATAAGATCCAAACATGTATAAATTTGATTTTTTGATGAGATTAAAACCCTATATCATCTAATCATCTAATATGAGTCATTTTTGGCGGTTTTAAGTGGGTTTAGATTTATTATAAATTAATATTGTTACGAATTCCAAAGGTGCCCCTCTCCTCCCTTATAAAAGGGCACCTCCTCCCTCTCTTCCACACACCACATTGAGCCTTCAATCTCGGCCGAACCCTGCCAAATTATCTTCTCCACTTCCCTAGAAACATCCTAGAGGTCTTGGTCTTCTACAAAGTCCAATTTTAGTGCCCTATGAGGAGGTATTCAAGAGGGGCTTCAAAGAATAGGTAATGTCTGTTACCGATTCTTTCAACTTTATTTCTTCTTCCACTTATTCTTCTTAGGTTGTTTCATTATGAAGTAATAAAATCAGTATCGCTCATATAATGATATGTTATTATATGTATGAAAAACCCTATTTCACAATCTATCCATCCTACAGAAAAAGAAATCACCGCGCGTACGTACGTACGGAATACCGTCTCCATGCTGTGGTGTAATCTATTTTCCACCACCACCTTACTTGGATGGGTATAATGGTGTAGATAATAATTATATATGATTATTATAAAGTTATATTTATTCTATAATAGTATACATACACTCCAATAAAATTCCACGATCATGGGAATGATATCATTGCTCGTGCGTACGTACGGAATACCGTCTCCACGACACGATGAGATTCATTCTCAATGATTAACCATTCATAAATGATTATAAAGTATATATAATAAGTAATCATGAAATATATGACATAATAATGATACTGGATTTATTTATATATATATATGTATGTATTTCATCCAATTAATTCCATTCAATTCAATAAGAAACGAAAACAATGTTCATGCGTACGTACGTCCTACCATCTCCATGAACGGTGTATTTCTTTCCATTATCGATCTATTCTATATATATGTATATTATGAATATATATTATATATATAAATCATGTTTTATATTCTGTATGTAAGAAATCATGATCTAAGTAATCATATGAAAAATTACAAGTCAAAACATGGACGACAAATGAAACGATTTTACCCAAAATGCTCTTTAACATGGAATTTACAAAAGAATGGGTAATATAAAGTCAGAAGTGAACCATAAATGATATCATAACAATTAATATAATTCTGTAATAAGTCAATAACAGTATTTAAATCATTATATAGGAGTTTTAGACACTTACAATGAAAATCGAACCTAAGGTGAGGGATAATTTTGCAAATCTAATTTTTTCTGAGATTGCTTATTCGTAAGTATTTACTGGGGTTACTTCTATCATCCATGTCCATGTTTTATAAAAGTGTTTTCATGTATTTTTAGACTCCTTTTTACCCATTTTGACTTTTACTACATTATATGTAAGTAATCTTTCTTTTGTTTACGTTACGAGGTACTTTTTGACTTTTCCGGCAAAAGTACGAAAAAATGTTTTTTTAACTTATACCACACGAACGGATTTTTACTGTTTTATAAAGCCTTATTTTCATGAATATTTATCCAAAATATTTCATGACTATTTTCAACAATATCCTTTTATTTTAAAATTTCATGACATTTTGTGGAAAGAGAATGATTTTGAAAAAGAAAGGATATTTTCCTCAAGAATTCATTTCAAGTGTTTTCTCAAAACCATTTTCCATCTAAGATGAAATTATTTTCATATGTGTATGTTTCAAGTATAATGTCTCTATGATTTACATGGTTTCACTTTTCATATGATGAAATGATATCCATTTTTTTATATGGATTATATTATGATGGGATGATGTTTATGAAACCCATATTTTATCCTTTGGGTTATGATGAATGATTTAAGTTTATGATGTGGCACAAGTAAGAATGATTTCATTATGAGATGGGTGGGACCTATAACTCCCTCCAATGCATTGGGTAAAGATTTTATATCTCCTAAGATTGACATGGCTGGAATGGTAAGTTAATCTAGTTCATTGTTACAGGAATGAAACGAGGAGTGAAATCGATTCAGAATGGGACTTTGTCCACTAAGATGGTCTTGGTAGCAATGCCTTGGCTACTATGGAAATCATTACATGTGCTTAATGGATGCCACAATTACATGTTTTATTCTCATGATATTTTATCATGATTTATGTTCCATTATGATCTATTCGTCATGTACTTCCATGTTTTATGTCGTTGCTCATGATTTTTAATGTTCATATTTTTTTAAGTTCAAATATATATGGTATGTTTTATTTTATCCATGCTTACCCTTACTGAGCATTTGAGCTCAACCTTTTTATGTTTTCTTTTCCCCCAGGATTAAAAGAAAGATTTCAGGTAAGGAAACAAAAATGGGAAGATCTTTATGGGAGATGTCGAAGATCTTTCACCACGATTATAAGATTACATTCCAAGTTTCCAAAGACACTAAACTATTATGGTCCTTGTGTGTCTGTTTTTGTTATGTACTAAGTATTCCGCAAAAGTAATGAAATGTCTATGTATGTAAAGCTTAGGGTCTCTACAGTTGGTATCAAAGGAATGGTTTAGTCAAGCTTTGGAAACTTGGATGCGAAAATGTTAGTGAGATCCATAGAGATATTTCTAAGGTATGTCTAGGGATGTCCCTAAGGATAAGTATACCTATAGGATACAGTCCTAGAACTAAAGTAACAATCATAGAATTTAACCTAAGATGTTAGATATTTAGGATACTCCCCCTTTACTATGTTGTTTTCCCTAGCATGATTTTTGCCTCCCAGACTATTCTTTTTGGGTTTTAGAAAATGGATGGAAACAAGATGATTCACGATAATGGAGGATATGATGGACAATGGAATGATATTATTCATGAGAAACCAAATTAAATGGGATTTGGAAGTCCAAACATCATTATTATGACGAATCATCAATCTCATAATATGATCAATAAACTCAAATTTGGTAAGTTTCCTGACTCGGCTAATAATAGAAAGATGGGGTTTATGATGATCATAGAGGAAAGAAAGTTCAATTTCCCTCATGTAAATCATGTGGGAAGAGGCATCTGGGAGATTGTTTCAAAGGAACTAGAAGATGCTTTGGGTGTGGAAAATAAGGACACAAATCCAGTAAGTGCAAAGGAAATGGTTCAGTTAACACCATGGACAAGGATAATGGTATTTCTATGACATCAACAATGATTAGATGTTTTAAATGTGGAATGTACGGGCATTATGCAAACCAATGCCCTAATGGAAAATCTCATGAAGAGAATCATCATGGTCATATAGGTAGTATTTATGTGGATGATGATGAGGAGACTACAAATGATATATGAGCTGAAAGACGTGTTGAAGCTCAGTCGGTTGTTTTAGAAGGTAGTGGAATGATTGTATGTTTATCAAGAGTTATGTTGTATAGTTAATGGTACTATGGAATAAATAATCATCTAAGGATTGTTACACCATTGTTTTTCCTAAAAGTATTTGAAAGTATATGTTGAATGGTACCAGTAACCATGGAAGGTTATTTAGATATTTTTGTAAAGTAGATGATATGCGCATAATAATGGAATAAGATGATACTGAAATGTTTGATTGTATTCATGAGCTCATGATTGATATAAGGACTAAGTGATATCATGGTTTGAGTATATAGATTTTTTAGGATTTTGGTATGTGGAAAGTGTTACCTTTTAACTACATTCATGTTTTCACTAAAGTTCAATGGGTATTCATTTTTTAAGAGAATACATGATTAAGGCCTTTGAATGTTTGGAATGTGACCAAAAAGACATATCTTATGATATATGGGGATCAACGATGGTATTAAATATCTGGTAATCATATTCACTGTATTATGAGAGTAGACTGCGGTATTATGGATAAGCCTAAAGATTGGAATGGATTATATTGGACATAAGTTAGTATTGTTTAATGATAAAAGTTGTTTCGATATTATTGATGGGATGTTATAGTAATATATTTTTAGAAAAAGGACAACATGCAGGACGAGCGACAACCCATCACATCGTACAAGGTTGTGGGAATTGAACCCACAACCAAAGTGCGACTGGCCTTTATCGACTACCACTGGCCTATAGGATGTCCCTAGTTAGTAGAAACTAGTTTTATTTTATTAAGCGGTATGATATATGAAGTATAAGTTCATTTTTGGAACCATATACAATTAATCTAACCATAAGATGAGCTTATAACTTTTGCTAACCTTTTGTTTGAAAGAGATGGAATGACCCATCATTCTATCACATGATCTGCTAACACATCACGAATAACAAATTCAACTTCATTTCTTTAAGGGTTGAAGTGTAAATTGTTCAATTCACGAACAACAGTGAGATTGCACCAAAATCATGCAAATATTTCTTTTAATTCATTAACTTTAGGGAAATGATCTTGAAAACCAAAAATGTTGACCTAGTTCCCTTATATCCGATGAATCTGATGGTACCATAGATCATCACAAATCAATAGCTTTGTGATTGTTGGCTTTTTCATAGCCATGTTCTCTACCACTCTCCATCAGAACTTGATGGTTAGATTTTTCTTCCATATCTATATTTTAACCTATATTATCTTAGGTGGAAACCTAGTGATCAGTTAATTTGGGTAACCGTTACATTTCATACTTTAGTTTTTAAAGCCATGTTTTGATATTCCTTTTTACGATGTGGGTTTCTATTAAACAAACTTTCGAGTAGTAAACCATTTATAACCCCAACAAAATTCGAGGGTGAAATTAATTTTAGGGGGGGTAGAATGTGACACCCCGAGATTTTATGAAAAACATTCTTTTAATTTTACTAATTTATTTTGTTGTATGATACAACAAGATTACCTTGCGCTATATGCAACACCGTATTAGCTTCCGGTATACGCAACACTATTCTTGGATCATGTTACACACAATTTTGATAATAGTTATTCTACGAAATATTGAGTTTATATATATATATATATATATTCAATGTATTAATGAAATATGGTTGGATTCTGTTATACAAAACAGTGAAGTATTCTTGCACAACACGTAACCCTTACTTGGTTTGAAATACACGCAATCACGACCTTCCTCGATAGCGTGTGTTGTACGCAATACCGGGTTTTACTAAACAATGATATATTATTATAATATTATTATGAACTTTGCCATAATGAATATAATTAACTAAATTTTTAATTTTATAATATTATTATTCATCTTAAACATTTTCTAGAACATGGTATAAGAACAAAATAAATTTTTTGGGTAAAATAAGTATTTTTCAAAAAATGCAGTTTTGCCGCCTTTTGATGGCGCACCCACATTAAATCTAGTTTTTTACAAGTTTATAAGTTAAATTTGACAAAATAAAATTCTTCTTTGGAATCAGGAAATAAAAATTTACTTTGGATAAATTTTTCATATTATTCTGGTAACTTTCATATTTTGATGAATAGTAAAGACACGCTATATTTTAATTGAAAACAACTTTTTTTCATCGCAATAATTTATATGGTTAAATTATAATATTAAATGGTTTTAAAGTATAAATAGAATATATTTTTACCATTTAATATAATTAATGTCATTAGCATTGATTTTACATTAAATTTGTAGGTTAAATCAATTCAATCTTTTGCAATGTTTTAAAGAAAACCCCGTTTTCTTTCAACAACGGGATTAATTTTAATTTAATTTATGCAACTTTTGTGTATTGAATTTGGAAAAATGGATCCCATATTTGGAATCAGTGGGTCCAAATTATGTTCATAAGCTACTTTTTGTTTTTGGGAATTATGAATAGTAACTATGGTAAATTATATTTACCTTAGTTAAAGGTAAATCATGTAATTAAGGGTAAATATAATATTATAAAATTACCCTAACACATGAAAAAATTCTATTGGATGGATAAAAGTGACCTAATATAACCTAAGGGTCAGATTAGATTCATTTTATGGACCTTTGACCATGAAAATAATTTAATTATTATTAAAACCAAAGAAAGTGACAACATGTCACTCTCATAAATGTTATAAGTATAATAATTTTAATTTAGTGATAAACAAAATACAACTTCGAACATTAATAGTCTCCAGAAAGATAAAAAACTTATCTACATCATGATAATTTATTTAGAATTTTTAGGGGTTAAATAATTGTCATTAATGGTGATATATTAATAATACAGAAATTATTTATTAAGTTGAAAATAAGTAATATAGTTTTTATTGAAATAATAATACCCATTAATAGGCCCAAAACCTGATCATAACTTATTGGTAGTGTATATATACACCTTAATCATCCAATTACATAATATATAACCGTTTGGAGCCTTATAAAAGTGATTATGAAACTTATATTATTTTATTTTAAATGATGCCAAAGTTCTCACTTACATAATTTAATAAATATAAAAATTTAACTATTGTGATTTTAATTTGATAAATTCTAGTAAAAGTATTATTTTGAAAGTTAATATATTTA
Organism: Viscum album; assembly: GCA_963277665.1. Classification (NCBI taxonomy): domain Eukaryota; kingdom Viridiplantae; phylum Streptophyta; class Magnoliopsida; order Santalales; family Viscaceae; genus Viscum; species Viscum album. The sequence goes on from OY728151.1 coordinate 383,344,906, forward strand.
CCTTCATCATAGGATTTTATTTTTAATTTTTATGCAACAAAACAGTATATTAAATAATTATACAAATATGTTGTAGTAATTATTTTATTAAGAGATAAACCAAATAAATGGTTTTAAAAATAATAAAATAAATATTATATGAAATATTTAATGTGATCCACTAATTTCATAGATACATATGACATTTTATGAATCTATTAAAGCTTTTATTTCGAATATATCTTCTGAATATATTTTATTTAAATTCAAATAAATGAATAGTGTCAAAATTGACACTATTGTTATTTTATAAAAATAACATATTATAAAATTGTTTAAAAATCTAAAAAATATTTAAAAATTATAAATTTAAATTTATATGGTCTATAATGTTATAAAGTTTACAATTATGGAAAATCACAACAAATAAGTAATTATTTGTTATAATTTAAAATTTAGAATTTTATTACCACAAATAAACTTAAATAGATTAAATAAGGATAAATCAAAATGATAAGGTTTAAAATAAGATCCAAACGTGTATAAATTTGATTGGTTGATTAGTTACAACCCTATATCATCTAATATTAGAATATGAGTCATTTTTGAAGGTTTTTATGTGGGGTTAGATTTATTATAAGTTAATATTTTTAAGAATTCCAACGGTGCCCCTCTCCTCCCTTATAAAAGGGAACCTCCTCCCTCTCTTCCACACACCACATTGAGCATTAATTCTCAACCAAAACCTTCCAGATTCTCTTCTCCACTTCCCTATAAACATCATAGAGGTCCTGGTTTTCTTCAAAGACTAGGTTTAGTGCCCTAAGAGGAGGTCTCAAAGAGGTGCTTCAAAGAATAGGTAACGTCTGTTACCAATTCTTTAAACTTTATTTATTCTTCTACATATTCTTAATAGGTTGTTTCATTTTGAAATAATAAAATTAGTATCACTCATATACTGATATGTTATTATATGTATGAAACAACCCAATTTCACCATCTATCAATCCTACGGAAAAATAAATCACTACGCGTGCATACATACGGAATACCGTCTCCACGCCGTGGTGTAATCTATTTTCCACCACCACCTTACTTGGATGGGTATAATGGTGTAAATAATAACTATATATTATTATTATAAATTGATATTGATTCTGTAATAGTATACATACACTACAATAAAATTCCACGATCATGGGAACGATATCATCGCTCGTGCGTACATACGGAATACCGTCTCCACGACGCGATGAGATTCATTCTCAATGATTAACCATTCATAAATGATTATAAAGTATATATAATAAGTAATCATGAAATATATGAAATAATAATGATACTGGATTTATGTATATATATATATATATATGTATGTCATCCAATTAATTCCATTCAATTCAATGAGGAAACGAAAACAACGTTCATGCGTACGTACGGCCTACCGTTTCCATGAACGGTGTATTTCGTTCCATTTATCGATCTATTCTATATATGTATATTCTGAATATATATTATATATAAATCATGTTTTACATTCTGGATGTAAGTAATCATGATCTAAGTAATCATATGAATAATAACACGTCAAAACACAGACGACAAATGAAACGATTTTACCCAAAACGCTCTTTAACATGGAATTTACAAAAGAACGGGTAATATAAAGTCATAAGTGAACCAAATATGATTTCATAACAATTAATATGATTCTGTAATAAGTAAATAACATTATTTAAATCATTATACAGGAGGTTTGGACACTTACGAAGAAAATAGGACCTAAGGTAAGGGATAATTTTGCAAATCTCATTTTTATCCGAGATTTCTTATTCATAAGTATTTACTAGGGTTATTTCTATCATCCATGACCATGTTTTATAAAAGTGTTTTCATGTATGTTTAAAGTCATTCTTACCCATTTTTGAATTTTACTACATGGTATGTAAGGAATATTTCTTTTGTTTATGTTACGAGGTACTTTTTGACTTTTCCAGCAAAAGTATGAAAAGAATGTTTTTTTAAACTTATACGGCACGAACGGATTTTTACGGTTTTATAAAGCCTTATTTTCATGAAGCTTCCTCCAAAATATTTCATGACTATTTTCAAAAAAAATCATTTTCTTTTAAAATTGCATGACATTTTGTGAAAAGATAGTGATTTTGAAAAAGAAAGGGTATTTTCCTCAAGAATTCATTTCAAGTGTTTTATCGAAACCATTTTCCATCTAAGATGAAATTATTTTCATATGTGTATGTTTCAAGTATAATGTCTCTATGATTTACATGGTTTCACTTTTCTCATGATGAAATGATATCCATTTTTTTATATGGATTATATTTTGATGGGATGATGTTTATGAAACCCATTTTTATCCTTTGGGTTATGATGAATGATTTATGTTTATGATGTGGCACAAGTAAGAATGATTTCATTATGAGATTGGTGGGACCTATAACTCCATCCAATTCATTGGGTAAAGATTTTATATCTCATGATATAGTCATGGCTGGAATGGTAAGTTAGTCCGGTTCGGTGTTACAGGACTGAAACAAGGAGTGAACTCGATTCAGAATGGGACTTGGTTCACTAAGATGGTCTTTGTAGCAATGCCTTGGCTACAATGGAAATCATTACATGTGCTTAATGGATGCCACAATTACATGTTTTATTCCCATTCTATTTTATCATGATTTATGTTCCACTATGATTTATACCTTATGTACTTCCATGTTTTTTTTCGTTGCTCAACATTTTTAATGTTCATGTTTTGTTTATGTTCAAATGTATATGGTATGTTTTATTTTTTCCATGCATACCCTTATTGAGCATTTGAGCTCACCCTTTTTATGTTTTATTTTCCCCCAGGATTAAGAGAAATAGTTTAGGTAAGGAAACAAAAATGGGATGATCTTTATGGGAGTGGTTGAAGATCATTCACCACAATTAGAATCTTACATTCCAGGTTTCCAAAGACACTAAACTATTATGGTCCTTGTGTGTCTGTTTTTGTTATGTACTAAGTATTCCGCAAAAGTAATGTAATGTCTATGTACGTCATGCTTTGGGTCTCTACAATAATTACTATAAACATAGATAAAATCATGTTTATGAGAAGTATAGAAAATATAAAAAATATCATTAGATATAATGCATTATATAATTAATTTGATGGAAATATAATTTCAGAAACACATGTCACATCATATTGTGATCATAATCATGCTTCTATATAGATTGGAAACATATAATAATTTTAGTAATGAATTAATCTAATCGAATGTAATGGATTTAATATATATTTTACACAGAATAATTTAATGAAAATATTTTGGTTTCCCAAAATGAATAAGTGAAATAATTTATTTTTTCAAAAAATATTATCATTTATTAGGAGAAGTAGAAACCACTCAATATGAGTAATTATATGTTCTGGAAGATAATGTATATCTCAAAATTAGTTGATAGTTTTGTAAAAATAATTTTAAGAAGCTATAAGTATATATATTCCCAGTTAAAATATGTAATGTATAGTGAAGATGGATTTTTATATAATTAGAAAACAATATTTAATAATAATAAATATAAATAGGATACGACTCAAATTGAAGAAGTTGGGAATGAGAATCCCATTACCTTATATCTCAATTTATTTCCACTCATTTTTTCTGCTTATATAATATAGATAAATATGTTAAGAGATGAAAAAAGTAAATTATGTTTATTTCATTAACTATTGATAAATAATAATCATTTTTTTATTTTTTATTTTTAATTTTTAATGATGCAATATTTTAACAATGTATTTTCTTTGAAATTTATTGCCTTGTATTTATTTGAAGATATTATTTTAGTGATACTTATACATTGATAAATTAATTATAGAAACTTATATATACATATATTTATATAATTATATGTTATATGAAATTTATTATAATAATCCATAAAAGAAGTTATATGAATACAATAGGAATCTTATTTATTGGCGATTAAATGATGTTTAACATATTGTTATCCAACGAGGAGGTAAAAGATGTATACCATTTTAATATGTTGAAAATTAAATAATTAAAACAGATAAATATAATTACTATATTTATTAAAAACTACATAATTAATTTGTATAATGATTGGGAAAAGATAATATATCTACTGGATAAGACTAGAGGAAATGAAAGGTAAAAGATGAAGGAATCTTACCTGCTCTACTTTGTTCTTTTACAATGATCCTTAACACCTAGAAATATTAGAATTATATGACTCATGAACTCCCCTATTTATTATAAAGGTATTAATATATGAAATTTCCTCATATTTTTATCTTTTATATGTCTAATAAAAGTAGTTTCCAAAAGTGAGAGGGATGATTCAGTTAGACTCAATCATAAGGGTATTCTATGGACACAATATTGAAGAAAAATAAATTTCCAATTTAAACCATGTAATAGTGATATTTTATTCATTATAAATAATATTTGATTAAAAATATTTGTTTTAATTCCATCAAAAAAATTTAAAATGAATATTTTAGTTTTTTTATAATATAATGTGGATAAATTAGAAAAAAATACATTAGATTAAGACTTTGAAAAATACATTTTAGGTTTCTAATTTGAACATGGTGAATTATTTAAATTAATAAATATTTTTTTTCTCAATCATCAAATTCTATAATTTTTTTTGAAGTAGTTAAATCATGAATGATTAAATTTGAAACATACCACTTATCTAAATACTGAATTTTTACTATTCACATAAAAATAAAATTTTGCTTTCAAAATACCAAAAAATCCTTCTTAGCAAGATTATCATTCCATTTTCCAAAATGAAAATCATTTTATATAACTTATTTTTTAAAATTTATAACATTTAATTATTAATATAAAACTTATAAATTTTTTCCATACATTAAAATTTAATGTATTAAAAAATCTCTCAATATTTTGTCGAGTTATTAATATTGATATTTACATTATAGAAATAAAATAATTAATTTTATATTAAATCAACCATGTCAAATATTTTTTTCAAATTTCATTTTACTATTTTTATTCAGATTAAGTATTCAAACATCCTGATTTCTATTCCCAAAGGTCATATTACTATCTTCAATAGTAATATAACTATTCCAGTGGTCTTATAATATCATATAAATTCCCCTTAATTCCTTTATTTATCATTCACCTCATATTCTCAAAATTTTATAATTTCTTTAATTAAAAAAATATTTTATTAGATTAATAATATTATTATTCTATTGGAAAATGTTTTCATTATTATGATGTTTCTAGGGGATCAAGAAGATCCAAATTTACTTATAGTTAATGTTTTTATTTCTCTTTATTTTCCAATTTAATTTTTTTTTGTAATTGATATTTTTAATTTAGAATTTTATCAATTAACAAAATAAATATTTATATGTTTCACGGGTGTATATTATAAAATATATGTAATTTTGAAAACATTATTTTTTCATATATATATATATATATATGGGTTTTTACATTCTTCACCCCCAATTTATAAATTTCATCCATAAAATTTAAAAACATATCCTCATTTTAGAATTTGTAAGGGTACTTATATTTCATTTCATACATAGGTTCCCATGTAGATTATTTATACGTGTGATTAGTCTAATGAACTATAATGAGGTTAGTAAACTTATTGAATATAACTTCATCTATGCAATCAAATAACATCACTAGATTATCCTAATAGGAGGGGTTATGATATAGTTTTTCAACCTCTAGATTTAGTTTTTTTTAAGGTTTTAATAAGTACATACTTGATAGAGACACATGGAAAAAAATCCTTAGCTTGATATATGTTTAGCTTATATGTTAAGTAATATTCCACTTCTTTTTTTGGGATCATGGATCTAAAAAGGTCTACTGTACATCGGGATGAGCTTTCCCCTCTTTCCAAACTACTTGAGTGTCTTTTATTGTGATATTCAAAGGAATAATTTTTTCTCAAACATCGTATTCTATGTCCTTTAGGGATTATAATCATATCTCATTTTTAATTTTTATAAATATTTAATGTTTTATTGAATTGGTTTAACCTTTTCTTTTATTTAAGATATAAGATCAACTGCTACCATATTCTATTCACAAACATCAACCCAACATGTTATAGTTCTACATCTCTTCAAAAATATATTCTCATATGGTTACCCTTGAATACTATTGTAGAAAATTACATTTTATGAGAAATCAACCACCTCGAAATATTGATCCCATACCTAATAGAATTATACATATAATTATCTAAATATATACATGATTTTAGAAATTTTCCTTTAATATTTTTGATCAATTTATAGGTGATATGGGATACTTATGTTTAATTAAATTTTCAAAAAATATTGATGACTATTATATAATTTAGAAGTTAACCTCGAATCATAAAAAATAGTCAAATTTATTTCCCAATGAAACCTCACCCCATCAATTATGTATAAAATGTAATGTTTGGTAACTGATAATTTTTCTTGAATAGTGATGATGTGTGTTGACTTGGTGTGTTTTTCTTCTACAACACATATCGTATTTATTCTATTGAATGCCTTAAAAGGCCAGTCAAAAGGACTATCAGGATGTTCTCTAATTTACATATTGTTATAAGTCATGTTTGCATCATAATATTCGATTTTTATTAATATCTATTAACTTGATAACATATTATTAACTTTGTGGTTTAGTCTATAATAACAATCTTTATATCATCCCACAAGAAATCCTTTCAATGATCATGGTACATATTTGTATAATTGGGATGAATTAAGAAATATCATCTATTGGCATTATCCAATAACTTTTTATTGACATATATGATGATGGTATTAAAAATATAATTCTATACTAAATGAATCATTCTATATCAATGTGGAATTCATTATTATTACATTAATTTATTGCTTTCTCATTCTTTTGATGCTAAAAATATTCTCTTTTTTGCATCCATGATCTTCTATTTGATATATGTTTTAGAAATAATTTTGGAATTGTAGGATATATTCCCTTCCAATATGATTTTTATATCTACCATTTTTCTATATATGAGGATACAATATTTATCAATATACATCATGCATAGAGTTACATGTTATTTTTTGTTAAAATAATTTGTCACCTTATCCACATTTCTATGATTATAGTGAATTGAGATATGATATTATTTGATAAACTCTAACCATCTTCATTAATTCGTCATGGTAACTTCTTGTATGAAAATATATTATAGTCTTGTTATTTTTTTATATGTCACACTTCTATACATAGAGGTAGTGCCACCAAATATTCCAAGATAAAATCACAACTTAAAACTCCAATTCATGGGTTGGGTAGTTTTTCAAGGATATTCAACTTTCAAAAGGCATATTCTACTCCATTAGTAGTATAAAAGATCAAACAACCCCAGAAATTCTTTATTGAATCATTGTATATTAGAAACCATTTTCTAGTGTATGTTTGAGTGAGTATTTTTTACATTATTATCATCCTCTTGAGGTCCTTAAATCGTTCCCCACATTATTCCATCAAAACACACTATACCCAATTAAAAATTTAATCATTTTTTAGGTAGATAGTAAAGAGTTGTTTCTCAAAAACCATTATTAAAACATATAAAATTAATGAAAACTATATATTTACCTAGTACATTATGGTCTTTATAATTCCAAAATTTCCTTTATCATTTAGGGTCAAAGCAATTCACACAACTGTGATAATGTGACCAAAGAATGTGACTTTCTTTATGAAAATGTATCACATTATACACATCGTATACTACTTCTCCTTCCTTAATATATATATAAAATTCAATTATACTCTTAATGTTCCTCCTTACACTTACATTAAATGATTATTTCATCAATCAATAGTATACAATTTTTTTAAGGTAATATCTAATGAATATATTAATCATTTCCATGAATAATATAATGGAATTACTTTTTCTAGGTGTATCTAAATGAACTCTTTGTGTCAATATGTTTTATAAATGGCTACATTTTAAATATATTCCTTCTTAACCATTGTATAATTATAAACAAAACAAGGATTAACCTTCAATATATACCCATATATATGAAATTATCAAAAAATTCATCAATCATAGGTTTATGATACTTGTTCTTTATGGTGATATTGTTAAATTCCAAGTAATTAATGTACAACTATAATGATCAATCCATCTTCATTAAAAGGATCAATAGAACACCACAGGGTGATGCACTATGTTGTTTGAACCATTTTTTTCAAATTCTCTTACAACTAATTATTTAACTCATCCAATTCTGTCAGGGCTATACAACATAGGCCTTTGGAGATAATAGTTTCTCCGAGTATGATTTATATACAGAACACTCCACATGATCTTGGGGATTTTCACATTGATTTATAGGGAATAAATCAGTTTAAAACCATAAAATTATCATTTCTTATAGGTTGATTCTTTCATTATAATCAACCATTTTCACAATATATGCTTCTTCTATAGGTATTAAAACACACACCGTTGAGGGATTTTCTAATCAATACACATATTCTTTGATTAATTTATATAAGAGTATTGGATAGACCAAGGTGTAGATATATATAAAATTTTATTGATAATTTATTTGATCTATATATAATATAACCCATCCCATACATAATATAGAATAAAATTTTACCCAGGAAAGGATTATGAGATTATATGGAAGAATCATACCATAGACAAAAACTAGAGAAGATTATGAAACATGGGTTGTAATGATTAAACCACTATATTTTTTATAGATGTCTCTAAATTAGGGTATTCGGGGTGATAAAATAGTTGATAAATGATAAGGATATAAAAGAATTTATAGAACCAAATTCAAATATATATATATATATATATAATCCATTCATAAGTAAATAGTAAGTGTTGCTACTGTGACATAATTTTCAAGTTCCTTCATAGTGGTGGTTTTGGTATAACATTTACACTTCTCCAATATACATGGTGGTTCCATATGTTAATTATCCCCTAAACCCCATGGTATATTATTTTACATTTCATATTTCTCATTATCTATATATGTGAAACGTTCAGCCATTGGTTGAGGATTAAATAGTGTCATCTTTTCAAAAATAAAATGGATCAGATTTATGAAATCCTTATAACCTTCATTATCATGATTTTTTTCCCTTCCATACTTAAAACACTTCCTTTATCACAGAATATTGTTTTTAGGATTATTTGTCTCACATTTATATCATCTGAGATGTTGGATTCTCTCACAACCATGTGGATTATATGATGATCCACCAAAAATAAACTCCATTTTCACCTTTTATCTCTAGTACCATGGGAATTCTAGGAATATCAATTCTACAAATAGATATTGGGTGAAGGGAATAAAATTTTATTATTGCTATAAATTTAAAGAACATTACCCCAGTATCTCAAAGTCAGTTGTTACATTATTACATTTTCAGTAGATACAAGATAACTTATATCAATGAACTAAATAGTTTAGTAGTCTTACTAAAATAATATTTATACATGGAACACACGTAATGTTTGGAAACACAAAATAAAATAGAATTTTTTCTTTGAGAACATCATTATTATTTCAAAAATATCTCTTCATATAATTCATTATAGACATAATGTTATTCTAGGGAAAGGAAGAAAAATAATAATTAGTTAAAATTAGGATTAAGGGTAATTTAAATTAGAATCTATAATGAGTGAATATGATATAATAAAAATTTAATGTTTATTAACTAGAAGAACATTCCCTTTATTCCAAACCATAATCATGAAATAAATACATGCATAATATTAGTGAAATAATCTCATGGATGATAATAATTGAATTCTCAATGATTATAATTCTAAATGGTGGGCATTATAATCCCATAAATCATGAAAACTTTATTAAAAAATCCATATTCTATGATAGTTTATCTTGATGGGTAGGTATACAGCAATACACAATTTAATATTGAAAGCCAATAGATTTTCCTCACGACACGTGTTGATGTATATAGGTACTATCTATAACTAGGCCCCACATGTCACTCCATCCACTATGCATCCCAAATATAGGTAATTATCAATTTAATTAATAAAATATATTCCCGATAAGAAGATATCAATATTGAATAAAAAATATCTAATATCAATATTTTCCCAGTCAATCAATTATCATTCTTAGTAAAACAATATATAAAAATTGTATATAGATTGGGAAATAACCATACAAATGAATCAAAATATATTGATATTTAAAATAAATATAATTTCTAATGAAAAAGTATGACAAAAAACTATATTTTTCATTAGAATGGTAATGACTACAAAATTAATAATATATAAAATATGGAAATCAATTCATTAGAAATGTTTGGTTTTAATATATTTACATCTTTTGGGAAATAAATCTATATGTTATAAAGACATTTAAATAACTATTAATTAGGTTAGTTATTGGTAAAACCATTTAATAATTTTAAAACATCTAATTATTATAAATTTCTTCTGGTGGTGGGAAATTCATTCAATGTTGTTTATGTTAAATGAAACATTCCTTTTGATTTTTTCTAATGAATATAAAATATGGACAATTCATTAAAAAAAATTTAAATTTATACCATTTAAAAATTCAAGGATGACAAAAAATGTCAATAATAAATTATTTGAGTATGTACAAATTAAATTAATAAAAAACTGAAAAATAAAGACCATTAAGAAAAACATACCTGATTAGAAGAGAAATAAGATCTGATTTACTTTTAAATATTTTTTTATTTAATCTAGTTATAATGACATTAAATTATGGGAGAAAAAAATAGAAAATCCATATATATATATAAGATAATAATATAGAACATTTTAATAAAGGAAATATTATAAAATACCTTCAATTAAAATAGAATAAATCCAAAATATGAGTTCTTGATATAAATTATTAACACATTGGTTACATTAAAATTGAAACCACTTTAAAAAATAAAAATTAATTAAAAATTAATTATTCATAAATAAATATAATTTCACTCATCATTTGGGAATAATATAAACCATATAAAATAAAATAGCTATATAATTCCACATATGTCCCAATGGAGTGGACATTGAGCCGAAATCCTTGAATAGATCATATCACTGAACTGAGTATTAATAAATAGTGTTATTATGTAGGAAAAATATAAATTCACACAACAAAATTTTATATAATACACAAAAAAAATTATTGGTCATTTGACACATAATCATGGGATGACATTGTCAATAATGTAAAAGTATAACCAAATATATAAAATTTGAGTTAAGAAACAACATACCTCTAGTACAACATTGATTTTTAAGTCATAAAAAAATTATAATATAAATAGATTTATAAAAAACAATTAAAGATACATAATAATATATTTAATTCCATATATGATTTACATATAACATCTTGTCACCCGTTTATTAAAAATTATTTATTTAATTCCTCATTCTGTGTATAACTGTTTCATTTTTAATGTATGATTCAATTTGGTAGTATAAATAATTTTATATTTCAAATGGTTCCATAATATAAATAATGTTTCATATGATATAAATAACATAAAAATTAAATATATATATTTAGATCTATATATAGATGTTAGATATAGAAAATCAAATTACACCATTCATGGATATGATAGAAAAAATGAACACATTAATGTTATTTTAATTTATCATCTAATGGAATAAAATAAAGGTAAGTTATAATTAAAAATTAAATATTCATAATTATATCATTAAAAATTTTCTTATTAAATCCATCATTATAACCATAAAAGTAATGATTTTATGAAAAATGAAATACACTACTCTGTGGAGGTGGTAGACTGTACATACGAATATTTGATTTTTTCTTTATATAAGATGGAAATAAGGTATATAATGTTCATTAAATAAAATAGATATTAATTGTATTTAATATATTGAATTATTTATTTCATAATGGTTACCATGGATATAGATAAGGTTAAATGTGACACACTGATATTTTGTGAATTGTTTTTGAATTTATTTCATCTATTTCATGTATTTCTTTTCATGTAACATTAAATATAGTTTTTTTTTATTTTATATTTTTGACTGAATTATATGAAACCCCAATTTAATAATACACTAAAATCAACATAATTATTATCCATCACAATAAGCAACATCGGTATGGATTATGATACACGAAACACTATATTCTCTAAAATTACATTTCATTATTATAATTATTTTAATATGACAGTTATAAAATAACACTTAAACATAGTAATAGGAATAGTGATAAATAAATTACAAATATTATGAATAATGGTTTTATATAGTAAAATGTTATTGATAATAAGATCTACAGTTGGTGTAATATTGTCATTAAATGTTTTATAATACTATTTTCTTAAAAAAATTCTTTTTTATGTCCCTATGTGAAAAATAATAAATTTAAGTTTAGAAAACTTTTTAAATTGAATTATATAAAATAAACTTCATTTTTTAATTCATAATTTAAAACTTATCTTAGTGTTAATTTTTGGATTTTTCAAACAAAAATATCAATTATGTATGATTAGTGAAAAATACATAATTTTAATTTGAAAGTACTTTTTCAGGGAATTTATTTTTATAGTTAAATTATATTTTATGTTTATTTTAAAGTCAAAATAGATCATGTATAAAATTTATTAATGTAATTTAGGAAATTGGAATCTTTTTTTATATTAAATTTATATATAAAAGGATAATAATAATTCAAAAACTCTCACATTAAAAACTAGCTTTCTCACCACATTTTTGGGATTGACAATAAAAATAATTTTCCATTTATATGAACAGAATATAAATAAATTCAAATAGAATGTTTTAATGTGAAGAATAATTTTACTCTAAAATATCAACTTAATTTTTGACCTGAAATATTAGTCACTATGATTAAAATTTATAAAAGAGGTTTATGTAAATTTTCACTTACCAAAGTACTAAACCTTAAACCTAAGGGAAACAATTACCAAGAAACATGTATAGAACCAATTTGGTAGCCATATTATGTCAATATACATTATATTTTCACATTTATTAGTTTTATTATTACTTTTTGTGGTCAAATCTTGGGTACACATATCTTTTTTTCCAAAATGCCAAGTTGGTCCCCACCCTCCCCTAAAAAAGGCTCCCACATCTCCCCTTTTTTTAATCCTCTCAAAACACATAGGATATGCCAATATATACCCAATAAAAATATCAACATTCCTTAATTACTATAGTAATAATTAAATTCTTATGTAATATTACCATGGAATATATTTGGTTCAAAATAATTTTTTTACCAATGTAGAGGTAAAATCATTCCTCAAGATCCTTTCCTTTATTTTAATTATCCACCCAAAAAATTTTATTATTACATGATCATATTATAAAAAAAGTATCCGAAATTTAATTATATATTTTTATTATTATTTTTCAATCACACTTAAACACACTTCCATTTAATGGGTATTGAACTTACCATTCATGTGTACGATGAACTACCACCTCACAAAACAATGTTGATAGTTTTACCTTTACCAACTCTTATGGTTGGGAATTATAATAGAAACTATAATTTTTATATGATATATATGATTTATATATGATTTAGTTTATAATTATTCTATTAATAGAGAAATAGTAACTTGATAATTTCCATTTTTTGTAAATGTGAAAATATCATTTGTGGAACTACAGACTACTACCTTATAAAAGTAATGTGATTCATTCACACATTAACTGGAATGTATTAATGAGAGGTATAATAAATTTATATGATTTATATGTCAAAATAAAAACAATTTATTGATATTATATATATTTATATACAAATACTTCCTTTAATTTATTTCATTCAATAGAAAAATAAATTGAATGTAGTGTGCATGTGTACGTACGACCTACCATCATCATTAATAGAATATTCTATTTAATATTTATATATATATATTAGATTACTATATATTTTTATATACTAAATATATATTACATATATATGATTTTTAACATTAGTTATGTAATTTAATCCTGATAAAAGTAGGAGGATCAAGAATAATAGGTCAAAACATGTATGATAAAAAAAGAATTTATTACCCTAAACATTACGTTGACATGGAATTGTTAATATTATGGTAGTATAAAATCATAATAAAATAATATATGATATTTAATATAAGAATACGGTTCTTAAAAATACATAAAATAGATATATATTTTTTATATAGGATTTTTGTATGAGTATGAAGTGTGATAGGACATAAGTTATGGGAATTTCATCACACTTCTTTATTTTCATGAGATGCATCAATTATTCAACACTCTTTTCGTTTGTGTGGTGTGTATAATGACAATTGATGAATTATATGATTCTTATAATTAAATTTATGTGTATTTTAATTTCCATTTTATGACATTACGTTAACGGGGTTTATGATTCAAAATATACTAAATTTGTAATGTAATTGTTTCTCAAATTTCTTTTTTTGAGACACATGCCATGTTCTGCACCTATATGTTTTATGAGGTGTATATACATCCCTTGAATTATTATAAAAGGAGAATCTTTATTTTATTGAATTTTAATGATTCATGTATCAGTTTTATTTAAAAAAAATTATGACTTAATTATTCCAATGTTGTAACAGATTATATCATCAATCTCATCGTTTATCAGAATTTTATATGATTAGGATTCCATTGTTATAATATTATGATCTATATCTCACTAACATTCATGTGTTATATTATCCTCTATAAATTCATAAAATTTTTATGTAACTGTACCATAGTTCAACTCTTTAGTACTTATTATCATTAACACTGTGTTTTTATGAAAATTTGTCACTACCACTATTTTCAGATAGAAATCTGTTTTCATTCAAAACAATTTTTTCTAAAATGGTTTTCAAAATGTTATATGGATTTTTTATAAGATTAAAATTTATTTTCCAAGAAATGGATTAAATAAAATCAATTTAAAAAATATATTTTTTCCTTTTTTATTCAGTGAAATTTATTTCAAAATGATTTCAATCACACTTTATATTAATTCAATATATTTTAAATGAAATAGTTTTAAAAATTATTCAAAGACTTAATTATATTTATTCAAATCATTTTCCATGAAAACAGATTAAAAAATGTTTTATTTTTTAAAAATCCATTTTCAAAGATGAATGTATATTTTCCCCAAGATATGTTTTAATATTGATATTTTTAAATTATGTTATATCTAAGATGAAATCAATTTGGTTTACTGATGACTTTATATTAAATGCTCTAATGTTTCCATTCATATTAATTACTTGAATGGATTATGTTTTAATGGCATGATGTTTATTAAACCCATTTCCCTTTCAAAGGTTATAGTTTTAATAAACCTATTTCTATTTCATGGGTCGCACTCTTATAAAACATGTTACTCATAAATGGTTCATACAATGATAAATTCCTATGAAACCGATTTCTCTTCAATGTGGTATACAATGATAAATGATTATGAAATTTTATTCCTTTTACAGGTTATCAAAGGATGGTATGACTATTAAACCTATATATTTTCCCAAGGATATGATATGATTAAATGATTATGATGTACATTTAATTTCATGGGTTATGATATTATGTTAATGAAACTCATACCTTTTTATGGGTCATGATATGATGAATGTTTTATTAACTTGTTGAAAATTAATGTATGGTATTATTATGAGATTGGTGGAACCTATATCTCCCTCAAATTTATAAGGTAATGAAAAATTCTTTCTGATCTCAAAGGGTACAAGAGAGGGAATCACAGGGCTGAAACAAGAGGGTACATGGGATGGCATCACATGCCTAAAAAAAGAGGGTACACAGTTGAGTATCCCAATCCCAAAACAATAGGGTACATGGGAGAGAAACCCAAGACTAAAATAACAGGTTAAATGGGAGGGAATATGAATCCCAAAATAGGAACACATGTTATTATCCCAATCCCAACATATTATGAAGGTCGTGGTAGGAATCATTTATATAAGTGTTTTTATGATTAACTATATTATGGAATTCTATATCATATTCATATGATTAATTTCATGGATTGTGCTATTTATTTTCTTATTAATTATGTCTTATATATAGAAAATGATTATTCCATGATTAATTTTTATGATCTTTGATATGAATGGTTTGTTATTCTATTAATCAGGATCATGTTCACATTCCCTTATGTTCATTATGTGTTTAAGCATTTAATTTATTTACCCTTACAGAGAATTTGATCTCACCCCTTTCTGATGTTTCCCTAACCAAAGTTATGACGAAAAGTTATTATGTAGAATTAAAAATGGGTAATATCTTTCGTGGAAACAATGACTATATTTCATTGAGTTATAAAATCTTTTCCTTATTTCAAAAGGAACAAAACTATTACGGTCTTTAGCTGTCAGTATTTATAATGTATTAAGTATTTCACAGATGTGATGTAATATTCATGTATGTTATGACTATGTTGTTATAATTTATATCCAAGTTATGTTTTAGTCAAACATTGGAAACTAGGATGAGAACTAATTATTGATAACCCTAGGAATAATTATAAGGATATGCCAAGGGAAGTCTCTAATGAAAAAATTAGGGATGAGGAAATGTAAAATAGAATTTACTATAATTTTTTTAATTGATCGATTGAGTGGTTCCATGAAATAAATACATGTTTGAATCCTACAAATGGACATGGTTGTGGAACATATGTACATTGTATTAACAACTCTGACATGGTGTATCGTTCCTAACTGGAACATTACCTGGTACATATATAAGAGCCTTACTATGCTTCTAGTTGGAAACTCTTAGGGGATATAATTTGGGAATTCAAAAAATCCTCAAGAACTGAATGATTAGAAAATAATTTGTATATGAATAACTTGGGATAAACCTAGATTTTCAGTGATTAAATATGGTGTCATAATTTATACATCTTATAAGTAGTTCTTTATGATTATATTGTTCCTCACTATAATAATTTTCATAATCAATGATATTTGGTTTTATTCAATGGTAGTAACTAGAAAGAATTGGATTAATTTTAAGTATGATGTAAAATATCTTGTAGGGTAGTCATACAGGATGGTTACTAGAGTGAAGGATTTTGGGATCATGTCATTTAATTTTTCATGGTACTTGGTTAACAAAGTGTACCTTAACCAAGTCCAATAATCACCAAGTAAGAGAAGGTAGGAGTTCACTATGATTTCGATTAATGGAGACCATAGAGGAAATAAGATTCAGTTTCCCTTATTTCATGAATATTGATATAATCACCTATGTTAATGTCTTATATGAACAAGAATAATTTTTTACTTTGGAAAATAAAGACACATTCAAATTGACTATAATGGAAAAATTAAGGGTTCAATGAAACAAATGGATGGGAATATTCCCATCCCAATTACATCATAAAACATCAAATGATTAAATTATAGAGTGAATGATAATTATATAATTCAATATCCCAAATGGAAATATCGATAATAAAATAAAAAAAGTGGTATGTTAATTGTTATATTATCAATGATGATGAAACTAAATATGAAATTCAAAAGGAAAGAGGTGTTAAGTAATATGATGAGTTGGCCTTATTATGGATTATTGTTCAAGTGAAATAATCAAATTTTTTATCTATTTTGATCCAATAATTATCTAATATTAATGGTGAAATATAAATGTATTTTTCATTTCATGTTGTTCACTCAAGATTTAAATTTTTAGGTTGAATGATTTTGATGGATTGTGAATGTCATTTAATTGCAAGGTGAAATTTTGAATAAGGGAAGATAAAACATAATATATTCTTTATGTTAAGTTGTTGTTTTTTAATAAACACAAGTTGAATATGAATATGTAAATTGGACGGTACTGATGAACATGGGCCTAATTGATGTCATGTGGAAATGTTGTTATTCTATAAATGATAATTTTTTTTTAAAAAATTGATATAATTAATTGATAAAATATAATTTATAATAAGGAATAATTTATTATTTAAATACTTATTTTTTTTAATTTCGTTCAATACCATGTTTCTTGTTAATAAATTATGATGGTATTCACATGTTTGGAATGCAACAACCAAGAGATAAATTGCGATATATATTGGATCGATGTTAAGATGATTTAATGAAATTATTCCTAATGTTTTATATTTTAATATTTTAGAAGTTTTATAAGGGTAACCATTTATTAAATGATTATTTTAAACCATTAACAAAGAAAATATAAATTTTTGATGAATTTAAATACATAGTTAAATGAAATTTTATTGACAAAACATATTTTATGTATATACATCATATTTAATTTGGAAATTGTTTTATTGTGGTTTTAGAAAAGGAAAAAATATATGTCAGGTGGCAACACATCATGTATGGTAAGGCAACAATTCTTGAACCCGTGATAAAAGGATGATAAGGGTTTCACACATACCACTGGCCTACGTGATGCCCATGCTAATTTGAAAATTTTTTAGTTAACAAATTTGATGAATAATTTATAATTATCAAATGGTAGTATTAATTTTTAAGACTAGTGATTAATATATTAAAAAATTTATTTTGAACAATATTTAAAGAAAAATAGTTAGTCTTTTCATTCTTTTTTGGGCCTTATGATCTGTTAAAAGTGTATTTTAGTGCTACAACCATAAGTGTTAATTTCTTGGAATCTATTTCTTGATGTAATGGATGAATGATAAATTGATAAAATCACAACAAATGAATGAAATAGTGTGTATAGAAATACATCAAGAAAGTGTATTTCATTATATTCATTGTCAATAAATAAATTATAGAACATTAGAAAATGAATCAATCAATTGTTGTCTTAGTACCTTAATTTTTGTTGAACTGATGGCCTTCATAAATAATCACAAATTTATGACTCTAAGGACCTAAACATTTCAGGAATCATTAAATTTTTCATGACTTATGACCTAATAACTCCCTAAAAACTTATATTATTTTCCTTCATGTCCAAATTTTCACATCCCAACTATGTCTTCCTATTTGGAATCAAAATTATATGTTACTTTGGGTAACCGTCACATTTACAACATTAATTTTTTATAAGTTGTTTTAGTATTTATTTTTTTATGTAGGTTTTTAAGAAAAGAACATTCATATATTAATATTTTGATAACCCAGATGAATTTTGAGGATGAAATTCATTTCCTGTGGGGTAGAATGTAACACCCTAATATTATGTTAGTTATTTTCTTGAATTAATTTAACCTTTTTGAAATTTTTATTTTCACGCAACAATGGTTATAGTTTTTTAGAGAAATAAGATTGTATTAAATTATATAAAACACAATTTTAATCATAAACTACAATAAAAATAATGTTTATCTTTCAATGCATGCATCGTCAGCTATAATTGTTTAACACACAACAATAAATTTCTGAGAAACCATATTTTATTATAATAATTATTTATATGGGGTAGTTAAAACATATACAACAAACATAGTAAAATGAATAGTGATAAATAATTTTAAAATAATATATATATATTATTTTTATATAGATAAATAAAATTTATAATAATTAATACAATTGTTTTAGTGAAGTCTTTATTTGTTTGAAAATAAAATTTTCATAATTGAAATCCTTTTTATGTCCATCTATGAAAAATAATAAAGATAATATTAGACACTTTAAAAAATTCTATATAGTAAATTAAAAATAATTTTTTAATTCTGAATATCAAAATAATCTTTGGATTAATTTTGGGTTCTTTTTGAAGAAACATCATATTTTGATGAATAGTTAAAAATACATAAATTTAATTCAATACTGCATTTTCAGCTATTTTTTTAAATTGTTAAATTTTATTTTGTGTTGAATTTAACGAAAATAATAGCTTAATATATATATTAATCCTATTTATGTCATTTGAATAATATTTATATTGAATTTAATTATAAAATAATAACATACTTTTGAACATTCTAACTTTAAAACACCACATTCTTGCCACAACAATGGGATTGGCATTAAATTAAATTTTCAATATTATAAGAATTTAATTTTGAAAAAAAATTATGCATGGTTTTATTCAATATAATATTTATATTATAATTATATCAACTTAATTTTTTTCCCAGGAATACTAGTGAAAGTGACTAAAATTAATTCTTCTGATAAATAAAATCATTATTAATGAGGGAAAAACATAATATTAAGAGCCAAAATTACATATAAACATATAATAACCCATTTCATGGATATAATTATTATGTAAACCTTAAATTATAAATCGGGTTTTTTATGACTTTTTTTATTTTATAGCTTGGGAACACCTATCTTGTTTTCAAAAATGCAATGTCTATCCTCTCCCTACCTTATAAAAGGCCACCACCTCACTCCCATCTTCACACATCTCAAATAACATAGGATCATAAAATATAAACCAGAAAAACTAAAAGACATCCTTAAATCCTTCATTAAATCCTCCCTTCTGGATGAAATGCAACCAAGGAATCCCTTCAGTAAAAACCAAAAGGAGTTAGCCAAAGAATATGTAACATCCTTCTTTAAGCTCTTTCCATTATATTCCTTCTCCACCACCTCAATTATTACTATTAAATAATTATATAATAACACCAGTATCCTAAATATAATTACATGTTTTTATTATAATGGTATTACATAAACTTACACACACTTATACTTAATAGGTAACGAACATACCATTTTTGTGTATGGTGAACCACCACCTCACGAAATCATGTTGTTATTTGTACCTTTACCACAACTTAGGGTTGGGAATTTTGATGGAAACACATTTTTTACGTGATATATATGATATTTTTGTTTTTTATACTTATTTATATATTATATAATTTCTACCTTCTTATTTTCCATTTAGTGTAAATACGATCTCTTTGTGTCTGTAAGTGTGGACTACTACCACCCCAAAGAGATATGATTCATTCAAACATTAAAATAAATTTAATAAGGATGAATTTATTAAAGATATATGGTATATTTTCCATTATAATACTAAATGAAATATATTATTTTTTTATAATATAAATTTCATTTACTTTGTTTTTATCAAAATGATAATAAAATGAAAGGGTAATTCATGCGTATGTACGACCTACCATCTCCAATAATGATGAATTTCATTTAATATTTCTATCCATTATAAATTACTATAAAAATTATATAAATAATATATATGAAATATAACTCATTTTATACATTGTTTTTGTATGTAAATAAAAATATATGTAGCAAGATAAATAATAAAAAGTCAAAACACAAACAAAAAACTATGTTTCTATTACCATAATCATTTAATTAACATTTAATTATTAATAAAAAGTTAATATAAAGTCATAATCAAACCATTTATTGTTTTATATATAATAATATGACTTACAATTAATATTTTTTTTAAACATTTTTGGTTATGTTAGAACACACAATTCAAAACATATTAAGGATAAGTGAGAACCATCTTGCCATCATATAGAACCATTAATATGTTGGGAAAAGAACCCAATCAAAG
The DNA here is from genome assembly GCA_963277665.1 of Viscum album. Taxonomy (NCBI): domain Eukaryota; kingdom Viridiplantae; phylum Streptophyta; class Magnoliopsida; order Santalales; family Viscaceae; genus Viscum; species Viscum album. The sequence goes on from OY728151.1 coordinate 383,366,488, forward strand.
AAAAAACACACCCTAAAAAACACCACAAAAACTTGTGATACTGTCACTTTGTGTCTATGTGAGAACAAAATGCAAGATCCACCAAGATCATAATTTAATCATTAGATCCTCCAACACCATAAGGTACGATAATTGACTATAAAGGAAATTTGTAAGAGTATTAAGATTGTAAGTACATAAGTTATGATAATTTCATCTCAATTTTTATTACCATGAGATAAAGGATTTATTAACAACTCATTTATTTTTTATAGTGTGTATACTAAACATGAATACATTCTATGATTAATATAATTAATATTACTATTAATTACATATTCATTATATGATCTTTTTAATGGGGTTTTGGTTTCAAAATATTCAAAATCAGTAAACTAATTTTATCTCAATTTTCCTTATTTGATACACATTCTATGTTATGGACCAATATTTCTCTATCATATGTATATACTTCCCTTGATTGTTAATATCATTAATATTAATATTTTCATGACATTTAAATCATCGTTTAGATTTATTCTTTCCATTGTATTATTAATCAATGATACCAAAGTGGAAATAACTTATTTCTCCAATATCATCATTTATAATGATTATTTATAAATATCCATCCACTGATGAAATCTAACAATACATATCTAAATCACTATCATTAATTTTCATACCTTATTGATATTCATGTTATATACATGTAATGAACAATCTATGAAGTTTTTGGTTCATAAGGCTCTTAAGATGATTTTTTAAGAATATATTCCCTTAAAACTCTCTTAAATTGGAAAAATATGTTCTTTCAAAACCATATTTTCTAAAATGGGATTAAAAGAATTTTCAAGCTTGCATTAAATTTTTCCTATTTATTTTCAATGAAATTGTTTTCAAAATGTTTTGATGATTTATTTATATGTGTTTAATGTTTTTTAAAATAAATTATATTAAAAATGTTTTTGATCCATTTTTATATGATATCATATTATTTTCAATGATATCATTTTGAAAATGATTTCAAGATATTTTTATTACTTAAAAAATTATTTTCAATGAAAATGGATTTCAAAATGATTTAGGTTTTAAAAATCATTTTTCAACAATGAATGTATATTTTCCTCACGAATAGTTTTTAAAATGGAATTTCCATATTATCTTTCATTTAAGATGACATCCATTGGTGTTGTACATTATTTTTTGGGAATGATCTAAAGGTTACCTTAATATTATTTTTATAAGGATTTGATGTTTTATGTCATGATGTATATAAAAACCATTTCTCTTTCCCATGAAATATTTTTATGAAACCTTTTTATCTTTCATGAGTGATATGCTTATGAAACCCATTTCTTATTCGACATATTATACAATAATAAATGAATATGAGACATATTTATCTTAAAAGGCATATAACATGATGAATTCTTATGAAACTCAGATCCTTTAATAGGATATTCAAGGATTAAATTATTATGAAACCAATATATTTTCTATAGGTTATTATATGATTAAATACATATGATACCTATTTCATTTCAAGGGTTATGACATGCTGATTATAAAACCCGTACCTTTTGTAGTTCATGATATGAGGAATGTTTTATTATTATTTGGATGATGTATATATGGTTTAATTATTATATGTGTGGGACCTATATCTTTTTGCAATGGATTGGGTAATGATAAATTTTTTATGAGCTCAAACGGTACGCAAGAGGGAAACCCAGCCTAAAATATGAAGGTAAATGGGAGGGAAACCCAAGCCCGATGCAAGAGGGTACAAAAGAGATCATACCAATCCCAAAACAAGATGGTATATAAGAGGATATCCTATGACCTAACAAGGTACACAACTTATTATCCAAAGACTAACATGTTATGAAGGTCCAGGTTCGAATCATTCACATATGAATTTTATAATTTGATATGTATGACATTATTCCATGTATTATTCATATGTTATGATTTAATGGATTATGTTCGTGACTTTATTATTATTTATGTCTTATGAACTATAATTCTTCGTTCCATGATTCATGTTTATGATCATCGATATGTAGGGTATGATCTTCTAATGATCGTGATCATATTCTCATTCTATTGTGTTTTTGATATGGTTAAAATTTTTCATTTATTTTTAACTAATGATAATTTAAGCTATCTATTTCCTTAGTTTTACCATTACCTAGTTTATTATAATAAGGTTATTATGTTTAATTATTAATGGCTAGTCATTTTGGGAAACATTGAAGATATGTCACTGTGTTAGAAGATTTTCTTCCAATGATTCCAATGAAATAAAATTAATATGATATTTGGGAATTTATTTTTTATAACGTATAATCTATTCCTAAAAAGTGTTAAAATTACTCTATACATTAGTACATGGTTGTTATATTGCATAACATATAAAATTGGAAATTATCGGTTAAGAGTGAAAGTTATTTGTTGAGAAAGTCCTTTTAGATTACACCAGATGACTTTAAAGGTTTGTATTTTGGAAGTAAAAAATTCAATTAGGCATGTTAATGGAATATATGTGGGTATTACTATTTTTATTTTATTATTTATGATAATGGAAATGAGTGAGTCATAGTGGATAAGGCGTTCCCATTTATATGTGATGATATGTGAACTCTTGGGATTACATAAATATTAATTTAATATTAAATAATTTATATAAATAAATGACTCAAAAATGAAATATTATAAATAATGTTTTACAATATGTCTAAATAGTCTCATCCAATAATATATATGCAAGTTTATGTGATTTTTTAACACTTATATCATATTTTAACCCCAATAATGTTATTAACAATTTCCACACTATCATATTTTTATACTGTTTAACATCAATAATGTCACCATAAAAGGAAAATAGACCCATAAATTGATATGGTTAAAATGTTAAAAAAATTTCCATTAAAGTAGATGAATATTGATTTCTAATAATTTTGAAATTATTTGTTACAATATTTTTTCAAAAAATAACATTAATTTCATTTTTGGAACTATTCATTCACATTGTCTTTAAAGTCACCAATATAGCTATTTATTTAGAATATAAACTATTAATGCATCCAAAATATTTTAAACTTATCTAATAAACTTATGTATAATTGTATTTATTTCAAATTATATTTCTTTTAAGATTTTTAAAAACATAATATTTAATTTTTATAATTATTGAATAAATACTATAACAGCATTGCATAAGCATTCCATGTAATTATTCGATTATGAAAAATTAAAAAATAATTTCACTAAAAAAACAAATTTTATAATTAAATATACATTTATAATTTAACTTCTCTTATTTTATCCTTATGATAAAATTTAAAACATATTTAAATAAATAGGGTGACAAATTAAATTAATTATTCTATTAAAATAATTTATTTGTCATAATCCAATAATCTTAGTACCAAGTTACCCAAAATTCAATGACAATATGGGACAGGGTGTAAAAAAATAAATCCATCACATATGAATTTTTTTTTCTGTAGAGACCCAAGATTGACATACATGGAAATTACATTACATTTGAGGAATACTTAATACATAACCTAAAAAATGACACCCACAGACCGTAATAGTTCAATGTCTTTGGAAACTCATAACATAATATTCAAATCCTGGTGAAAGATCTTCAAAATCTCCCATAAAGATCTTCCACTTTTGTTTTCTTACCTAAAACCGTTCATTATATCCTGGGTAAAAGAAAACATATAAAGGGTGAGCTCAAATGCTCGGTAAGGGTAAAAATGGAGAAAATAAAATTTACTATATACATTTGAACATATAAACATGAACGCAATGTTTAAACATCAAGATCTTGAGTTGTGAAATAAGTCTTGGAGTACGTAAGGCATAGATAAAAAATGAGCATTAATCATGATAAAATAACATGGAAATAAAACATGTAATTTGGGGAACTATTAAGCACATGATATTATTCCCATACTAGCCTAGTAATTGCTACCAAGACCATCATAGTGGACAAAGCCCCTTAGTGAATCAAGTTCACTCCTCATTCCAGTCCTGTATCACTGAACCGGATTAACTTTCAATTCCACCCAATGTAGCTCATGAGATATAAATCTTTACCCAATGCATTAGAGGGAGATATAGGTCTCACCCATCTTATAATGAAATCCTTCTTACTTGTTCCACAAAATAAACATAAAACATTCATCATAACCCAAAGAATACAATGGTTTTCATAAACATCATCTCATCATCACATAATCAATATAAAACAAATGGATATCATTTCATCATAAGAAAAATCACACCATGTAAATAATAGATAAATTATATATGAAACATAAACATGCTAAATAATGTCATCTTAGATGGAAAATATTTTTGATAAAACACGTGAAATGAATTCTTGAGAAAAATATACTTTCTTCTTCAAAATCATTTTCTTTTCAAAAAATGAGACACAATTTTAAAAGAAAAGGATTTTATTGAAAATAAACCTGAAAACATATAGAGGAATAATTATGAGAATTAGGTGTTATGAAACTGTAAAAATCCATTCATGCCGTATAAGTTGAAAAAACCTTCTCTTCATACTTTTGTGGGAAAAGTCCAAAAGTTCCTCGTATGGTAAACAAATGAAAGGTTATTTCCATAACACAATGTAAAAGTCAAAGAGGGGTAAAAATGACTTAAAAAATACATTGAAGAATATTAAACACATTATTGAACAAACTTTTATAGACATGGATGAATAATATAACCCTAGTATATACTTACATATAAGCAATCTCGGATAAAAATGATATTGAAAAATTATCCTCTACCTTAGGTCAAATTTCTTCCGCACGTTTCTAAAACTCATGTATATTGGGTTTAAACATATTATTAACATGTAAAAGAACCATAATAATATTTATTATATCATATATGATTCACTTATGACTTTATATTACCAATTATTTTGTCAATTCCATGTTAAAGCAGCGTTTTGGGTAAATTGTTTCATTTATCGTACGTGTTTGGACTTGTTGTTCTTGATATTATTTTTACTAATATCATGATTTACATACTTCCAAAATGTTAAAAATTATTTAAATATCATATATATTCAATATATATATATATATATATATATATAATAGATAGACAAATGAAATGATACACACCGTTCATGGAGACGGTAGGTCGTTCTTATGCATGAATGCTGTTTTCCTTTCCTTATTGACTTGAATGGAAGTAAGTAGATGACACATATATATATATATACATAAATCCAGTAGAATTATTATTTAATTTATATCATTATTATTCATTATATATACTTTATTATTATTCTTGATTGGTTAACATGGAGAGTTAATCCCATCGCGTTGTGGAGACAACAATCTGTACGTAAGCACAAGCGGTGATATTGTTCCCATAATTATTGAATGGAATTGGAGTGGATGATATAATATCTCATATTCAATATGATGTTATAATAACCATATATTATTATTCTTTACACCATTATACCCATCCAAGTATGGTGGTCTTTGAAAAACAGATTACACCACGGTGTGGAGACGGTATTTCGTACGTACGCATGCGCAGTGATTTCGTTTTCTATAGGATGGATAGAAGGTGAAATGGGGTTGTTTAATATTTATAATAGTATATAAATATATTAATTATAATTATTTTATAACTTTTTTATGAAACAACTAAATAATATAAAGTAGAAGAATAAATAAACTTGAAAGAATTAGAAGAAGAGATTACCTCCTCTTCGATGTGCCTTCTCTTAACCTCCTCTTTGGGCACTAAAGCTGGTCTTTGAAGAAGGCCAAGACCTCTAGTGGGTTTTTATGGATGTGTATAAGTTAAATGGGAAGGGTTTATCCAAGATTGAAGGATCAATTATTTGTGAAGAGCAGAGGGGTGAGGTGCCCTTTTATAAGGGAGGGGAGGGGCACCTTTGGAAACCTCAAAAATATTAATTTAATATAATTTCAAACCCCACATTAAAACTTCACAAATGACTAAAATCAGAATCTTATATGAGATAGGGTTCTAATATCATCAACCAATAAAATTTAGACATGTTTGCAATTTATTTTTAACCTTATCAACTTGATTTATCCTTATTTAACTTATTTAATTTTTTTGTGGTAATAATATTCTAAATTTTAAACTGTTATAAATAATTTCTTTTCTGTTGTGAAATGTCTATAATTGTATACCATATGACATTTTGGACTATATTAATTTCAAATTATCATTTTTTAATATATTTTTGATTTTTAAACAACATTATGATATGTTAGTTTTATAAAACAACAATAGTGTTAATTCTGACACTATTCATTTATTTGAATTTAAATAAATTCTACAAAGAGGATATATTCGAACAAAAAATTTTAATAGAATTATAACATATCATATTCATCTCTAACATTTGTGGAGAACATTAATTATTTCATATATTATTTATTTAAATATTTTTAAAACCATTTATTTGATATTTCAATCAATAAAATAATTTCTATATCACTATTGTGTCTTCATTATTGATAATAATTTAATCCCTTAAAATTATAAATAAATTATAATTATGTAGATAATTTTCTTATATTTCTATAGAATATTTATCTTTGATGTTTTATGAAGTTTATCACTAAATTAAAATTATTATAATTATCAGATATAAGAGAGTGACATGTTGTCACTTTCTTTGGTTTTAATCATCATTTTATAATTTTCATGGTCATAAGTCCATGAAATGAATCTATTCTGACCCTTAGGTAATATGGGTCGACATCTATTTGTCTAATATAATTTTTTCAGGTGTTAGGTTAATTTTATAATCTTATGTTTACCCTTAATTACTCGATTTACCTTTAACTAAAGTAAATAAAAATTACTGTAGTTTCAATTCATAAAATAAAAAAAATAAAAGTAAACTATAAACATATTTTGGACCCACTGAATCCAAATATGGAATCCATTATTCCAAACTCAAAATACATAATTTGAAATAATAATTTTTAAATTAGTCCCGCTATTGAGGAAGTGGGTTTTAAAAGTTAAAACGTTGCAAAAGATTGAAATGATTTTACCTGTGAATTCAATGAAAAATTAATGATAATGACTTAAATTTTATTAAATGGTAAAAATATATTCTTTTTATAATTTAAAACCATTAAATATTTTAATTTAACTTTATAAATTATCTCAATGAAAAAAATTAGTTTTTAATTAAAAGTTAGCGTGTTTTTACTATTCATCAAAATATGAATGTTACCAAAATAATCTCAAAAATTTATCAAAAGTAAATTTTTATATCATGATTCTAATGAAGAAGTTTTATTTGTCAAATTGAACTTATAAAAATTTCAAAAACTATATTTAATGTGGGTGCTCCATCAAAAGGTGGTAGAACTGTAGTTTTTGAAGAATGCTTATTTTACCTGAAAATCTTATTTTGTTCTCATACCATGTTCTGTAATATGTGTATGATGAATTATAATTTCATAAAATTAAAAATGTAGTTACAAATATTCATAATGACTTGTTCATAATAATATTATAACAATATATCATTGTTTAGTGAAACATAGTATTGCGTACAACACACGCTATCATGGATGGTCGCCCTTGCATGCAACTCAAGCCAAGAATAGTGTTGCATATACAAAAGAAAATATGGTGTTGTGTATAGTGTAAGATCATCTTGGTGTAGTGTACAACACAACACAACAGTGAAATTAAAAGTAATATTTCTCATAAAATCTCAGAGTGTTACATTCTACCCCCCTTAAAATGAATTTCTCCCTCGAAATTCATCGGGTTATAAATGGTTTACAACTTGAAATATTCATTTATATAAACCCACATCGTAAAAAAGAATACTAAAACTTCATTTTAAAAAGTGAAGTATGAAATGTAAAGGTACCCAAATTAACTCATCACTAGGTTTCCATATAGGAGAACATAGGTGAAAATATGGATATGGAAGAGAAATCTAACCATCATGTTCTAATGGTGAGTGGTAGAGAACATGGCTATGAAAAACCCAAAAATAAAAATCCATAAACTTGTGATGATCCAACGTACCATCTGATTCATTATATATGAGAGTACTAGGACAACATTTTTGGTTTTCATGATCATTTCCCTAATGTTGAAGAATTAAAAGAAATACCTACTTTGATTTTGGTACAGTCTTACTATTTTTTGTGCCATGAACAACTTCCACTTCTTCTCTTAATGAAATGAAGTTGAATTTGTCTTCTGTGAAGTGTTAGCAGATCATGTGATAGAATGATAGGTCATTCTATTTGTCTCAAACATAAGGATAGAAAAATTTATATACATAAGTGCATCTTATAGTGAGATTAATCATATATGATTCCAAAAATGGTCTTATACTTCATCAATCATACCTCTTAATAATATAAAACTTATTTCTACAAACAAGGGACTTCCTGTAGAACAGTGGTAGGTTATAATGTCCTTTCACAATTTGGTTGTGGGATCAATTCCCGCATCCCTGTCCACCGCGATGGGTTGTCGCCCATCCTGCAGGTTGTACTTTTTTTACTATACTTTTATAACATTCCAGAAATATTATCAAAAAAAATCTAGTCTTAAACAATACTATCTGGTGTCCAACATAAGCCATTCCAATCATTAGTCTTATCCAAAAAACACCCATCCAATCTTATAATGAAAAAACTATTACTAGAGAGGTCGTCTACCAGGCATGTGATTACCATAATTTATCCCCAATATATCATAAGATATATCTAGTTGATGGTCACATACTAAACATGTGAATACCTTAATCATGTATCATCTTGAAAAATGAACACCCATTAAACCTTAGTGAAAACATGAATGCTGTCAAAAGTTAACACATTCTATATACCAAAATCCCAAAATTTCTATATACTCAAAACATGATATCACTTTGTACTTATATCAGTCAGGAGCTCATGAATACTATCAAACATGTTATTTTCTCGTTATCCCTTCATTATGAGCATATCATCTACATTCCAAAAATATTTCTGTCACTTTTCATGGTTACCGGTACCATTTAATTATTGAAAACCACAATAAACCAATACATTGATATTCCAATATTCCACAATACTATAAATGAGATTCCACAACATTATTTTGGAATCCTGTTACACAAATACATAATCATTCCACTATATATTTTTCATACTCAACATCACCATTAGTGATCGCTTGTGACTTCCCTTTGTCCTTTTCCTTAATAGGTTGTTGATTTCGATCATCATTAAACCTTAGATTAGGGCATTCGTTAGCATAATGCCCCATTTCCTTGAACTTGAAGCATTGAAGTGTTGGTGGTGCATTATCTGTAGTCTTTTCTCTATTCTCGTCATTAGCTACCTTTTTCCCATTTAATTCGACACTCAGCTACTCGATGACCTTCTATTCCACACTTAAAACATTTTCTATTCCCTTTAAGACAATCTCCACCATGCTTCATTCCACACTTTGGGCATGACGAAACATTCATCTTTATTTCACCACTGTTTAGAGATTCCTCCTTGAACTCCATCTTTCTTTTCATGTCAAAACTATGAGATGGATATGTAACACCAACTTCCAGTTCTACCTTGATAGCAAACCACACAGTTTATTCATAGATACTGAAGTATCTTATAGAAAATTCCCTTTGAAGACTTGGTTTTAAGCCATAGAAGAATCGATGAACTTTAATTTCATGTTGGATGATAATTCAAAATGCATACCTTGCAAGCCTTGTAAAATTCTCTTTGTATATACCAACAGATTCATTATCCTTTTTCTTAAGATCATGGAACTCGTTTTCTATCTTTGTTCGAAGAATATGAGGGATGTACTTATTGAAAAACAAGTTCTTGAACTCATCCCATTCCATGGATTAAAATTCATCTTGGGGCCTTGTATTTTTAACTAGATTCCACCACTGGTATGCTTCACCTTCTAACCGATAAACAACCAAAATGAATTTTTCATGCTCTGTACATCGAAGTATTGAAAATATATTTTCAATGGATCTAATCCATTGTTCAGCAACAAGTGGATCAAAAGACCCACTAAAAGAAGGTGGATGTTGCCTCATGAAGGACTCAATAGCATATTATTCCTTTTTCTGCTTATTTGGAAGTCCATAATGATTCATAGCTTGTGTAAGTATAACAATAATATTTTGAACTCCATATCCCATAACATTCGATTGATCAGGAGAACAATCATTGCATTGTCAATTACATTTATCAACATGGTTTCTTTATGTTTTATCCATCGACTAAAACCCAAAAATAATTTTGTGAGAGGCAAAAATCCTGCTAGGAAAAAACATAATAAAGGGGGAGTAACCTCAATATATAACATATTATATTTAATAATAAGATAGTTACCGTAATTCAAGGACTATGACATATACTTATACTTACCCTTATAGGAATCCCTAGTCATACGGTATTAATATCTCAAGGGATTTCACTAAAGTTTTCGCATCCTCTTTTCCAAAGTTAAATAAACCTTTCCTTTGATACGAACTATAGAGACCCAAGCTTGATATACATTTACATTAGATTACTTTTGAAGAATAATTAATACATTACAAAAAAAATGACACCCAAGGACCTCAATAGGTTAGTGTCTTTGGAAACTCGGAACATAATCTTCTAATCATGGTGAAAGATCTTAAACATCTCCCATAAAGATCTTCCACTTTTTCTTTATTACCTATAACCATTCTTTATATCCTTGGGAAAATAAAACATATAAAGGGTGACATAAAATTTTTGGTAAGGGTAAACATGGAGAAAATAAAACAAACCATATACATTTTAACATGTAAACATGAACATAAAGTTTAAACATCAAGATCTGGAGTGGTGAAATAAGTCTTGGAGTATGTAAGGAATATATCATAAAGTAACATTAATCATGATAAAATTGCATGGGAATAAAACATGTAATAGTGGAGACCATTAAGCACATGATATGATTTCCATAGTAGCCTAGGCATTACTGCCTAGACAATCATAGTGGACAATGTCCATTACATAATCAAGTTCACTCCTCGTTCCAGTACTGTATCACTGAACCAGATTAACTTGACATTCCATATATGACTATCTCATGAGATATAAATAATTACCCAATTCATTGGAGGGATATATAGGTCCCACCCATCTCATAATGAAATAATTCTTACTTGTGCCACATAAAAAGCATAAAACATTCATCATAACACAAAGAATAAAATGGGTTTCATAAACACCATCCCATCATCACATAATCCATATAAAAAAATGTATATCATTTTATCATAAGAAAAATCACACCATGTAAATAATAGAGTCATTATACTTGAAACATAAAAATTCTAAATAATTTCATCTTAGATGTAAAATAGTTTTGATAAAACACACGAAATGAATTCTTGTGGAAAATATTCTTTCTTCTTCAAAATAATTTTCTTTTTAGAAAATGTCGTACAATTTAAAAAAATGATTTTATTGAAAATAACCATAAAAACTTGTAGAGGATTATTTTTGAACATTAGGCATTATGAAACTATAAAAATCCGTTCATTCCATATATGATAAAAAACATTCCCCTCGTACTTTTTCCAGAAAACTCAAAAAGTTCCTCGTATGGTAAACAAAATAAATATTCCTTTCATAACACAATGAAAAATAAAAATAAGGGTAAAATGAATTTAAAAATACATGGAAGAATATTAAACACTTTATTAAAAGAATTTTTATGTACATGGATGAAAAATATAACCCTAGAAAATACTTATGTATATGCGATCTCGAATAAAAATGAGATTGCAAAATTATCCCTTACCTTAGGTCCAATTTCTCTCATACATGTTCAAAAATCCGGTATAGTGTGTTTAAACATTTTATTAACTTGTAACAGAACCATAATATTATTTATGATATCATATATGATTGACTTATGACTTTATATTACCCGTTCTTTTGTCAATTCAATGTTAAAATTGCATTTTGGGTAAAAACATTTCATTTATCGTACGTGTTTGGACTTGTTGTTCAATATATTATTATTAATAATATCATTATTTACGTACTTCCAGAAAGTAAAACTTGATTTATATATCATATATATTCAGTATATATATATATAATAGATACATAAATGAAATGAGACACACCGTTGATGAAGATGGTTGGCCGTACTTACGCATGAACGCTGTTTTCATTTCCTTATTGACATGAATGGAAGTAAGTAGATGATATATATATATATATATAAAATATAATTATTATTTCATATATATCATAATTATTCATTATATATACTTTATAATTATTCTTAAATGGTTAACATGGAGAATTAATCTCATCACGTCGTGGAGACGGTAATCCATACATACGCACGAGCGGTGATATTGTTCCCATAATTATTGAATGGAATTGGAGTGAATGATATAATATCTCAGAATCAGTATGATGTTATAATAACCATATATTGTTATATTTTATCCCATTATACCCATCCAAGTATGGTGGTGGTGGAAGAACAAATTACACCACAGCGTGGAGACATGATACTGTACATACGAACGTGCGGTGATTTCATTTTCCGTTAGATGGAAAGAGGATTAAATGGGTTTGTTTAATTTTTATAATAATATATCAGTATATTATTTATACTGATGTTATTACATTATAATTAATCAACTAAAAAGATAAAGTAGAAGAATAAATAAACATGAAAGAATTAGTAGAGGAGATTACCTCTTCTTCGACGCGCCTTCTTTTAACCTTCTCTTAGGGCACTAAAGATTGTCTTTGAAAAATACCAAGACCTCTAGTAGGTTTCTATAAAAGTGTAAATATGAAATGGGTACGGTTTGTCCGAGCTTGAAGGATCAATTTTTTGTGAAGAGGAGAGGGGGTGGTTCCCTTTTATAAGGGAGGAGAGGGGCACCTTTGGAAACCTCCAAAATATTAATTTAATATAAATTCAAACCCCACTTAAGAAATTCCAAAATTACTCCTATCAGAAGCTTAGATGAGATAGGGTTGTAAATTAATCAACCAATAAAATTTATACATTTTTGAAATTTATTTTAAACCTTATCAACTTGATTTATCCTTATTTATTCTATTTAATGTTTTTGTGGTAATAATATTCTTAATTTTAAATTGTTATAAATAATTACATTTGTGTTGTTAATTGTCGATAATTGTATAATTGATGAAATTTTCGACCATATAAATTTCAATTTATAGTTTTTAAATTTTATTGTGATTTTTAAACAATTTTATAATATGTTATCTTTATAAAACAACAATTGTGTTAATTTTGACACTATTAATTTATTTAAATTTAAATAAATTCCACACAGATGATATATTCAAACAAATTTTTTTTATAGAATCATAACATGTCAAGTAATCTATATAATTTGTGGATAACATTAATTAGTTCATATAATATTTATTTTAATAATTTTAAAACCATTTATTTGATATTTCAATCAACAAAATAATTTCTATATCACTATTGTGTCATCATTAATGATTATTATTTAAAGCCAAAAAATTCTTAATAAATTATAATGATGTAGATAAATTTATTATAATTTTGTAGAATATTCATGTTCAATGTTTTATTAAGTTTATCATAAAATTAAAATTATTATACTTATAAGATATATGGGAGTGACATGTTGTCAATTTCATTGGTTTTAATAATAATTATATAATTTGAATGGTCAAAAGCCCATTAAATGAATATATTCATACAATTAGGTTATATGGGACGACCTTTATTCCTGAAATAGAATTTGGAAGGTGTTAGGGTAATTTTATAATATTATTTTTACCCTTAATTAACTGATTTACCTTTAACTGTAGTAAATAAAAATTCCCTTAGTTACTATACATATTATCAAAAAAATAAATATAACCTATTTACATAATTTGGACCCAATGAATCCAAATATGGAATACCTTTTTTTCAAATTAAAAATACATAAGTTGATTTAATTAATTTAATATTAATCCCGCTGTTGAGCAAAAGGGTTTTAAAAGGTAAAACGTTGCAAGATATTGAAATGTTTTTACCTATGAATTCAATGTAAAATTAATGATAATGACTTACATTATATTAAATGGTAAAAATATATTCTATTTATAATTTAAAACCATCCAATATTATAATCTAACCATATAAATTATCTCGATGTCGAATGTCGTTTTTACTTAAAATTTAGAGTATTTTTACTATTCATCAAAACATACAGTTTATCTGAATAATCTCAGAAATTTATCCAAAGTAAATTTATATATCTTGATTCCAAGGAAGAGGTTTTAATTAAAAAATTGAACTTTTAAACAAGTCAAAACTAGATTTAAAGTTGTTGCTCCATCAAAAGGTGGTAAAACTGTTTTTTTAATACTTATTTTATCTGAAAAATTTATTTTGTTCAAATACCATGTTCTATAATATGTCTAAGATGAATTATAATGTCATAAAATTCAAAATCCAGTTACTACTATTAATAACGACTATTTCATAATAATATTATAACAATGTATCATTGTTTAGTCAAACTCAATATTGCGTATAACACATGCTATTGAGGAAGGTCGCTCTTGCGTGCAACACAAGCCAAGAATAGTGTTGCATATACTGCAAGCTAATACGGTGTTGCGTATAGCACAATATGATCTTGGTGTAGCATCCAACACAATACATCAATGAAATTAAAAATAATATTTCTCATAAAATCTTGGGGTGTTACATTTTGGATACGTTATATTCATTTTCTTCTAGTTAATCAAATGTAAACCCACTTTATGCTTAACTAGGATAATTAATTATTAGACCCTAAAAACATAATAAATAACTGATAAATGTAAATTATCACAGAATTTTAAAATGGGGAATAATAATATGGAATCCATTGTAATATATTTAAATATTATAAGTTATTGAAATTACATTTCATCTTACCACACAAAACACATGAAAACATGTTTCTAGAAAAATTTCGCATTTAATTGTAAAAATCATTTCACCTTGAAATATAGTAAATAATTGTTTTACAATAATTTTCTTTGGATAAAGAATTAATTTTTGATGGTTTTTATAATTTTTTATAAGAAAAATATTAATTTATGCATCTGTAGATTGCAATTTTTGCAAATATGAAAAATGGTTTTATATTTGAATAAAATATATCGGAAATTCACAAAAGCCTATATTAAGATCCAACATTCAAAATAATGTTTTATAAAAAATGATTTAACTCTTTTAAAATATCATGGTAGAAAAAAACTCATTGTAACATCCCAAGTAAGTAATGAATAATAGATATTTTTATCTATGTCTATTAATGATTAAGATAGTGTTATAGAGGCTTAAAATGAAAATAAATACAATCTTATGCATGAAATACACTAATATTCTTAAAAGATTGTTTTACTGCCTTTTGATGGAAAACCATTTTTGAATCTATATTTTGACATTTTTATAAACTATATTTGTCAAAATAAACTTATCCTTTATGATTGGGACATCAAAATTTACCTTGTGTGAATTTTTGGTATTTTTCTGACAATGTTCATTCTTTAATGAATAGTGAAAAATACTGCATTTTACATCAAAACTGCTTTTTAATGTAATTTATTTATATAATTAGATTATGTTTTGAATTGGTTTTGAAGTGAAATTAGAATATATTTTTACCAATTTATCCAATGGTGGTCATTGGAATCAATTTCACTTTGGAATTAGACTTAAACTGGTGTCAATCTTTTGATACTTATTATTTTGTAAAAACACGCTATTTGCCCTGGCAGCGGGAATTAATTATTAAATTAATTAATGTGACTTATATGATTTGAATTTTTTAAAATAGACTTCATTTTTGAATTCGGAATATCAAATATAGCTTAGGGTGAATTTTTGGTAATTTTCTGAAAAACTTCAATTTTTGATGAATAGTGAAACCACTAAGTGGTAATCAAGCAAACTGATTTTTTCAGTTAAATGAATGTTTACCACTAATGTGTATTGAATTTTGAAAATCCGACATACATGGTTGTCATTAAGATGTAAAATGTGGTTCAATGAGATTAAAATAATTTTTTGGTGAATAGTATCTTATTAAGTTCTTAATCGCGATTAGTGGTAATTAGGGTAGTTTAAGGTATAAATAATGCTTTAATAATATAAAATGACCTAGACACATGTCCCAACCTTATTGGTTGTGTCATGGCCGACCAAGAAAAGCCATGGGTCAACTTGGGGACCCCATGGATCCACTTTTGTTGGGAAATGACATAAATTACTTTTTATTTAATGTTAAAGTGAAAATGACACAAACATAATATGTTTTGCGAAAACAATTTTTAAGTGGGGTTATAAAAGTCCAAATTTTGATTATAAATATTAATTGGAAAGATAAAACGATTTACTATATCATAGTATTTTTTTTATAATTTTTAGACATTAAATAAATTTAATTATTTATGACATAATAATGATGCTGCGATGACATCATTATTTGACGATTTAAATAAAATTGAAAGATAATATAAAATCTATGAACTACACATGGCCAAAACCAATTGGATGAGTGGATTTCGAACCCTTATCACCTTATCCACGAATTACATCAATGTGGGACCTTTTAAAACCGAAACACATTTTCAAATAAAGTAATGTTTCTTTACTTTCCAAAAGTGCCCCTCCTCTCCCCTTATAAAAGGCCCCCACCTCTACCTCATTTCACACACTCTTCAAGCCTTTGGCTCGGCCAAACCCTGCCTGTTTGCTCTCTCCACATCCCTCTCCTCATCCTAGAGGATTCACTTTGGGAATAATCCTTTCAAAGGAAGCCTTTAGGCTCAACTCAAAAGGAGTTACACTTTTAAAGGTAATTCATTCTCTCATGTTCATTTGTTTTATTTTGCTTCTCCAACCCCCTAAACTCTTTTTTTTACTTATTTTGTAACAACACCAGTATCTTCAATATACTAGGATGTTGTTATAAGGTTTATTTGAGCTACACTCTCACACAACTACATCAAATGGTTAAAGAACATAAGGTTTCCGTGGATGGCGAAATTCTGCCTCCCGAAACGATGATTGTTCAATACTCATTTAACACCTTCAAAGGTGGCCATTATGATGTCACTATTTTTATATATGATATATAATATGTTTATGTATTCCTTAAGCTTCTGTTGTTTTTCATTTTGGGCATACCTTTATGGTTTCCATTATGGGTAAAACACGATATCTTCATTTTAGGAAGTGCGGACTACCGCCCCCTAAAAGTGATTTGATTCGTTAAAACCATATGTGGGATGTGTAAAGGATAAAGTAAATGATATTATATATGTTATTATACTGGAATTATAATATACTCTTATATCATTATGATTCCATTCCAGAAAATATGAAATAGACATGGAAGTAGCGTTCATGCGTACGTACGGCTTACCGTCTCCATGAACGGTGCATTTCGTTTCTTACCTCTAAATGTGATGTAATATTATAAATGAATGTATGTACTGGATATATATGACATATATGATATCTACATCATGAATAACATTCTGGATATAATGAACCTTTGACCAAATTAACAACATGTAAGTATAAGAAGTCTATTTTTGACTTAATAACCAAATACCGACAAAATGAACATTATTAACTTAAATGATTACATGATGTTCATAACATGGTATAAAAGGAATAATGAACTTGAAAAGATTCATAAGCAAGTAGAGATTAACTCAAGTTTATTATTCAGGAGTTTAAAGAATGGTCGGGTCAAGTCAGATACGAGGTATGGGACTTCGTCTCAATCTCCTTTCATTGAGGCATATTTTATTTTATACACAACTTTCTTTTATACGGTGTATAAACCCCTTTGACTTTTACTTTTATTCAAAAGGAATCTTTTTTATACGAAGCGTTTACTAAACGACAAAAGGGAATGTTTTTTTCGTACGTATGCGGCAACAACGACTTTTCCGCCGTCATGATCGTTATTTGAGTTTCGGCTTCCTCTACAAGCCATACCTTCTTTTTAAAAGAAAAATAAATACCATGTTTTACTTTTCTTTTATTTTGGTATTGAAAATGGTTTTCATAATATTTTTATATCAATGTGTGGTATTGATATCTTGTGATTGAATGGTGGAAATGTTATGTTTCCTTTATGCATGTTTTATGTGATATGATTATGTTATGGTTCTTGGGCATTATTATGAAGACGGGTGGTTCCGTGATAAACTAAGGGCGGGTGAGCCCGTTATAGCTATCCAATGCATTGGGTAACGTGAAGGAGTGAAACGTTAAGGTTTCTCCGAAGAGATTTTAGGGAATATACTGTGATGGGTATACCAAACGTAACCAAGAGGGTTACTCCCTACGTAAGAATGTTATGAATGCCTCAAGTTACCTTTATGTCTTATGATTTCTATGATTTATTCATGATTTTATGAGGTATGTTAAAGTGCCTATGTTTTATGGGTAAAGTATGATTTCATTCTTATGTATATATGAACTCATGTTTCCTTTCCATGTTTTTTTATAACCCATACTGAGTTTTTATGCTCATCCCAAGTTTTTGAAATGTTTTTCACAGGTCAAGGGAAAGGTACATGATAAGATGAAAGAGTCAAGGATGTGTCAAGAAATAATCCATGTTTTATTTTAAATGTGTTTCCATTGATGGGAATGAAGAATACTATCTTTATGTAACCACTTTGTTTATATGTGAATGTAATGCAAGTTTTATGATCTAATTCTATAAAAATCTAAACCCGAAAAGATCCTCAATGTGAAATCTTGTAATAACTCAAGATTAAGTAAGGTTTAAGGCTGGGGCCTTATAGTTGGTATCAAAGGTCGGTTTAGATAACTTTAGGAGTTAGAATTCTATTAAATGATTATCCAAAAATGTTTTTTTTTGGTCAAATTGAAGTGATATAGCATTTAAAGATTACCATGTTTCTTCATCTAAGACATGTTTGTTCAGAATGGTTTTCCGCAGAGGAAACAGGGAAGCAGTGCTAGGAAGGCATACAGAAGGAAATAACCTTCCGAATCAGCATCCAGAAATGGTCGGAATTGGAACTGGATAGTTTGTTGCAGTAATGGCGCAGTTGACTCAAGCGATAAATGGCGGTGGTATCCATGCACGAGATCAGCCAGATCAACCGCAGAGGAACATGTCAGTGGTGGAACATTTCATGAGGAAACATCCCCCACCATTCAGAGGATCATCTGACCATGTGCTAACTGAAGGGTGGATTAAAGAACTGGAGAAGATTTTTGATGTTATGGGGTGTTCAGACAATCAAAATGTTAGTCTTGCTATTTACCGTTTGGAGGGTGAAGCAGATCAGTGGTGGTCTATGGTTAAAAATATCAGGGATGCCGATGAGATTGATGCTCTTGACTGGGATGAATTCAAAGGTATGTTTCTTGAGAAGTATTTTCCTAAGGCTGTTTGACTTAGGATGGAAAAGCAATTCTTGGAATTGAGGCAAGAGGAAGACTCAGTGGCTGCCTATGAAGAAAGGTTCACTCGATTGGCAAGGTATGCTCCAAATTTTATCCGGGACCTTGATAGTAAAATCAATCGTTTTTACTCAGGATTAAAGCCAAAATATCGAAGGGCATTAGCTTCTCGTGAGTTTAAAAGTTATGAAAAGCTTGTTCGATGTGCTGAGAAGGTGGAAATGGAGTTTTCCGATGACCAAGTCTTCTATAACAACTAGCAGAAGAAGCGACTGAGGTGGCAGGAGAAAGGTAAGAATTCTTCAAAAAAGTCTGATGGTAAGAAAACTAAGTTTCCAGTTTGTGATAAATGTGGCAAAAGGCATGCTGGGGAATGTCTTCTGAATTCTGGGAAGTGATACCGATGTGGTAAGATGGGACATAAGGCTCGTGATTGCACTGAAAAGGATCAAGGTGAAGGTAAGAACAAATTCTATTTACAGTTAGTGAAATGTTATAAGTTCAATGAGATGGGTCACTATGCAAACGAGTGTCCGACAAGGAGCTTGAGTGATGGGAATCAGTTAGACTACAAGCAGAAAGGGGTGGTGAAATCCTTTGCAACTACTTCAGCAGATGTCGGGCCATCAAATGAAGTTGTATCAGGTACTTTGTTTGTTTTTTCAGATTATGCCAGTGTGTTGTTTGATTCGGGGTCTACACATTCATTCATCTCTGAAACCTTTTCTAGTAAAATGGGAATACCATTTCAAGAAATGACTCCTGAACTTTTGGTAAAAACACCTGGGGGAAGTGTCGAGGCAAAAAGAATTTATAAGAATCTTCCTATCCTTATCTGTGGAAAGAACCTACTTGCAAACCTTATTGTTCTACCTCTAGTTGAGTTTGATGTTATCCTGGGTATGGATTGGCTCTCTATTTACCATTCTAAGATTGACTGTAGAGCTAAAGAAGTTTCTTTTCAAAAAGTCTTTCAGTTTGTTTACAAGAATGAACCCTTACTTTTGATAACATATCAAGAGGCCGAGAAACTTGTAAAAGATGGAAATGAATGTTACCTTGTACACGTCATTGAAAATAAAGGAACTGTTCAGATTAATGATGTGCCAGTGGTAAATGAGTATCCTGATGTTTTTCCTGATGAGTTGCCTGGAATAATACCAGATCGGGAAGTTGAGTTTACTGTTGACTTAGTTCCTGATGTTAAGCCAATTTCAAAACCCCCTTATCGAATGGCACAAATTGAACTTTTAGAGTTGAAGGAGCACTTGCAAGATTTATTAGAGAAAGGTTTCATTAGACCTAGCACATCACCATGGGGTGCTCCTATTTTATTTGTTAAAAAGAAAGATGGTTCTATGAGACTTTGCATTGATTATAGAGCCTTGAATAATATCACTGTTAAGAACAAATATCCTTTGCCTCATATCGATGATTTGTTTGATCAGCTCCAGGGAGCTCAGTTTTTTTCAAAGATTGACTTGAGATCGGGGTACCATCAGCTGAAGGTAAAGGAGGCAGATATTCCGAAGACCGCGTTCCGTACGAGATATGGCCATTATGAATTTGTAGTAATGCCTTTTGGGCTAACCAATGCACCTGCTGTATTCATGGACTTAATGAATAGAATTTTCCATGAGTTCTTGGATAAGTTTGTGGTGGTTTTCATTGATGATATTTTGGTGTTTTCTAAAATTAAAGAGGAGCATGAAAAACATTTAAGGGTTATCTTGAAAACCTTAAAAGAAAAGAAATTGTATGGGAAATTCAGCAAGTGTGAGTTTTGTTTGCAACAAATTTCTTTCCTTGGTCACATTGTTTCTAAAGATGGAATAACTGTTGATCCTGCAAAAACTAAAGTTGTGGAAGAATGGCCAAGACCCACAAATGTAACCGAGATTCGTAGCTTCCTTGGTTTGGCGGGCTATTACCGAAGGTTTGTTAGAAATTTTTCATGGTTATCTAGTCCAATGACTAAGCTAACTCGGAAGGGTGTCAAGTTTATCTGGACAAAAGAATGTGATGATTGTTTTCAGGAATTGAAAAGAAGACTGGTGAATGCTCCAGTTTTGGCACTACCTTCCAGGAATGGTGATTTTGTTATATACAGTGATGCTTCATTGAAAGGACTTGGTTGCGTCCTAATGCAGAATGATCAGGTAATTTCTTATGCTTCATGACAGTTGAAAACTCATGAGGTAAATTACCCTACACATGATTTGGAATTAGCTGCTGTTGTTTTTGATTTAAAAATTTGGAGGCATCATTTGTATGGAGTAAAGTGTGAAATATATACCGATCACAAAAGTTTAAAGTATATATTCACTCAGAAAGAGTTAAACATGAGACAAAGGAGATGGCTGGAATTAATCAAGGATTATGATTGTACAATTCATTACCATCCAGGAAAAGCAAATAAAGTGGCTGATGCTTTGAGTCGAAAAAGTAATGCTTCATTAACAATGTTGCGTTTGGAACGTTATCCTTTGGTTAAGGATTTGATGAACTTTGGCATAGAAGTTGTTGGTGCAGGGAGTCCTTCTGTTTTGTTTCAGGTATCAGTGAGATCTTCTCTATCAGATAGAATCAAGAAAGCATAGAAGCAAGACAGTGAGTTGCAGAAAAAGGTAGAGCTGGTTCAGAAAGGTAAGTTGCATGAAATCAACATTGATAGTGATTGTGTTTTGAGAATTGGGAAGAGATTGTGTGTGCCTTGTGATTCACAGTTGAAGAGAGAGTTGTTATGTGAAGCTCATAGTTCTCCGTATTCAGTTCATCCGGGCAGTACTAAGATGTATAGAGATCTGCGGGAGTATTACTGGTGGGATGGAATGAAAAGAGATATTGCTGATTTTACTATGAAGTGTTGGACTTGTCAACAGGTTAAAGCAGAGCGGCAGTTACCAAAAGGGATGCTTCAGCCTTTACCAGTGCCAGAGTGGAAATGGGAGAATATATCCATGGACTTTGTTGTTGGATTACCAAAGACATCTCGAGGTAATAATGCAATCTGGGTTATTGTTGATCGCTTGACCAAATCTGCTCATTTCCTTGCTATACGAGATACTTTCTCTCTTGATCAACATTCTCGTTTATATCTTAAAGAGATAGTCAGGTTACATGGATTTCCTCTCTCCATTGTATCAGATCATGATCCAAGGTTTACTTCTAATTTTTGGAAAGGCCTTCAGAAGTCGTTGGGTACTGAATTAAATTTTAGTACAGCTTTTCATCCTCAGTCAGATGGGCAGTCAGAACGAACAATTCAGACATTGGAGGATATGCTACGAGCTTGTTCTATGGATTATCAGGGAAGTTGGGACCAACATCTTTCTTTGGTTGAGTTTTCATATAATAACAGTTTTCATTCTAGTATACAGATGGCACCATTTCAGGCATTATATGGGAAGCGGTGTCGAACTCCAGCTTTCTGGGATGAAGTGGGTGAAAGGAAGTTGATGGGACCAGAATTGGTAGAAGAGATGGCAGAAAAAGTTCAGTTGTTTCAGAAACACATGAGAACAGCTCAGAGCAGGCAGAAGAGTTATGCGGATAACTGGAGGAAGGATCTATCTTTCGAGGTAGGTGATCATGTTTTTCTCAACGTTTCTCCTTGGAAAAGTGTGATGAGATTTGGTAAGAAAGGAAAGTTGAGTCCAAGGTTCATTGGACCATATGAAATTCTGGAAAGAGTTGGATCAGTTGCATACCGAGTGGCTTTACCTCCGATTTTATCTCAGGTACACAATGTTTTTCACGTTTCGATGTTGAGAAAGTATATGCCAGATCCATCTCATGTTTTGAGTCCAGAGGTAGTTCAGCTGGAAGAGAACCTATCTTATGAGGAACAACCGGTCCAGATTCTTGACCACAGGGAGCAAGTGTTACGGAATAAGGTGATTAAGCAGGTAAAGGTTTTGTGGAAAAACCACATGATTGAAGAGGCAACATGGGAATCTGAAAATGCAATGAGGGATAAGTACCCTCATTTATTTGATAAGTAAATAAATTGCGGGGACGCAATTTTCTAAGGGGGGGAAGGATGTAACATCCCAAGTAATTAATTAATAATAGATATTTTTATCTATGTCTATTAATGATTAAGATAGTGTTATAGAGGCTTAAAATGAAAATAAATACAATCTTATGCATGAAATACACTAATATTCTTAAAAGATTGTTTTACTGCCTTTTGATGGCAAACCATTTTTGAATCTATATTTTGACAATTTTATAAACTATATTTGTCAAAATAAACTTATCCTTTATGATTGGGACATCAAAATTTACCTTGTGTGAATTTTTGGTATTTTTCTGACAATGTTCATTCTTTAATGAATAGTGAAAAATACTGCATTTTACATCAAAACTACTTTTTAATCTAATTTATTTATATGATTAGATTATGTTTTGAATTGGTTTTGAAGTGAAATTAGAATATATTTTTACCAATTTATCCAATCATGGTCATTGGAATCAATTTCACTTTGGAATTAGACTTAAACTGGTGTCAATCTTTTGATACTTATTGTTTTGTAAAAACA
The DNA here is from genome assembly GCA_963277665.1 of Viscum album. NCBI lineage: Eukaryota > Viridiplantae > Streptophyta > Magnoliopsida > Santalales > Viscaceae > Viscum > Viscum album. The sequence continues at coordinate 383,390,550 of OY728151.1, forward strand.
CGCTATTTGCCCTGGCAGCGGGAATTAATTATTAAATTAATTAATGTGACTTATATGATTTGAATTTTGTAAAATAGATTTCATTTTTGAATTCGGAATATCAAATATAGCTTAGGGTAAATTTTTGGTAATTTTCTGAAAAACTTCAATTTTTGATGAATAGTGAAACCACTAAGTGGTAATCAAGCAAACTGATTTTTTTAGTTAAATGAAAGTTTACCAGTAATGTGTATTGAATTTTGAAAATCCGACATACATGGTTGTCATTAAGATGTAAAATGTGGTTCAATGAGATTAAAATAATTTTTTGGTGAATAGTAACTTATTAAGTTTTTAATCGCGATTAGTGGTAATTAGGGTAGTTTAAGGTATAAATAATGCTTTAATAATATAAAATGACCTAGACACATGTCCCAACACTTTTTGGTTGTGTCATGGCCGACCAAGACAAGCCATTGGTCAACTTGGGGACCCCATGGATCCACTTTTGTTGGGAAATGACATAAATTACTTTTTATTTAATGTTAAAGTGAAAATGACACAAACATAATATGTTTTGCGAAAACAATTTTTATGTGGGGTTATACAAGTCCAAATTTTGATTATAAATAGTCATTGGAAAGATAAAAAGATTTCCTATATCATAGTATTTTTTTTATAATTTTTAGACATTAAATAAATTTAATTATTTATGACATAATAATGATGCTGCGATGACATCATTATTTGACGATTTAAATAAAATGGAAAGATAATATAAAATCTATGAACTACACATGGCCAAAACCAATTGTATGAGTGGATTTCGAACCCTTATCACCTTATCCACGAATTCTATCAATGTGGGACCTTTTAAAACCGAAACACATTTTCAAATAAAGTAATGTTTCTTTACATTCCAAAAGTGCCCCTCCTCTCCCCTTATAAAAGGCCCCCACCTCTACCTCATTTCACAAACTCTTCAAGCCTTTGGCTCGGCCAACCCCTGCCCATTTGCTCTCTCCACATCCCTCTCCTCATCCTAGAGGATTCCCTTTGGTCAGAATCCTTTCAAATGAAGCCTTTAGGCTCAACTCAAAAGGAGTTACACTTTTAAAGGTAATTCATTCTCTCATTTTCATTTGTTTTATTTTACTTCTCCAACCCCCTAAACTCTTTTTTTTACTTCTTTTGTAACAACACCAGTATCTTCAATATACTAGGATGTTGTTATAAGATTTATTTGAGCTACACTCTCACAAAACTACATCAAATGGTTAAAGAACATAAGGTTTCCGTGGATGGCGAAATTCTGCCTCCCGAAACGATGATTGTTCAATACTCATTTAACACCTTCAAAGGTGGCCATTATGATGTCACTATTTTTATATATGATATATAATATGTTTATGTTTTCCTTAAGCTTCTGTTTTTTTTCATTTTGGGCATACCTTTATGGTTTCCATTATGGGTAAAACACGATATCTTCATTTTAGGAAGTGCGGACTACCGCCCCCTAAAAGTGATTTGATTCGTTAAAACCATATGTGGGATGTGTAAAGGATAAAGTTAATGATATTATATATGTTATTATACTGGAATTATAATATACTCGTATATCATTATGATTCCATTCCAGAAAATATGAAATAGAAATGGAAGTAGCGTTCATGCGTACGTACGGCTTACCGTCTCCATGAACGGTGCATTTCATTTCTTACCTCTAAATATGATGTAATATCATAAATGAATGTATGTACTGGATATATATGACATATATGATATCTACATCATGAATACCATTCTGGATATAATGAACCTTTGACCAAATTAACAACATGTAAGTATAAGAAGTCTATTTTTGACTTAAGAACCAAATACCGACAAAATGAACATTATTAACTTAAATGATTACATGATGTTAATAACATGGTATAAAAGGAATAATGAACTTGAAAAGATTCCTAAGCAAGTAGAGATTAACTCAAGTTTATTATTCAGGAGTTTAAAGAACGGTCGGGTCAAGTCGGATACGAGGTATGGGACTTCGTCTCAATCTCTTTTCATTGAGGCATATTTTATTTTATACACAACTTTCTTTTATACGGTGTATAAACCCCTTTGACTTTTACGTTTATTCAAAAGGAATCTTTTTTATACGAAGCGTTTACTAAACGAAAAAAGGGAATGTTTTTGTCGTACGTATGCGGCAACAACGACTTTTCCACCGTCATGACCGTTATTTGAGTTTCGGCTTCCTCTACAAGCCATACCTTCTTTTTAAAAGAAAAATAAATACCATGTTTTACTTTTCTTTTATTTTGGTATTGAAAATGGTTTTCATAATATTTTTATATCAATGTGTGGTATTGATATCTTGTGATTGAATGGTGGAAATGTTATGTTTCCTTTATGCATGTTTTATGTGATATGATTATGTTATGGTTCTTGGGCATTATTATGAAGACGGGTGGTTCCGTGATAAACTAAGGGCGGGTGAGCCCGTTATAGCTCTCCAATGCATTGGGTACGCGAAGGAGTGAAACGTTAAGGTTTCTCAGAAGAGATTTTAGGGAATATACTGTGATGGGTATTCCAAACGTAACCAAGAGGGTTACTCCCTACGTAAGAATGTTATGAATGCCTCAAGTTACCTTTATGTCTTATGATTTCTATGATTTATTCATGATTTTATGAGGTATGTTAAAGTGCCTATGTTTTATGGGTAAAGTATGATTTCATTCTTATGTATATATGAACTCATGTTTCCTTTCCATGTTTTTTTATAACCCATACTGAGTTTTTATGCTCATCCCAAGTTTTTGAAATGTTTTTCACAGGTCAAGGGAAAGGTACATGATAAGATGAAAGAGTCAAGGATGTGTCAAGAAATAATCCAAGTTTTATTTTAAATGTGTTTCCATTGATGGGAATGAAGAATACTATCTTTATGTAACCACTTTGTTTATATGTGGAATGTAATGCAAGTTTTATGATCTAATTCTCTAAAACTCTAAACCCGAAAAGATCCTCAATGTGAAATCTTGTAATAACACAAGATTAAGTAAGGTTTAAGGCTGGGGCCTTATACTCATCCAATTAGGTAAATTCACGTGTTAAGTGATTTTAATTTTTTCCCCATAGTTTAACCCCAATTTTACCTCTTTTACTAGGTGATAAATATTTATCATGAACAACATTCATAATGATGAAAAATTAATTTGACAGAAATATTTTATATTAATTATAATGGATAAAAATATGTAATATATTTTGTTATATTTAATTTATATAATTGTAGAAATTATTTTAAAATTAAACAAATAAATCTTGTAAAAAGTGGGTTTCCTGAGAAAATATCCTCTTAAGTGTAAAATGTTATTATAGAAAAAATACCCATAAAATTGATTCCAATGATATTAATTAGATAATTAATAATATAAATAATCCAATACTAATTTTAAATCATTTTATGAAAAATAATATTTTTAAATGATTTAAATGAAAAGAAATGTTTTATTAAAAACAAGTATTTTCAACTATTCAAAAAAAATGTTCCTTTTAGAAATATCATAAAATTTCATACAAAATTCATTTTTAGTTGATGAATGAAAATATTTTATGAATTTAATATATTATTAATTTTAATATTGTAAAAATTTCATTTTAATATTCTAAGACAAAATCAATATGTTTTTTTTTGAAAAAAAAATATTTCTGAAACCAAAAAGGAATTTTCTAAAAAATCAGTATTTATATATATTTAATTAAATAATTAATTTTCTTTATATAAATAGTTTATAAATATTTTTTTATTATGGTTATTTCTATATATATGACGAGTTTTAATGGATTGGTTATAATGGTCACATTTAAATAAAAATATTTTAATAATATATTGTGGTTCATTTAAACAAGGTATTTCTTGTAACACAAAATATCATATAAAATAAATTTGTTTAAAAATAAATTTTTTTTAAATACTTTTATTTTTACACTCTACCCCCCTTAAAAATTAATTCCCCCACAATTTTATAACTAACTACAAAGGGTCAACTTTTTTTATAACCTTTGTTATTCATAGGGAAAATGAACATTTTTGGATAGGAAAAGTGAAAAACATAATGGTTACATAAAAAATATCATATTTACATTCACAAATATGGAGAACATTCGTTGAATGTTAAAATATATACATAGGGGAAAGTACTAATTTTTTAATACTAATAAATTGTGGTGGTAGAATTGTCATGGGAAATTCAATTACCACACAATGATAAATCATTGTGGTATGAAAAAATATTTTAATTCAACAGGAATGAGTGAAATATGATATCATTTTTAATTAATGTCCAATATTCCAAACTCACACAATTCCACCACTATGTAGCATAACAATATATGGCAATATACTTTCATTGAAGGTATAATTTCATTCTATAATCAATCTCCACTACAATGTCTTCTTTTTCTCAAAATAATGAGTATTAAAAATGAATTTTTCTTACCTAAATCACACAAAATGACATTCTAATAGAACATATAATCTTAATAATAATAACAAGTCTTTCCTCCCAGCATTACTAAATCCAAAATGGTTTGATCTATGTAAGATAATAACAAAAATGAATAATATTTCTTACGATGAAATTATACATTACTATCGAAAACTAAATGATTAAACAAAATGTTTAACAATGATAATTCCGTAAAAAAGATTTTTTCTCATTAACTAATATATTAGAGAAAAAATTACTACCAAGGGTATCTTATAACCTTCATTTACATATACAAGAATATAATTTATTTCTTCCCAAATAATCATTCTTATTAAAAAATAGTTTATCTAAACTATAACCTAATAAAACACCTCCTAAAAAATAATTATTCATCTAAAAATATAAAAAAAAATTGATCCTCTAATATAAATCAATAATTAAAATTGTTATTTATCTATTTAATAACTTAATTATAAAAAATGTTATTATATCAAAAACACAACATAGGATAGTGGTATGAATTTCACCCTTTTCACCCATCAGTAGTGGTTTCACGACCCATATCCTTGATTAATGTGACAAAATATCTACTAAATTTTAGGTTTTACATTTTTTAAACTATTTTAATATAATTCCAGTAATATTAGAAAAAAAATCTGAAAGTCAACAAAAATAAAATTAAACAAAAAACAACCATTTAACCCATATGTTTCTCGATACAAATTTATTATAACAAAAAATAAAGTAATCTTAACTGAATATTATTAACTTAATATAAATAATAATATTAAACTGAAATGGATTCTATAGAATTAATCATATGTCCAAAAAATAAAGAATCATTATTCCTCAAATAACCATCTAACTAAATGTTCACTAAATGAAAGGGTAGTATTCTAATAAATGTCACCCAAAATATCATTATTCATGTTAAAATCCTATAAAATAAAACCACTAATTGGATATCAAATCCATTAAACCTATGATCAAAATTATAATTATAAACCCACAACATTTTTTTGTATCATATTAAACTATGGAATTTCATATGATTTCATAGGTTTTATTTTCTCATTTTTCATAATTGTTTATAAATAATATTTGATTTAACCCAAGCATATCTATCTCGAGAGTAAAAAAATGTGAAAAGTAAGGTCCCATTCATTTTATACCACAATGATGGCTGAAACATACTCAACCAATTATTTTTTAAGTTATTTCACCTAGATTAATCTATTACAAAATCACATCTACTTATAGTATCTGTATAGAAATTTATTTATAGGAAGGATACATAATCTTTACCTTTTCATAAAAATTATAATATTATTCTACAATTAGTTATTTCATCAGTGTTTTTCTTTAGGTTAGGATTCATTATCTATTTTTTTCCTAAATCAAGTTCCCAAGGATTGTATTAAAATTCATCGGTTACCAAGTATAGAGACCCCAACCAGAATATCTTACTATTTGTGGTTACATTATTAAATTACAACTACATTAAATTGAACATATCCTGGAGGACTGAATAGTTTATTTGTAATTACAATCTATATAAATTCTTGAATGTTTCATTACATTTGATTAAATAATTTATAATATTTTATTATCCTAGAGAACAGTAGTATTCTCTTTTGAATATTCATACATATCATTCATAATAAATATCATTGGATTCTAGGAATAGAAGTAAAATAATATAGAACTAAACTAATCAGTATGAGTTGTATTCATAAGATGTTATCTTGAGGAAATAAGGCATAATTAATATGAGAAGATAAATAATAAAAGACACGTTCAATTTTTCAAAACAAGATAATGAAATAAAACTATATGTAATATCAATATAGTAATATCATAAATGATAATAACTAAATTCAAATGGAAAGAAATCATTTGTGTTGGAATTCATTGCCTCAGAATCCATGATATATTTCCGTCATAGCCATATTTTAGGACTATTTATGTCGATGGGTAGGTATGCACCAAAAATCCATTTAATAAGTAAATCTAATAGATTTGTATCTTGAGATATGTTGATACATAGACTTGATATATATTAAAATATCCCACATATCACTGAATACCAAATGCATTCCTCGACTATTTGAGGAAAAATGTATTTCATAAATTGTGTGCTTTATCAAAAAATAATAATATTGAGTAAAGAATATGGAATATCAATATTACCCATGTATATTAAAAAACATTCATATTAAATAATAGCATGTTTAAATTTTATTTGGTTAACTAGATGATCATATCAATGATACAAATTATATAGATCTCTAAGATAAATTTATTATGTAATGAAAAATGATCTCAAGAAAGTTAATGTTTAAAGAAGAAGTTAATGACAAAAAAATTTGATAAATAATGATAATAAATTCATCTAAATTATATGTTTTGTAATAAATTAATTCCTTTTGGAGAATACAATAAAATGTAAGAGAAACATTAAAATAAGTGTTCATTAAAAATATTTATTTTTAAAACAGTTTAATTGTTTTTAAGAAGCTAAATATCATAAATTGATTATAGGGGAGTTAAATTCCATTAATTATGTATGTTTTAAAAGAAACATTCTTCTAGATTTCTTTTTAAAAAACTAAAATATTTCTATTTAGAAATAACAAAATGATTCCATTAAATGATTTTATAATTTATTTGATAGTATGAAATTTAATTAATAAATAGTTTCATTAAATAAAAATGATTTATTAAAATAATTATGAAAAATATTGACATGAATGAATAATATATCTCATCTGATGAGAAATATGTTATACTTTTATATTAATAGTTAATTTTATTAATTCATGTTTAAAATAGAGTAAATGATATAATAACATATAAATTTTTTAAATATCATGATTATAATAAAATACAATATTTAAAAAAAATAATATTATAAAATCCTTTCAATGAAAATAAGTGTATTTCTAGAAAAATACATATTGTTAGATATATTATTACCTCTTTAGTAACATTAAAATAGTAACCCTTTAAAAGTGAAAATATGAACTGAAAATTTAATCCTCATGAATAAATATATATTCATTTTAAAAACATCATTGGGGTACTATATAAAACACATTTAAGTATATAGGTTTATAATAATAATTATTTCTTAGTGTAGTGGTAATTGTGACAATATCCCTTACAAATATCGTATCAATGATGTGAGATTTAATAAAGGAAGTAATTATGTGGGGAAAATATTATTCCCACAAAAAGAGGAAATAAATAATAATAAAATCATATTTAATTTTACACATAATCATTTAAATTCATATTTAACTAAGATGACATATACCCCAATGAATGGAAATTTAGTTAAGAAACACCTTACATCAAGATTTATATGCTTGATAAGTGTGTAATCCTCCTTTAAAATAAATATAAATTAATTATAATTATTTTATGGAACCATAATTAGATATATTATTCCATATATTATTTAATTTTATCAACCTAACAGTCAATTATTATCAATTATTTATTAAAATCCCTATTTCGGGTGATAACTACATTATTTTCTATGAAGCTTTATATTCAAATGTTCGATAATATATATTGTTATATTGTTTCAAAAATCTCTAACATTTTAATCATGATATGAATATCATATATTTTAATTTTATATATATTTAGGTTTATCAGTATAATTTTGATATATGAATATTAATAACACCATTCATAGAGATGGTATGTCATACGCACACATGATTGTTTTGTCAATTTATCAACAGATTGACCAGAATAATGGTAAATATCAATTCACCTTAAATTTTATATAATAAAAAAATAAAAAAATAGATATTAATTAAAAAATTATTTTTTAACAATACAATTAATGTGGAGATGAAAAAAAGAATGTACAGTTTTGTGGAGATGGTAAGTCGTACATATGCATTGGTGATATTGTCACCTTCCATAGGATAAAAAGAAGGTGGATAATGATTTTGAAAAGATTATAACAACTTTTTATATTGAATATACCATATTTAATTTTTTTTCATAATGTATAAAAATAAATTAGAGGTTGTAAAAGATGAAATAAAATTGGAAATACTCAGTTAAAAGTTATAATTTTTCATCAGGGAACCTCTTTTTTTATTACACATAAAGACTTATATTCATGGTATTTTGAAAAAATTATAAGTTATAGAATGTTTTTTATGAATATAATAAGTTATTGTTGTATTTATGTGTTGACCAGGAAGGGAAAAATATGTGTGGGAAATAGTTGATTAAATGACCTTTTATATGTGTGGGCATGGACACGCATGAAATTAAATACTATATTAAAATAAAATAAATTAATTTTTATAATAATGTGACATGAAATTTACATATTTATAAAACTAGATGATTATAAGTAAAAAAATATCATATAATTTTTGTTATACAAGTTTATGTGAAACATTAACCATTATCTATTATTTTTAACACCTGTTAATCCTGTAGAAAATTATTGTAATATCAATCATTTCCAAAAACATTAGGGTCAAGTGGCCTATAAGTTGTAAATATTTTATATTTTAAATAGAATCCCCTATATAAGGATTAGTATAGTTTTTTGATGAATTTAATATCAATTAATAAATTTTTGTTTATTATAAAATATTAATAGTATCAATTTTGGAATTATTCATGTACATTGACATTAAAGTCATCCAGATAGATACATAATTTAATTATGAATGTTAAGTACTACCACAATTTAATATATGTATCTATTAAATTAGTGTGCCATATTAATTGATCCAAATTTTATTACTTTTAACATTTAAAAAAAATATTTTATATTAACACAATAAATATTGTGTCAGCATAACATAAGAGTTTAACCTAATTCATCAATCAGTATAACTAAATATTAAATAATTTTTTTAAAAAAAAATTTAAATATTAAATAAAAATTTATAATGAAACTTCCCATCTATTAACCATATATTAATATTTTAGAGACATTTAAGTCAATAAAGTGTCATTTTGTATTTATTCATTTCATTAATTAATAGAAAGGTAATGTTAAAATGATAAAGGCACCATGGAACACCAAAATTAAAATATAAGATGATATAGAGTTCATATAAACTCATCTAATTACATTTTTCTTGTTTTGATAAAATTAAAGACTTACCATCTAGATAAAACAATTAAAACTAATTTTAATTTTTATAGGGGTAATTTTACTTTTGTTCCTGAAAACATTAATATATAAAGAATAATTAAAACCTTATTGTAATTTTTTTAAAATGTGGATTTCAAATTATGAATCCATTTTATCATATTTAATTCATATTCTATGAAGTAATTTTTTTTAAATATGAAAACAAAAAACATGAAATTTAGTTTTTAAGGAAATACATGGTTAAAGAGTAAAATGTATTTCATTTTGAAAAAAAATAATATATTTTTTTTCATATTTTTTTGGAAAACAATGAAAAATTATTTTAGCCATTTTTAGTAATCTAAAACATAATTTAACCTTCCATCCAAACCATTATTTATAAAGTCTAAAAAATAGTTATTAATTTCTATAAAATTTAAATTATCTTTCTGAGAAGACATGACTGTGTTCCCAAATTCGAAATAATATTTTAAAATACTTTATTGTTCTCCTTTAATATATATTTGTAGTATACCATGAATCAAAAAGGATAAAAGAAATTTTAAAATTGATTTTAATTTATTACTCCATAATTTTAACCTAGTTTTTCCTCTTTTATCAAGGAGACAAATCTCTATCACATTCAATATTCATAATGACCCAAAATTTATGTAACAATATTTAATTATATTAGTTACAATGATTAAAAATATTTAATCCATTTTGAAAAATTCAATTTATATATGACAAAGAATATAATTTAAATCCACATCCACATATCATTATGAAAAGCGAATTACCAAATAAATGTAATCTTAAGTGTAAATGGATTTTATAGAAAAATCTAGCATAAAATTTCTTCCAATTATATTATTTTATTTTAAAAAATATAAATGAAAAATATTTTCTATGAAAACATTTCAAAACAAAATGAAATATTGTAAATTCATTAAATTTAAACAATTTCCATAAAAATAAGTCTTTTTTCCAATTCATTGAAAAATAAATGTGTTTAAAAAATTAGTAAATAAATTTATCCTAATATAATTTTTACATACTTAATCAATAAATATATTATATATTCATTTAAATATAATTTTTATTAATATCATAAATAATTGATAATATTCACACACAAAATCCTATAAATACCATTTTAGTTGAACAGTAATTTTTTTAAACCAAATATTTCTTAACAAAAAAATATGAGTACATATTTATTATAAATTGTTTATTATACTTGAATTATATAAATACATTATATTTTTTTCATTATTTCATTGTTCATTGTTATCCCAGATATGTTAAATATCCTAAGAGGTCAATTAGTAAGGCTTTGACATATTAAAGAAACTACATCTTTTGATCCGATTTTTCCATTAAAAAAACCCTCCTATGTCCATTTCCCATTAAAAAGTATGAGAAAAGAAATGAAATAATTAATGAATCACAAAAATTTAAATTGGATCAAATTCACTAGGATGTGTTCATTTATTATAGATAAAAAATATTTCTATATACGAAATCCATTAAATCACACCTCTATTAATAGGCTTGGGTTATACTCACTCTCCCTCTATGTTTAGTACCCTTCACAAGTTGAAATCCCACTCCTCTATTAGCTGAAGCGTGATCACATCTCCTTCAGAATATTCTTTCATTGATCACATCATTAAATTTAGTTTAACCATCATTTATTTAACCATTAAGCTCTATATTTATTCACTTGATAAATCACTTTTTACCACTTAATTACTAAGAAATTGATTCTTATTCTCATAAGATTCACTTTTGTGAGACCCCTTTAACCACTTTAATGAACTAAACAATTATTCACGAATCTTTTCAAACAATTAAAAATATATTCCTTTCATGAAAAGAAAAAGCAAACATGAAACTTCCGATATGTTTTCAAACCTCATGACCATTTCTGAATCCTTCCCTTCCACGAAACTCATAACAGTTTTCAAAACATTCAATTTTAGAAAACATTATTCTTTCAAAAAAAATTAATGTTCTTTAGAATACTTTTATCAAGGAAATGTTCCACAAAATTCCTTGATAAATTTATATCCTTTTGTTTTTTTATAAGGTATTTATCTCCTTAAATAATGTTGGTGGCCACCTATTTTTAGACATTCCCACCACTTCGCCAATGAATGATTCTTTCCAGGACCTTTTTTGTGAAACTCTTCATTCATGTTCAAGAAAATCACTGCCTTCATGGATCATTATAGGGAATTTTCATAGTAAAAAAGGGTACCATATTTCTTCAAAATTGATTCTATTGTTCACCTATATTTTCAAAAATATTTAAAGGCTCATGAATCACCAATCATTCATGAATCCACAAAATTTAATCAAATTTTAGACATTCTTTAAACAGAAAACATTCACGAATTCCATGAATTTCTAAATTCTTATGAGCCTCCCTTAGAAATCCAAAATTCATAAAACTTGTTCCATCTTATAAACAACGACCCAAAAATATTGGAATAACTGTGAATCAATGCCTCTTTGTAGACAAAACTTCTTGGAACACTTATATAGATTCTATACCTATATACTGGATCATTTTAAACAACCCATGCCAAAAATAACTCTTTAAAACCACAAATAAGATTTTCATCCTTTTTTTCATCAAACACTATAAAACCATAAAAACACTACAAATATACCATGAGTGATTTACCCGAACATTTATATTCATAACACCAATTTATATTGATTTTTTATAATAGTCTTGTTTTAATAATTGTTTTTTAATAGTGTATCATGTTTATTTTAACAATATTTTTGCGTAAAATGATAGCTATCAACGAAATTACATTTATTTGATGAAAAATATAATCTAGAATATTGGGGTGTTATATTTCAATATCTCCAACCAAAAAAACATTTATATAATCAACCTTACCCAATTAAAGAAGAGGTCAACCAGGCATTCAACATTCATGATAATGTTTATGGTGTATTATTTAAGCCTTCTAATTTTTCCCTTATAACCCCTATTATATTCTTAAAAAACTTTTTTTGTCCAAGGAATTCCCTATCAGTTTAATCGTTGAGTTTTTTTATAAAACTATTTATTAAAAAATATTTTCTTAAATTCTTAAAATTCTATTTATTCAATTTTCTCCGTAGGCATAATATTATTAATCATTGTCCACCAATTATGATATTCTACCTCTTAGTGATATATAACATGTATGTAATTTTCTATCACATATAATTTGAGGATTGAGGTATATCTTCTTAATGGTGTGAATCCACTATTATATGATTAGAAGAATAGAACTTAATATAAAAATTTTAGGACTTTTTCACATAAAAGACTCAACAGTGACTTGGTCTTTCTTATGAGAATATGTTTTTTCAATGTGATTCATGTAATTACTCATAACATATACCGGTTGAACTAGTCCATCCCTGATATTATCGACTCCTACTCCAATTGTATTGGTAATTTCATTATAAAAGTAAACACATCTTCCATCACATGTGTTTTTGACATGATTTCATATATTTATTAAAATTTTATAAAATAATTAGAATATTGTGAATGATAAAATTAACACTAAGAAGTATATATAATTTTAAATTGTAAACCTATAATTAATGACACTGAAGAGACATATATACCATGTTTTATATACTCTTATGTCTCAATTTGGGTTATCCACGTTCAATTTATTTTGAATTTCTCTAGATGGAGATTATATTAAAATCCTTCTTAATGATTTCTATAGAACATATGATTTATCTAAAACATATCCCCCAAGGGTGTTTAGTAAGTTTTGATTTCCTAGGTTACCTAATTAAGAACCTATTGAGGAATGAGTAGATAATCGACAAAGCATTCCAGGGTTATTACCCATTACTGTGACTATTTGTCCTCTTTATCCACTTATCAATATCCACAAAGGGATTTAATTTCTTGAAAAACAAACACTCTACACTTTACCCAAACATTAGTATCATTTTCTTAAAATTATACATATGGATTTATTATATTTTTTATAGTATTAATTCATAAATTAACTAATCATTTCTATAATACCAACTAGTGTTACCCACATATGAAATACATTAAATTTTAATCATTTTATGACAAAAAAATAATAGTAATACATTTTTTACTCAAAAATATTAATATCTTAAGTTGTTTTTTCTCATAAATCACTTATACAAAATAAAACTTATAAAATATTTATTTCTTTTAATAAATTCCTCTAAAATTTTATAATAATCTATATAGTACATATATTCACTTGAGGATTTACATCAGTGAAAGGGTTGAGGTAAAATCCCAGTTACGGGAGGTAAAACTTGGATTGAATAAGATAAATGAATAAATACTACTTAGGAGGGAATTAATAAAATAATAATAATATGATTAGAATAATAATTTTATCATAAGAATAAGGGAATTATTTTAGCAAATCATGTAATGTGGAATATTCATAATATTGAAACATTATATCATAGTTTTCAAATATAAAAATAAATATTGTCAATAATGATACCATTATGTACACAGTTAAAATTTTTTCATTGTTCATATAAAAATAATTATGAAAATAATATAGCATATTGTTCACACAATATATATATATAGTTTCATGATACATATCACATTACTCAATTAATTAAAGGGTTATATAATTCCAAACCCACCTGTTACATCATATTATTCCCATAATCGTGCCTTTCATATGGAATGTAAACATATAACAATTATAGTCATGAAATAAATCATCTAATTTGATGGGATTCATATATATTTTGAAAGGAATTTTCTAATTCTTACCCTTTCTAGTTCCCAAAAGAACATGGGAAATAATATTTTTTTATAAAATATCATCTGTCTTTGAGTGAAGGAGAAATGTATCAAGAGGATTAAATGATATTTTTTTAATATAATTTCTCATTGAAAATTCCTTATTATTGGATTAAAAATAAATTTAACATGGTGGAATCATGTTTATCCTATTACTAAGGTATAATTAATATTTAATAGATATGTTGAAGACATTATTCATGGATCTATAATATAAATAATGAGAAAAATTGTATTACCCAATTAGAATTTGTTGGGTTTAGATTCCCCTTTCCGTAGATTGAAATTTATTTATCAGCATTTTAATACCCATATAATAAAATATATTTATTAATAATGTATAGAAATTAATTATAATCATTTTTTACTATTTATCAATTACATTGATTGGATTTTATGTTTTAATTTTCCTTGTTAATGGAGAAAATTATTAAAATTATATTTTCATTAAAATATATCATCTCATATTTTTTCATGATATTGTTTTTACTTACTTATACATTAAAATAATTATCTACATAATATTAGATATAATTATTTTTAAAAATTTATTTTCTAGAAATATTTTATAACAAATAACTATAAAGGTGGTTGAATGAAGGGAATTTCTAAAGTCTTCATTGAAAGTAAACTAAATATTAGTTGGACGTTTTCCAAAGAGGATGTGAGACGTGGATAATATATATACCTTTTTTAAAAATTAAATAAATAATTTAGTCTAAAAACATTAAAAATTATAAATTAATATTTATATAATGTTAGGAGGATTTTGATTGAAAGGAATATATTTATTGAGGAAAATAATAGGAAAATTAATTGTAAAAGTTGAAAGAATCTTTCTTCCTTATTTGAGTTCTTCCTTTTCTTCTATCCATTAATCCATGAAACCGTAGAGTATTGTGACTCCATGAAATACCCATAGATTCTGATTGTATTAATAAAGGAAATTTGGGTATTTTTTTCTTTGTGTTGTGTATGAGATGTGGGTTTTTAAGGGGATGGATAGGGTGTATATATATTTGAATAGATGGATATTTTCAGGATAAAAAATAGAATAAAATATAATTCTAATGGTAAAAATTTTAACAGGTATATTTTTGACATTAAAATTTATATATGATTTAAAATATATGTTTTTAATGAAATTAATACCCATTTTAGAATATATACATTATTTATTTAAAATCGGAGCATAAAAATAAACAAAGAATTCTTAAATACATCAAAAAATTGAATTCCGAAAATACGTTTTAGGTTTGGAATTTGATTTTTAGGATTTATTTAACATATAAAATAATTTTCTAGTTGATATTCAAATTATATAACTGTAAATTTTATTCTTAAATAAGTAATGTTGTAATTTGAAACATACCAGTTAAATTAAATGATATTTTTCTATTCATCCAAAATAGATTTTTTTCTAAACATTACAAAAAACACCTTAGCCAAATTGAATTTGATTATTTAAAAAATTAAATACATTGTAAAAAATATTATTTATTAACATGTATAACTTTAATTATGGAAATTAAAATTAGGTTTTTTATAAAGTACATTAAAATTTATTTTAATAAAAATGTTTATATAATTTTATGGATATTTTGATCATGATATTTATTTAATAGAATTAAAATATTTTTCTATTAAAATACTCTTTGAAAATATTATTATATGACATTTTTCAATTTTTTGGTCAATTAACCATTCCAACAATCTTGTTACTATTTCTAATGGTTTTGGTTATTATTCCATACAATCATTTTATTATTCTAACAATCATATGGGCTGTGATAATTATATATTAATTCCATAATTATTCGTTAACCTAAATTATACTTAGGATTATAATTTCTTCATTTGAAAAATATTGGTTGGATTACTAATGTTCTATTTATTTTTTCTGTTTTGTCCACCTCTTTGATGATTTTCGGGGATCATAAATAACTATATTTTTATATTCTTATAGTTTAATTTTTTTTATTAATTTAAAAAATGAAATAATTTAAATTATCATTAATATATGTAATTTTAACGATCTTAATTAATGTAATAAATAATTATGTGTTATACTTTTTTAAATAACACTATTTACCTAATTGTGAAAAGAATTATTTAATTAGGTGTAAAATTTAATATATAAAATGTTATGGGATGTTATAGTTCATGAATGATGTATTATTCAAGGGTTGGAATGAATTTCGAATTTTCCCATCCCTCAAGCCTCTCACTATATCATCTCACTCCACCTCAATTTCACCATTTTCCAAAACACAAACTTCTACATATCCTTCAATAATAATCATATCTATGAACAGTTAGTGGAGGGATTCGTCTTGAAGGAGAGATGGCATGGAAAAATTTATTTCCATAGGATGTGTGTTGTGGTGAACATTTATGATTAAATGAAACATTTTCATTCTATTTAATTGGTTTCTTTCTTGATGACTATAATGGAGGCTTCAAGAGGGTCTTCCCATGTCATCATTTGTCATTATTCATGTGGTATGCCTTAATTTTTCATTTCCATTATTTAATGTAAAGGATTTGGGTTGTATTTAAAAAAAATCATTGTGAAATTGTTTTTACTGAAATTTATTCATTTATTTCTATTTAAAATTTACCTTAAGTGAATTAATTTCATTTTTTGTACTATTTTTATGCTGATTTCAATGCCATATTGGTTTCTCAATTTAAGGCTGTAATTTTTGGTGATTTATATGATTTTTTTGAGTAATAGTTGTGTAAAATAAAATATAAACCCCCAAAAAAATATGGTGATTTTGTTTTAAAGGCCCTAAGGGTGTTTATTTAGGTCTAATACACCACATAAAATGATTTTTATCACTTCTCCCTTTCCCAGCATTAGTTTCAGTGGGGTTTCCTTTTTATTCCCTCTCGATATGAGAATATTTAAATTGATTATGATTTTTTATTATTTAAATGGGAATTAGAGATTACTATTTGAATGAGTATCAATTTAATTAAGGGTTTTTTTGAAAAGATGACGTAGGTGCCTCTATCCACACCTTTTAATATTAAATCCCTTTACTTTTTTCCAGTATATAAATCATGCTTTGAATTTCTGAAAGCTATTAAATATGAATTTGTACACACTAATTTTCCATAGATAAACGTGTTTGATTATTTACTAATTTATATTTGGTGAATATAGGGGTACATCATGTTCTATTGATAAAAACTATTTTCATATAAATGATGAATTTTTAATGTATTTACAAAAATATTAAAAAGTTTCCCCAATGAAGTTTGATGTTAAAAAATTGTGTTTTGATTCGTGATGTTTTTAATGGTTGAAATTTATGTTTTTAAAAAAATTATTTCTAAATTATGAATTTTATTGAGTACCATTATTATTGTATTAGGTTTTAGTTCATTTTAATGGGAATTAATGATTTTTTTATATTGGATACTAATGTGATCTGGGAAATTTTTTGACATAACATAGTGCTTCAAAGGATTTTTAATACGTGTTTTAATGTTTGGTCTTTATGAAATCGGTTCACAGCCTAATTTTTCATTGAAATTTCTAATGGTTTAGTGGTATATTTTTAAAACTGTTGGAGTATACCATTATTGTTTCAAATATGAGTATAGGGTGATTTTTGTTTATAAATTTTGTTCATTTGGTGTTTATTTATTATTCATTGATGGGTTATAAATTTTAATATATGGAGAGTATGTGGGGTATATGGTTACATTACTTTGGTATATGTTGTTATTGGTTTAATAATTGAGTATTTCAACTCTTTTTAGTTTATCAGTAGAGACTTGGGATATAAGGTAGGTAATAATAGGATTGCATACAATATTTTTATTATTCTGCACTAACTAAAAATTTCTAGGATATGTATAACTTGGTTGTGGGGAACTAATTGGGGGGTATCCACACTATTAAATGAAGGGAATATACTCCTTATATTCTTCAAACTTGGTTTTATGGCATTGGTTGGGTAGTCACCAAGACTTTATACCAATTTAATGTAATCCTTAGTGGTTATGTGTGCATATAAGAAGGGAATAGAAAAGACTGATAAAATAAAAAATAAAGGCGATAGATGAAACAAATTTTTTGAAAATAAAAAACGAAACAATTATAGGGTCTCATTTTAAAATTTTTGTATAGGGGGTGTAATTTATTTCCCCCTCGCATTCCCCGATATCATATACTTATCTCCCTCATCTCTCTCCCGTCTATCTTCCCACTTTTTCCACAACTTATCTCTTCCAAATCTACCTCAATGAAAATTTGATCAACAAACCGCATGTGGTATTTCATTTACATCAATGGGAAGAATGTAATCCATAAGTTTATAATCATTTGTTTTGAGGAATGATGTATACTAAATGTGAATTATTTTAATTTAGTTAATGTGGTTTTCACTTTTAATTTCAAAAGGGGGAGAATGAGAGCTTGTTTATGTTATTGTTTATCATTCTTCAAGAGGTATGTATTTTTTTCATTTTAATTTCTTCAATTTAGGTATTCCGGCTATATTTTTCAATAATATATGAAAATTTGTGTTATGATAAGGATTAATGAATTTTTACCTAAATATGGACTTTTATGACTCATTTTCATTTGTTTTAGTTCTATTTTGGGGATAATTTCTACACCATATATATAACATATTTAATCATATGAATAGAGGTGATTTATATGAATTTTGGGAATTGGGATTTTTCAAGATCATGGAAAACCCCCTACGGAGATAGGAAATTTTTATGAGGCCCTTGGGGTTCTGATTTAGACCTACCACTACTCTTCATGTGAAGGCTAGTAACCTCTCACATTATTTTTAATGGTTCTAGTAAGATTTATTTTTTAATCACTCTCTACGAAATTAAATTTTAAATATTATATGATATATGATAGTTTGAATAGTCATTTTTGATTGATTAATTTATGTTTATGGATTTTATTATGGTGAAATTAATATGTTAAGGCATGTGGCCATATGTATATCATTTAAATATAAATCATTTGATTTATTTACTACATTTAACTAGTGCCTTTATTTATTGAATTTTAAGATATTTTTATAAATAAATATTATTTTCCCAAGACTAAAATTATTAATACCATTCTTAAGTTTTTTGGGATAAAAATAGGGGCCAATCATGTTCTTTGCTTCAAACATGGTTTCATATAAATTTTTTATTTTTAAATTTTTGGCTGAATTGATAAAACATGTTTCCAAAATATGATCAACGGTAAAAATGGTTTGTTTTTTTACTCAGGTTTTTTAAAAGAGGAACTCATTGTTTAGATAATTTATCTTAAAACTAGGAATTTTCACATTTGTATTTTTTATGTTTAAAATTTTTTTGAGGTCTTTTGATGATGTTTATTTGATATTGGATACAAATGTTATCGAAAAAAATTATAATGAATGTGGTGTTTCAAACAAAATTTAGTGATGTGTTTTATTGTTTTGTATTCACGAAATGGATTCCCAACATGGTTTTCCAAAAAAAAACTTCCAAATTCATTTTGTTCACTTTATAATAGAGTTCTATCTTATAGTTATTGACTAATGTATGATTATTTTTTTATTTTTTAAATTATGAATTTAGTCATTTAATAGTTCGTATATTTTAATTTATGGTTTATGAATTGTTTTAATTTTATGGGATGTGAGGGATATTATAATGTTGCATTTTATTTTTGTGATATTGGTTTCATAATTGATTTTATCACCACTAGTTCATTTTCTAGGGGTGATTTTGGAACTTAGGTAGGGAAGACAAGGTTTATGTACTATATTTAGATTATACCAAATTAAATAATTATTTAAAATACTTGGATTATTTAGTTTTGGGGAACCATTTTTGGTGTCTCCACACCATTGTACCTAGGTTGTGCACTCCTTTGTGACTTTAAACTTGGTTGTGGGTATCAGCTTAGAGCTGCCACACTGCTAGGCCAAGGTAATGTAATCCATAATAGAATTTTTGAAATATTTGATATATAATTCATATATCCCAAATATATTTAAAGTATATTAGTTTTTATTAACCATATTTCATAACTTCCACTCCATCGGTGTTGTTTTCATTCGATTCGCATCTTTTAACATTGTTGATGTTATTGTGGATTACATTCATTTCATAACTTAATATTCTTTAATGTATCATTTTTTTACAAACAGTAATTTATTTTTTATTCTTGATTGTATTGTATTTTTTCCTAGGTTCAAATACATGTAGTTATTTACTCCCATTTACTTATTTTCATTTTTCTAAGGATGATTTAAACAGAGGTGTTAAAAGAGAGTATTTTTTGAAACAAAATTTCAGTGAATAATCTTTTAAAATCTTTAACATTATGTAGATATTTGGATTCATTAAATGAAAATGTATTTAAATGGAGTATTATCATTACTTTCCTCAAAAAATTATTTCAAGAGATTATTTTCCATATTTTTATTTTCAAACTAGAAGAAAAATAATTTTCATTAAAATGTAATTTATGATGTATGGAGAGAACACCTACCTGGATTTTAACTCATGATTATATTTATTGATTTCATTTTTGTATTATTGGGATTTTTTCATTGTTCTTGGGATTCCAACTCTGATGACCAAGCCTATCGCATAGTGTTGGTGTGGTATCTCATTTTTTATTTTAGTGTTTATTTTCCTTTTCTATATTTTGTGGGGTTTATTTTTATTTTATTTAAAAAACATTATTGATAGAGATTATCATGATTCCCAACACTAATTTCCATCTTTTGGGGATTATAAATTCCCCCTGTGAGATTTCATGGGATAACATGTTTTCCCATATCAGTGGTATCCTAGAATGGTTCCTGAAAAACACAATTACCATATCAATTATTTTGAGTTTCTCCCCATCCATTTGAGATTGATACCCAAAATGATAAGGTGTGATGACCGATATAATGGATTTAATATCTATTGGGTCTATTGGAAGCTCATAGAAAAACTCTCCATGATGTAAAATCATTGGTTGAATAATGATATAATTTTTGGATTCCTTATTATTGAAACTGATATGGGATCAATATTGAAAGAGCTAGTCTATGGGAAAAATAAAAAACACTATAGGGACAATAATTATATTTATAGGAAGAACATTCCCACAAAATTATATTATATAGAAGTTATATACATGGTTTTAAATAATCATACTATATGTATTTTTTAATAATAATAATATATCTAATCATTAACATGGTTATTAAATACCCATATAAAAAATATAGATATAAAATAGTGGGTAGAAAAATAATAATAAATTATAAGTTATTAAGTGGATGATACTTTTATATTTCATAACATCATTCTTGTGAATCACATTAATGGTTTTAATTTCATATTCCTTCACATTATAACTTATCTTAAGAGGTTTCCCATGTTTATTTTCAATGTTGACACATTGATTCATGAAATCATTTTCATAATGTCTACAATCCATATAATTGAAGCATTAGAATGTGGGTTTTACCTTTGGATGAGCATTATATTCACCAATTTGATTAGTATGCATCTTCATATCACCTCATTATTCATGTTCATGATGACCTTCTCATTTATCCATTAAGGAATTTAATTCTTCCTTAGAGAAAGTTACCCCATGTGATTCATCCCACATTTTCACCAGACGTGATGTAGATTCTTATTCTTTACAAATGATTTATTATTATTATAGATTCCATGAAACACATCATATATTTTCATTTCCCCAAAGAAATAGAATGATCGGAGTCTCTAATTTCCATTTCTTCATTAGGATCACATTGAATATTTTCATCATTGTAACTAAATTCATTTATAGCGAATTCCTTTTGGGTAATTGGATTCAAGATTCTAAATAAATTCTCAATTTTACATTCATGTTTTATGATAAAAATATAATCATACCATTTAATAATTATAATAATTTATTTAAATATTATATTGGATTTATCATCATTTTTTAGCTCAAAATATTCTCTATCAATAATAGATTATATATTTTATGGAAAGTATTTTTTGAAATAACATTTTAAACTCCCACCATCCCATAGTTTCAATTTCCATACCTTTACATATATTTGAGATATGTTTCAATCATGGATCAACTTGACCATATAAATAATGAAGGGATAACACATCCATTTCATGCACCTATCACTAGATTATAGAAAACATATTTTCTGTCATTTTGATCTTCTACGCGACAATTATTAGATTACAAGATCTACTAAAGGAGGGTGTGCATTGGTAAAAAATTAATCAATGAAGAATTTTTCCCTCATTTTATAATTAAGCATTTAAATATTTTTTTATGATTGTTCCAATATTACGATATTAGGGTGAACATAATTGAACAATTTTACATTTCATCTCTCATTTCATGTTTTAGTTCCTGAGTATGTTCATTGCATTTAATATCACAGTTGTTTTTAACTAAATTCTACCAAGTTTTATCCATTGAATAAGACAATAAAATTATGTGTGATAATAAAAAAATAATTGGAGTAACTGATCATATAATATGAAAAATAAATCATAACTTTTATTAAATTATAATAACTTCTTTAAATGCATGAAATTATATGATGATCATAAATCACTTTTCTTTTATCTTCAACTATTTTTGTTTCTATCCGATTATTATTCATAACCAATTCTCAAAAAAAAACATAACTCTTTTTAGATTCCAACTAAATAGAAAAGATTATAGAATAAATGCATATATCATCCTATTAAATTAATATTAATTAATTCTAACAATAATTCATAGATAATATCCTAAAGGATGGACGTCCTTGGTAAATAGATACATAACTACCCTGTTTATTAATATCATTATAATTTATCATTGATAATATTCACGTGAGACACCCTTTATATAGATTTCATACTTAATATCTTTATCTATAACATTGGGAAATCAAAAAATAATAAATAGAGGGCTCAGATGCTCATTAGTGAAAAAACAAAAGAGATATCAATTAAATATTATAAGTGAACATGGGATGAAAATGTAGGTATAAGAACATAATAAAATTGATTGATATAATGTAAAAAATTCATTCCAAAAACGACAAGGATCATTATTAATGAATCATGGAATATAAATTGTAATTTAATATTATTAAAAATGAAATCTTAACAAAAACATCTAAATGTGTCATTAATGTAAGAATATAAATACATTATAATGTCGCAAACTTGGATGCCACCTCCAACGGTGCCCTTAGCCTGGTAGGCCATAAAGCATAAGCACATCTCCCCAAACTCTAATGGCTACTGACTAGAAGCGCGGGCCTATGTGATTCCTTGGGGAGACTATACCTTCATTACCAGAGTATCAAAGAAGAATTCAAACACATACAATAACTGAAGAGAATAAAATATCATTCAACTGAAAGTAAGACCGGACAAGAATACATATTAATAACAAAAATGATCTCATGTAGAAAATGTTCCACATGATACATGTATCTAGAAAATGTCCAAAATATGTACCTGGAAATAATGTATAGTACAAGTGTTCAAAAAGAAGAAAAGATCAAAAATGTATCCCAACATAGAAATCCCATGTTTGGTCCTTTTCTCCCCTTCTCAAATGCCATAGTCAACAACCTTTACCAAGGCATATTCCACTATCATCACCAAAAACCATAAAATTTATTTTGGTCCCCAAGGAGGCCCAAATAGGGTGTGAGATAAACATCCATATAGGAAACCACCCGGGTCTATATAGTTCTAACAGCAATATACAAAGTACTAGAAAGTGTAACCAAAGTAGTAATGTAAAGAGAATTCCCACGACATATGTCTTCAGTAATAAGTAATATTGAACACCCTCTCAGGGTTACTTAAAATAGGGAGTCATCTCTTTATAAAGAATACATATGCAATAGTTAATATGTCACAAAACCATGTTTTACATCCATCTGTATCATGCAACCCACCTGCAAATTTAAAAACATGTCATGTAATCCCACAACCGCACCATATAATGATGTGAAGAATACCATGACCATGCTGTATAGTGAATTGTATACCACAATTGTATGATCCAAGGTGTCTTGTACTAGGTAATACATGTAAAAAATCTTGTGCATGAAGGGCCATATCTAATAATATTTTCCATGGAATCCCATTGATTTCCATGGGCGTACCTAGTAGAAACACGGTTAGGCACTGTTTGGGGTCCATGGAGCATAAAATAGATATTCTTACCTAAGACCGAGAAAGTCAGATCCATAGGGTAGTAAGGCCAGAGGAATCTCATTGAATAAATATCATGTGGTGGAGTCAACCCAAGGCATGCACAACCACATTTCAGATCCATGGACAACAATCCATGCCATCTGTCAAAAAAATCATTTAATCATTTAATCATTAAATTAAAACAATCCAATCATATGAGTATACCCACACACATTAAATTGCACAATCCCTCAGTATAACAACTCATGAAAAACCATTTATCATTTATTAATCATTTGGGCTTAAGCTACCATATAAAACATTTAACATGCCATTATTCATTTTATACAGATATACCAACCACATTCTCCATTTCAAATTTTATATTGGTACACCCACCTATATCATCCATTTAATTTAATCTAAACTATCAATATAGGCATGGAATCACCTGATATAACAGGGAAAGGAGAGAGTACATATCTTACATAGATATTTCAACCCATTAAGGAATCTAAGGGATTCCTGTAACCAAAAAGCATAAGAACGCACCCCATGGGTGGTTTAAATAAGAATAAACATGTTCAAACCATAAGAACCAACCCTTTAGTGTTCTTGAATCGAGTAACAGGTGACAACACACCTAAATGGAACCTACGAGCATGCTTCATAGGTCATACTACATTTATAACAAGCAAATCTATCAAAAAATAGGCCTCAATGGAATTTTCTATGGGTGGTGAAAAGGATGGACGCCTGAAAAGCACCTGAAAGGATGAATGAATTTATAAACCAGATACCCCAACTTGGTGTTAGAGGGATCATCCAGAATCAAGTCCCAATTGTTCTTGGTTTGGATGAAATCTAAAGAATGGAAGTATAAAAGAAAATTAGGGCATATGGTCCTATAATCAAAGAGTGTAGTCTTTTTTAAAAAGTATCTAGAATGAATAAAAATTAATATATTTCCTACTGATTTAGTTCCAATGTGACCAATGGTGGAGGAAATATAGTCTGAATGGCTTCATAGTATAAAAAACATGAATTGAGGTGTTTCGGCTCTCAAAAATGGAGGAATTTTTCTATGCATAAAAAAGAACTCTACATGCCCTTCTATAAAAAACCCCCTCGAAGGGAAAGTACATGGAATGTACCACAAGTACATGAAGTTTTGGATAACTACATGACACTTACCTTTCCTACAACCATCTTATAGACACTTTTCACTTTTCTTTCCCAAAAATAATGCAACCGTATCAGGACATGGTGTGTGGTTTAATCCAAAAATGAATGTAAAAAATTCAAAAGGAATTTATTTAGTTCAATAAATACGCAAGATCATACATTATTCCCCATCATAGAAAATAATTCATGAAGTTATCTCAGATGTGTGGTCATGATTTTTCTAAAAATAACTCCGACTCTAAGCATGTACGTCGGTCTCCCACTCCCAACTCTCATCCCTAAGATGGTCATTCTACCATATAACCCATACTATAGGAACTGACCGGCCTCAGAGAACCTTCATGTTGTTGTTAGTGAAATGAATTGAATTCTCTTAAAAGGACACATCAAACTGAACCTAAACCTTGTAGGGATGAAAATCATTAAATGAGTATGACTGATAACTTCGCATGTGAGATACATGGAAGGACATCATGCATGGTTTGGTACCTATGAAGAATCTTCAACGGATAGGAAACTGACCAGGCTCTCTCCAGAATCTCAAATTGCCCAACATATCCAAGTAAAAGCTTAACCTGACTCCTGATCCATCTATGTCCCAACCTCAGTGAAACATGCAAGAAAACCTGATCCTGACCATGAACTCTAAAGGTTATCTACAATGATGGGTGTATAATTTCTGATGGTACTGTTTAGTATCCATCCCATTTTGTATCAAATGGGCTTTCTCATAAGTTTTATACATGATATGTGGTCCCAATAAAGTTGGATATCCAACTTCTAACCAAAACAACATTGATCATCATGGCTACCATTTAATGCCTCGTATGGTGACATTTGTATCGTTTCATGATAACTATTATTTTAATAAAAATAAAACTGGGGAATGTGCCTCTCCCAAGATCCCCCAAAATATAAGAGGCATGCTTGCATCATGTCCTCTAGAGGATGTAACATATACTTTGACTGGCCCTCAGTCTGAGGGTGGTATGTTGTGCTCAGAAGAACCTATGTACCTAGTGCCCACTAAAAACTCTTCCTAAAACGAGATGTAAAGTGGGCATCCCTATCTGAAATGATAGTGCGCGGGACCAGATGAAGTCATACCACCTCTCTAATGTACAAAATTCTAATATAATAAAAAATTAAGGTATCCTTGATTGGAAATAAATGTGTTACCTTCATAATCATATTAATGAAAACCCCAACAACATTGTTACCATGAAACATCAAACATTAAAAAACCCCCCAAATAATTCCCCATAGAGTTATAGTTATGCTATCTGCATGATTTCATTTAACTGGGTGAACCGGAACATAATTGAGGTCATATATGTCACCTCACATAAAATAATTGTTGCACCTCTATCGACCTCATTCAAGTTTATCACACAATAATCCCATAAAAGATATTGTGGAATTCTACAACACTCCAACATTAAACTGAAAGAGTCGTCAAAGTGGTCCACTCAAACAATACATAAGGAACAAGCATGATTACGAGTCAAACCGTCACTATATAACATATCTTAGAAATTTCTATCTTATAAGGCTAGATTTTTTCAACATAAAAACATCACTTTATCCTAACAAACCACGTGCCCACAATGATCCTTTTCATTGAAACTATTACCTATCCCTCAGTGACTCTCATTTGACAAACCATCCCTGGTCATTTAAAATGTCATGCCTAGACACAAACAAAAGTGAAATTATTTATCCAACCCAATGGAATCATTACCTATTTTAATAATAACATCTAAGCCTAACTATATGTCTTGGATAACCTCATATTTATCTACCCATAGTCTAAGGAACTCGCCACGGTGGTATATACCCATCTTTACAAGAGATACATTAGTACCGAGATAGAATTCAACACAAGAACACTTACTAAACCCAAAGCGGCATCTTCATAGTGGTCATGTCAAAGATAGTTTCATGCATCCAAAGTCTATCCAAGGCATTCCTAAAGGGTAACCCATGTATCATGTAGGATTAACCAAGAATCCTTTAAAATCATACATCCAATGAACAATAAAGAAAGGGATCACAAACTATCCCAAAAGCATTCAACTATAGTGTGGTGTATAGCCAAATTTCTTTTAGTGCATCGATGATAACATCAAGATAGGGGACATTATCATCTATCATGGATGATCACAATAAGATTATTTCAAGGATTATTAGAAAAGGATAGATAAACCACTACTGTCTGACCTCTTGAATGAAACTCAGCTTCACATTCCAATGCATTGTCATTTAACCGACCACAATGAATATATCCCAAGGTATATCGATGAAAGGTTATGCTTAACCACTAAGGTCCATACTTGATCATTGGTTTCTCACAAGGGTTGCACACAAAAAAAGCTGCAACAACATAATCATGCTTCCCAGAAAGCATCAACATGGAAAAAGACTTAAAATCCTCAAAGCAATTGAATTATAAATAAATATTTATGAATGGTCCTCTATTGTGATCCTTTTACCTAGAAAGACACATTCAAACAGATGTGTGTCATTCCATAAACCACGATCACCATGTCATATCACATTGCATGAAATCTGAAATTAAACAGATCAGTGTTTCAAAACACCTGTGCCCAAAAAAAGTCCACATATGATGTTGGATGAACATTGTCTCATAATGGTTAGCTAACTCTACTCTGATTATAACCAAAGAAAATACACAATAGCTCAAAGGTCAGTTATCAAAACGGAACACAACAAGTCATTTTAACATTTAACGCTCAATAGGTATTACATATATTAACATATACTACCCCATATTTTTAAAAGAAAATGCCACATCATGGGTACTATTTATATATTTTCCATCATATACATCCTAATACCAAATGGATCATGTAGAAAATGGATCCAAATCCCACCATCCATTTAAATTGGTGAAAACATACCAATTCATCAATCACTAAAGGATAAGAGGTTCACATGACTACTTGTGAAGCTAACCATACTTGAGGCATGTCTAACCTACTGAACCAGTCATTCCTCGAAGACCGTTTCTATATCGAGTGTCTAGATACCAAGATCACCCATCCAAACAAGGGTGTATTTCATAAAAAAACATTCTACCAGGGGAAACGACGCATGAGAAGCACCAATATCAGCATGCTCACATAAAAAATAATGAAAAATAATTATAAGGGTCCTACTTACCACAGGTCAGCCCCTTACAAAGCATACTCATCGATCCTACCCCTTAGTCACACACAAAAGATTCAATTAGGTTCAAGAGTGCTCTTTATTTAAGCCAAAGATAATTGAAGTAGCCTGTTGTAACACCCCAGGTAAATAAATAATATGACATTTTCATATTTATCCATATTTGTGAATAAAATATTAATATGACTTTAAAGTGGATGCTATGCTCGATGGTGTACCCAACACGGAACAACGAGTTTCTTGGGAATCTTACGTTGCACTCTAATAATAAAATAATATTATTTTAAATGGTAGTTATAATGTAGTCGTAGTATTGGCGGGAATGGATAGAAATAACTAAAATATGATTATATATGTTTTCAAATGTTTTTACATTTATCCAATCAAAGATAAAGGCTTAATATACGGAAAGAATTTAATTTTTGGCGTATATGCCCTAGTTTTCACTAAAGGTTCACTTATCACCTTTTGATGGAAAACCATTATTAAATATAGTTTTGTTCATTCTTATACATTCTATTGGACCAAATAAAACTCTTATTAAGAATTGGGACATCAAAATTTACTTTCTGTAAATTTTTGGTATCTTTTCGATAAAGTTCATTTTTTAATGAATAGTATAAAATGTTGTATTTTAATTAAAACCTCTTTTTAATCTAATTTATTTATATTATTATATTATCTTTTGAATTGGTTTTAGAGTGAAATTAGAATATATTTTTACCATTAAATCCAATAGTGTTCATTAGAATTAATTTCACATTGAAATCAGACTTAAACTAGTGTCAATCTTTTGATACTTATTGTTTCATAAAAACACGCTATGTTCTCTAACAGCGGGAATTAATTATTAAATTAATTAATGTGACTTATATGTTTTGAATTTTTTAAAATAGGATTCATTTTTGAATTCAGAATATCAAATACAGCTTAGGGTGAATATTTGGGATTTTTCTGAAAAACTTCAATTTTTGATGAATAGTGAAACCACTAAGTGGTACTTATAAAAACTGATTTTTCCGTTTAAATAAAATTTTTCCATCTTTGTGTTTTGAATTTAGAAAATAAAACATAAATGGTTGTCATTAAAAAGTAAAATGTGGTTCAATGGGATAAAAATAATTTTTTGGTGAATAGTAACTTATTAAGTTTTTAATCGCGATTAGAGGTAATTAGTGTAGTCTATGGTAAGAATAATGTTTTAATAAAATAAAATGACATAGAAACATGTAATACCCTCATCTTATGTGTCATTTCTGACCAAGACAATCCATGTGTCAACTTGGGGACCCCATGGAGCCACATTGGTTGGGAAATGACATAAATATCATTTTAAAGTAAAAATGACACAAACATGAGATGTTTTACTAAAGAAATTTTTACATGGGGTTATACAACTCATATTTTTTACTATAAATAGTCATTGGAAAGATAAAATTATTTCATACATCATAGTATTTTTTTTATAATTTTTAAACATTATATAAATTAATGTATTTATGACATCATGATGATGCAGCGATGACCTCATTATTTAATGATTTAAATAAAATGGAAAGATAATGTAATATCTAAGAACTAAACATGTCAAAAACCTATTAGATGGGTGGATTTAAAACCCTTATCTCCTTATCCACGAATTATATCAATGTGGGACCTTTTAAATCTGAATCCCATTTTCAAATAAAGTAACATTTTCTTACTTTCCAAGAGTGCCCCTCCTCTCCTCTTATAAAAGGCCCCCACCTCTACCTCCTTACCCACACTTCCAAAGCCTTTTGCTCGGCCAACCCCTGCCCATTCATTCTCTCCACATCCCTATATAACTCCTTGAAACCTCACATTGGGAAGAATCCTTTCCAAGGAAGCCTTTGAGCTCAAATCAAAGGAAGTTATCCGATTTTAAGGTAATGTCTTCACTTGAGTCATTTTGTTCTATTTTACTTCTCCAACCCCCTAAAATCTTTTTATTAATTTATTTTGTAACAAATACAGTATCTTCAATATACTAGGATGTTTTTATAAGAAGTATTCGAGCTACACTTACACACACCTACATCTAATGGTTAAACAACATACTGTTTCCGTGGATGGCGAATTTCTGCCTCCCGAAACGATGATTGTTCAACATTCTTCTAACACCTTCAAAGGTGGCCATTAAGATGACAATATATTTATATATGATATCTAATATGTTTATGTTTTACTTAAGCTTCTGTGTTTTTCATTTATGGCTTACCTTTTTGGTTTCCATTATTGGTAAACGCAATATCTTCATTTAAGGAAGTGCGGACTACCGCCCCCTCAAAGTGATGTGATTCGTTAATACCATATGTGGTACATATAAAGGATTTATTTAATGATATTATATATGATACCATACTGTAATTAAAATACTATTATGTATAATTATGTTTTAATTCCATTAAATATGAAATAGAAATGGAAATAGCATTCATGCGTACGTACGGCTTACCGTCTCCATGAACGGTGCGTTTCAATTCTTAACTCTAAATGTTATGTATTATTATAAATGCATGAATATACTTGATATATATGATATATATGATATATAAATCATGAATACAATTCTGGATATAATGAACATTTTTCCACATGAACAACGTGTAATTGTAAGAAGTCCACTTTCGACTTAAGAACCAAATATCGGCAAAACAAATATTATTAACTTAAATGATTACAAAATGTTTATGACATGGTAATAAGTGATATAAAAGGAATAATAAACTTTAAAAAGGTTCTTAAGGAAGTATAAATTAACTCAAGTTTATTATTGAGGAGGTTAAAGAATGATCGAGTCAAGTCGGACCCTAGGTAAGGGATCCTACTCCTCTATTTCTTTTTAAGTACAATATTTTATGTCATTCCTTTTAAAGCTCATCTTTCTTGTTATTGGGATGTTCTTTTATATTACTATTACTGTAAATTTTATGTTCAAATGATGGGAGACCCTATTCTCTCTCATCAATCCATTTTGGATGTTTTGAGTGGCGCCGTTAGGCTGCCAAATTTTCGTAAGAGATATAACCTCTCTCTTTCTTTTTAAGTACTCTGCTTTATGTCACTTCTTTTATGCTCCTCTTTGTTATTATGGGGGATGTTATTTTACATTCCTCTCACTGTAATTTTTATGGTAATATGATGAGATACCCTATTTCCTCTCATCAATCCATTTTGAATGATTTAAGTGGCGCCATTAGGCTACCGAGTTTTCGTAAGGGATTTTTCATCTCACTTTTATTCCCGTGAGATTTATGCTACATTTGCCACAATTTCCTTTCAGTGGTGTATGTACTGCCCAATATTATACACTTTTTATAGTATAATTTCATTTATGGGTATTCACATCTTCATTGTATGGCCCTTCTTCCATGGGGTGTACATTTCGAAATTTACCCAACTCAGTAAGGGGACCTTCCACCCTCCTCTTTTTTAAAATACTTCTTTTGTTATGTCTTTTAATTCACATACTATTTTGTTGGGATATGTTCTTTTATATCCTTATTGATGTAAATTTTATGTCCAAGTGATGATATGCCCTTTTTATCTCTCACCAACTCATTTTCTGAATTTTGATGTGATGTCGTTAGGCTGTCGAATTTTACCAAGGGAACATTTTAACCCAATTTCGATTTCTTTGGGTTCAACATGTAGTAATTGAATATGTCATATTTTGAATATGTGTGAATGAACTTTTATTGTTTTACACTTAATATCCACTTATATTGGGTGTATTTATATTTGTCACACGTAATTTTGAGATTGAATTATCCTTAATTTAAGGATACCTTCTTTATAAGGGACTTCATCACATTTGACATTTCTACTGAGACTTCATTGTTGTTATGCACCAATTCACTTATATATGGTGTATATACTGTCCTTTGGAATATTATATCATGAATCCATTTATTCTCATGATATTATAAAGTTCTGACAAAATGTTATTCCTCAATTATTGTATTCAAGTGTCTCTAAATTTGGTAGAACCCCTTTAACCAAAATATCTCTTTAAATGTTTTAATTATTTGTTCTTATTAATATCCCTGTTTTCAAAGTGGTTTTAAGGATTTATTTATATGGATATTAATGGTTTAAAATTTTAAAAAGATTCAAGGTGGTATGGGACACTTTTATTTAAAAATATCTTTATTAAATGTTTTAAATGGTTTTGGAAATGGTTTCGTTTTGAATGGATTCATTATTTCAATATCCTAAAATATTATATTGGGATTGAAATGTGGAGATGTTATGTTTACTTTATGCATGTTTTATGTGATAGGTTTATGTTATGGTTCTTGAGCATTGTTATGAAAACGGGTGGTTCCGTGATAAATTAAGGGCGGTTGAGCCCGATATAGCTCTCCAATGCATTGGGTAACGTGAAGGAGTGAAACGTTAAGGTTTCTCCAAAGAGATTTAGGTAATATAATGTGGTGGGTATTCCAAATGTAAACAAGAGGGTTACTCCCTACGTAAGAATGTTATGAATGCCTCAAGATACCTTCTATGTCTTATGATTTCTATGATTTTTTCATGATTTGATATGCCTATGTTTTATGGGTAAAGTATGATTTCATTCTAATGTATATATGAACTCATGTTTCCTTTCCATATTTTTATAACACTTACTGAGCTTTTTATGCTCATCCCAAGTTTTTGAAATGTTTTTCACATGTTAAGGGAAAGGTACATAATGTGATGATAGTGTCAAGGATGTGTCAAGAAAGAATCCATGTATTATTTTTAAATATGTTTCTGTTGATGGGAAGAATGAATACCGTCTTTTATGTAACCACTTTGTTTAAATATGGAATGTAATTCAAGTTTCATGATCTAATTATCTAAAACTCTAAACCTGAAAAGATCCTCAATGTGTAATCTTGTAATAACTCAAGATTAAGTAAGGTTTAAGGTTGGGGCCTTATACCTACAGATGATTTCTCATGACTTTTTTTAATGTAAAAACACCAACAAATATTTAAAACCTCTTACATAAGGTTCTCAAGATATAAGAATTTCTCATAGATTAGAAACACAAATATCAAAACACGACAGGTCAACACCTTCTATAAACACACACCACTCTTCCTACCCCATTTTTCAAGTCAATGTGTCAAACAACAAGAGGTACATCTAAATTAGCATTATTAATGTCGGGTATGGTCACGTAAAGACTAGGAGTCATCCTAATTGGGTTCCTATAGGAAAACATGAGTGAAGGTATCCTACAAGATATCCTTAGCTAAAAGGAAGAGGAGGAATCATATATGGTATCCTCACAAACAGTACAGAGAAGAGGAATCCTGTAAGGGACTCCATATAATTTCATTGGTCAAAAAAGATACCTCATAACTCATCTCAGCTCATAAGGGTCAAATAGGTTAGTCTGAACACCCAACAAATATTTTTCATCTCATTAGCATGGCTCAAAATGTCGCCCGAACATTTTGCTACTCCATATAGTGTATATTCTGCGATCTTGATCCTCTTCTCAGGAGGCATTTTAGATTCTAAAAAATATATAATTTAATCTCTAGACATATATTTTTAGACTATGGACCACCATCACCTGAATATGTTGGGGGGATTCTGCTACTGTAACACAAGTTTCAGCTCATCGATAGTCAAGGATGGTTGTGGTGCTTCATGGATAATATGTATATATCAAAAGAAACCCTTGAGAAACTGTGTCTCAGTACCTATGTCTGGAATATACTTAGGTTCTGTGGTTGGACCTATTGGATAATTAGCTCGTATCTCATGGCCAATTGTCTTTGAAATTTGTCCATCACCTCCCTCACCGCTTACCCCTGGAGGTTGTCATGGTGGAATGTCTCTACAATGACAAACACATTCCCCAGGAAATAACAACATCAAATCAAAAATATCAAGGCACACGACTTGTCAATATACAACAAGAAACCAATTCAAACACACAAACTGCTCTTAAATCTTGAACATTATAAAGAACATCCATAGAACCACTAGAAAATATGCCTCTTACACACTCAAAATCCATTCTAGGTCATCTCTCTATCCATCATTTGAAGTTTCATTTTAATTTACTTTCAAATTTAGTTACCAATAAAATATCACATTTTATTTACATTTCTACATCAATGTGGGCCCATAACCCATTGGTTGGATGATCAAAACCTTTCTCTGATTCGACTTTATAATTTCCTAAACTCGGATGCCACCTAAAACGGTTCCCTAAGCACATTGGGGTACAATGCCTCAATAGAATCTCCCTAAGGGCCATAGGCATCCGACTAGCATTGAGGGCCTAGGTGAGAACTTGGGGATACAATTCCCCCATTATTTTTATATCATAGTGGAAGTCTAACACATATAATAGAATAAGATAATAAATAATCATTCAACGGAAAGTATGACTAGAAATGAATTCATATCAACAACAATAATTATCTCAGGTACAAAATGATGTATTTGGTACTTGTATCAATAAAAAATCCACAATATGTACTTGGAAATATAGTACAGTACATGTTCCCAACACGAAAAAATGACCCAAAATTTGTGCTAGCATCGCAAGACTCAGCATGCTTAGGTTCTCCCATGCTCCCATGCCTCATTCAGTAACCTATACCATGGTGCTTTCCACTATCATCACATGCATCAATATAATCGTTTTTGGGACCCCAAGGAGTCCCAAACAGGGTGTGAGATAAACATCCCATTAGGAAACTGCCCAGTTCTATACAGTTCTAACAACAATATACAAAGTTCTTGAAATTGTAATCAAAGTAGAAAAGAGAATGCACACATAATATTTCTAATATAATAAATAATATCGAGCATCCTCTCAAGGATAAATGTAATATAGAGTCAGCTCATAACAAGGAAGCTATAGTAAATAGTAAAAAATCACAAGACTACGCCATACATCCATCAATATCATGAAAACCATAGTCACACTATAAAAAGAAATCAAGTGATCCAATTCCCATGGCATATATTGACATGAACAATCCCACAACCACATTGTATATTGAAGTGTAGACCACATGTGCCATATCCAATGTGTCGTGTATCAGGGAATTCATGTAATAAATCTAGATCATGATGAGCCAAATCTAAAGAGATTGTCCCAGTAATCCCATCGAGTCTCATTTTATTCCCTAGTGGAAACTCGGTTATGCACCTATTGGGGTCATAGGGTTATGGAAATATCAAGTCCTACGCAAGCTCAAATTCACCAGATCCACTAGGTAGAAAGTCCCGAGGTAGCCCAAAAAATCCGGACCCAATGGGTGGAGTGAAACCAAAGCATGCCCTACCACATTCCAGATTCATAGAGAGAAATACATGGCATCCATACAACCATTAATTCAATCATTCAACTTAAACACACATTTCATATGAGTATACCCACTCACATCAACCTGTCCAAGCCATGAGTATATGCACTCTTGAAAAAAACATTTATCATTTACAAAGCATATGGGACTACACTCCCATATAAACCATTTAACATGAAATTAGTCATTTTATTTAGGTATATTCCCCCACATTCCCCATTTCATATTTTATATTGGTATACCCACTTCTATAATTCATTTCATTGAATCCAAACTATCAAAATAGGCATTGAATCACATGATATAAAATTAAAAGGAGGCACTACTTCTCGTACATAGATATTTAAACCCATTAAGGTAACAACCGGCTTCCTCTATCATGGAAGCACAAGAATTTACCCCTTGGATAGTTTAAATAGGAATAAAAACATTCAAACACTATTTTCCCCTTTAGTGACCTTTAATCAAGTAATGGCATTCATCACACCTAAATGGAACCTACAGGCATCCACACATGCCCCAACTACAACTAAAACAAGAAAATCGATAAAAAATAAGCCTCATCAGAAATTCTGAAAGGCGGTTAAAATTATAAACACCCTAAAATCACCCGAATATCTGTAAGATTGTATAGACCACTTACCTTAGCTCAATAGTAGAGATATGGTCTAGTATCAAGTCTTGATTCTTCCTAGTTTGTAGAAATGTAAAGAACGGATGAAGAACAAAAAATTAGGGAATATAATACTTATATAAAATAGTTCAATAATTGTATAGAAGAATCCAAAATGACTAAAAAGGAACTGAGTAACTAATAATGCACTACCAATGTGATTGATGACAGAATAAATGATGTCTGTATGGCTTTTGAATTTCAAAAACTAGAATAGATGTGTTTATTCCCTCAATTATAGAGAAATTATATTATGCGTTAAACCAATTAGGTTACTAACTATTTTATAAAAATACATTTAGTAATGTACATGACATGTACCTCAACTTCATTATGAGTAGTAACTTAAAAGGTAGGCCAATTACATGATGCCTACTTATCCTACTGCCATCTTTTATCCTCTTTTCTCCTTTCTTTCTCATAAACAACCAACCAGCCCATTTCCCAATGTAGGGTCTAAGAAAAAAAGGAATGTAAACAACATTTAACCTGAAT
Organism: Viscum album; assembly: GCA_963277665.1. Classification (NCBI taxonomy): domain Eukaryota; kingdom Viridiplantae; phylum Streptophyta; class Magnoliopsida; order Santalales; family Viscaceae; genus Viscum; species Viscum album. The sequence goes on from OY728151.1 coordinate 383,428,063, forward strand.
GGAAAGATCCATACCTCAAGAAATACCCATGATCTTACAATCCTCCCCTATTATAAAAATCCAGCCCTCAATTTATCTTAGAAGAATGATCATGATTCATCTAAAAAACTTCATCCGCTAAGCACGTACATCAGCCTCTATCTCCCAAGTCACATCCTATAAATAATTTTGCTTCCATAGAACCCATACTAGAGGAATTGACCAGCCCTATAGAACATTTGTGCTCTAATCTGTGATTTGAATCAGATTCTCCATAAAGGATGCATCAAACAGATGCTCAACCTCATCAGGTTGAGAAATAGATACAAGTCTAAGTTCTAGTGGCGTAGATGAGATACATAGAAGACATTGTGTATGTCTCAGTACCTCTGAGGATACTACAATAGATTTGAAACAGACATGACTCTCTCCAGAATCATGACTGGCCCGACATATCTCGGTGATAGCATGACATTTCTCCTTATCCCCTGATGTCCCAACATCAGTTAAATATTCAAGAAAACCTAATGCATGACCTCAAACTCTTGAGGTCACTTATAGTGATTGGCATATGATTTCTGATGAGAATGTGCAGTAGGAATCCTCTTCGATATCATCTAGACCACCTCAAAAGTCTCCTACATGAGACATAGTCCTAGTAAAGCTACATCCTCTGCCTCAAACTAGAATAGGGTTGATCCACATGGCTTACCATATAAGCCTCATATGGTTTCATATGTATCATCACCTGATAACTATTATTGTAGAAGAACTCAACCAAGGGAATGTGCCTCTTTTAATAGCCCATAAATCTAGGATGTGTGGTTGCAGTATGTCCTCTAGCACTTGAATAGTATTCTCTGACTAGCTATATGTTTGAGAGAGGTATGTTGTGCTAAGAAGAAACTTTTTACCCAAAAACCTCTGGAAACACTTCCAGAAATGAGACATAAAGATGATTTTCGTATAAAAAATGATAATGTGTAAGACCCCATGTTGTTGTACCACCTATCAGATGTATAAATATGCAAGATCATCAACACTGAAGGTTTCTTTGATCGGTATGAAATGTGAGACCTTGGTAATACTGTCAATAACAACCCCCAAAACAATGTTACCATGACACCTTCACCATTGGAAAACCCCCCAAAGAATTCCCTTGAGAATTCCAGTGATTCTATCATCTTGAATTCCTTTAACTGAGCGAACACGAAGTCATCAGAGCTCATATCAGTGGATTTATTGGAAATAATGGATGAACCTCAAACATCCTCATTCAAACCACTCAATAAATCATCTCTCAAAAGATATTTCAGACACCCACAACACACCCACCTTAAACTGGTGTAGTGTTCAAATATATTCAAAAAAACCATGAACAAGGAACAAGAATTATAATGAGTCAAACCATCACTAGATGACTTATCTTGGAAATACCCAGCTTAGATGTATGGCATATTGAAACAGAAACACATTGTCTTCTCTTAAGGATCCACACTTCCACAATGAACTAGTTCACCAAAGAACATACTTGTCTCTCGATGACACTCATTTTTCGAACCGTCCCTCATCATTTAAAATGTCATTCCACACCGTGAACAAAAGTGAAATTATAGATCTAACCCATTGTAATCATTACCTCTTTTAATAATCACATCTATGCCTGACTATATGTCTAGGACAATGCCAGATTTATCAACATGGAGGCCTTGGAACTCACCTTGGCATTCCATACTCTTAATTACAAGTTAGACATTTGTATGGGGCCAAAATTACACATAAGAACTCTAACTGATCCAAGAGAAGCATCCATTTATCATTCATGTCTAAGATAGCGGCATGCATCTGGTTTCTGTTCAAGGAGTTCTTACACGGAAACCCATGTATCACTTAGGATTAACCAATCCTCACCTAAACCCATGCATCTATTACAAATCATAGAAATATATCACAAACATACAAAGAATCTTTCAACTATAGTGTGGCATATAATCGATGATCTCTTAGTGTATCCAAGACAATGTTAATATAGGTGACATGATCATATCTTATATAAGAGTACACAAATAGTATTCCATGGATTACAAGAAAAGCACAGTAGAACCCCTACTAGATGACCTCCTGAAAGAATCTATGCTTCCCATGTCGATGTATTTTCATTTAATCGACTGAAATTACATTATCCCATGGAATTTCAGTGATAGGATTCACTTAACCACCAAGGACCATCCATTCTCATAGGTGCCTAACAAGGTCTTCACACAAACCCAACCACAACAACAACGTTTTTCTTCCAAGAAATTATAAAAATGAAACAATACTCACAGGACTCAAAGGCATTGAAGTAGAATCAACCATATCTGAGTGGTCCTTGATAGTGATTATTCTACCTAGAAGGACTCATTTAAATGAATGAGTTCCATTCCATGAACCACGATCACCATATCATATCACATTGCATGAAAGCTGAAACGAAACTAACTTGCATGTCACATCACCTATGCCCCAAAAATTCCTCCTGAGCAGTGGGATGAGCTTGGTTTCAAATTGATCAGGTCAATCTAATCCAAAAGATAACTCGATAAAATACAATAATGTTCAATTTTCAATAATTAAAAGTTAAATCAATGACTTATTTTAACATTTAACACTCAAAGGGTACCCGTTATATCAATATATACAACCCTAAGTTTTCCAAATAAAATGGAACATCCTTAGTACTACTCGTAGAATGTGAAATCTATACATCCTAGAACTAGATAGCTCATGCAGAAATTGCATCAAAATAACAACATCCATTTACATGGATGAAAACATACTAATTCATCCATCACTTAAGAAAGAGAGATTCACGTGGCTTCTTAAGCAGCTGACCATGCCCGAGTTATGTCTAACCTATTGAACTGATCATTCCTCATTGATCATTTCTATATCAAGGGTAAATATACAATGATCACCTATCTGAACAAGTGATTATTTCCTAAAAACTACTTGGAAGAACATGGAAAATGGATCTTGACCGGAACCAACATCAGAAAGCTCAGCGGAAAAATGAAAAACAACTAGTTTCAAGGGTGTTACCTATAAAGATATTTACCCTTATAAAGAATATTCGTCAACACTATCACTTGGTCACAAAAAATAGATTCAACTTGGCTCAATACCCCTCTTTATTTAAGCAAATGTTAAATGATACATGATATGGATGATCAATCATTTCTCAGTTCTAAGGAAAAACTCAAAAAATAGTTAAACTACACTTAAACGAGGGTCTCTACATACAAGAAATTCTCACAACTCAAAAGAGAATATAAAAAAAGGGGACATGTCAATTCCTTCCTCTAAGAATTCACCCCTCTACCTACCCCATGGGTTAGGTCACGGTCTCAAACAATGAGAGGTACTACCAAAATCACACCATTAATTCCAATTCTCGTCATTTCAACCAGTGAGAGGCATATTACATGGGATCCTCTAAGTAAACATGATCGAAGGAATACTACATAGGATCCTCAGCTAAAATGATAAATAAGAGTCCTACACGGGATCCTCTCAAATGCTACATAAGATATGGATCCTACATGGGACACCCTATAATTTCATAGGTAAAAAAGAGAAAGCTCATATCTAATATCGTATCAAAAGTTTCAAATAGGTTGGTCCAAACAGAAAACCCATATCATGAATCCCTTCATCCTAGTTCAGAACATCCCACCAGAACTTTGTTGCTTCGTGTAAAAAATAAGTTCAAAGCATGACCCTCTACTCTAGAGGCATCTCTAGATTCTCCAAAATCTCAAACATGGAATCATGTCAAAATCTGCAGCATGTGGACTGCCATCCCCCAAAAATGTGGGAGGAAGCTGCTTCTGGAACACTAGTGTCAGCTCACCCATAGAGAAGGCTAGCTGTGGTGCTACCGTGATCTTCTATATATATAAAAATAAAACCAACAGAACTATGAATCACAACCTATGTTCGGAATAGCCTCAATATTTATATCTGGAAATATATGGGGATTAACTGATAGCTGATGGCACACCGCCTTCGAACAATAGTCATCTACTCCCTTATGATGTACCATTGGAGGTCGTCGTAGTGGCATTTTCTATAATTCTAAATGCACAACTCAATAAATAAAAACATCAAAGCACAATAATCAACGAATAGAATAGTTCAAAACCCACCTATTAAAAAATTCAAACCCATAGCCTTATCCTAATTCTAGGACTGTATAATGAACAACCATTGAACCACTTGACACTGTGCCTCTTTCCCACTAAAAATTTAGTCTAGTAAAAGTCTGTATCCATAATTTCATGTTCCATTTACATTTGAGTTCACATTAAATTAACTATAAAATTTCACCATGGGTTACCATTTTTGAATCCAGTTGGGACCACAACCCATAGGTCGAAGGATTAAAACACTCTTTGACACCAATTTGAAATGTCCCAAAATTGGATGCCACCCAAAATGGTGCATCCAGCCTAGTAGGTCATAAGTCTGGAATTGAATCTCCCAAAATGAAAGAGGATGCGACTAACAGTGAGGTCCTATGTGGGTCACTGGGGAGACTATGAAATCATTACTAGATTATCACAGTGGAAGTAAAACACATATAATAGCATAAGTGAATAAATTATCTATCAACTGAATGTATGATAAAAAAGTAATACATATCAATAACTAGATGTATATCATGTACAAAATGATAAATAAGGTACATTTATCTAGAAAAAATCCAAAATAGGTACATGATTATACAATACAATAAATGTGTGTAAAAATATCAAGAGAACCAAAAGGTACCCCAACATCACAAGAATCATCTTGGTCATATCCTCCCCAGCTCCATATCCATAATTAACAAGCTATACCATAACCCTTTCCCTTATCATCAACTACAAACATATAATCTATTTGGGTCACCAAAGAGGCCCAAACAGGGTGTGAGATAAAAAATACAAGTAGGTTACCACCCAGGTCTATACAATTCTAACAGTAATATAAATTGTGCTAACAAGTGTAAAAAATTAGTACAGTAAATTGAGTGCCAACATTATATGTCTACTACAACAAGTAATACAGAAAAGTCACTCAAGGATTCCTGGAATAGATAGTCAGCTCCTAACAAAGAATCTATAATAAATAGTAAACAAGTCACACAACCACACAATAAATCCATCTATATCATTCCACCCACATCCACGATGTAAAAAAGAAGACATGTGATCCCACGACCATGTTGTATAATCATGTGAAGAGTCCCTGGGACACACCGTATAGTGATGTGTAGACAATATGTGCCAGATCCAAGGTGTCATGTACCATGGACTCCTGGAATTAAATATAAACCACAATAGGATAGATCAAAAGAGATTACCCAATGCATCACATCGAGTCCCATGGGTGTCCCTAGTAGAAACATGGTTAGGAACTAGTTGTGGTCCTAGGATCATAGATATAGAATGTCCTACATGATCCCATGAATGTCGGATCTATAGGGTAGCAAGTCTCAAGGCATCCCACGAAATCAATACCCAAGGTGTAGATCCAACCCAAGGCATCCACTACCGTGTTCCAAATATATGGAGAGAAGTCCATGTAATTTTTAAAACCATTCATTATATTGTTTAATTTAAATAAAAAATTCTTATGAGTATACCCACTAACATAAACATGCGCAATCCATGAGAATACCCACTCATGGAAAACCATTTATCATTTACAGGGAATATGGCCCTATCCTCCTATAAATACCATTTAACATGCCATTAGTCATTTAATATAGGTATACCCTCCAAAATTCTATATTTCATATTTTATATTGGTATACTCACCAATATCAACCACTTCATTTTAGAAAAACTTTCAAAATAGAAATGGCTTTACATGATATAATAAGGTTTGGAGGCAGTACTTCTCCAACGTAGATATTTCAACCCATTAAGGTATCTAAGGGCTTCCTCTAACAAGGAAGAACTAGAAAACATCCCTTGGGTTGTTTAAATGGAAATAATGAGGTTAAAACCATAATTATCACACATTGGGTATCCTTGAATCGGGTAACGGGTGCCAAAAACACTTAACAAAACCTACATACATACTCACTAGGTATGACTATAGCTACAACTAACATCACTCTAAAAAACAAGAACTCTCTATAAATTCCAACATGTAGAAAAAATGATGAACTGTTGAAATGCACTTAAAAATATAAAATTATGTATAAAACACCTACATCACATTGGTAGTAGATAACTCTCTAGTATCAAGTCATGATTCATCCTAGTTTTGAGGAAATCTAAAGAATGACTAGAGAGAGAGAAATTAAGGCGTATGAGCCTGAAACCAAATAGCACAATCATTGTCCGAAGAATCCAGAAGGAATTTAAAGATATAAAGTACCTACTAATGTGGTTCAAAAAATAATTATGATGGAAGAAATGGAGTCTAGATCGCTTGAGAATATAAAAAACTAGAATATAGGTTATTTGGCTATCAAAATTGATGGAATTATTATGTGCGTCAAAAAATGAGGCTACTGACTATTTTATAAAAAACCACACTATGAATGTACACAATGTTTATTCAATGTATTGGACATGTACCTATCCTACATCTAGCTTTCAACCCCTTTTCCCCCTTCATTCCCAAAAACAGCCCAAAAGGCCCATGGATAAGCATAGGGTTTATGGAAAAAAGTGAAGTAAACAAAATTTAACCAAAAACGAAATATCACAGAAACATAATAATACATTCATCACAAACTATTATTTAGATAATAACTTTTGTGACTTATTTATATTCAGATAAACACTTTGGTACCCTATTTAGCTTGAAATAGACACTTGATTAACAACTTCATATTTGGATAAATATCCATGTTACATCATGGGATTTGGATAAACACACATGTAACCACAAAGGCTTGGGATTAATTTATGTGAAACCTCTTGGGATTATAAGAACTACATGTATACACTTTTAAGATCATGATATATAAAATATTATATAATTCATTGGAGAGATATAATGGATGCATCCATTATAAAAATATAAACTATTCATATTTTTTCTCTATGACCATGAAAGAATTTATAAATCTTTCACAGCTTAATTAAAATGTTAAAATGAAATATGATTTATGAAAATTTCATTAAAACATCATTATAAGACATCATGTGAAAGATAGATGATGATGGTATTTGAGAATACTCCCCATGAAGTAGAATGATCATAAAATGATTTTGAATTATTACAAAAATGATTTTATAAAATAATTGGTAATTCTCTATAAAATATGAAAAGAAATGAAATTTTACTTCCATATATTTTAAAATAAAATAATCACTAAATAATGGAAATATATTTATCTTTAAAAAAAGAGGAAATAATTAAAATAATATTAATTACGATTAATCATCATAATGGATGGAAAATATATTTATGTAGAAATCATTAAAAACATTGTTTTCACTGTTTTATAAATAAATAAAAATGTGACACATAAAAATGACACAAATATTCCTTTTAAAAAATTTGTAAAAAATTAAGATATTTTTGAAAATGAAGATAATTAATCATTGAAATTTAATGAAGAAAATAATTGAAATATTTTAGAGAATATGGATTTTAATGAAAAAATGTTTTGTAAAAGAAATAAAAATATTAAATTAATGATTTAAAATTTGAGACCTTAAGGATTTTAAAATCAAACCCCATTTTAAAGAACTAACATGAGAAGGATATTAAAATACCATTTGTATAAAGAGAGTAATTATTTAGTTTGTCAATGCGGTAGATTGAACAAAATATAAATTAAAATAAGTTTAGAATATGATAAATGTATCAATTAAGTCAAATTGAGACAATAAACTCTTACCAGTGACTTACACTAGGATAGAATTTATCTATCATCATGGAGAACATGAATCATTCCATAATGAACATCTTTAAAAAGAGAGGTTTTTGAACTATTCTTTAGACTAAAGGAACACAATAGGGATAGATGATTATGCGGGAGATCACATGAGATTGAATTCATGATAACATTCAAGTAATTCTGTGTTTTGAGGTATAGATATGTGGGGTCCTTTTATAGGTGGGATGGATGACGGTTTTTTAAATAATCAAGAGCTTAAATAAAATAAATTTTAATATAATTGGAATGTTAATCAAAAAAAAAAATCAAACATATTATAAGGTAGACTAAGAATCCACTAATATAATCACATTTAGAATTTTGTTTGATATTTTTGGTCATATCCTTTACTTTGATCCCCTTATATAACATTTAAACTGTTACTATGGTAATTATATCTTACAAAGGTAAATACTTTTTATGAGTGAAAATAAAATTGTAATTTTTACATAATTTTTAATTTCTACTTTTAAAAAAAATAGTTTATATAATAAAATTTATTGAGGTGTTAAAAATTAATTTTAATATAATTGTGCTTGATGAAAACTAGAATAGTTTTTTTTCTGAAAAATTACCATTCATGAATACAAATTAATTAACCCAAAAATTATTTATAAATTTGATTCCCATGAAATTTATTGTATTTTAAAATATAAGATAACATTTTTTTGCTTAAAATAAATTGAAAAACATAAAAGATCATTTTAAATAATTAATAATTTGTAAATGGAAAAAATATTTTTCTATTAAAATTAAATATTTATTCATATCCAAAATGTTAATAATGGGTTTAAAAATTCATTATAATATTACCAAATAATTTATTTCCCCCTATATTAAATCTTGTGTTGAGAAAAATGTATAGAAAAAATTTATGTCATGTTTCTATCATGATATAGTCATAAAAGTAATGGTATTTGTAAAAACTGTAGTTTTTACAATTACCATACAAATATACCACTCGATAAAAATTATAAAAAAACAACATTTTCAAAAAAATATCAAAATACTCTATAGGTTTAAATTAATATAGTGAATGAAAATAAATATGTACATTTTATAATATTAAAAATCTAATATTTACACATTTAACATGAAAATAATATATACATATATATATAGTAAAAGTAAAGTTTTTATGAAATTTAAATTTATATATTAAGAAATAATATCATTCCTAACATAATACTTTTAGGGATGGATTCTATTATTCAATTATTGTATTTTTATTCTAGATCACTTAGGATTAATCTATTGAATAATGTGGAATTTTTGAAAAATGGAGATGTTATATGGTTGGGGCACAATTAGGGGACGGTTTTCCTCAACTACCTAGAACATATTTAGTTTTAATAAGGGTTTTCACATGGTTGAAACATTATTTACCAAATCAAGTGGTTCAATCCGGTGATTTACTATGTTTGGTGGTGCATACCTCATGGTTGGTGCCCAATTATGCAACTGTGTGGCACTATAAAAAATTTAAATTTAGAAAATTACCATCCCACCATATCAAAAATTTTAAAACATAACCCACTATTTTCTCCCAAACTCTACCATAGCATCCTTATCTCTCGCACCACACCTATCCCCATTGATTATGATATTAATTTTGGTTTTATTTTTCCTAGATTCTTAAAGGAAGACTATATGTTAGTCTTATTGTCTCTTCATCTTTATTATATTAATTATAATCTCATTGTATTCACTAGAACCTATGTCCATAAGGGCATAGTGCTCCTCTTTAGAAAAACAATAGTCTATTTTTTAGGGTCGATGTTTCATTTTTATGTTTTAGTATATTTTACACCCTTTAAATGTTATATCACTACATTGCATTGGGGTTTCATCATTAATGGTTTGTAGTTATTTTTCCCCAATTGTTTGATTTATAAAATGGATTATTCTATATTTATACATGATTATAGAAAATTTATAGAAAAATAGTATTCATTTTGAACATATTGTTATTGTTAAATAATTTTTTAATTAACCCTTTACCATATAAACATTTGAAGTGTAATGTTTTGGTAGAAAATGATTCTTATTTTAAATTTATTGATAAAAATGGTTTATTTAATAATATATATAACATATATTAAACCTCATATGATAAATGAGGTAATTTTTTATGAATACCTTGATCAAACTGGGTGCTTTTCCACTAGTTACAATGTCTCCCAAACAAGTGGCATAGTTATGTGCACATATTACTAAAAGGTTATGTATAAATTGAATTATCCCAAAAAAATATAGTTTCATTATAATAATTGAGGCTCTCCACAATTAGTGTTTTAGATTTTATTGTATCAAAATCCATGTTTTGTCAGAGTGTTACTCCCATGTTTTATATTTTAAATTATCACTAAAACTATTACTCTTTGATTTTCTACATGGCCACTGATCTACTTCTATAATATTTGTTTCCATAAAATGTTACATTATTACATTAAATAATTCTTTTTTGTAATATTTTTCATTATTTTTTTAAAAAAAGGTTTAATATGGAACACATGATTGAAGATATTCTAATATATTGTTTTCAATATTTTAATGGATCTTGGGACACCCATCTTTCACCAGTTAAAGTTTCTTATAATAATATCTATAGTATTATATCTGAATCAAACCATTTTAAGATCAATATGGTCCATCCTGATTCCATCCATTTTTATTGCTAATGTAAACAATACCTCTCTTATTATACTAAGCCATCTCAAATACAAGAGTGGGAAGTTTTAAATTATACATTAGTGAATGGATATAACTCAATATGTTTTATAAATCATATGATGGTCATCGTCATTATATCATAATGTTTTCAATCAATGGATGATTGTTTCTATGATTTTCACCCCAATATTTCATTTCTGTTTCAAATGGTAAGGGAATATTACTCTAAGATTCAGGGTTCCTTCAAAGATTATGGAAATAGTTTGTAGGATTTCATATTGATTAAAATTTCAATCCAAATTTTCTATTATGGATGTATTACATGTTACCAAATAATAGAAATACCATCACGACCCTTCACATTTACAACCTTTGTAGATCTAGAATTAGAACATTTTGTCTTTGTAACTATGTCTCTAATCTGTACAGTCAACTCCCAAATTAAGGTGACCTTTGGGAAATCGATCCCATCAGTCAGGATATTATAGCAATATGAAAATTATTCCCATGATAAATAAGAGTGGGGAGATCATGAAAAGATGAAGTGAAATCAACTGTTTGATGATCAAATATTGGGTAGATTTTTTGTTGGAATAATGTTATAAGTTGGTATGAATTTTCACTCATACTATGTTATTTTAATTTCTATATGCTCTTTTTATTAAATTTTTTTCTACCTTCAGTATTGATATTTTCTTTTGAAAAATATTCAATTTTGGTATTTTTACGTTTCCATAATGTTTTGGAAATCTGTACAACACCCATGAAGAATGTATGTAATTTTAATAAATTATATTTCACTGTTGTTACACACTTTTCTAAACCATGTGAATCAATAACATGGGTGACCAAGTAAGGTATTGTGTCCCACATGGTTGGTGTATGGTTTAGAAAACCATACGGCTTAACCATGCGACCATTCACGAAATTAAAAATGGTGAAATTATAATTCTATCAACTCTCTAATTACAATAAATAACACTTTATTTTCTCCGTCATTCTACTCAATATCCCTTCCCTCTTGAATGATGTCTCTCCCCTTGATATAAGGATCAATTTTTTTGTGAGTTTTTATAGTTTCTTCAGGGAATAATCTATTTATGTGTCACCAGTACAATCCCTAAAAATACTATATATATGAATAATAAACATTAATTATTAGGTATATAAATAAATAACTAATCATTTTATTAGTGAACTAAGACTAACTTGTTTTTTATACCTATAGTGTAGCTATTGTATGCTTGTCATGACAATTACAATACAAATTTTATATTGATTAAATTAATATATTCTATCAATAATAATATAAATAATTTATATACGTGAAAATTGAATTGGTTATTAAAAATATAAATAATCAATTATAAATGATGAAAAATTCAGTCATTCATGTTATATTTCAAATTATGATTGGTTTTTTCTAGGGTTTGACAACAAATAATAATTTTTCCCTCATTTTTTTCCATAGTACTCAAATAAATATAAGATTTCCATACACAATTAATTTTTTAGTAAAAACTATAAATTTAAATTTCTTATTTTGTAAGGATTTATTTGATTATATAAATTACCGTAACCTATTTCCATAATAATTTAATTTGAATAAAAATTCAACATAAACCTCTATGATCATATATTCAATGTCATATTTTGAGAAAAAAATTACCTACATCCCATTAAAAATATTTATCCCAATAAATATTCATTCAAATTTCTATAATACCAATAATTGGGTATATATAATATCTAAAAACCCATGATACACTAGAATAAAACACAAAACACTACTATAAATAAAATCGATATAAGGAATAGTTAATTAAAATGTAAAACAAATAGTGCATACATCATTATTGATATTCATTAATAACATACACTTTCAGTTTATAGAGACAACTTGTTTACTTAAATCATGTAATCACCAATATAAGTATATAATAAATAGATATAATCACTAAATTCTTTTGGTAAAATCGATTTATTTTTATGTAGTGATTGATCAACCCCATTATGGTTAATGAAAAGACCAAAACAAAGGATAAAATCAACTTATCACAATAAATTAAATGATGTATAATGAGTCCTAAGAGATATAATATCCTATAATAACTTCATTTAATTGAGAAACATCGGTAATTAATAATTCTTGTCTAACATTTCAAATAATAATAGTATATCATTTATAACATATGGTGTAATTTATGTAAATTATCATTGAACTCTTAAAAAGTTCATTTCATAAAAGAAATTTATTAAATGATTTACTAAATTAAAAAAATATGACACTCCCTATGGAAAATATTTTTGAATAGTATCACATACAAATTCACAATGAACACCTTTATGTGGAGTAAGAAAATATGTTATAAATAAAACATGATATATTGACATTTATTATGGCAGGATTTATAATTTTTTAAATATATAAAAAATAATAATTACTGGTTTTAAAACATCAAATTGAGGAATAAAATGATCTATAAAATGTTCATTAGTCCATTATTAATATAAAATGTCATGTAGAGAGTGAGAATACAATTTTTTGGGGTTTTCTTGATAAAAAATGGAATTAACCAGAGAATAATTTAAACATTGGAAAATTAAACCATTTAATTTTTTAATATATATTAATATGTGAAAATAAGTGGTATTTTTAAATATTTAATGATTCGATGGTGTGACTTTAGAGGGTATTGTTTAATCAGAGTCAAATATATAATGGAAGTGATAAATAATTCATAGTTTGTGTAACCATATTTGGAAATTGATATCTATTTGTCATATGTTTTTGCGTATAATATATATATATATATATATATATTATTGGTGGGATTTATTTTTTAATTGAATTTTTTTATAATGAATTAATGATTAAGACACATGGAATTTCAATAGAATAATTTGACAATGCTGATAGATTATACCACATATTCTCGGTATGGATCATGAAGGAATACTATATATGGTTGTGATATCAATATAAAAATAGTGTAGTTATAGAATAATGTACATATTATGAATGAATAAGAGTACACTACCTTTTAAATGGAATTTATTTGAATATCTTAAATTTTTAGGTAGACGAACATCAATTTCATGGAATCCTGGATGGATATATATGAAAATTCCAAGTTTTGTCTAAATATAGTGACTATTTTAAATTTATGGGTCTTAGATCTCATATTATTTAATCGTATTGTCAAAATACCATATGTTGAGGTTTCAGAAGTTATCTTAAGATTTGGTAGTGGACCAATCATAACAATGAAATAAACATTGAAATGTAAAAATTTTCGTGTATAATGACTTATTATCATTAATTCTCACCAGTTTGGCACTTAAATGTAACAATTTTAACTAATAAAAAATATTTGTATCTTGTTCTTCATATCTAATTTTTAAATGTTATTTGGTTGTGTAAATGTTCCATATTTCATTATTAATTTCAATATTGAAAATGATCACATTGGTGTTACACGTAAAAAAAATTAAATATAATATAATTTCTATATAATATAGAAGACATAAGGTCATATATTAACCATCTATAATTGTATAATGTATAGATTATTGGAAAATAAATGAAAAATAAAAAATAAAGTGGATTTTGATATTTTTATAAAATTAAAAATAATTAAATACTAAAAAATGATTTTATCTATTTTTTCAAATAAAATTTTATTTAAGTAAAAATTTAAAAACTTTTCATTTTCTTTTCACTAGATAATTAGATGACCAAAATTAAAGTGGGGTGAAATAATGAATTTATCATTTTAGGAAACATAATAAAAGTCACAGGATTATTATTATCATAGATTTAATCAAAATATATTGCATTGAATCTTATATGACTTTTACTCATAGACAAATGTGGATCACACTATAACGTTATATTCATTGGGATGTCAGCTGCTAATTATAACAATTTTTTTTGAATTAATGAATAATTAGATAATTAAATTCTATTTAATCATATTCTATAAAGTAATTAATATATAATTGATTATATGTAGGTATAACTTATTCAAAAATTAATTTTTTAGTAAATTAAAAAAAAATATACGTATACAAATATATATAATGAAATTAAATTAAAAATTAAAACATTAAGATAATATTTGGAGAGTACATCCCAAATATATATAATAGCATAATAACATAGAAATGTGCATTTAAAATATTTTATAAGTAAATATATTTTTCTACATAACACTACTGATGGTAATTCATAATTCAATAAATTGTAATATGGTTCCCTAGCTTGTAAAATAATGAAAAAAATAGAATGTTCTTCCTACCAAAATCATGAATGTTCACTAGTTTTCATAATATTAGATCATTCATTATTTGTCTTAAAATATTTATGTATCTATTAGTGTGATAAATAGTCCTAGATTCCCATGTTTTTAATTTACAATACGTTTGTGTCCTGACAATTCCCTATGAAGAAAATTGAAAATATTTCAGGAGGTTAAAAACCACCATTAATACCATATAGTAAATTTTCATAACAACTTAGTCTATGTAAAACTTTGTGAACAGAATTTATATGTTATTATTGTCTCACGTTATTTTGTTAGAATTTTTCCTCAAACAAATATTTAAAATGTTTGTGAAATATAAAATAAGTTCTTTTGATGATATTGTTCTTGAATTGTTCTGCATCCTATATTATTTTCTGTGATATTTTGTTCTACAACTCCTTATGATACAATTTTTTATATTCTATAATGAGTCATATTATTAACACTATATCTATGAATTCTCTATTTATATTGTCTAATCATCATCCACTATAATTTTATGTTAGTATTATATTAGGAATAATAACAAAAAGAAATTTCTATTGGGATTGAGATTTCTTAATTTATATCCCTATATGAAATTGAATTTTAATATAGAATAATCTATTAGGATATAGTTTTACTTGATTTACATAATATTCCTTAAATGAGTGTATTTTTTAATATCATGTGTTGTGTAAAAACATAGAAGTAAATTTGTACAAATAATATATTATGAATTAAAAAAATGGGTAAATAGTGATGTCACAAAGTGAGGGTCTAATAAATTATTATTTATATTATTTTTTAATGTATTTTTTGGTATCATTATGGATTACACTCACTCTAAATCAACATAAATATATAATTCATATAGTGATCTAGTATTATATTTATATGAGATCCACATTACACATGCCCTATAATTAAATTTATTCATATGTACATAAATTGTCAAAAATATTTTCAATAAAAATTCACATTTTGTGAATAGAATTTATTACCATTATACATACAAAAAAACAATAAAAGATCATAAATTTAATATTCCTTTTTATATATAATTCATTGTAAATTTAAATTTTATTTGAAATTATTAATATATCAAAATTGACACTCAAATAAAAGATAAACAAAAAAATATCAATATCAATCAATTTAAAAATACACCAATAAAAGATTTCCATATAAAAAATTAAGTCCTAATTATATGAAATCATTTTCCAACCCGTATAATTTATGAAAAAAAATTTAATTTGGATAAAAGTGAAAGAAAATAAAGAAATAGTTTCATTTCACATTGAATTTTAAGTATTAAAGAAAAAACCAGAATAAATAAATTATAGAACAAAAAAATAAAATACAATAAGATTTGTATATCTATATAAATTGTTTCTTTATCCCATTTAGGTTGTGATCTATAAATATTTTATAATCATACATAGTTTTATCAAAATATTTTGTTAAATCACTATTCACTTCTATATTCTCAATAGTTTTTTTTCAAAAATAAAACAATCCTATATCTATTACAAGTATTTCTCACCTTATAAATTTTCATGAGATTCCACAAATACAGGTAATCATTATTGAAAATATACAATAGTTTAACAGTTAGTCTAAACTACAACATCTAGATGTTTTGATGTTCCTTATAATATAATATGTTACTTTCCCTCAACGGACTGATGAATATGTTCACCCAATGATTCTTAAGGTGAATAAATTCTTATGTTTCTAATATCCTATTAAGTAACAATACAAGGGGTCATATGCTAGATTTAATAAGTTGTTGAGATGATGTCACAGATAAATGCCTCAAGAAAACTCTTGATGTTGGAATCTCCATAATTGAAAAAAAAACAACATCATCACTTTCTCTTAGAATTAATTAATTACATGAATTATTCTTTCACAGTAGAAAAACTAATCTATACATAAACCTCTTTAGAGTATTATCTTCATCATATTGATAATTTTCATATATGACCTTTTCATTATTCACATTATAAATATTCTGTTTATGCTTATTTACCATTTCCCTCAGGATCCCACGTCTATTATTCAATAACTTATTAATATATATATCATTTTATGTTTTAGATTATGGTTTTTTAGATTAATTTAAATTTATATTTGATCATTCCTTCATACTAAAATATTATACTTTTGATATTCCTGAGATTCTTTCTATGTTAGAATTTGGATTCAAGATACCTTAGCATATGGACTTATAGTATGCTTGGACTCAAACCTTGTAATATATTTAACTTGATATAATGATAACAATGTTATAAAACTGATTTCTACAGTAATTAAATTTGTAAAATAGATAATAATTTTACGTGTTTGATGTTGTGAATTTATAAAATAATTTTTTTTCAAATCATCCTTAAATTGAAAAATTTTCTAGAACTAAGATTCCAAATAAAATTTAATATGAATAAGAATGGTATAAACTTTTTTCCCCTATTTTATTTATAAAATTTTCCAAAATTATTTTATTCTTAAATGTTTAATCCTCGAACTAGTTTATCTCCTCTACCACATCATTTATACTCTTATAAAGTTAATTATATGAAATAAATTTTGGGATACTTTAGGATTAGAAGTATTATTATTCTTTTTTATGATCTCATTATATACCATTGGTGATAAAAAAAATTCTATTATTGATTTAATAGTATAAAATTATAATCTAACGTAAACATTAAGTGTTTTAACAATAACTAAATGATTTAAATCTTTGATAACTCTTTGTAAATATATAATTATTGTCCTCCTCTATTGATCCTATGATATATGAATGATCATAAGTATCCTTTATCCTATAAAATTATCCTGAATATCGTTACATGTTTTTTTGTCTAATAAGAAGTATAGTTTGTGGAGAAATATTCAAATAAATCATCTAAAGGTGAAATATATATTGAATCAGCCTTTAACATATTATATATAACAAATAACTAAGAGAATAAATATTTAAATATTTTATGGTTTCTTAAAAATCATGAAATAAAAAAGGGTATAACCTTCATATTAACAATATTGTAATCACACTTTCGATACGATATTATCACCTAGATAAACTTTATAATAAATTTGTTTACTGAATTCACCTAAAATATATTTAATATATAAAAACTAGATAGACCAACCATTATTTATGAAATATCATATGTAGAATATTATTTCCTTTCTAGGAATGATTTTGAACAAATAAAAAAAATCAATAATGGTAAATCATTTAGACATGTCGAAAAAGATTAATTAATATCAACAGCTTTTACCCTTGATGTAATCAAATAAAAATTATCCTTTTATATAAGTTTGAAATTGGTATTGAAATACCTGACTTCCCAATCAAACACCGACACATTATCCAAGTATTTTAACACTTCAAGAAACTTATTACATATTCCCAAGATGTTTTCATTGAATCCTTATGTCATCCCATGTTATCATTCATCCAAAAATGATTATAATTTTAATATATTTCTTATAAAAATAATTTAACACAATCAAATAATTATTTAGAGATTTTTAATAATAATGAATCATTATGAATATATTTTCCTTTTATTATGTTCAATTAGTCTTTTCAATCCTTTTTTTAATAAGTTCTATAAGTGATTCTTTTCTAGATGCTTCTCAAATAGACTCTAAGATCATATGAAACTTATCATTCCCCATTAAAATAAAAAAAATTGTTCTAAAAAATGACAAAAATTTAAAAACAACGAACCAAGCATTGTTTTATGATGTTCAATTAATGATTGTGTGGGAGATAAGGAATGGTAGAAACAACTGTTCAAATATAACTTTAAATAAATTATTATCATTAAAATATTTCATATGGAGTGTATAAATTTTTCTTGAAAATATGAATATACTATCACATTTATTTTTTCACACATGATAATTATTTATTTTTTCGTAATTGAATATATCTTATGAATGCACTGAAAAAGTTAAATATCACAAATTGGTGAATAATACGAAAATATCTCATGTATTGAATTCACCATTGCATCATGGGAATCCAAGATATGACTGGTTTTAAATTTGTTTCCTCTTTGAACATCATTTTTATCTATAATTCCTTCTGATTATACCATTATAATGTCTACATGTACTATTTTAATACCATGTTAATGTTGAATATTTTGTTTTATATTAATGAATGAATCATAGTTTTCACTGATATCATTGTTATAATTAGTGATTAATTATGTATTGACACTTTTAAATTTTAATAAGTAGTATAATGTTAATATAATAAGTATAAAATATTATCATCAAATACTTACATTATTCCAAATATTATGATAATTGTTTATATGATAATAAGAATTAACAAAAATTCTTTAAAACATTGAATATTATAAAATTATTCAAATAATGTAAAAAATCCCTCAAATATATACCATTTAATAATATAATTTGATACACTCGAAAAAAGGAACATCATGGAGTTTATTAATTATATTAGCTTATTTATATTTAAAAAAATAAATTCTAAATGTGATATCCAATTTCTATATTTTATTATGAATAATATGATATATCACAAAGTAAAAGAATTTTATCTATATTGAAACAATTATATTTAAATAAATTCTTAGTCTATAATGATTGAGCCCAATATCATGTGGATATAATATACACTACCTAAACTTTGGGTAATGAAACCCTGTTCCACTTCATTAAAATTTATGAAACAAGACTCTTTGTATGAAAATAAAATATTCCACCCATGATTTTTATATAAATACTGCATCTAAAAAGATGAAAATATATATAACTTATCATTAATAAATTTATATTCCCTACAGTAAAACAACATGAGATTAATTATAACATTAATATACCTGATACTTATCATAAATATTTTCATATACATTTCCCTTCGATATATATGTAATATATCATAGAATAAATTATACATATGATGTGATCTATATTCAGATAAGTACAAAAGGTCACTTAATAATTAGTCAAAAAAATTGTTATCAAAATGGTTTATAAAAATAACCTCATCGAATATACATAAAGTATTAATCAATGTTATCAATATCTTACATGAATAAAAAACTGCTACACTAATTATTTAGATTATTTAATCTGATTTAAGAAAATTCGTTAATCTCAATGGTAAAAAATAATTATGTAAATGAACATCAGATATCCTATGGGAATAATGTAAAATTCATTTTCTGTAAAACATGATATTGACTTACATAAATAATGAATAGATAATCCATTAATGATTTAATAAATATAAATATATACCATCATGGATTTGGAACACATTTTAGTCCATATAATCATTTTATTTTCATTTAAAACATTTCTTTTTATTTTTTTAATGATCCGTGAATAAATGTCTTCTTTTAGATTCTTTTTTAAAAATGAAAAAAAATTATAATAACACAATGAACTTCAAAATTTTATTATTTGAATCTATTCTGGGTTGTATTTTGCAAATGATTTCAAATGTATACAGAAACTAATATTAGGGAAAATTTTCACAATAATATAATTCTTCTTTGAATAAATTTCATATGATTCAAAAGCATAAATTATATCTATAAGATCTATATAGAGTCATGATGAATACTTTTTAAAATTCACTTTGTTCAAATAAATTGATAGTTATCTATATGATTAACTAAATCTCATACCTTATTCCCATTGAATTTAATTATCACCATTTAAATATCCAAAACCCAAATCATATCATTTTAATATTTTGAAACAATATTAACAATAATCTATGAAACAAGATTATAATTTTTATATTGATTTCTTAATTTATTATTTATTTAAACTTCAATAGAAACACTTCTACTTACTTTAACAATGAGATGATACCAATGTGTCCTCCATATTCTATAATGAGTTGATCCATGACCACCATCAATTAATGCATTATGATTTTTTACTGGTATCTTCTCATACCTTTTTAGATCTCGAAATAATATTCCTACAAAACATTTCCATAAATTTTTCTAAAAGAATGCTCTCATCAAACTAGACATGAATAGTTTCATTCAATATCATAGTTCTCCTATTATTAAATATATGAACCCTATTATTATCGATTTTATCCATATATTCATTTATTAGTCTTATTATAAATATTTTATAGTTATCCCTTATATTTATTATGAAAAATATTTATCCATACACTATGAAATATCATATCATTGGTTTCATTAATAAAGAGTCAGTGAAACGCAGCAAGGTTTCATTAATAATGATCATAAAGATAATTCTTATGAATTTTTTATTGAAAAATATTATATGAAAAATAATAGGATATTTGAATTGATTATTCATGGTTTCAAAACAATATTTATCCTATATAATAGACCTTTCAAATTAATCCCACCACTACTACAATATTATATTTAGTTAACAGTGAAAATAACTTATTATAAAATCTATTCAATATATATATGATTTCAATCACTGGATTCTAAAAAACACCTCCCTAATCAATTTTGATTGATATAATCATGTATCCTTTCTCATTTTTCACTATATTATACTATAAAGTAGAAAATAAGTATTTTAACATTTTTGAGTTATTAAATATACCCATGTGAATTTGTTAAATTAATATATATTGATGAATTTTTAATTTTCTCATTTATAACTCATTATTTGAGTTGGGTGAATAAAATCATGATGGACCAACATGATTGGTCAGTTGGTGTATATTAAGATTATCATCATATAATACCCATTTTGATGTTTTCCCTTCATTCCATGATTTTAAAATATATGTTTTTCTCTTTTAACATAGTTAGATATAGAAATGATTGTTGTATAGATAGCCATCTTAAATATTAGAAGTTTATATTCCCAATCCACATATTACATAAGAATATTTCTATATATAAAACATTCAAACACATTATGTTTTAAATGGGTTTTTTTTAAGCTAAATACTATTCACAATATCATTCTATATAACATTATTATATACAAACCCATTCTAAACGATACAATATTTATTATTTTTTCCTTTAACATGCATGTCAGCTTCAGATATTTGATATATAATAATTATTTAAAAATATAAACCTTTAATATATATAAATCTATTAATACTTTTATTATTTATGAATTAGTCCATACTATAATCTGTTACCTTACAAATAGAATTGTAACTAAAAGTAATATTTACTCTATCATGTCTACCAAAATATTTGATATTTGGTATATCACTAGTTAAATACCTTGATAATATATATTCCATTTGACATAATTATTTATTAATAATTCTATTTATCCTTTCCTAATTAAAACATTCCATCAGTTATAGAAATTTATACTCCATTATTGTATATAAGTCATCATTAATATCTATATCATTATTATTGCCCCAAGATGCATCCATTTCCAATTTTTCAAATTACTTTTGTTTATTTACTCTATATTCATTCATCAACATCAGAAAATTTGAATTTTATTTATCATAATTGATGGAATAAAAATGGTGATATTTATATTATTATTTTTTAATTTAGAATTACATTTTTTCCTTCATTGTCAACACTTTTAATGACAATTATTCGATGATTTTTTGAGCCTATACATTTTTCATGTATTCGTGCACACCATTCAAAATTTTTACTAATTCATAAATTATTATTTCATATATTTAATAACAAAAATATTTATAATAAACAATTTTCAATGAATTTAATGAAACTGTAGAATTCATTGTAGTTTTCTCTTCGACAATGTTATTCAACTCCAAATAATATGGGGGGTATAGATTATATATACTCATTATATTTATAGACCATGTAATTATTAATTTTATCAATATATACCTTCACCTAATTCTATCTACTTTGAATTAATTTGGAGAATATTGTTTCTGTGATTTAATTATATAGTGTCTCTCCAAATACAAACATTTCATTAACAATTCAAGTGAATATGTGGATAATTTTAGTTAAAATTGAATATTCTAAAATCATGAAGATTTGATACTCATTCATAATAATTATGTGCTTCTCTATATTCAAAATGATTATTATATAGTATAAAACTAGAAAACCCCACCACCATCCTTTTTCTCTTACATGATAAAACATGAAGAAATAATTTTTTAATAATTGAGAAATATTAAGTAATTATTATCTAATAGTTTATATTATACTTAACTATATCATAACATGGATTATATCTTCATATACCTAATAATTATTATATATTTTTACCATAAAAGTATTTTTCTCTATTATTATATTCATTCGATAAACCTCCATTCTAATCTGGAATTGACTGTAAATATTTCCATCAAAATATAAAGATATTTATGGAATAAAATCATATTTTATTCCTTCACCATCCATGCAATATGGATCATTACAATATAATATTTATGTTCTATAAAAATTTTTACAATTTAAAAAAATTTCAAGGGATCGTATACTAATTATTTTCGTAGATGATTCCCAAATGTGAGGCTAAGTAGGGGGGTAGATTTGTTGAATTGAGAATTGAAGGCGTATGGTATTAAAAAATTAACCACTATATTTTTTTAATAAATCATATTAAATGCTCATATATAAAATCTAAAGATCTTCTATACTGCTCAATAAATGGGAATCATATTATAAGATAACTTTTCTTAGGGAATCACAACCCGAATACCACCTAAATGTTTTAATGGAAGCACCAAGAGTACATTTTTGTATAAAGTGAAATGATCTAATAAAAAGGAAATACCATTTATTTAAGTAAAAAATTAAAAAAAATTATATTTACAATTATTGAAAAAATTATAAGAAATAAATTATATCTCAAAAAATAAGAACTTGATTAAGTCTCTATAACAAAAAATTAGTTATATTAGCTTGATAAATTAATAAATTAATTCCTGTATGTTATATACTTAAATTATTAGTCATTGTAAAATTATTTATCGCAATTTTTTATTCCTTCATTTTTAATTTTGTTTTGTAAATTTTGTTTTTATAGTAAATATTCACAAGTCTTCACGCCTAAATTTTTTATGTTTCTTTTTTTTTTGAAATAATGGTTAAGTACCTATGTTTTTCTAAATAACAGGGTATCAATTGAATGGATTAATTAAATTTTCTTCTTGTATTTTGGAATTAAAAATATTTGATGTCATAACACAATCATATGATGAAATTTTATAATACATTAGTAAGATCACATAAATGGTGAGTTAATTTATAATGAATTTTATTGAGAATTTTGTATGTGTCCACTTGCTAAAATCTTTTTCTCCTCTTGTTGGAGTCTCATGGGGATTATTGAGATGTAATTAATATTATAAAACATTTAATGTTATTTAATATAACACTATATTGGATAATAATTATTTTTCTCAATAGATTTTATTAATATTCTAGTGTAGTGATAATATCTCTCAAAAATTCTTAATATGGTGTTATTATCTCACATATCATGCATCAATTAATCTGTACTATGACCATGAATTCACTCTATAAATTGATACTTACATCCATTTTTACATTCTATAATATTATTATAATGAAATTAGTATCATCATTACTCTTTTAGTAACACCCTATAATTTTATGAATTATTTCTCTATAAATAAATCTTATTTCCTTGATATCTTTTGATACATGAAAAACAAAGTTTAAATGTTCCACGATATACTATTAAGATATTGTTACTTAATTTAATTTATATATGTAGACATTGGATTCGTCAGTATAAATATAATTAAAAAAATTATGAATCACTTATGGTGTACATATTAATAAAATTAAATAAAATGATTATCATTTAATTATAAATGAAAATATAGATCATTTGAATATAATGTTTTTGTCTAAAAAAACTATTTTTTGCATGCTGTGTGTTTTTATGTTAATTAAATAAATTATTAAATATTTTTGAATGATTTTAATGAATTTAACCTATTATATAAATAAATTTTTTTATAATTTTTCTAATATTTTTTATATGTGGGATATGAATAATTTCAATTATATGCTTAAATTTTATTTTTATAAAAATAAACTGTCATGTTTGGCATTATTATTTTAAAATTAATGTCTACCACATATAGAAATTGGATTTTATAAAATTCCATGCATAGTTTTAATAAGGATGTTAAAATTTGGATAATATGTCAAATTTATTTTAAGGTTTTATGAATATTAATCAGGGTAAAATGTATCACCTTGGTAAGGGTCAATTGGGTTTGACTTAAGTCAATATAAATATTGATGTCTAAGTTTTTCATTTTAATTCATTCTCTGGGAATTTAATTTTTCCTCTATAACCATAGGCTCTAAATATAATTGGTTGAGGGACACTTTCCCAGGATAATGTCCAATATAATATTTAATGTAGTAAAAATTACAAAATGTCACTCTATTGCTTTTAAATATCTATTATGTACCCAAAAATGAAGAAAACCAATTTATTGAGGAATATTATTTTATATTTTTTAAATAATTAAATTATTTTAATGAAGAAAATTTATTTGTAGTTTTTAGAAATTATATAATTTTCTTATATGAGTATGTCTCTCAAACATAGTATTTATTCAATTAATAGAAAAAAATTAATGATTTTGAATATATTAAAAGTAATATAATTTGAATATTTTTTTTTACAATAATAATGTATAATATTTTTACATACTAGTGTTTGGTGAATTCACTATATTCAAATTACCACTTTTAATTAATAACTTTTTTGTGAAGTTAAATGAATATTTTCGAAATGGAAATTGATTATATTTTTCAAAATGATATTATATTAAATTATTTAAAAATAATGAAAATATTGATGGGATTTTTTTCGTTAATATGTTGTCTAAACCTACATAAATTTTACTTTTATGATTAAAATTTTCCTTATATGTATGGTTATAACCCATTAATTTTGAAAAAGATGTTATCTTTGTTATGGTTATACTTTGATTACTAAGGGGTTAAACCAAAATATTTGGTTTAAAAAACCACAAAAACCTATCCAAATTTTATTGGTTGATGTAATTTCATCCCAATGCTACATTATCTTCAAATACATATTCACTTTAAATAATTTCTATATAGAATTAATTTATTATATTTTAATCTTTAATAAAATCCCAATAGTGTTCCTCTCCTCAATTATATAAGCTCACCAATCATTTCTCTTCTACACACCAGTTAATGAGTTACATATTTTAAAAAACCAAAAAATTTAACTTATAAACTACATTAGAAAATTATATAAATTTTTTTACTCCCAAAAGACCAACCCTAGGGTCTTTATGTGAAAATCAAAAGGATTTGTTTCAAATAAGAGGTAGTCAACTCAACCAATCGCATTATTTTTATTTATTACTGTACATCTTATAAATATATAAAAATTTTCATAACATAATAAATTAGTTATCATAAAGGTAAATATTTTTTTATTATAAAGCTACCATTATCTACATTCATTCTTATAAATGATAATTGGATGTATCGCTCGTTCATATATACGACTAACCATCTCCAAATAGCGACATAATTAATTTATAATCTACGTATTTCATAGAATTTAATTAGTATATATTTAAAATTTATATATGATATTGATTAAATAATTATTCTTCTAGATTGATATTTTAATATCCAACTTCTTACCTTCAAATATGATGGATAAATTAAATCACTCATTCATATGTGTGGAATTCATCCTCTACAATGGGATTTGATTAATTTTTCGTCTCCAGTTTTAATAATTTTTAATCAAAACATATTTTATGAATATATATTATGAATATAATATTATAATTATTTTATAATGGTTAATTATTATTTACCTATATTTTGATTCATCCATTGAATAGTGAAAATAGTGTTCATGTGTACGTATGGCCTACTATCTACATGAAAAGTGTAATTTATTTTTGTATCTATAACATTTATGGATCATTATAAATATATATATATATATATTATTTTTATATCATGATAATGATTATATAAATTATGAACCATGTTGAATATACTATTAAAATTATTTCTGTACTGAAACATGCCTGAAATATTAAGAAGTTATCTTCCGGAATATTTATTTTAAAAAAAAAATTGTTAATTAAAAATGGTAATATTTCTTATGTAAATAAAAAATTTTATGATATATATTAAAATTTTTATGGAATAATGTTTACTAAATATACTGTTATAATAAATGAGGATAACCCATGAGAGGAAAATGGTGATGTTAGAACACGTGTTTTTACTCATGTATCCTTTTAATTTTAATCTAATTCTTTCTTATGGACCAAATATGGATGGTTAAGAGTTTGCGAATGTATGATTTTTCAAAGCACATTTTTATTGGGGAAAACATCCTCTATCATTATCGGTTTAAAATATGTGGGGCAAGCCCCATAGTTAGTTTTTACCATGTGGGGTTGGACAGTGAGCAGCAGGAGGGTGAATGCATTGATCACAACAAGAAATTTGTGTTTCACGGTAATGAAAAATATTCTTACAAAATTGAAATGGTTTTAACATTTTATGAACAATTTTTCTATTCGGATGGGTTACACTTTCCTATACGAGATCATGCACAATTTGTGCTTGATTTGGAAAAATAGGATACCAAACCATGAAAAGCTGTTTTTGGTGAAATTACTAATTTTTCCTTAAATTATGTTTTAAACAAAACCCTTCCGTATTATTTCATTTCATGTGAAATTACCCTCCCACTTACTTGTTTGTTGAGATGAAAACCATATTTTCTTGGTTTTGAGATCTATTATCTGTCCAGATTCAGATCAAAGCGTTGTTTATCTCATTGTATCTATGTTAGTACGTTCTCGGTTCAGTTTCAATCATGCATCATTATTAATCCCGTAAATGTTGTTATTTAAATATAGGTTCATATACACCATTTTTGGAGACTTTATCGATTCAGTATATCTCTTCAAATCCATGCTAGACTAAAGGGTGACAATTTATGAGGAGAGTCGTATGAGTATGAGGTAGTTGGTTTTAAACACACTCCTCAGGATTCTTTTTTTATAAATTATCATGCAGTAACTCTAATTTCATTGGAAATTGTCTATTTATTTAATATGTTTTTATTATAGTCCTTATAATTCTGTTATATGACCCTTTGAGTATATGTTATCCATTATTGGTGGTTACACTGACAACACAGATGACCCAAGGTAGGGAATTTTCTATAATTTGATTCATAAGCTTTTAGAAGTGTGATTTCACAATTTTTTTGGGTGTTCTTGATATTTTATATTCTAACAATAATCCATTACATAATAAATTACTAATTAATTGGAAAATGGGTAGTAATATTTTTTATTTCCATTTTACCCACTTTTGGTAAGTTGTTGAAATAGATAAATTAATTGAAAGTGGAATTAGATTAGATATTGAATATATATAAATTTTAAAAATTTAATGAGAATTAATGATTGGTTTCATGTCATATAACCCCTTTCCTTGCCTAATAGAATGCATAAATGTGAAACATAGTATGTGAATATGATTTATGTTAAATAAATAAAAGTGTTTTATGCCCTTATCCTGGTGACACTAATGAAAGGCGATATCTTGAACTATTTCCTTATTAAATAATATGATTAATTAAATAGCCTTAATTATTAAATGAATCAATTTTATGGGGTATTATTATATATAGAACATGACATAATTATAGTAGTGGTCAGGCTCGTGTTATCTTTTGGCATTCTAGTGGAATTCCATGAGCACTCGAGGATTCCTTTCCAATTCTATGATGTTGTTTTCCTTGGTTGATACCCACCTTGGAACCTAATCCTCTTAATATTATTGGATACCTGGTATGACACCGTAGGGTCCCTCCATTACAATTATAAGAATCCTTGGACGCAAACCTTGGATCAATCATGGCTTCTACAAACATGAGGTACCATTATTACATCCTTGTTCCTAGCCATTGTTTATCCCATTTTACCTTGTATGTATTCCTTTCACTCGGTTAGATCATTACTATTTTGGAATGTGTTGGACAATTCCCTTTGTACTACACTCTAACCCATGAACTAGGATGTAGTTACTACTAAATTGGCTACCATTGATGTATTATATTCCTTGTTTATTACCATGGATCCCTTTAACTATTAATATCAATACAAGTCGCCTTCTTAAATCATTAGACATTAACTATTAAAATCATGATGTGATTTTTTAATGGTTATTCCTCACGTAACATTTATATATAAAATGAATCTTTAATTACTAATGAACTGGTAACATGATCAGTCACCAGGTGATGGATGAAATAGGTACATGGGAGTTTACATTATTGTACTGTTTAACTTTAATATATTTAATATTGCACACTATTAATTTTATATTAGAGAGACTGGATGTTATAGATATTTTTGTGGTGGCCTAATAAGATATATCCCATAACTTATTTGGGTTCTGTTAATACATAGGTAGATTATATATATTTAGGTGTTGAAAATAAAAATTGTGTTTCTTCGAACACTTGATTTATTGATTTCATAAGTTGGATTTAATATAATATTAATGAGCTAGTGATTAGGATGATTGGTATCTATTTGTATTAATTTTTGAAAATTTATTATTTCAGATTATTCTTTCTGCCTCATATCCATGTTTTACAACATTGTAGATACATGACATATCTCCATCAACTATTGTTCAAGATTATCAGTTTTCTAGTTTCTTATTACATCTATCTACATTTTTTCCATTTTATGAATATATTCTTTTTAATATTAACCTTTAATTTCATTATATGATTTTATATAATCTATTAATGAAGTTATTTTCTCCCCATTGAGACTTTCCAGTCCATCACAACTAGGTAAATGAGTGCTTACTAATACCTAGACATAAATGTGGAAAAAATTTCAAAAACATGGGATGAGCATTAAAAGCTCAGTAACGGTTATAAAATATGGAAAGGAAACATTAACCCATCAATAAATACAAATTAAGGAAACCAATACTTTTTAATCATAACATACCTCATGGAATCATTTGATTTATGAATAACATACAGAAATAATAAATCATATAGGTAAATTATGGAATTCATAACATACTTACATTGTAGTTATCACAACTACATTGGGATTCATATTTGAAATACCCATCACAGTTTATTCCTTAAATCAATTAGAGGAAACATTTATGTTTACCTCTGTCGCGTTACCTAATGCATTAGAGAGCTATCTCAGGATCACCCACCCTAGGTTTATCAAGGAACCACCTATATACATAAACAATGTCCAATAATCATAACACATAACACATGAATAATGGAAAGATAACATTTCCACATTCCAATATATCAAGTAAAGATATTGAAATAAATAATGTTTTAACACACCCTTTTCAAAACAATTTAAAACATTTAATAAAAAAAATTTGAATCAAAGTGACCCATACTGGTTTGATGTTTTCAATGAATTTTCATTCGAAAACATTAATGTCCATATAAATAAACCCTAAAAACCATTTTGAAAACATGGACATTAATGAAAAATATTTATAATAATTAATCTTTAGAACATTTAAATAGATATTTTTGTTAAAGAGTTTTTACCAAAATGAGAGACTCTTGAATATAAATAATTGAGGAATAAAATTTAATCAGAACATTATAATATCATGAGTATAAAGGTATTAATGATATAATATTCCAAAGGACAGTATATACACCACATAATATTGAATTTGTGCACAACAACAGTGAAGTCTCGATGGAATGTAAATTGAGACGAAGTACCTTATAAAACGGTATCCTTAGATTAAGGTTAAATCGATTACATAAAAATGTGTGAAAAATAATAATACACTCAATATTAGTGGATATTTATTCTGAAACAATCAGAGGTTATTCAAACATATTCATATCACGACAAATTCAAGGTGTAGAAGTTTAACCCAAATAATTGAAATTGGGTAAAGAAGTTCCCTTACAAAAATATGACACCCTAATGGCGTCACATTAAAATTCAGAAAATGAATTAATGAGAGGAAAAGGGGTATCTCATCACATGGACATAAGATTTACATCAATATGGATATATAATAACATATCCCAACATAAGAATATGTAAATTAAAAGACACAACAAAAAGAAGTCTTTTAAAAATGGGAGGGTGAAAGTTTCCCTTACCGATTTGGTAACATACGAAACATACAACCGATGAGAGAAGGATCATAAAATGAATATGTAAATACCCATAAATTTAATTATATTACACAATTATTTCATAAAACACACAAAAGGAAATTAGTGGCAATATAACCTGAATCTCACAGGAATAAAAAGTGAGATGAAAACCCCTTACCATGTTGTAATCAATCAATTCGTAAGAAAAAAAGTTAATAACCACCAAATTAATCACAGAATACCTTGAATATAAATATAACCATGATAACATATATCAAATTATAGTACAAGATACACCACTGGCATGAAATAAGTGGTAAACAATGGAATTCTCGCGAAATTAAAAGTGAGATAAGAAATCCCTAACCTGGTGTCCGACATGACTCGTTTGTTCATAGCTCTTCTAGAATAATACACTAATGTTAATTTCTAATTTATTAAGAACATTATTAATTTTTATTATTCTTTTTATATAACTTATTACCAGGTTATAAACATTATGCAATCAATTAAGTTAATAATGGTGGTTTGGTCGATATTTGGTACATGAGTTAAAAATGGACTTCTTATGATAACATGTTGTCCTTGTGGTCAATAGTCCATTATATCCAAAATTATATTCATGATTTAGATATCATATATAACATATATATCCAGTATATTTATGTATTTATAATATTACATAACATTTAGAGGTAATAAATGAAATGCACCGTTCATGGTGACAGAAAGCCATACGTACGCATGAACGCTACTTTCATTTCTATTTCATTATTTATGGAATTAAAACATAATAATACACATGTATATTATAATTCCAGTATAATATCATATATAATATCCTTAACTCCTTCCATTATATGTTCCACATATGGAATTAATGAGTCATATCACTTTGAGTGGGCGGTAGTATGCACTTCCTCAAATGAAATTATCGTGTTTACCCATAATGGAAACTATAAAGGTATTCTATAAAATAAAAATAAATAATCATAAATAAAACATAAATATAATATATATCATATATAAATTAGTTCCATATTAATGGTCACCATTAGAGGTAGTAGGAGATAATCGAACCATCATCATTTCGTGGGGCGTTAGTTTTCCATTGACATAAACAGTATGTTATTCACCCATTAGATGGAGGTGTGTGTATGATTAGTTACAATAATTATCCTAAACACATACTAGTATATAGAGGATTGTATTTGTTTGATAAAATAATTGAATAAAAAGAGTATAGGGGTTATAGAGGTAAAATTAATAAAATGAAGTTAAGAGAAACTGTTACTTCAATTTGGGTAACTTCTTTGGTTTGAACCAAAAGGACTTCTTGAAGTGGATTCAGCCAAAGGTAATGATTCTAGGAGGAGGAGAGGGATTTTGAGAGATTATTTGGGCATGGGTTGAATGATCCATGGGGCTTGAGATGTGTGAGGAATGAGTTCAAATTGAGGGCTTTTATAAGGGTGGGGAGGGATCTTCAAGAATGAGTGAAAATATTATTTTATTATATAATGATATTCTGTTCGAAAAGGTCCAAAACAAATTAAAGTCGAAGATGAGTAATGGTCGAAATAAAATCATCCAATAAGAATTTGACAGGTTTTGTGTTTGTCAGAGTGGATATTCAAGAGGGGGTGAATTGGGTTCTAATTAAAATTTCTGTTAAAAACTTTTAGGATTAAAATCTCCCAAATTAAAACAACCTAGTTAATTAAGGTAGTAGATAAATAAGTGATTTATTGTTCAATAGGTTTCTCAATGTTTTATTAATCCTTAGCTAAATCAGTATGAGTACTAATTCATCTTTTGCAACAAGTCTACTAAAAGAACCACATATACACACTAACCAGAACTAACTATCAGAGTGAATGTAAAAATAGATTTTTGTCTATGAAAATATAAGAAGCGGATAAATGTAAAACAGAGTAATTGAAAGATTAATGCAACAATTTAAACAAGAGTTTTAGTCTTAATCCAAGACCTATTCCTCTCAACTTGGTGATCATCTGCCACCATGATTTTTTATTTAAGAATGATATAGAGCCTGTATTGGGCTTTACAATAGTTTTCAAACTATCCAGGTTTGGAAACCTCTACCAGAGCCATACGTGTGAAAATAAACTACCAAGCCACACTAGGATTCTTCTATAGTTATGCGTGGGAAATAAATAAAAAGACAGTTTGATATGGGGATTTTTAGTATCCCTCTGTTCCAGCACAAGAGTCAGTGTGTGTAACAGACACACTGCTCACAAATGTAAAATACTTAAACACAATAGAGCTAAAGATATTAGGAATAAGTTTAGAATGCCCTGTGAGTTGGAAGATCATATTTGGACTCCTTAAAATGAAGGAAATGAATTTTTAGTCCTTATCTCCATGTTGCCTCCAAAAGAGAGTGTTGCAACCTCCAGGTTCTGACTTCCAAATGTAGAGATGATTATCTTCTAGGGTCTGAAGCTCTGTGTAGCACACCACCACAACTATAAAAGGTTCATTTGATAGATATTTGTGAACCTCTGTGATATTCAGAATGATTTACCAAGTGATCTTCGTATTGCTTATTATTTCAAGCATGGTATGTGTCTCTCTTATTTGTGTATATTCAATATACTCAATAATTTCTTGCTTTTTGTCATTTGGTTCAGTAGGGACACACAAGAGAAATATTTCAACCAGGTGTGGTCTTCCTCATTCCTCATATTGTCTCCTGTTATGCTTGCAAATATCATTAAATATTGTCGGCTGCATTAATTTGTCCAGACATGACCGTTATGATGGTATTAATTAGATTGGTAAAGTACAGAATAGGTTATCATTAGACTGGTAGCAGATTAATGTCACACGGTAGACTTCAATAGTAGTCTCTTCCACTGTGTACTTCATCGGTAGGGTATTCAACTGCGGACTTCATTGCTAGGCTCATAGCTGTGTCACTACCTTTACTACCATCCAACTTACAAGTGGTACTCATAGATTCATCTACATCCAAATTACAAGTGGTACTCATAGCTATGTCCCTACCTTTACTACCACGCAAACAAAAAAGTTTTTAAATGATCCTTAATATATTTACATTTATTCAAAACAATGCCATTTTTATTTTGAAAGATCTGAAATCCAAGGAGAAATTTATGTTATCCCATTAAACTCATTTCAAACTCATTTTGCATCATTTTTGAAAAATCAATACATAACAAATTTTTAGAAGATCCAAAAATAATATCTTCCACATAAATTTGTACTATCAAAACATCTTTAGAAATCCATTTAATGAAAAGAGTAGGATTAGATATCCATTTTGTAAAACCTTTTCAAATAAAAAAAATGTTGAGCCTATCATACCAGGATCTTGGAGCTTTTTTTAAGCCATATAAAGCTTTAATGAGTTTAAAAACCTGATTTGAAAAATTAGGATTTGTAAAACCAGGGGTGTTTCAACATACACATCCTCAACTATATACCCATTTAGAAAAGATCCTTAAACATCCATTTGATAGAGTTTAAAATTTATATATGATTCATATACAAGTAGTATCCTAATGATGTCTAATCAACATATAGGTTAAAAGGTATCCTCATAGTCTATTTCTTCCTCTTGGTTGTATCCTTATGAAACTAACCAAGCCTTATTTCTAACTATATTCTCAAAATCATCAAATTTGTTCCAAAACACCCATTTAGTGCCTATTGTTAAGGTGTCCTTGGGTCTTTCCACTAATTCCCAAACTTTTTTTTTCTGTCGAACTGATTTACTTCTTCTTGCACAACCATTACCCAAAATTCATCATTGATATCATCATTAATATTCTGGGGTTCAAGCTCTGAATGAAAAGCTTGATGTTCAACCTGGATTCTTAGAGAAGATCTAGTTTGTGTTCCTCTATTTAAATCACCTACAAAATCATCTAAAGGATGATTCTTAAGAGTCCTAATGCCTCTAGGAAGGATTGAACTAGATTCCTCATTGTTTTCTCTTGGTTCAGAATTGGCAGGTGCAGATTCTAGAAAATTCCCAGAACATGATACTTTTATAGGGGATTCACTATCCTTATCATTAAGGTTCAGGTTTGAGAAATCATCCTCAATATTATCAAGAGAGTTTTTAGGCTCATGTGAATCAGTCTCATCAAATTGGACATGTACTTATTCTTCCACACATTTGGTTTTCTTATTGAACACTCTATAGGCTTTACTTGAGATAGAGTAACCCCAGAAAATTCCTTCATCACTTTTTGGAGAAAATTTTTTCAAGATTATCTTTTGTATTAATAATAAAAACATTACAAGAAAAAACTATAAAGTAATTGACCTTAGGTTTCCTGTTATTCCAAATCTCATAAGGGGTCCTTTTTAAAACAGGTCTAATTAAAACTCTATTGATGATATAACAAGCTGTTTTTATAGCTTTTGGCCAAAAATAAACAGGTAAGTCATACTCAGTAAGCATAGTCCTTTCAATTTATTGAAGGGTCCTATTTATTGTTTCTACAACTCCATTTTTTTAGGTGTCCTAGGTGCAGATAAATTGTGACTATAGCCATTGTGTGAGCATTAAGATTCAAACTCATGATTCTCAAACTCACATCCATGATCACATCTTAGGCTCATAATTCTATATCCACTAAAATTTTCTACAGATTTGGAATATTTGACAAAATTGGAACAAGCATCAATTTTTTGAGCTAGAAATTATACCCATGTATACCTAGAAAAGACATATACAAGAATATTAACATAGTGCTTCCCATTTAAACATTAAATTCTTGATGGTCCAAACAAATCCATGTGAACCAACTCAAGTGGTTGAGCAGTTGAAACTTATTTATTTGGTTTAAAAGAAACATTGTGTTGTTTTTCTTTTTTATAGGGATTACACACTTTGTCAAGTGAGAAATTTAATTTAGTTAAGTCTCTAACTAAACATTTCTTAAATATAATCCAAAGTAAGTTAACATTGTAGTGTACTAACCTTATATTCCACAACCAAGACTCTTTTTGAAAAGAATCTGAGCAGGACTCATTTTTTCCATGGAATTTAAATCAACACCTTAAACATTCTCATTTCTACATGCTGTGAAAACTAACTCATTTTTTGAAGTAAAAACATTGAATGCATCATTTTCAAATTTAAAATTAAATCCATCATTATATAAATGATATATGCTAAGTAAATTATACTTTAATCCATCAACAAAAAAGTACATTAGAAACTAATATCGTATCTGGGTTACCAATCTGGCCTAAGCTGATGATTTTTCCTATTGTATTTTCACCAAAGGTGGCATGCCCACCATCAAATTTAATTAGTCTCTTGAAGCAAGAATAGTCTCTTGTCATATGTCTTAAACATACAATTTCCAAGTACCATAGTGTATTACATGAACTCTTTAAACAACTTCCAAGCAAAAACATATTAAACATGGAATAATATTGGAACCCAGATCTTCTTGGGTCCAGAAAGGGTAGCCAGTAAAACTTCACGAACCCATATTTGCTTTATAGGTTCTCTAAAATCAAAAAATTATTTTGATACATAAATACTTTATTAGTTCCTTTATAAATATTTTTCTCAAAAGATGATCTGAAAGTAGTAGTGAACTGTCCAGATTTTGGAAAAAATTTGGTTTTCCTAATTTGTCTCTGTCTGGGATGATAACCTAGACCTGTTGAATATTTTTGAGCAATATGTTTTCTTAGAAACTGTGTCAAGGTATCCCTACCATCAGTGAACTTATCAATATCCTTTCTTAATTTTTCATTAGATAATTTTAACTTTGTATTTTCGTTTAGCAGTTTAGAAAATTTCTATTTTTCTATATCCAGATTTGATTTGTAATTTTCATTTAAGGCATGCTATCTTTTTAATGACTTATATTTTTCAATGAGTTCATTAATATTATCCTCAATAATTTCTCAATATTAAAATAATTATTCTTTAGTCATATCTTCATCATTATTAGAGTCACTATTATAATAGGTATTATGCATTGGGGAGTAAATTGTTACCTCAGATGTCTCTGTTATAAAACAAAGATTGGCATGTTTGTTCTGTTCGAGTCTGAAGCATCAGATTTACTTGAACTGTCTTCTGAAGTACTCCAGGTTTCTTTCGTAGCCTTTCTATAACTTTTTCCCTTATCATCATATTTTTTCTTCAACTTCAACTTGGGGCAGTCTTCTTTCACATGGCCTTTTCATTTACATTCATAACATACTATTTCACTTGTGTTCCCATTCCACTTCCTATCTTTATTTTATTGTCCTTTCTGATCATATTTTCCTTTACAGTTTGACTTCTTAATGAATTTATTATTTTTGTAGAATATTTTGAATGTTCAGGTGAGTTGTGCAATCTCTTCATCACAGTATGAGTTTGACTCTTCGCTTGTGGAACTGTCTACAAGTACTTGAATTTTTTCATTG
Source organism: Viscum album (assembly GCA_963277665.1). Lineage (NCBI taxonomy): Eukaryota > Viridiplantae > Streptophyta > Magnoliopsida > Santalales > Viscaceae > Viscum > Viscum album. Next base: position 383,465,533 of record OY728151.1, read on the forward strand.
TCTTTGCCTTTTGAGGAAGAAGTCTTAAATGCTACTGAATTCTATCTTGGTTCATTTTCAATTTATTGATTCACCTTAAGCTCTTCATCATACATCATCTGTTTTCCAATGATCTCCCTCACAGGTATCTTGTTGATGTCACATGATTCTCGGATTGATACAGAAGTGCCTCTCCATCTATCAGGTAGACATCTAAGCAGCCTCATGATTTGGTCATTGTTGTCCACTAGTTTCCCAAGTATATTCATTGTGTATACTATCTCATTGAACCTGAGATAAATTTTATTGTTAGATTCACCTGGCTTCATGTTAAAATTAAAATATTTAATAGTATGGGTAATAAATCTCATTTCTTTAACATCAGTTGTTCCTTCATGAGAAACAACCAATGTATCCCAAATTTCATAATCAGTCTTACAGGTAGATATTCTATTAAATTCTTCATCACCCAAAGAACAATATAATGAATTCATTTTGTTACAATTATTATTATAAATATTTTGGGTTACTTGAGACCATGTGTCCCTAGTAGTAGTAGGTAATATATGTGGTTCTTCAATTGTGTCCCGGATTTCATGTATGATGCATTCAAGATACATTTTCAATTTCATTTTCCACTAACCAAAATTATTACCATTAAAGAAAGTTGGTCTGTTAGTAGCATCACCCTTAAATCGTTTATCCATAGAAAATTAAGAGTTTAAAGAACTGAAATTTTAGATATAAAAGAACATTTGAGATATTTAAGATACAACTAAAATCACAGTTGAAAATAAATTGAAAAGATTAAAAAAACAGGTTTGATAGTATGAATAAAGAACCCTCTGATACCAAATGTTGGTTCGAGTGGATACTCAATAGGGGAGTTAATTGAGTTCGAATTAAAATTTCTGTTTAAAACATTTAGGATTAAAATCCCCCAAATTAAAATAGCCCAGTTAATTAATGTAGTAGATATATAAGTGATTATTGTTCAAAAGGTTTCTCAAAGGTTGTTTACAACTCAGCTGAATCAGTATGACTACTAATTCAACTTTTGAAACAGGTTTACTAAAAAGTCACGTATACACACTAACTAGAAATAACTATCAGAGTGAATGTAAAAAATAGATTTCTGTCTTCGAAAATATAAGTAGCGGATAAATGTAAAACAAAGTAATTGTAAGATGAACACAAAAATTTAAACTAGTGGTCCAGTCTTAATCCAAGACCTAATCCTATCCACTTGGTGATCACCTGCCACCAAGAATTTATATTTAAGAATGATACATAGCCTGTATCGGGCTTTACAACAGTTTTCAAACTGTCCATGTTTGGCAACCTCTACCACAGTTATACCTTGGATAATAAACTACCAAGCCACACTAGGCTTCTTCCATAGTTATGCATGGGAAACAGATGAATAGATAGTTTGATATAGGGATTTTTCAGTATACCTCAGTTTCAACGGTGACCTTTTAGCAATAGTGACTTAGAGTGACAGTGAGCTGTAATGGTAACATTGAACAGAAGGCTCTTACCAGTAGCCTTTACCAGTGAACTTATACTTAGATAAATGTAAACTGTAAGCTGATTCAATAATGTCATGGGACTAAAAATATAAATTGGTCAGGATAAATACAGATTAAAAAGGATTAGAAAATGAATTAATATATCATGATCTGTATTTAAAAATGATTTGGGATTATCAAAACATGTGAGTCCAACAATCTCCCACTTCTTAATAATAACAAATTATTCTAGTATGTATTAGTTATAGGTATCACAGATAAACACATAAAATATAGTTACTAAACAGAGATCAAATAGGAACCTTAGTTCAGTTGTAAAATCTCAAGTATCATAGATTTATAAGAGTGTAAATTCAAAAAAAGGTCTGTGAGAGGTTAATAAACTCACAACATTAGTATCATTTCCATTTCTCCCCCTTTGTGATTAACAAAAAGAAACACAAACAGATATAATAAAGAAAGCTTGTATTAATGGAATTACATTACATGACCCAATAAAGAATATATAGTCCATATAAAAAGATATAAACAGACTCAATCCACATCATCTGTAGGTAAGTAGTCATTCCATTTGGAAGAATAAGATGGAGGATGATCTGGTGGATCAGTAGGTTTTGGAATTGCTGCAGGAATGACTGGAGGGGTAGAAACAGAAGCTCTTGTGGGTCTATAGTGTGTATCTCACTGAGGTATCAGTGGAGTAAGGCTTATGATGGCCTCATCAGGAGACATCATCGATGAACTGCTGGGTTGAGATGTTGGTAAGGGTGGAGGTATGATGACTGGGGTACAGTCAACATGGAGAAAGGGTAGAAGAAGGTTTCTAATGTCCATAATAATGCTTCCTCCCCTTTCCATGGCCGATATGAAATCATCCTTGTTCTCCATAAATTTCTCTAATGCTGTGTTCAACGGGGCCAACTGAGTGACTTGTTCATTGAAGGCTCTAATGGCTAGTGGAATCTTGAGGTTTTACAACATACGTTTGAAATTGGCGTCTATATAATACTTGGAGTAAATCCTTATATAATAGAAATTAATCTATTCCTTTATACTATTCTGGTCCTGGGAAGCCTCTCTCATGAAGTCACTAACTACCTTCTGAACATCTTTGGTAGTTGATAGAATCAGATTTACAGATTGAGGATCAGGTGCACTAACACCTGAAATCTTTGCTAACTCTTCAGCGACCACTATCCTAAAAGCTGACAAGTCCAGAGGTGGTACACTGGAGGTTGAAGAAGAGGCAGAACCAGTCAAAGGTTTTATAGAGAAAGAAACAGTTTCCATAAAAGACATTGTCAACCCACTGATGAGCTTCTTCACATATTTTTCCAGAACCTTCACAAGAGCTTTCATGTATTCCTTAAAACATTCAAACACTTCACCCATCTGTTGCACCAAACTTTTGATATAGTGAATGTCTTTGTCTGTTTGGCCCTTAGAATCCATAAGAGAAGTCAGGCTTACTACTGACTGTCTTAGAAGTTCCACAGACTGAGACACATCCTTGAGTTGATTCTATCACTGAGATAATTATTGGGATAAACTGGCTTGAATGGAAGATTGAACATTAGCCATCTCAGAGAAAGTCATCTCTTGAATTAGGCCCATTTCATTTTCCATTTCAGAGGCCCTGTAATCAAACATCTGGTGCAGATCGGTTTTCAGTTTCACCATATCATACTTAATGAGAAGGTTCTCAAGAAAGTGAACCACATGAGTTATTACGACAGGTTCTAAAATAGTAGGTATAGGATTTATTTTTCTTGACATATCACAATCTGAATCATCATAATCCAGCCCAAGTACCAGGTATCCAAGGTCCGTTGACCATTATTCAATGTCATGAAGAACAGATACAGAACCAAAATGATCCCCCTCACTTGGAGCTATCTCCTGAATATTCTCCTCTACTTGTTCTGCTCTGGGTAACTCCACAACCTCCTCCTAAAATCTAGAAGAATCAACATCTGTCTGCTCTATTGGTTCACCAGTGTGGTGATTCACAGCCTCCATGAGTCATCAACGACTTCTATTTCAATGGCAGTAGGTTTCACTCCTTCTTCTTGGACAGACATAGTCTTGCCTGTATTACCTATCATATGACTCAAACTGAGCTCTTCTACTTCACTGTTCTCATCATTAGCTTTAAAAACAGTAGCCTCCTTTCCTTCATCTTTATCACCATCCTCCTTTTCTTCCTAACCAGAATGATCTGACTCAGTAGCCACATCCTCTTCAGAGGTGTCTCTCACTATATTCTGAGATACTTCTTATTATTCAATGGTCTCAGTATCATTGTCCCTCAGAACTGTCTCTCTTCATGGAAGTTATTTTGGAGGGCCAGCTGCTCTGAAAGCTATTTTCCTGAGAGAATTGTCTAGAAAATCAAGATCACTCTCATCATCAATGGGGGTGTTCTCTCTTTCAGTGTCCACATCTCCTTCAACATCCTCCTCCTCATCTATATATGTTGGTTCTGGCTCATTCGTCTTCAGTCCTATATCTCTCTTGTCTTTTGGCCTAGATGGGTGAGTAGTAGGGAAAACTTATCATAAACCATTCCATCATTATTCACCCATGCATTATTCCAGTGATTATTGCTAATTTTCATGAATTTGAAAATAACCTTGGAGATACAAACACTGTTCTTAGCCACTATAAACTCTTCTTCATTTCCACCAACACCCTTTACCTTTACCATTACTGAGATTAGTGTGGCATGGAATAGGGCATTAGAATTTGAGCTTACCTTAGTCATATCCTCCAATTGTGCCATCAGTAACCTACATAGGTTGATATTCTCTCCATGAATCAATAAGTACATCAAGAATATGTACTGGTACTTTAGCACCACAAAATCCCCCCTCTTGGGACTAATCACATGCTGAATGAACTTAAACAATAGCATGTCTTCTCCATTCATCTCAGCTGCAATGATCTTACTTGATTTTCCATTCCCTACCAGCTCTTCCAGAGATTTTTCATATTCAAAAATAAAATCTTCTAGAGGAGCCACTCTAGAATTGAACGCATACACTCCTTCATGGGGAACTCTAAAATAGGCAGCCCACTCAGCAGATGAAAAACTGTCTTCGTTGACATTAACTTTAGATACCAGCCTATGCACATCGCCTTCATCTTTGAACTTGAGATATTAATATAATTCCTTCACAAGATTTGGGTAGAATGGTCTATTGTTATTGGAAAAGCATTCGATCCAACCTTAAGCATCAAGTTCTTCCACCACTAATGAATTTCTCGACAGCAGCCATTCTTCACTCAGATCCTTCTCAGCCACGATTTCTCTCTTTGTCAGATGCGGGTTGAAAGGTCTTTTCGGGGTACTATTAGTGCCACTGGACTCGGGTTGAGTACTCATTGGCCTTAGCGCATCCTTATTGACAGTCGGGGGTCGCTTGGTTCTGGCCATGGAGATTGAAGGAGGTTCGAGGGTTCAAATGAAGAGTTAGTGTTTAGGGATTGCGAGAGCATGGATCGAGATTGAGAGAGGAAGGTGGATTGAGATATGTTCATAATGTTTAGATTTATCATTTAGGGATTAAAACAATATAAAACAGAAATAATGAAAAGGGATAAAAACGGTTCGGATTCCCGCATAAAATAAAATCATACAGCGAGGTACCCAATAGTGAGGTACAGCAGTGAGGTGCAACAGTGATGTCAAACGGTGATGTCCAATAGTGAGGTCCAATGGTGAGTTCTAATGGTGAGGTCCATCAGTGAGGTCTAACAGTGAGTTATAATGGTGAGGTCCAACAGTGAGGTCCAATGGTGAGGTCAAACAGTGAGGTCCAATGGTGAGTTTTCCCATATTAATGTTAATCCTAACTAACACATGTTTGATGTAATTTAACCTCTCCGAATTCAAAGGATTTGCGAATATATTAGCCAATTGATGTTCAGTACTAATGAATTCAAGAGTGATGTCACCCTTTTGATAATGATCCCTCAAAAAGTGATGTCTCACATCAATAGGCATTGTCCTAGCATGAGATTCTGGATTTTTGAAAATGTTAATAGCCCTCGTATTGTCACACATTATACAGACATGTTTGAATTGATATACATAGTCTAGTAAAGTGTGTTTCATCCACATAATTTGAGCATAGAAACTACCATCAGTTATGTATTCAGCATCGGCAGTGGGTAATGCAACAGAATTCTACTTCTTACTACACCAAGATACTAGTGACTTTCCGAAAATGTGACATGTCCTAGAGGTGCTTTTTCTATATAACTTTTAACTGGAAAAATCAGCATCAGAATAACTCAACAAATCAAATGATTGTCCTTTTGGATAAAATAATCCTAAATTGATAGTACGTTTGAGATATTTAAAAATATTTATAACAGTAGTTAAATGAGACTCCTTTGGATTGGCTTGAAAGTGAGCACCCATACATACACTAAACATGATGGCATATCTGCTATCTATAATATAGACTAAAATCAATATCATACCTCTGTAGTTGGTTTGATCCACTAGTTCTCCAGCTTCATCAGCATCCAACTTATAAGTGGTACTCATAGCCATTTCACCACCTTCACTACCATTCAAAGCAATACATTTTGAAAGATCCATAATATATTTCCTTTGATTCAAAACAATTCCATTTTTATTTTGAAAGATCTGTAATCCAAGGAAAAATTTGACTTCTCCCATTAAAATCATTTCAAACTCATTTTTCATCATTTTTGAAAAATCAATACATAATTAATTTTTAGAAGATCCTAAAATTATATCGTCCACATAAATTTGTACTATCAAAACATCTTTAGAAATCCATTTAATGAAAAGAGTAGGATCCGCTATCCCTTTGGTAAAACCTTTTGAAATAAGAAAAGTGTTGAGCCTATCATACCATGCTCTTGGATCTTATTTTAAGCCATATAAAGATTTAGAGAGTTTAAAAACATGATTTGAAAAATGGGGATTTGTAAAACCAGGGGGTTTTTCAACAAACACATCCTCAACTATATACCCATTTAGAAAAGAACTTTTAATATCCATTTGATAGAATATAAAATTTAGATGAGAAGCATATACAAGTAGTATCTTAATGACTTCTAATCTAGCTATAGGTTTAAAGGTATCCTCATAGTCTATTCCTTCCTCTTGGTTGTATCCTTGTGCAACTAACCTGGCCTTATTTCTAGCTATATTCTCAGATTCAAAAACTTTGTTCCTAAACACCCATTTAGTGCCTATTGTCAAGGTGTCCTAAGGTCTTTCCACTAATTCCTAAACTTTTTTTCATTCAAACTGATTTAGTTCCTCTTGCATAGACATTACCCAAAATTCATCATTGATATCATCATTAATATTCTGGGGTTCAATCTGTGAACGAAAAGCTTATTGTTCAACCTGGTTTCATAGAGAATCTCTAATTTGTGTTCCTCTATTTAAATCCCCTACAACAGTATCTATAGGATGATTCTTAAGAGTCCTAATTCCTCTAGGATGGTTTGAACTATATTACCCATTTTTTCAATCGGTTCAGAATTGGCAGGTGTAGATTCAGGAAAATACCCAAATCATGATACTTTTACAGGGGATTCACTATCCTTATCATTGTGGTTCATATTTAACAAATATTCCTCAAGATGTTCAAGAGAGTTTTTAGGCTCATGTGGATCAATATCCTCAAATTTCACAAGAGCTAATTCTTCCACACATTTGGTTTTCTTATTGAACATTCTATAGGCTTTACTTGAGATAGAGTAACCAATGAAAATTACTTCATTATTTTTGGGAGCAAATTTGTCAAGATTATCTTTAGTATTAAGAATAAAGACTTTGCAACCAAAAACTCTAAAGTAAATAAACTTAGGCTTCCTATTATTCCAAAACTCATAAGGGGTAATTTTTAGAATAGGTCTAATTAGAACTCTATTGATGATATAACAAGCTGTATTTACAACTTTAGCCCAAAAATAAAAAGGTAAGTCATACTCATTAAGCATAGTCCTTTCAATTTATTGAAGGGTTCTATTTATTCTTTCTATAACTCTATTTTGTTGAGGTGTCCTAGGGGGGAGAATGTGTGACTATAGCCATTATGTGAGCAGTAAGATTCAAACTCATAGCCCTGATCACTTCTCAGGGTCTTAATTCAAAGTCCACTACAATTTTCTACAGACATGGAATATTTGACCAAATAGTAACAAGCTTCACTTTTGTGAGCTAGATATTATACCCAAGTATACCTAGAAAAGTCATCTACAAGAACATTAACATATTGCTTCCCATTTAAACTTGAAATTCTTTATGGTCCAAACAAATCCATGTGAAGCAACTCAAGTGGTTGAAAATTTGAAACATCTTTCTTGAGTTTGAAAGAATTTTTTTTGGTTTTATTTTTTGATAGGGATTACACACATTGTCAAGTGGGAATTATAATTTAGGTAAGTCTCTAACTAAAATTTTCTTATATAGATTCCAGAGTGAGTGCACATTGCAGTTTCCTATCCTTCTATGCCTCAACCAAGACTCTTTATGAAAATCATTTAAGTATGAATCATTTTTTTTGATAAGGAATTTAAATTAACGGCATATACATTCTCATTTTTACATGTAGTGAAAACTAAATCATTTTTTGAATTAAAAACACTACATGCATCATTTTAAAATTTAAAATTAAAGACATCATCACATAACTTAGATATGCTAAGTTAATTATACTTTAATCCATCAACAAAAAGTACTTTAGAAATTAATAATGTTTCAGGGTTACCAATCTGGCCTAAGCCGACGATTTTTCCATTTGCATTATCCCCAAAGGTGACATGCCCACGATCAACTTTAATTAGACTCTTGAAGCAAGAATAGTCTCCTATCGTATGTCTTCAACATCCATTATCCACGTAACATAGAGTATTATAAAAATTATTTAAACAAATTCCCTCCAAAATAGATTAAACATGGGGTAATTTTGGTACACATATCTTCTTCGGTCGAGAAATGCTAGCCAGTAAAACTTTGGGAACCCATATTTTCATTATAGATTTTCTAAAATAAACAAAAATATTTTGAGACATTAATACATTGTTAGCTCATTTAGAAATTTTTTTCTCAAAAGATGGTCCAGAACTAGCAGTGAACTGTCCAGATTTTGGAACAAATTTGGTTTAGCTAATTTTTCTTTGTCCGGGATGATATCCTAGAAAAGTTGTATATTTAGGAGTAAAATGTTTTCCTAGAAACTGTGTCAAGGTATCCCTACCAGAAGTGAACTTCTCCTGATCCTTTCTTAATAGTTCATTAGATAATTTTTACTCTACATTTTCCTTTTGCAGTTTAGCAATTTCCCCTTTTTCTATATCCCTATTTGATTTGTAATTTTCATTTATGGCAGGTGGTATTTTTAATGACTTATATTTGTCCTTGAGTTCATTAAAATTAACCTCAATAATTTATCAATATTCAAATAATTATTATTTAGTCATATCTTCATCATTATGAGAGTCATTGTTATAATAAGTATTATGAATAGGGGAATTAATTGTTACCTAAGATGTCTCTGTCATAAAACAAAGATTGGCATGTTTATTCTGTTCTGAGTCTGAAGCATCATATTCACTCGAACTGTCTTCTGAAGCACTCTAGGTTGCTGTCATAGCCTTTTTATATTTTTTTCCCTTATCATCTTATTTTCTCTTGAACTTCAACTTGGGGCAGTCTTCTTTCACATGACCTTTTCGTTTACATTCATAACATACTATTTCACTTGTGTTCCCATTCCACTTTATATCATTCATCCATTTTCCTTTATGATCATATTTTCCTTTTCAGTTTGACTTCCTAAATAATTTCTTCTTTCGATAGAATATTTTAAATCTTCTGGCGAGTTGTGCAATCTCTTCATCACTGTATGAGTTTGAATCTTCACTCATGGAACTATCTGTAGGTACTTGAATTTTTTATGTGTCTTTTCCTTTTGAGGCAGAAGTCTTGATTACTATTAACTTCTTTCTTGGTTCTTCTGCTATTTCTTGATTCACCTTATTCTCTTCTTCATATATCATATGTTTTCCAATGAGCTCTATAACAGGTAGCTTGCTGATGTCACATGATTATCGGATTGATACAGAAGTGCCTATCCATCTGTCAAGTAGACATCTACACAGCCTTATGATTTGGTCTTTGTTGTCCACTGGTTTCCCAAGAAGATTCATGGTGTTTACTATCTCATTGAACCTGAGATATATTTTAGAGATATATTTATTAGGCTTCATCTTAAAATTATCATATTTAATAGTATAGGTATTTCATCACATTTCTTTAACATTGGTTGTTCCTTCATGAGAAACTGCCAAAGTATCCCAAATTTCATAAGCAGTCTTACATATTGATATTTTATTAAATTCTTCATCCCCCAAAGCACAATATAATGCATTCATTGCTTTCCAATTATTATTATAAATAGTTTTCGTTACTTGAGACCATGTGTCCCTAGAAGTAGTAGGTAATACATGTTGTTCTTCAATTGTGTCCCAGATTTCAGGTCCTAAGTATTCAAGATACATTTTCATTTTCAATTTCCACTAACCAAAATTATTACCATTAAAGAAAGGTGGTCTGTTAGTAGCATCACCCTCAACTCGGTTACCCATAGAAAATTAGGTGTTTAAAGAAATGAAAATTTAGATATAATAGAACTTTTGAGATCATTTAGATACAAAAGAAATCATAGTTGAAAATGAATTGAAAAGATTAAGAAAACCGGTTTGATTGTATGAATAATAAACCCTCTGATACCAAATGTTGGTCGGAGTGGATACTCAAGAGGGGGGTGAATTGAGTTCAAATTAAAATTTCTTTTTGAAACTTTTAGGATTAAAATCCCCCAAATTAAAACAGCCCGGTTAATTAAGGTAGTAGAGATATAAGTGACTTATTGTTCAACAGATTTCTCAATGGTTTCTTACAACTGAGCTAAATTATTATGAGTACTAATTCAACTTTTTAAACCAGTTTACTAAAAGAATCACACATACACATAACCAGATCTATCTATCAGAGTGAATGTAAAAATATATTTCTGTCTTTTAAAATATAAGCAGCGTATAAATGTAAAATAGAGTAATTGAAATATGAGAACAACAATTTAAACCAGACGTTCAGTATTAAGCCATGACCTAATCCTCTCCACTTGGTGATTACCTGCCACCAAGAAGTTATATTTAATAATGATACACATCCTTTATTTTTATTTACAATAGTTTCCAAACTTTCCAGGTTTGGAAACCTCTACCACAGTTATACGTGGGAAAATAAACTACTAAGCCACACTAGGCTTCTTCCACAGTTATGCATGGGAAACAAATGATTAGATAGTTTGATATGGGGATTTTTAGTATCCCTCAGTTCCAGCAGAAGAGTCAGTGTGTGTAACAGACACACTGCTCACAAATGTAAAATACTAAAACACATTAGAGCTAAAGATATTAAGAATAAGTTTAGAATGCTCTGTGTATTGGAAGATCAACTCTGGACTCCTTTAAATTAAGAAAATTATGTTTTAGTCCTCTGTAATTTTCCTCCAAAACATAGTGTCACAACTTCTAGGTTCTGACTTCCAAATGTAGAGATGATTAGCTTCTTAGGTTTCATGCTCTGTGTAGCACACCACCACAACTTGGAATAGTTCTTTTGATTGATCTTCATGAAGCTCTGTGATCTTCAGAATGGGTGATCGAGTGCTCTTCTTATTGGATATTATTTCCGGCATTGTATGTGTCTCTCTTATATGTGTATATTCAATATACTCAATAATTTATTGATTTTTCTCATTTGGATTAGTAGGGGATGACAAGAGAAATGTTTCAACCTCGTGTTGTCTTCCTCGTACCTCGTACTGTCTCCTGATATGCCTGAAAATATCATTAAATTATGTCAGGTGAATTAATTTTTCCAGAAATGACCGTTATGATGTTATTAATAAAATTGGTAAAGTAAAGAATAAGTTATCATTAGACTAGTAGCAGATCCATGTAACGCGATATACTTCAACGGTAGTCTCTTCAACTGTGAACTTCATAGGTAGGCTACTCAATTGTGGACATCTTCGATAGGCTCGCAATAGGCCTTTGACTATCGTCTTTAGTCAGTATGCATGATCAGCGATACAAATCAATAGTAGGCTTCTAACGGAAGCTCTGTAACATCATACTACTTCAACAGTGACCTTTCCAGTGGTAGACTATCCCAACAGGTAACTTCATCGATGGTGGAGTTTGTCTATCAGAAGACTTCTACTAATAGTATACTCTAAACAATAGTAGTCTATATCGGCAGTAGGAGTTGTCTTGCGGTAGCCATCTACTAATGGTAGACATTTCCAATAGTAGACTTGAACTGTGAAGCTCTGAACAGAAGACTAAAGAAAGATTCTGACTCTGGACTTCTAACAGAAGCCTTGTCTCATAAATGACCTTGTAACAGTAGCTTATAATTGTTATAGTAGATCTTAAATGGTGACCTTTTAACTATAGTGACTCAAAGTGACAGTGAACTATAACGGTAATATTGAAAAGAAGGGTCTTACACGTAGCCTTAACAGTGAACTTATACCTTGATAAATGTAAACTATAAGATGATGCAACAAAGTCATGAGACTAAAAATATAAATTGGTCAGGATAAATACAGATTAAAAAGTATTAGAAAATTACTTAATATATCATGATCAGTATTTAAATATGATTTAGGATTAACAAAATAGGTTATTCCAACATTTTTGATGTTATTTTAATATTTGTTATCTTATTTATTTATATCCATTATTAATGAGGTAAAAACTACACCATTATTGTCTCATATATAATTTAATTTATTTGATGTCTAAAAATTATAAAATAAATACCATAATGTATAAAATAATTTTATATTTCCAATTAATATTTATGTTCTAAAATATAACTTATATAACTACATGTAAAAATTTATTTACTAAAATGTATTTGTTTATGTCATTTTTGCCTTTACTTTAAGATAATTAAAATAATGTGTCATTATCACTCCCATGTGGCTCCATGGGGTCCCAAAATCGACCCCAAGATTCCCATTGTCTAAAATTAATCAACCAATAAGTTTAGGACAATTGTTAAGGTAATTTTTAATTCTTATAATATTATTTTGACCTTGAAATACCCTATTTACCTTTTGCTATGGTAAATTACAGGCAATAATTACTATTCCCCAAAAATTATTTTAATCTTATTGAACCTGTCTTTACTTACTAATTACTACCATGTATGTCAGATTTTTTAAATTCAATCCACATAAGTGGTAAAATTTTATTTAAATGAAAATGCTTGTTTTTAACTACTACTTAGTGGTTTAATTATTCATCAAAAATTGATGTTTTTCATAAAACTACCAAAAATTTAACCTAAGGAATATTTGATATTCCAAATTAAAAAATGATTTAAATTTTACCAAATTCCAAAAATATAAGTTTCATTAATTAATTAAAAATTATTTCATGTTATCAAAATAAATAGCATATTATTAAGAAATAATAAATATCAAATGATTGATACTTGTTTATGCCCAATTTCAAATTGAAACTAATTCAAATGACCAACATTGGATTGAACGGTAAAAATACAATATAAATACACTTTAAAACCAATTAAAAATATAATCTATCCATATAAATAAAATATATAAAATGGAACTTTTGAATTAAATTATAGTATTTTTCACTATTCATCAAAAAATTAATTTTATCAGAAACATACAAAAATTTTACCCAAAGGGAATTTGCATGTCCTTATTGTAAATGAGAATATTATTTTTTCAAATAGAACATGTAAATGTGGCCAAAATTTTATTTAATGATTGTTCACCATCAAAAGGTGGTAAATCAACCTTTAAAAATAAATTGTTATTAAAATTGGATTTATTTACATTTTAAGCCTCTAAAATTTATTGGATAAATGTAAAAACATTTAGAAAAATATGTATAATAATTTTTTAGTTAGTTCTATTCATTCCCACCAATACAACAGCTAGGCTATAACTTCCATTTAAAATAATAAAAATATATTATTTTTTTCAGTATGACCCAATGTTGTGTGCAGCGTAAGATTTCAAAGAAACCCATTGTTGTGTATCGGGTACACCATTAAACATAGCATCCCCTTTAAAGTAGAATTAATATCTAGATAAAAAGTATTAATAAATTTGAAAATTTTCATGTTCTTTATTTACTTGGGATGTTACATCCTTCCCCCTTTTGGGAATTGCGCCCCCACAATTTTAAAACTCGGCTTGGAAACTTCATCAAAAAACCCATATCAGAAAAGAGAAAGTAAAACTATCACATTAAAAGTAGGAAAGAGAATTATAAAGGACACATGAGATAACCCATACTAGGATTCCATGTATGAAAACATGTATACAGAACAGAGAATAAACAGATATGTTCAGATGGAGAGTGATAGTTAACATGATTAGGATAAAGTTAACCATTAAAAATCACAAACTTATGATGTTTCAAACGGCCTTTGATTACCCAGTAGGAAACCGATACCAACAATGTTTTTGTTTTATGTTCCTTTTCAGATTTTTGAGGAATTAAATTACTAAATAGAATATGAACATAAGGAAATATACTTACCTTTAATTCGAGTTCCATCAATTAATAATTTTATATCAAAAACTAATATTTTCCCAAACAATGAGAATTCAAAAAGATTTTGTCACGTAAAGGGCAGATAAATCATCTTCTAGAGAATCCCATAATCCAAAAAAGAAGAACTATATATTTCCCTTGTATTTAGATATCAACTAATCCTAAAATGGATGGTGTGAGATTTGATAATACCCAAAAAGGAAAATTTATTACAAAAATAAAAACAACTCTTAATCTCATAAATTTTTCAAACAAAACCCAAAGATCATCAAAGTCTATTCAATAATAAACTATCCATAAAATTCTTAAAAGGGAATCAAAAGTAAGATTGAAACCCAAATCTCATAAGGATTTAATTACATAGTCTTCCAAGATAAATCTTAAAATTTATCTCTAAATAACTTTAGTTTCTCATAAAGGCTCATATTGAAAAGTAATTAACCTAATAAAATATTCTCCATGATAGGTTCATCATTTTCCTAAATATACCAAATCTTTATATGTCCACAATAAAAACACAGATTCTTCCAAACTAAAATTTCAACCATTATTCCACAATAGAAATCCCATAGTATTCTATCTTACTTAGGCATATAGTGTTTCCTCAAAAGAGAGAATGTATTCCAAAACTACCTTTAACACTTAATCACCAAATCATATTCCTATACATAGTATATCTTTTTGATAAAACATAAGTCTCAAAACTAAATTTATTCTTATTCCATAAAATCATTTTACTAAAATTATAAGTCATACTAACCTGGCACTTGAAGTAGGCCAGTGGTAGGCGATGCACCCTTGTCACCCTTCGGTTGTGGGTTTGATTCCTGTGGCCTTTCTGGATGTGACGGGTTTTCACTAATCCTACGAGTTGTCCTTTTTATAAAACACAAAAATAACCCTAACATGTTTTAACCTCAATTGTTCCCTTATGCCACTCATTTTCCTCCAAATTCATTATGATCTGAACATCTTAATTGTTGAAGTCTTATATATATTGTCATTTTTTCTATATCACCACCATATGATAAAATAAAACGATCACCAAAATGGAGAACATCATACCTTGATCATGGTGTCTATTTGGTTTAATTGTCATCTTGTTCACATAGGTATAAGGTCCATGCATTGCAACAATGATTTAGAGATCCTTCAAAATCAATTCCTTCCTGAATCCTAATACACCTTGTACAAAATGGGTCATTTGGGTGTTCACAGAAATTTTTTTTTTGGAAAATAATCTTGTATGACATATAATTTCAAAACATCTCATAAAACATGATTTCTATAAAATAATCAAACCGAATTTTAGTTGAAACATTCAATTAATGCTTCTTTTAAAATACAATTGGAATGATCTGAGAGACTATATTGTAAAAGAAAATATAAATTGGTTGCCTAAGGGTCTCCTTCTTCAGCACATTTTTTAAAATAAAAATATGCTTCAAAGTCTTGTGATAAGGTAAAATATTTGAAAATGCCTTGATAATATTTACCTTTCTGGAAAATATGAGAATATTGTGAAAAATATGATTTTTTTTAAATAAAACCCCTAATCGATTATGATAATGAGGTATAGTGAAGGTGTTTGATATCTCAAACAACTTTTTTAAAGTTAGTTTTATTATATAAAAAGTGTCAGAATCATTCGAGCATGCCTTTTCAATTGTTATTACAAGGAAGTCATCGGGAAGAGATAATACTATTGTTTAAGATCCTCCTACTTCCATTTTTATCTATCTTTCCTGGATCTGAAAAAGTAATAAAACAAGGATTTAACTGAAATAATAGACATATGGACTAACCATGTGTCTAACAAAAACTCATAAACTCTAATGTAGTCTAAACCGACCTTTGATACCAACTATAAGGACCTGGACTTAGAAAATACAGAATCATGAATTAAATGAATAAGTAACATTGAGGATATTTTAAGGTTTAGAGTTTTAGAGAATTAGGACATAACTATTAAATATCAACTTGAAAATTACATGTAGACACTACTACCAAGTATCCATTAAAAAAAATAAAAACTCTTAAATAAAAATATGTCTAGTTCCATGTTGTAGACATCATGACTATTCGTTGATCCCATCCTTGACCCTAATCATCTTTATTTCCTAGGGAAAACATTTCGAAAACATGGGATGAGCATAAAAAACTCAGTAAGGGTTATAAAATAAGGAAAGGAAACATTAACCCATCAATAAATACAAATTAATGAAACCAATACTTTTCAATCATAACATACCACATGAAATCATTATATTTATGAATAACATATAGAAATCACAAATCATAATGGTAACTTATGGCATTCAAAATATACTTACATATTTACTATCACATCTATATAGGGAGTCACATTTGGATTACTCATCACAGTATATTCCCTAAATCTCTTAGGAGAAACATTAATGATTACCTCTGTCACATTACCCAATTCATTAGAGAGCTATATCAGGCTCACCCACCCTATGTTTATCATAGAACCACCCATATACATAAACAATTCCCAGTACTCACAACACATAACACAAGCACAAAGGAAAGATAACATTTCCACATTCAATATATCACGTCAAGATGTTGAAATAAACATTGCTTTATTAAACCATTTAAAACATTTAATAAAGATATTTTGAATCAAATATTCCCATACCACTTATAATATTTTAATGAATTGTCATTTGAAAACATTAATGTCCATATAAATAAATCCTAAAAACCATTTTGAAAACATGGAAATTAATGAGAAATATTTATAATAATAAATCTTCAGAACATTTAAAACAATATTTTTGTCGAAGGGTTTTTAACAAAATGAGAGATTATTGAATTCAAATAATTGAGGAATAACATTTAATATGAACATTATAATATCATGAGAATAAAGGTATTAATGATATGATATACCAAATTATATTATATACACCACATAAGAGTGAATTGTTTCATAACAACAACGAAGTCTCAATGGAATGTAAATTGAGACGACATCCCTTCTGAAAACTGTATCCTTAAATTAAAGATCAATCAATAAAATAATAAGGGGTGAAAAATAATAATACACTAAATATAAGAGGATATTAAGTGTGAAATAATCCGAGGTTATTCACACATATTCATAGCACGACATAATCAAGAAGTAGATGTTTAACCCAAATAATTGAAATTTGGTAAAGAAGTTCCCTTATAGAAATTTGATAGCCTAACATCATCACTTTAAAATTCATAAAATTATTTCATGAGAATAAAAAGGGTATCTCATCACATGGAAATAAAATTTACATTAATAAAGATAAATTAGAACATATCAAAGCATAAGATGATGTAAACTTAAAGACATAACAAAAATAAGTCTTTTAAAAAGAAGTGGTTGAATGTTTACCTTACCGATTTGGTAACATATGAAACATACACCCCATGAAAGATGTATCACAGAATAATGATGTAAATACTAATAAATTTAAGTATATTACACAATTAGTACATAAACCACAAAAAATAAAAATAGTGGCAATATAGCATGAATCTCACAGGAATAAAAAGTGAGATGAAAACCCCTTACCACGTTGTAATCAATTGATCCGTAAGAACAAATATTAATAACCACCAAATAAATCACATAATACCATGATTATAAAGATAATCATGATAATATATGTCAAATTTAAGTAGAAAATACACCACATGCATGAAATATGTGGAGAACAATGGAATTCACACTGAATTAAAATTGAGATAAGAAATCTCTTACCTCGTGTCCGACTTGACTCATTTGTTCCTTGTTCATTATGAATAATAAACTAAATTTAATTTATACATTATTAAGAAAATTTTTAAAGTTTATTATTCTTTTTTAAATCACTTAATACCATTGTATAAACTTTATTCAATCAATTAAGTTAATAATGGTCGTTTGATCGATATTTGGTACTTGAGTCAAAAATGGACTTCTTATATTTACAAGTTGTCCTTGTGGTCAATATTCCATTATATCCAGAATGATAATCATGATTTAGATATCATATATATAATATATATCTCGTATATATATGTATTTATAACATTACATATCATTTAGAGGTATGAAATGAAATGCACCGTTCATGCAGACGGTAAGCCGTACCTATGCATGAATGTTACATTAATTTCTATTTCATATTTTAATAGAATTAAAAGACATTGATAGATAGGTATATTATAATTCCAGTATAATATCATATATAATATCATCAACACCATCATTTATATGTCCCACATATAGAATTAATGACTCATATCACTTTGAGGGGGCGGTAGTCCGTAATTTCTCATGTGAAATTATCGCGTTTATCCATAATGGAAACCATAATGGAATGATATAAAATAAAAATACCGAAAAATAAGAATAAATAATGATAATAAATATCATATAAAAATTAGTTACATTATAATGGTCACCATGATAGGCGTATGAGATAATCGAACAATCATTGTTTTTTGATGCGTTAGTTTTCCATTCACCGAAATAGTATGTTATTCACCCATTAGATGGATGTGTGTGTAAGTGTAGTTATAATACTTCTAATAAAAACATCATAGTATATTTAGGATACCTATGTTATTATAAAATAAATAAATAAAAATAGTTTATGGGTTGTAGAAGTAAAATAATATAAAAGAAGTTAATAGAAATTGTTACATTTTATTTGGCTAACTCCCTTTGGTTTGAACAAAAAGGACTTCTTGAGTTCCTTCATCCTAGGGAAAGGATTATAAGAGGAGTATAAGGATCTTGAGAGCTTATTGGGTCAAGGGATAGATGATCCATGTGGATTGAGATGTGTGATGAATGATTTATAAGTGATGGATTTTTATAAGGGGGAGGAGGGGCTATTTAGGAAAGTGTGAAAATATTATTTTATTATATAATGATATTCAATTTATAATGGTCCAAAACTAATGAAAGTCAAATATAAGATGACTAATGGTAGAAATAATATCATCCAATAATAATTAGATAGTTTTGGGAAGTTATTTTAATATTTATAATCATATTTATTTAAATCATTTATTAATGAGGTAAATACTGCATCATTATAGTGTCATAAATAATTTAATTTATTTGATGTATAAAAATAATATATTAAATACCATAATGTAGGAAATATATTTATATTTCTAATTAATATCTATAGTCTAAATGATAGATTATATAACCCCATTTAAAAATTGACTTACTAAAATATATTTGATTATGTCATTTTTTTCCTTTACTTTATGTTATTTACAATAAAGTGTAATTATCACTCCCATGTGTTTCCATGGGGTACCAAAATTGACCCAATAATGCCCATGGTCT
This sequence comes from Viscum album, assembly GCA_963277665.1. Lineage (NCBI taxonomy): Eukaryota > Viridiplantae > Streptophyta > Magnoliopsida > Santalales > Viscaceae > Viscum > Viscum album. The sequence continues at coordinate 383,485,057 of OY728151.1, forward strand.
AAAATGAATCAAAAAATTTGGTTTGGACATGTTTTAATGTAATTTTTTATTATTATAATATTATATTTACTTTGAATTACCCAATTTACCATTAACTGTGGTAAATAAAAATCAAAAGTTAATATTCACCAAAATTATTTTCTTATTTTTGAACCACATTTTACATACTAATAATAACCATGTATGTAGGATTTTTGAAATTAAATCCACAGAAGTAGGAAAATTTCATTTAAATGAAAATGTCAGTTGTTAACTACTACTTAGTGGTTTCATTATTCATAAAAAATACATGTTTTTCAAAAAACTACTAAAAATTCAGCCTAAGCTATATATGATATTCCAAATTAAAAATTGATTCCTATTTTATCAAATTAAAATCATATAAGTTTCTTTAATTAATTTAAAATTAATTCCCGTCATCAAACCCAATAGCATTTTTTTAAGAAACAATAATTATCAAAAGGTTGATACTTGTTTATGTCAAATTTCAAAGTGAAATTAAGTCCAATGACCTACATTGGATTAAATGGTAAAAAATAATATAATTACACTTTAAAAAAATAAAAAGATAATATACCCATATAAAAAATTGGATTAAAAGGAACTTTTGAATTAAAATACAGTAATTTTTACTGTTCATGAAAAAATGAATTTTTCCAAAAAAATATCAAAATTTTACACAAAGTGAATTTTGGTGTGACAATTCTAAAGAATTATTTTATTTTTTAAAATATAACATATAAAAGTGAACAAAACTTGATTTAAATATGGTTTTCCATCAAAATGCTATAAATCAACCTTTTAATGTAAATTATTTTTAAAAATAGATTTATTCACATTTTAAGCCTCTAACATTTTTTGGATAAATTTAAAAACATATAAAAAACATGTATAATCATTTTTTATTTAGTTAGGTTCATTACCACCAATAAAAATTCTATCCATTAACTACAATTTAAAATGATATTATTATATTATTATTTTTCAATATGACCCAATGTTGTGTGCAAGGTAAGATTTCAAGGAAACTCGTTATTGCGTATTGGGTACGCCATCAAAAATATCATCCCCTTTAAAGTATAATTAATATTTAGTTCGCAAATATTAATAAATATGAAAATTTTCATGTTCTTTATTTACCAGGGATGTTACCTAGTTGCGGTGGGAACAAAGCCACTAGTCGTTCCACTAGGACTGCCACAAGAGGCTGCAACTGCTATACCAATTCTGGGAATTGATGCCCAGCATCATGAAAGTTTCCTACATCTAATAAAGTATATGTATAGTTCAATATGGCCTGAAACTATGATGGCTAATTTGATTTAGGGGTTCCAATTGTAGATTCCTCCTACCTTCTTGGGGGATGGTGGTCCATAGGCTAATAATTCTTGGCTAGAGGCAAAATCCTCACACATTCATCATCTGGAAAAGCATCCAAAGAGGAGGTAAAATCATGGTACTTACATGTTGTGTGATTCTTCTCAAAATCTAGTGGGATTATATTACCTTTGCTGGTTTCTATCAGGGCTTAGTATGGGAAGACTTCCAAATGGTTTTCTATGACTATTTATTTTATCATACACTAGGAGCTAACCGAGCTAAATAATTCATGCATATTGAGGAGGATTCAATTTTATTATATAATATTTATAATTTTTCACTAATTTGTATCAATTTTTACCACCATTAGTCGGTGATCAGATTTCACGTGTAAGATGATATGGGAAGGGGCTCTAATATGCCATCAATTCTCAGGTGAACGTCTTCTTCCTACCTACCATTTACGAAGTAGTTAAAAATTATACTTTCACAAATTGAATCCTTAGGATGGTGATATTTTTCGAAATAGAGGATAATTATTGAGGTAGTCCAGTAGTTCTTTATTTAGCATGAATTGATGCTTTTATATTTCTTATTAGGGTACTTTCATAATTTTTACCCTTCTAGGTAAGTCCATGGTGTGCCATCGGTGTGGAATAAAGGGGTGCCTGATTCCTTAGTGTGATATAGACCCTTTGGAGTGTTGAGATTATGTACATATTGGAAACCAATAGATTTTATTTTTGAATATTATAATAAAATTTAGTGGAAGTGGTTCCGCACTAGGTCGATTATCAGGGGAAGGTTCTTTTACACTATGTTAGTTGGGATGTTGGAGCCGTACCAGCAAGACTGGATGAGAAGGATGTCATAGTCATAGTATCCAGACTCTTAATCACCAACTGTGCCATCAAAGTAGTTTTGATCAATGTAGTCTATCTGTTTCATAGGGACATATATTATGTTATTTTCATGCACTATAGTCAATGCATGGGGACCAAGTTTCATGACCATTTATAGTACAATGCACTATTCTAGTAGCCTCCTCTAAAGTATCTTCTTTATTTGATACATGTTCTTCACACTACAATAACTATTTATATTTTTAAAAAATTCTAATGTTGAAAATATTGTATTACTATGGTGTAATGTTCTTAGATACACCATTGGGTGTACGACTAGAGGGAATATGCCAATACAGGGATTGTACCACTATAGTAGAGAGTAATCCATTCTTATGGGACCTAATTGTTCTTGAGTTTATAGTATTCAATGTCATTATCAGAATCTATTGGATAGTTTTTTTCATAGCTTTTGAACCAATCAATAGTTGAATGGTGTCGTTCAAATCACTAGAGGTAAGTATTAATCTATTCAAAGGAGATTGGAATGCCAAGGATAGTGGAGTTGGACTAGAGAATCAAGGTCATGGTGGAGGGACCACCAATGATTCTATTCTCTTAACGGAGGATTAGGGTTTACTTATAGTTTAATACCCTCTAGTAGTAGATCATTTTAGGGATGAATTTCTCAAAAACATTTCCTTATTACCTCATAAGAGAAAAGTAGAGTTTATGATTGATCATGTTTCAGGAGAAACTCTGGTGACCATTCCACTATATGGTATAGTACCTACTAAGCTCCATGATCTTAATTATTAGTTAGTGGAATTGGATGCCAACGGTATAATATAGCCTAGGATTTCCTATTAAATTTTTCACATTCTATTTCCAAGAAAGTGTATGAGGACATTGTCTTTGTGTGGACTATAAAACGTTAAACTAACTTAAAGTCAATAACCAGTATCCAGGGACTCTAATAAGTGATCACTTTGACCACCATCAAGGAGCTATGATGTTTCCAGGATTTGACCTATGATTAGGTTATCATCATGTTCATGTTAGTCCATCAAACATACCTAGTATAGATTTTCGTACAAGTTATGGTAGGTATGAGTACCTCATTATAACAATCATTATTATGAATCATCCTTCCATTTTCATGGGTCTGTTGAATATGGTGTTCCACCCCTATTTGGATTTATTATTCGCTTTGTTTGTGGATGAAATCATAGAGTATTTTCACACTCGTAGAGACCATGATATTCACCTTGATATCATTTCGACTACAATGAGAGAGAATCATATTTATTCTTATAATGTTAACTGATACTTCTAAATCGTAAAAGATCCAATATTTGGTCATATTATCAAATAATAAAGAGAATATTTTTACCTAGATATGGTTACTATTGTAGTTTCTTTTTGGAAACCTTAATAATTCATTGATATATGTATTTTCATAGATTTATGTAGATATTACAAGTGTTTCATACAAGAATTTTCATCCCTTTTTTCACCACTTACTGTTCTTAAAAAGAACTATGTTATTTTCTTGTGGCCAGAATCATGTGAGAAATCCTTTTATTATATGAATTAAAGTCCTGTCTCAATGCCTATAATGAATCTTCAATATCCTAGAAGAGGCAATACCATGTTTCGTGATGCATCAAGCATTTTCCTAGGAGAATTGTTTATGTTGGAGGAAAGATTTGATGTATATGGATCAAGGATTAAGAGACCACATGGGAGAAATTACTCGACACAGGGACATGAGCTTGCAGTAGTTTTCTAAAGCTTACGTTGTTAGAGAAACTATATGTTAGGTGAGAACATTATGGGGTATACAGAGAAAAAGTTCTTAAAATATATCTTTAAAGAGAATTAAATGAACCTCAAACAAAAAATATGGGTTATATATCTACACTCATTTGATCTTGAGCTATCCTATACACTATTAAATGGAAATGTGGTTGCTAATATGTTGAGATGGATGAATTTAAAAATGGTCGTATGGGAATCCAGTTATGATTAGAAATTAACGGCCCACTTTTCTAAGCTACATCTACAGTTTCACTATAGTCATAAGAATTCATATATCTCAACCTTTGATATCTACCTCTACCCTCCATGAGAAGGTGAACGATATGATATTTTAAATTCCCGAGGTTTTGGTTCTCCATGAGAGTATTTAAGGGGATACCCTCCACTAGATTAGTTTTCGGATAGTGATGACATCCAACGTATACATGGATGTGTCTGGGTTCTTAAAAATATGATAGGGAAGATTTGATATCTCAGTCCATAGATTCACTGTTGGTAGTTCACCCAAGAATCCTAAATATCTTTTGAGACATGTGAATCCAGAATTGATGTGCTAGGATGAATCATTAGGTAGTTGGATTTATCACTATGTGTTCCACCTGTCAGCAGGTGAGGTTGAGCACCAGAGACCTGCAGGATACAAAATTCAAAATCTAGTCCTAGAATCCAAGTGGGAATATGTATCCATGTACATTTTTTTAGTTTACCTAGGTATCCATGAATTAGTTAAAATGTATGGGTAGTTATTTAATTGCTGATGAATGTATCCTAGATCATTATTATTATGGAGACATTCTCCATTGACGAGATGGGAAGGATAATTTTGTTTGAAAAAATCAAACTACATGGGGTCCCTCATACTATAATTTAAAATAGGTAAACTCATTTCATGTCAAGTTTCTATCGTGCATGTAGACATATACGGGTACATAAGTGCTTCTCAGCACAACCTTCCTCTCCCAAACTGATGGATTGGTAGAACAAATGATATAGTTTTTAGAGGTAATGTTATGTTCATGTGTCATTGATTTTAGTGGTTCATTAGAGAATCATATCCCTCTCATCAGGTTCACCAATAATAACATATTCCAGATGACAATTCTGATGACTCCATTTGAGGCCTTATATGGTAGGTCCAGACCTTCACCCATTTTCTGGATGGAGGTAAGAGTGGTTTCCCTAATACGTCCCCATCTCAATTTTGAAATTTCAAAGCCAGTTTAGATAATTAGATAACATATAGAAATACTCATTCTAGATAAAAATAATATTTCATTTCCATTGATGGCCTCTAGAGTTCGATATTTTGGATCATGTTTTCCTACGATTATCGCCAAGGCTACGTAATAGAAGGATACTGATGTATGAGAAGTTTCCACATAATTGTGTAGGGACTTTTGAGAAACTTGAGAGAGTTGTGGTAGTTTCCTATTGGTTGTTATTATAATAGAGGTATTTTTCAATGAATGAAATCTTCCATATTTCACTACTTTTTGGGTATCATGTTGATTTGTCTCATAAATTTGATTTAAAGAAATTTGAGCTAGATGATGATGATTTCTTAGAAGTATCCTATATGAAACATTTACTATAGCATAAAAGCTATAGAGGGCTTGAATTTCCCTCTAGTGAGGTTCTTATAAAAGCATTGATATGGAAACGATGATACTTTGAAGATGTAGGCTGATTTAAATACCCAGGGGTAAGAGTTCTTCTCAGAGTGTGCTTCATTTCCATTGGAATGTGAACTTGTGGATGAGTTCCTTTAAGGGGAGATGACTGTAATAACTAAATTTTTTATTCGGTAAAAATCAATTTAAATTTAGTATAATTCCTTATTATAGACCTAATATGTATTCATAAAGAGTTCATAAAGTTATCAGGGTTGGTTGAGGCTGGTTTGGATCCAGAATCCATGTTTTTGCAGTAGAACGTCTGGGAATACAGTTTGTATTAACTTTGTGAGGTTGGCCACTATCACAACCAGACCCTACCCGTGGTCAAGCTACAACTACCCCAAGCCCGCCTCTATAGGCTAGGGGATGGAGACTAGCACCGAAGGAACAAAAACTCAGGAAGGCATTTTCCTAAGCACCTGTACACACACGCGCGCATCACACTCAATAAAAAAGTGAAGAGTAAAAGAGAAAAAATAAAGGGAAATTTCCATAAATAAACCACAATGTTAATCGAACTCTAAAAGTACAAAGTACAAGTTGAAGGTAACTGAAAAATAAAAAGGGAAAACATGCTCCCAACCATAAAAGTACCACAACCCGGCAACAGGTAAACAAAAACAAACAGTTGTAAGGGTCCCCCACCTGGGACCTGACCACGACCACTGCACGCGGTCCGATATCCTGAACTCCTAAGCTCCACTAAAGTCACGACTAACATGTTCATCGTCTACATGGTCACACCAAGTTCGGGAAAAGCCCAAGCAGATGTGAGTATAAAAATACTCAGTAGGATACCCCTAAGGCTCGTGGGAGCAACAAAAGGAGGTACCTAAGGGTGATCAGTAGATCAAATAGGGGAAAGAAAAGGAGTAAAACAGAGAGTGTAGTAAAGAGTACAGTGAAGTTTCTAGCTCAACCCAACAAGAGGAATGAAGGTAGACTCGTCCAGACACAAGGAGCTGGAAACAATGAGAAGATGATCTTCTCATTGATTCTTTGCTACCTATAGCTGGAGATTACACTCGTCCAACCACGAGAATCTAGGCACGGAATGCACGTGGCATACCTCGCGCATCTTCGCCTCTCCTGGAGGGAGAGTATCCAAGCCCTAGAAGTGGGTATTGTAACAAGGTATTTACAGATACATATGCTCAATCAAGAAGCCTGAAAAAGACTGTAAGAGGATCTCCATCCCGTAGCTTAGCCCAAGAATAGTGACTTTCCAACAGTCTTAGAAGTAAACACCATCGATGCCCAGCATCCCGCATGTCTACCCTGAACATCAAGTCGGGGGATCAAATCACCGCACATCGACACTATCCTCTTTGGACGACACATACTCGCCCGCACAGTTTTAGGTCGCGTCACAAGGATGCGTCATGGTAGGGAAATTTCCCCTCGTACTTGATTGTTATGGGGGAACGTCAAACCACACCACATCACCGTCACACAGTTGAGAGATCTCAAAGTCGATAGCCGACCCCCTACCCAGCCCTTCTGGAGGGTCCCTGGATGTTGATGGGTTCCCACTATAGGGAGACCCACTAAGAGTCGACAGGTGCCACACTGCCCAGTCCCGTAATAGGGTAATCCACTAGAGGGAAACCCGGCTAATGTCGGTGATGGGACCACTGCCCAGCCTAGCTGGAGGTAACCCGGCATTGGGGACCACAGCCTAGCCGAGCTGGAGGTAAGCCCGGCATCGGGGACCACTACCCAGCCCAGCTGGAGGTAAGATCGGCATCGGGGACCACTACCCAACCGAGTTGGAGGTAATCCCTGTATCAGGGACCACTACCCAGCCCCGCTGGAGGTAAACCCAAAACTGTTCTTGCCATCTGTGCTGGATGGTACTGCTAGGTGAACACTACTGTACTGACCATCCCTACTGGATGGTACAACTAGCGAGCCCTGCTTGAAACTACCTCATCCCTGTTGGAAACAACCTCAGCCCTACTGGAAACATCCTCTAGGGTAGAGGATCGTTACCCACGTAAATTGTTGGTAACACCGAATCCACAAGAACTCTACCAGGGAACACAAAGCAACGGGAGAAACTCCCCTGGCCTCTAGGGCGATCACACTCCAATCCGATGTGTCACTGTCGAAGTGGAACAAGGAAACTTATCCCAAAAAGTGGGAAAACTCCCACGTTGTACGAGCACACGTAGTCGCAAATAGTTCCACAGTCTGATGAAAGGGGTAAGACACTGAAACCCCTTATATCTGAAGAAACAGAGGAACCAAACCATTTCTGCCAGCTAAAACCATCGAGAACAGAACTAGGGGGAAACCACTCAACCCTGTAGGTCAAAACCATCGAGAAGAGGACCAGGGGAAAACACAACCCTGCTGGTCGAAAAATGAGAACAAAGGGACCCTCTACGTTGAGAGAGGTCAAAAGTACGTAAATCAGAGCACGAAACGCACATGGGGCCCACACGACGTGTGGCCCCAAGTCAAACCCAACCAAGCGCAAAAACATTCTCATGTACCAACATCCACATGTACCTCCATGCGTTTCCACATACTCCTAGAGTGTACTGCGTTCCAGCCCAAAGGTTAACGTGAACACAACACCGAACATCAATGCGAAGGCATAACATAACAACTCCAACCTTCCACCTCAAGGGCTAAGGCACAGTCAACCACATCTCTTTAATCACCAACCTCACTCTCCCCGTAGTGCACGCGATCACACGCCAACGGTCTACTACAAACACGGTAGAAGAACCGCCACTGGGGCACCTTTCACATTTCCACATTTAATAAGATTGTGTAAGAGGCTCTGTACAGCCAAAAGGATTGTACCATTGTAATCCTTGCAGAAAAACACGTGAGTTAGACTACTTACTCACCTCAAACGGATATCCGATGGAAAAGTCACCAACACCGCCTCACGCCATAACAGCATCCCGTGATCCCAAGCCTCGGCCCCAAAAACAGTCGGGCGCATTGCACCATTGTGATCCCCTCATAAAAACACGTCAAAAGAACTACTCACTTGAGTGGAATGGATGTACAGAGAAAAAGATGCATTCCGGCGCACCGCGCACGAGCGGTGCTATGTGGGACCCGCATCCGGGTCCTAAAACACAATTAACGGATCACACCGTTGTGATCCTATCGAAAAAGTACACGAAATGGACTATTCACTTGTCCAAAATGGCCGCCTGGTGATAGAGATGGAAAATCGCCGTCAACGCCCAAATAGCCCTCATGGGGCCCGCACCATCGTGCTGAATTAGAGCGGGCGGATTGCGCCATTGCAATTCCCTCGAAAAAACACCCAAAAAACGACTGCTCGCACACCCCAAACGGACGTTCGATGAAAGAGTCATAAAACGCTGCACGCAGCTCGAAATATGGGTCATGGGTCCCACACCTCAACTACGGTATCAATGCCCGAAACCACACTGGAAAACTCTGCCTCGACACCAGGGGCGCAACGCCACTGATGGCGCTCAAAACAGATGTCGGATGCATCTGCGCCATCCAAATCAAGAACCCCCCCCCCCCCCCCCCCCCGAGAAAAACTCCTGAGCACTTAACATCGTGTCGCGCCACCGAACCCCTCCTCTCAGGAATTGAAAAAAAAACCAGAGACCATTTCAAAATTTTCATCTCAATTCAATTATTGCACGGCCGCAGATGGTGCCCAAATCGGGCATCCTGCAGATGATTTATTATTTATAAATTATTTTCATATTAATAATAATAATAATATTATTATTATTATTATTGTAAATTTATTATTTATTTTTATTTTATTTTATTTATTTTCCGCGTCCCCCCTTTTTTCCCTTCCATCTTTTTTTCCTCTGTCTCCCAGGTCCACCCGACCAAGAGGATGGGTCTCCAGCATTGCGTGCCCCCAGCTGGTGCCGTCGATGACCCCCATGACCCAGTGCCCACCGGCACAGCTGCTCCATGCTCGCGCCGAAGGCCTCGACCCCCCGCCCCCCCCCCCCCCCCCCCCCGGCCGCACACTCGCACTAAAGACCGCCGCCCAGCTCGCCCCAAGCTCGCCTGGCCTCCGCCGCCTTCGACCGGCCAACGCTACCCACTGCCGACCCGCCTCTCCGAGCTGCCTTTGACTCCCGGTTCCACCATCATGAACCTGTCAGAGCCCCTCCAACCAGGCCAGAAACCCCCTTCAATACCCATTATTAGAAAAACGACTGCGGTTCGCTTTGAACTCGAATTTTGAATCTGTAAATAGTGATTGAAAGCTCGTAAATTCTATTACGCTCCTAGGGGATTTATAGGAAGATCAACCTGCAATTCTACGGTGTGAATCGAGCTCAATGTAGGTGTTTTGAAATTATAAACAAAACGATGAACTCCTACCGAAAACCCTCAATTTTCGGCGGACTTTTGCGGTTAGCTCGGGACTTGGATTTTGAATCCGAAAATTGAAACGGGAAGTAAAAAATATGAACTGGGAAGATATGGTATTTTTAAGGGATTTTTTCAGGGTTTCAATGCCATAAAATGTAAATGAACAGGTGTAAAAATTGAAACAAAGAGGGCAATATCCTTCCTCGTGGGACTAAGCCCGAAGCATTGTCGTCGATTCATCGGCCACCCGGAACACCTCAGAGAGAATGGAGGAAGAGAGATTGAAGGAGATAACCTTGGGTTGAGATACTTCTTCCACCAGAGGATGCAAAGGAGAAGGGAACGGGGGGGGGGGGGGGTTTAAATAAAGAAAACAAAATTATTAAAATTTTAATTATTTCGAACCTCAAATTAACGCATGTCTGAAACTCCTGATGGGGTCGGGGTTACGCCTCCCCTAGGGTATCAACCACACTATGAGTTCAACAGAGGTCTCAAAATTTTAATCTGAGGCCCCGATCAAAAGATATTAAACTTAGCACCCGGGCCGCCAAATTACGAAAACGCCCCCAGGGCCATTTTTCACAAACAAGCCCCGCCCACGAAAACTATACCCTTCCTAGGGTAAACAGCATGCTCCAGACTCAACCGTGCCCTCATTTTTCCCATCCGAGATACTCTTTAGGAGTTATTGTTTTTTATTAAGTGTTCCCAGTGCGTACACACTGAAAATTTTATTCCGGCCACACCGGGGCTCGGAATCGCACGTCGTCTGAAGGCGCTACTTTGGAATGACGTCAAGAAATTTCCAAAGTCCTTTGCAGAAAAAATTGGGTTCTTAAATAATTCTCTCCTTCAAGATTTTCGTCCCTGAAAAGAAAAACTAGGGAGTAACATAGGGTGCTAAACCCACATCGGGCTTTCCCATACCCAGAAGAACCCTCGCACAGTTCTGTGGAACTGCACACAGACTAGGGGATTTGATCTGTTCATGAGTGGTGTGCGTTCACCGATGAAGTTCATAGGATCATGCACACATCTTCTCAGGTAAGACACGTGGGGAACGTTATACACCCACTACAGACCTTGGGGTAAGGTAAAGGTGGTATGGAACCTCGCCATCCCTTTGAATGGTCTCAAACGGCCCGAAGTCTCTCGGGGGTAGCTCACCTCCCCGACTGAACCCCTACATCGCACGTGGAGACTGGAGTCACCGCCTACACCTAGAACAAGGCCTGGGGAATCCCTCTATTAGAATATCTATATGGTGAAACACCCAAGGATATATGGTCACATAAGATTTCATAGTCGATGTCTCACAACCAAGACTCTCTTACAAGCTCGGAAAGCGATGAAGTCGATACCATCGACTAAAGTAAAAGGTCCCACACCATTTATCATGACAACACAGGGTTACACCGACGCCCGATGCCACCCTGGTAACACCCCAAGAAAGGAGTGGGGAGGAATGAATTTCACACAAAGAGTCTAAAAATTCTACTGCAAAAGGTAGAAGAGTTGTAGAGCGTACCTCTTATCACATCATTCTCCACAGGATCGTAGACATTCAAAGCTCGCGGCTGTCCTCGGTTCCAACTGTCAGCTCCCGGAGCCTATTGTGGACCGCATATTTGTGATGAGAAGACCTCGTAAAGCTGTGCCCCACTACCAGCTCCTCCCGCTCCTCTGCTAGCACCACCTCCCTGGGTACTAATCCGATCACGGTGCTACCTCTGTCGTGGTGGTGTAGCTGCTGCATGCCTGAAGCTCTCCGAATTCCTGGTCGGGCAGTCCCGTGCCAGGTAACCTCACCCATCGCAAGAATAGCACCGACTCTTTTCGGTATGTACTGGTGCCCTCTGGCGCCACTATGGTGTACGACCACGCACCTGAGTTCGGTTTTCAGAAAGACACCTGCGACGAGGTTCTGCTCGCCGGCGCCCGCTAGCTGGGGCTGACGTCTCAGCTCCAACATGCCTGCTGCCACCAAAAACTCCGTAATGTGATAGGAAGCTCTCTCTCACCAGTGCCTTCTTTAGCACCCTAGCATATGTGGAAATTCCCAATCATACCATGACATCACGAATCTCTCGGCGGAGACGCTGCTAAAACTTCCGTGCTTGGATGTTCCCGTCATGGACCACGTTCGGGTACAAGCATGCACGGTATGTGAAACTAGTTGCATACTAGGCCACCGTCCTCCCTCCCTGCTGAAACTGTAGGAGCTCTTGAATTCAAATGGAGTATAAGAAGGAGGGTAAAAAATCCTCATGGAACAATAATTGGAAGTCTCCCCACAAAATAGAAAACTCCTCAAGAAACTGAGTCACCAGACTCCACCAACGCCAAGATGGTCCACAAAAAGGTTGGATTCCAAAGCCACTCTCTGATGTGCCGATGTCTGTACAAGCCTGAAAAGGAGAACCACTGCCTCGAGCCAAACCTCTGCTACCTGAGGGTCTGGCTCACCACTGAACCTTAGTGGTCACTACCGCTAGAACTCACGGAGCACGCTCAACCTGCGCTCAAGCTCAGCCTACTCTTTTGAAGCTGTCTACTACTCAACAGGTGGGGGTGCTGCTACCGGCCCACCCGGAGAAAGGGGCTAACATGATGGGTCCTGGACTGAGGCCTCATAGCTCACAGGGTCGTCATCATGAACCCAAGCTATTATCCTAGCTGGATGTCTTTGCGGAGACATCCTGAATATTATCAAGGTGTGTCGTGGTCAGATGAGAATTTATGTATATACCAATTGCAACGATGGGGAGCTGACTCAAGAAGGATAGTCAAAGACTCAATCCTATGTGATGCACAAACCAATTATTTTCCCTGCAATAAGTGTCTTAGTATGCCGAGTCGACAGGCGTGTTATCAAGGTCCCAGTGAATGGATATGTCAGCCACTGCACCATCACTGGACTCCCTGGCCTGAGAGCCTCTCTCGAGACACATTAACAATGTTACCCTATATCCCAACCAATTCATTTTTAGGGACGCACGATCAACGTCCCAAGGAACGAACCACCTATGATACCACTTTTTCATGACCCTACCCTACCCGGGCTTGAGCCGCAACTACCCCAAGCCCGCCTCCGTAGGCTAGGGGATGGCGACCAGTGACGAAGGTACAAAAACTTGGGGAGGCCTTTGCCTAATAACCTATACAATCACACACGCAGCACACTCAATGAAAAAGTGCAGAGTAAGAAGAAAAACAAAGGGAAACTACTATAAATAAACCACAATGTGCATCGACCTCTAAAAGTACAAAGTACAAGCTGAAGGTAACTAAAAAAGATAAGGGGAAAAACACGCGTCCAACTAGAAAAGTGCCACAACCCAGAAATAGGTAAACAAAAACAAATAGCAGGAAGGGTCCCCCACCCCGGACCTGACCATGACCACTGCACAAGGTCCAAGATCCTGAACTCCTAAGCTCCACAGAAGTCACAACTAACCTATCCGTCGTCTGCAAGGGCACACCAAGTGCGGGAAAATCCCAAGTAGGGGTGAGTATAAAAATACTCATTAGGATACCCCGAAGGCTCAAGGGAGCAAAAAAAGGAGGTATCGAAGGGTGAGCAGTAGATCGAACCGGGGAAAAAAAGGAGTACAATAGAGAGTGCATTAAAGTGTACAGTTAAGAGTCCAGCTCAACCCAAAAAGAGGAATGAAGGTAGACTCATCCAGACACAAGGAGTTGGAAACGGTGAGAAGATGAACTTCCCATCGAGTCTTTGCAACCTATATCCAGAGAGTAGACTCGTCCAACCATGAGAAGCTAGACACGGAAGGCACGTGGCATACTCCACATTTCATTGCCCTTCCTGGAGGGAGAGTAACCAAGCCCATGATGTGGGTACTGGAACATGGTATATACAGATACATATTCTCGATCAAGAAGCCTGAACAAGACCGTTATGGGATCTCCATCCCGTAGCTCAGCCCAAGAAAAGTGTGTCGCCAACAGTCCCAGAAGTAAACACCATTGATGCCCAGCATCCCGAACGTCTACCTCGAACTGCAAGTCAGGGGCTAAAATCACCTCACCTCAACACTATCTGCATTGGGCAGCACTGACTCGCCCGCACAGTTTTAGGTTGCGTCACAAGGACACGTCTCTGTGGGGAAATTGTCCCTCTTACATGAGAGTTCTTGGGGAATGTCAAACCACACCACATCACCATCACAGAGTTGAGAGAACTCATAGTCGACAGGAAACCCCATGCCCAGCTCCGCTGGAGGGTCCCTGGAAGTCGATGGGTTCCCACTATAGGGAGACCCGGTAAGAGTCGACAGGTGCCACACTGCCCAGTCCCGTAATAGGGTAATCCACTAGAGGGTGACTCTGCTAATGTCGGAGACGATACCACTACCCAGCCCAGCTGGAGGTAACCCAGCATTGGGGACCACTTCCCAGCCCAACTAGAGGTAATCCAGGCATCGGGGACCACTGCCCAGCCTAGCTGGCGGTAAGCCTGGCATCGGGGACCACTGCCAAGCCTAGTTTGAGGTAAGCCCGGCATCGGGGACCATTGCCCATCCCCATTGGAGGTAAACCCGGAACTGCTCTAGCCATCCCTGCTGGATGGTACTGCTAGGTGAACATTGTTGTACTGGCCATCCCTCCTTGATGGTATAACTGATGATCCCTCCTCAGAACAACCTCAGCTCTGCTAGAAACAACCTCAGCCCTACTAGAAACAACCTCATCCCTACTGGAACAACCTCCTGGGTAGAGGATCGGTGCCCGTGTAAAGTGTTGGTCACAACTAATCCCCAAGAACTCTACCTGGGAACACAAAACAACGGGAGAAACTCCCCAGGCCTCTCAGGGCGATCACGCTCCAATCCGCTGAGTCACTGTCGCAGCAGGCCAAGACAACTCATCCCAAAAAGTGGGAAAACACCCGCGATGTACGAGCACACATAATCGCAAAATAGTGTCGCAGTCCAATGAAAGGGTCATGACACTGAAACCCCATACATCTGAAGAAACAGATGAACCAAACCATCTCTACTGGCCAAAACCATCGAGAACAGAACCAGGGGGAAACCACTCAACCGTGCAGGTCAAAACCATCGAGAAGAGGATTCGGGGAAAACTCACCCATTATAGTCAACAAATGAGAAAAAGGGACCCTCTACGTCACGAGAGGTCAAAAGTAAGTAAAGCAGAGCACAGAATGCACATGGGTCCCACACGAAGTGTGGCCCCAAGTCAACCCCAACCAAGCGCAAAAACATTCTCATGTACCAACATCCACATGTACCTCTAAGTGTTTCCATATACTCCCAGAGAATACCGTGTTCCAGCCTAAAGGCTAACGTGCTCATGTCACCCAAAGTCAACGCGAAGGCGTAACGTAACAACTCCAACCGGCCACCTCAACGGCTGAGGCACAGTCAACCACATATCTTTAATCACCAACCTCACTCTCCCTGGAGTGCACGTGATCACACGAAAAAGGTCCTCTATAAACACGGTAGAAGAACCGCCACCGAGGCATCTTTCACATTTCCACATTTAATAAGATTGCTCAAGAGGCTCTGCACAGCCAAACAGATCGTATCGTTGTAATCCTCATGGAAAAACACAGGAGTTAGACTACTTACTTGCCTCAAATGGATATCCGACGGAAAATTCACCAATACCACCTCACACCTGACGACGTCCCGTGATCCCGAACCTCATCCCCGAAAACAGTCGGGCGCATCGCACCAATGAAATCCCCTCAGAAAAACACATCAAATAGACTTCTCACTTGAGTGGAACAGATATCCAGAGAAACAGATGCATTCCGGTGCACCGTGCACGAGCGGTGCTACGTGGGACCCGTATCCCAGTCCCGAAACACAATGAACGGATCACACCACTGTGATCCTCTCAAAAATGTATACGAAATGGACTATTCACTTGTCCAAAACGGTCACCTGGTGATAGAGATGGAAAATCACTGACAACTACCAAACAACCCTCGTGGGGCCCGCACCATCGTGCCGAATTAGAGCGGGAGGATTGCGCCATTGCAATTCCCTTAGAAAAAAAACCCAAAAATGACTGTTCGCACGCCCTGAATGGACGTCCGATGAAAAAGCCGTGAAACGCTGCACACAGCTCGAAAGATGGGTCATGGGGCCCACACCTAAACTCTCGTGTCAATGCCCGAAACCACAGTAGAAAACTTCTTCTCGATTCCAGGGTTACAACGCTACTGACGCCGCTCAAAACGGACGTCAAATTCATCTGCATCGTCAAAAACAAGAACCCCCCCCCCCCCTGAGAAAAACGCCCGACCACTTAACGTCGTGTCTTTCCACAGAACCCCTGGTGTCGGGAATTGAATAAAAACCCGAGACCATTTCAAAAAGTTCATCTTGATTCAAGGATTGTACGGCCGCAGACGGTGCCCATATCAAGCGTTCTGCAGTTGATTTATTATTTATCCATCATTTTCATAATAATAATAATAATATTATTATTATTATTACTATTAAAAACATATTTTTTCCATGTCCCATTTTTTTCCTTACTAATTTTTTCCTCTGTCTCTCGAGTCCACCCGACCAGAAGGCCGGGTCTCCCGCGTCGCGCGCCCCCAGTTGGTGCCACCGACGACCCCCGTGACCCAGTGCTCGCCAACACCACTGCTCCCTGCTCATGCTAAAGGCCTCGACCCCGGCCACCCCAGCCGCTCGCTCGCAATGAAGACCGCCGCCCAGCTCGCCGCGAGCTCGCCTGGCCAACAGCACATTCAACCAGCTGATGTCACCCGCTGCCGATCCGCCGCTCCAAGTCGCCTCCGACAACTAGTTCTGCCACCGTGAACCGGCCAAAGCCCCTCCATACTGGCTAGAAACCCCCTTCAACACCTGATATTCGACAATCGACCGCAGTTCGCTCAGAACATGGAATTAAAATCTGTAAATAGTGACCAAAATCTTGTAAAATCTAATATGCACCTAGGGGCTTTTCTTGAAGATCAACCATCAATTCGACGGTGTGAATCGAGCTCAAAGTAGGGGTTTTGAAATTATAAACAAAATGATGAACTCCCACTGAAAACCCGCAATTTTCGGCGGACGTTTGTGGTTAGCCCGGGACTCGGATTTCGAATTTGAAAATTGCAACGGGAAGTACAAAATATGAACTAGCAAGATATGGGAATTTGAGGGATTTTTTCCAGGTTTCAATTCCATAAAATGTAAACGAAGAGGTGTGGGAATTGAAACAAAGAGGACAAGATCCTACCTGGTGGGACTAAGCCCGAAGCTTTTCCGTCGATTCGTCGGCCGCCCACAATACCTCAGAGATAATGGAGGAGGAGAGATTGAAGGAGAGATCCTTGGGTTGAGATCCTTTTTCCCCCTGGGGATGCAAAGGAGAAGGTAATGGGGGGTTTGTTTAAATAAAGAAAACAAAATAATTAAAATTTTAATTATTTCGACCCTCAAATTAACCCACGTCCGGAACTCCCGATGGGGTCGGGGTTACACCTCCCCTAGGGTAAACAACATGCTCTGAGTGAAATAGTGGTCGCAGAATTTTAATCTGAGGCCGTGATCAAATGTTATTAAACTTAGCACCTGGGCCTCCAAATTACGAAAACACCCCCGGGGCCATTTTTCACAAATGAGCCGCGCCCACGAAAACTATACCCCTCCTAGGGTAAACGGCACGCTTCAGACACAACCTCGCCCTCATTTTTCCTATTTGAGATACAGTTTAGGAGTTATTATTTTTATTTAGGGTTCCTAGTGTGTACAAACTGAAAGTTTTATTCCGGCCACACCGGGGCTCGAAATCGCACGTCGTTTGAAGGCGCTGCTCTGGAATAACGTCAAGAATTTTCCAATGTCCTTCGCAGAAAAAACCGGGTTCTTAAAACCACATTGTTAGTTTTAATTGTGAGGGTTAGAACAATGATCATCCCTATAGTGAACAGTATTATATAACTATGCAATTTAGGGTTCAAAACATTGAAAAAACTATAGAAAAAATTGCATAGAAATTTTTCATATTTGTTTCATAGGTTCCCTAATAGTGTAGCCTATCTATGTGGCTTCCCCTTTTTAATGAAGACCGTGAAAAATATGTACATTGTTTGGAAAACTTTTCAGAAAAACTGTATGAATTCAATTTTTTGGTAATCTTATGATATTCAAATTAAATTATTATTTAAATTAATCATTTCCTTATTATTTAATTTCCAGTGGAAAATACCATCCATTTACTCCCTTTTTGAGACTAAATACTTATATTCAAGGATTTTAGATCAAGCATCCGTACGAAGTCTGATTGAAGTAATGTTTATCTCGTTGGATCTATGCCAGCACATTCTTGATTTCATTTTGATCATTTATAATTATTCTTCCAATTTATCATTCTATTTAAGTGTTGTTCACATTCCCTAACATCATTTAATTGATTTGTTTTACATATCTCTTCCCATCTGGGACAAAATATAGGCTAATAATTAATGAGAAGGGTCATATAAGTTCAATGTATGTGGTCTCTAATTTAATCCTCAAGATTCTTCATTTTTTAACTTGTTGTGTGGTCATAATGATTTCATCAGGATTTTTCCTTTTAAATTAATTTTTCTTTCAAATATAAGTTATAACTGCATTCTATGATCCTTTTCATATATTATTTTTTTTCATAGTTATTCCCATAATTTTAATTACCAAATTTTGGTTATTTTCTATAATTCTCTTCTTGAGCATTGACATGTGTGCATGCACTCCCATTTAGATGCACCTCATCATGACAATTATAATGAAAAGATTTTCCATATTAATTGACTACTGAATTAATTAATGAATATTACCATGTTTTATTTTCACTTGACCCACCTAAGGTAAGTGATATAAATGGATTATTCAAATGAAAATTGAAATGGAATGTATATTGTATATATATGACTTGGACTAATAGAATGAGAATAAATGTTTGGTTACATTATACAGCACCCTTTTCCATATATAATAGAAGGTATTAGATTTAACCATATTTAATGATCACGAAAAATATTAAATGAATTAAATGATTTCATTCCCTTATCCTTATCCCACTCATGAAAAGAAAATGTATTGAAACATCAAATTATAAAATGATATGATTAATTTCATTACCATAATAATTTAATAAATAAATTATATATTTAAACATTATATTTAGACTAGGAAATAATCATAGGAGTGGTGATACTTGAGTTAGATTGGGGATTCCCTTTGGAATTTCTTGAGCACTCATGGATATCAGTTGCCTTGGATGATACCCACCTTGGAACCCAATACTCATCTATTAGTGTATTATAATCATGAAAATATATGATACATACCTTAGTATTATATTATTCAATGGATACAATCCATGGATTCATTGTGGCTTCATTAGACCTTAGGTTTCATTATTACATCCTTGGAAATATCTATTACTTATACCGTTTTAGCTTATATATATTCCATGGACGTAATTAGATCATCACTATTTTGGAATTACAAAGATGATCTCCTATTAATAAACTCTAAATATTGAGTCAGGCTTCTTTTACTACTGTGTTAGTGACCCTTCAGGTCTTGTATGCCTTGGTTTTTAACTCAGATCTCTTTCATTGTTAATATCAATACATTTTTCTTACATCTTGAAACCATTACTATTACTATCATTAGGTGATGTTAGTACTGGATATTCCTCACATGACATAAATATATAAACTACAACATTAATTAATGATGGAACTAGTTACATGTTTATCCACTAGCTGAGGGCTGAAAACGTACTTGGGTATTCACATTAATGTAATTATTTACATTTACGTATTCATTCTTATTGATGGCTTAGTTTATATATGATGGAATGGTTGTTATAGAAAATATTGCTGGTACCATGCTGAGATTTATCTCACACCCTATCTGGGATCCATTTCAAACCAAGAAGATTATATGTATGTAGCTGTTCAAAAAGGGAAGTGTGTTTCTTTCGATACATTATTCCTTGATTTCTTTGGATGGAGCTGTTAACAAATGAATGATCTGGAATTTATGATGTTGAGGATAGTTTTTGTTATTTCATTTTTATGCTTTTTTATATCATGTTATGTATACTTCCTTGTATCCATGATTTCAAGATTTATAGATATGTGACATATCATCATCATCATTTGTATATGATTATCAGTTATTTATATTCTAATTTCATATATCTGCAACTATAATTCCATTTGTTCAATATATTTCTTATGAAATTTATCTACTATTTCATTATCTGATGTGCTACACTCTGGTAATGATGGGATAGTCTCCCCATGGATATACCCCTTTCCCTATATTCAGGTTGATAACCTCTAGAATTTCAGTTGATGGACATGAGACCTTGTTTCCAACTCAGCATGGGGCACCTCAAAGTGGCATCTAGGTCTGAGATATCACAAGAGAGACTTGAGGTGTGGTGTTTTTGTTTCAAACTTATTTTAGTCAGAACTATTTATGTTTGAATGAATTTTGAGAAACCAATATATTTCACACATGATAAATCATTATAACTTTTCTAATCCTATATTCCTTTTTTTGATAATACAATTTTCCATTAATTTTTATCAATTTATGTGATCAATATACTAAACTAATTTTTAAGGAAACCTGAACATATTTTACTATTCTATCTGGAATCATTTTCTTTAATGTCTATGTTGTCTAAGAAAAATCAAGAATGTTTGTACTATTATCAAATTATTATATAGAAACATTTTTAATCTTAATTCAATTTTAATAAAATAAAAAAATATATTCATTTAATTTTCCAAATGTGGTAGTTTTTTATGTTTTACTAAAAATGTGAAAGGAAGGTTTTATTTTCACATATATTATAGAAATAATGTTTACTATCATCAAAAATAATAAATTATTTTAAGCTTCCCTTACAATTTTACAGTTTTTTTTCAAATATTATGTTTTCCATAATATTTTAGAATATTTTAGTTTATAATAATTGTTTCTCAAAATTGAAAGGGTATTTTAACCGATAATGTATTAATGATATTTTTATTTTTAAATGTTAACAACATTTAGTGTTTCTTTTTTCTAACTTGGTCTATGATCCAATAATACCATCTTTATTCTTTATGTAGATTTTTTTTGACTTTGATGATGAGATGTTATTGAAACCCATATATTTTTTGTGGGTCATGCTATGATGGAATGATGATATGTTATGAAACCCATTTTATTTATTTGAGCTATGATATGTTGATATAATGAATGTATTATGATCTTATGAAACACATAAGCATGGATTCCATTTTGCGACTAGTGTTATTAGAATTATATATCCCTCCAATGAATTTTGTAATGTTTTATATATCATTGTATATTTTTGGGAAACAAGATTGTGTGCTTGATCCATTATGAGAAAAAATTCTATGTACATGATTCATTATGGGAAACGGGTTATTTTTCTAGATCTGTTATTGAAACCAAGTCATTATGCCTAATCCACTATGTGAAATTGGAATTGAGGCTTGATCAATTATAATTTTATAGTCATGGAAGTTAACCATAACATATGAAATGTTTTTAATATCTGAATGTGGCATGATTTTATGACATGAACTTATGGTTCATGATATTTTGATGATGATTTCATACTCTTATGAATCATGTATTTTGGAGTGATAAATCATTATTCCATGACTCATGTTTGTGACCTTTCACATATTGGTTATTAATATTATACATGATTGTCAGGATCTCATACCCTTACTCTTATCATATTATTTCATATGATTTTTTATTTATATCTCCCATGTTTACCATTTAAAAGC
Source organism: Viscum album (assembly GCA_963277665.1). Lineage (NCBI taxonomy): Eukaryota > Viridiplantae > Streptophyta > Magnoliopsida > Santalales > Viscaceae > Viscum > Viscum album. The sequence continues at coordinate 383,506,887 of OY728151.1, forward strand.
ATATGATCCCACCCTTTATTGTGTTTTCATTACCTAGGTTATATATATTGTTTTTAAGTAAATATATATTTCAATAGTAATAAATGAGGAGATATTTTTCATAAAGGTTGATTTTGATTCCTGAGATATGAATATTGTGTATCTTGTATCCAAATAAACTAAACCTATATAGTCATCAAGTGTGTAATTGAGGAATGTTTTTGATATAAATCTAAAAATATGTAATATATATATTATATGGTGGTTTCAATATTGTTGGTTTCCTATAATACTTTTATTCATTACTATTAGATTATTATTTGAAAACATTGGTGAAAACACTCTAGATAGGTCTATATATAAGATAATATCCTAATGTCCCATATATTTAGTAAAAGGACTCACGATTTAGACAACTAATTATATTTCATGATTATAGGATATCTCACTTTGATTATTATATCATGATTCATAAATTTACCATTTTTGTATTACTCAACGGATGGAACCAATAATAATCATGCTAATAATGAATGTGATGGACAATGAAATGATTGTCCACCGAGAAACCAAATTCTATGGGAGATGGATGGAATAATCAAGGTGTTATGATCATGAAAAATTCTCAAGAAATTAATCATGATGAGATTCTAAAATAAGAAATGAAATGAGTAACGCATTGTGAAGTTATTCAGGAGGTGATATCCACCTACTTTTATATGGTCCTCTAATCCACTTATAGTAGAGTGATGGATTAACAATATTGATAAAATATTTTCTATTCCCTAGTTCTTAGAACATGAATATATTTTATAGTCATTTATCATTTGAAATGAAAAATATATCATTGGTATAATAATATAAAGAATGAAATGCAAGGGTAATAAATTGTATCCATGGAATGAGAACTATTTGAGACAATTTTATTCACTAATTAATTCCCTTATATTATATGTAAAAAGACAGAGAATAAATTCTTGAGCTGAAGAAAATGGATAATGAATCCATTGGTACATATGAGTAAAATTTGAAAATCCATTCATGTTATTCCTATGGTATAATCATTTTCTAAATAGAATAATTTATTGATCCTATGGTGTCATAAAACAAAGTCACTGAAAGGAGTTAGCTATAAAATACATTGGTAGCTATCACTAAATCATTCTATTTGAACTCAATGTATAATTAAATATTTGAAATTACAATCATACACAACACATTAAAAGGAAAAGGAATATAGAGACTCATGAGAACTCAAATAAATCACATGGGGAAAATAAGTTCTAGTTATATACATGACCTAAATGTTGTATGAATCATCAAGGTAATTTATTTAATGAAACTATGTGTTTTTGTATATGTGTAATGGTAGTCTATAAACATCATGAATATATAAAAGGGTGAATATGACTTTTAAAAATGGAGGAAAAAATAAACCAACCAAGATACTACCCATACTCTAATACTTATAATTCATGGAATATAAGTATTATTCCAACTAGTGCATGAATCTGATGGATTTTTATAATTATAATCCCCAACCTCTTATGGTTATAGAAAATGGGAAATCTAATTTGACCATGGCTTCTGGAGAGATATATGATAATTGTAACATCCCATGTAAATAAAAAACATGGAAATTTTCATATTTATTAATATTTGTGAACAAAATATTAATTATACTTTAAAGGGGATGCTATGTTCTATAGCTTACATGATACAAAACAATGGGTTTCTATGAATTTTAAAGTTGCACACAATGTTGCGTCATACTGAAAAATAATAATATAATATTATTATTTTAAATAGTAGTTAACCCCTAGCCATTGTATTGGTGGAAATGAATATAACTAACTAAAAAAGGATTATAAATGTTCGATAAATATTTTTACATTTATCCCATAAATGTTTGAGGCTTAAAATGTGAATAAATATAATTTGAAGAATAATTTACTTTAAAAGGTTGATTTATCAGCTTTTCTTGGTGAACCCTCATTTAATCAATTTCTGGTCACTTTTATATGTTATATTTTACAAAATAAAATTATTCTTTTGACTTCGGACATCAAAATTCACTTGGGGTAAATTTTTGGTATTTTTCTGATAAAATGCATTTTTTGATGAATAGTGAAAAATACTGTTTTTTAATTCAAAAGTGCCTTTTAATCTAATTTCTTTATATGGGTAAATTATATTTTTAATTGGTTTTAAAGTGTAATTATATTATGTTTTTACCATTTAATCCAGTTTTTGTAATTAGAATTAATTTCAATTTTGAAATTTAATATAAACAAGTATCAATCTTTTGATAATTATTGTTTCATAAAAACACGTTATTTGTATTTATTACGAGAATTAATTTTAAATTATATAATTAAATTTCTATGTTCTGAATTTTGTAAATTAGACAGCATTTTGGAATTCAGAATATCAAATATAGATTAGGCTTAATTTCTTGTAATTTTTTGAAAAACATCAATTTTTGATGAGTAGTGAAACCACTAAGTAGTAGTTAAAAACTGACATTTTCATTTAAATGATATTTTACCGCTTCTGTGGATTGAATTTTGAAAATATGACATACATGGTTGTTATTAGTAAATAAAATTTGGTTCAATAAGAGGAAAATAATTTTTGGGGGATAGTAACTTTTGACTTTTATTTACAGTGGTTAAAGTTAAATAAGGTAATTCAAGGTAAAAATAATATTATAATAATACATAATTACCTTAACATTTGTCATAACCTTATTTGTTGATTCATTTTCGACCATGGTCATATCTGGGTCGATTTTGGGACCCAATGGAGCCACGTGGGAGTGATATTGACACTTCATTTTAATTAACTTAAAGTAATGGCAAAAATGACAAAAACAAATATCTTTTAGTAAATCAAATTTTTACATGGGGTTATTTAAGTTATTTTTAACTATAAATTTTCATTGGAAATATGAAAATATTTCTTTCATTATAGTATATATTTTATAATATTTAGACATCAAATAAACTAAATTATTTATGACACAATAATGATGTAGTATTTACCTCATTAATAAATGATTAAAATAAATAAGATTTTAAATATTAAAATAACATATAAAACCTTTATAATGGTTTTTGGATTATTTTATTTCGATCATTATTCATCTTATCTTCTAATTTAATTAGTTTTGGACCTTTAGAAACCGAATTTATGTATATTATAAAATAATAATTTCACACTTTCCCCGAGAGACCCTCCCCCCTTATAAAAATACCTCACTTCTAACACATTCCTCAAACCTCTCAAGACCCTTGTCTTGTCAAACTTCTACCCAAATAAGCTCCCATGATCCCTATACTCCTCTTAGATGCCTTACCTTATGTAGAAGGCATATCAATAAGTATTTTTGGGTCAAACCAAAGGGAGTTACAAAAATTAAAGGATACATTTTCTCTTAACTTCTTTTATTTTATTTTACTTCTATAACCCCTAAACTCTGTTCATTCCTTTCTTTTATAACAATACCAGTATCTTCAATATACTAGGATTTTGTTATGGGAAGGATTCTAACTACCCTTACACAAACATGCATCTAATGGGTGAAGAACCCACTGTTTCTCTGAATAGAAAACTAACGCCTCCTGAAACGATGATTGTTCGATTATCTCCTACCTCCTCTCATGATGGCCACTAAGATGGAATTAATTTATATATGATATGTATTATGTTTATGTTTTCTTTATGCTTCTGTATTTTTCTTTTATATCATACCTTTATGTTTTCCATTATGGTTAAACGCGATAATTTTATTTGAGTAGTGTAGACTATCGCCCCCTCAAAGTGATATGACTAGTTAATTCCATATGTGGGACGTATAAAGGATGGAGATAATGATATTATGTCACAGACCATCCCCTGGGGAACATTCCATGACTACCGCAAGGCTTTCTTCCATAGGCTAGGGGCTGGCGACTAGTACTGAAAGTTGTATTACCTAAAACTGGGAAGGCATTGCCTTTATAACTAGTAAACACATGCAACCAAGCACACAGATAGATACGAACACAAGTAAATTGTATAGAAAAAAGAGTTTTGAAAGTAAAAAAGGGGCAGGAATACAACCCTAATGGTAATGGTATAAGTACAACTAAGAAACAATACAGCTGATGAAAAAGGAAAGCAGCTATTGGGTCATCCTCTGAGGTTCCTACCTGAATGGTAGGTACAGATCGCCCCCTCAGCACTCCATGTCTGCTCGTCTCCTCTGCGTACAGACACACCGAATGGTCCACCTCTGGGCCCCATCTAGCCCTGGTACCCTCAACCATGATCCGCGATGTTCGTCGTCTTTCGCAAACACAATAAGGTGAGGGCATAGCCTGTGTAGGGGTGAGTATGACGATACCCAGTATGGACCCCACGACCCTCAAGGTCTCACAATATCCACAAAGGACAAACCACACAACATTAAGTCAAATGTAAACCCTAATTAGGTATATTAATATACATATACCTATGTTATCAAGTATACCCATCCCAATCAAGAGGAAACAGAGGGTCCAACCCAATGCCCAATGCTCAACTATTCCACCAAGGACGGAATACCCCAAAGGTAAGTACCACATAGGTATTCCACACAGAAGAATACCACCAAGGTATTACCATGATGGAAAAGTACCACACTGGCATGAACACTGCTCACACTGGTTATAACATAAGTACAGTAGTAAAGGTGATTAGATATAACTACTAAATCATCTTACTCTATTAATAGGTAGAACCACGAAGGATCGCTAATCATCATCAGACCCATGGTGGATCGTCGTACATTGTCAGACCCACATAGGATCTCAAGTTGCTGACACATAGAGGATCACTAGATGCTGAACCGCACAGGATCACTCGGTGCTCAACCATATACAATCGCTCAGTGTTTACCCACATAGGATCACTAGGTGATGACCCACACAGGATCGCTTGGTGGTTACCCACATTGGATCTCTTGGTGTTGACCCATACATGATCACTATATATATTCTTCATGTTATAGCCAGCTACTGGGTTCCCACATTGTTCTTGATCATATTTGGGAGGGTCCGCTTCTCTAGAAACTGGTCGATACTTCAACTACAACAAAGTCCCATAATGAATTATCACAAAGTACCACCATGGAATAGGGGTATCAACGTAAAAGATTGTGCATCAATCAGACACTCGGTCTGTGAGTTATTAGACTTTTAGTCCAGAGAGCCTGGTGGGATTTGTGTCCATCCAATCCGATCGTACTCCAACTTTATCCAAAACTCTAGTGGGTTATAATCAAAGTGATCATCTCTCTCTATGGATTCCAATTCCACAAATGGTTCATCAAATGGAAGCCTGGTGCAAAAGATATAGTCAATAGAGCAAAAATAACGAAGTTAGCATGGGTATGGTCCGACCCAGTCGGCCAGACTCGGGTGGGGCCGACCCGACCAAATTTGGGACAACCGAGCCTGTGGGTTCCGGTCTATCCCGTTGGGACTGCCCCGGCCTGCTCTAGACAGCGCGGAGTCCCAAATGGTGGCGCGAGGCCGCAGGGGGCCATGGAGGCCACTAATGACGTGGGGCGGCGAGGCCACACGGGTTGTGGAGGCCGTGTCGGTGGCATGAGGCCACGTGGGTCGCTGAGGCTGCGGGGCTGCAGGGCCACTGGGTGGTGTGGAGGGCTTTGGGGCGGCGAGGCTGTGGGGTGGCGCGGAGGGCCGCAAGGCGGCGAGACCGTGGGGGTGTGTGAGCCACGAGGAGGGGTAGAGGGCGCCATGGAGGCACAGAGGGTCATGCGGTGGCGAGCGTGTGGGGCGGTGTGGAGGGACACGAGGAAGTGCAGTGGTCCAGGAGGCGGTGGGGCCACGGGGGTGGCAGGTAGGGCCGCATGACAGTGAGTCCACGTGGTGGCGGGGACACCCACGAAGCGGGGTTGAGGGCCGTGAGGTGGTGGGTCAATGGGGTGGCGGGGAGGGCCATGAGATGGTGAGGCCGCTAGGCGGCGCAGAGGGCTGTGAGACAGCGGAGACCGTAGGCGATGGAGGCTGCGGGGGCCGTGAGGTGGCCGATGGTGGAGGTCGCGGGTGGTGCGGGGACCATGTGGTGGTAGAGTCCATGGGTGGTATGGGGACCGCGGGGTGTCGTCATTGCATTGTCACCTTCATCATGGTCAGCGGTGGTGCCGACTGCCATTCTAATGCCCCACCGAGGTTGGTTATTGTCCTCCTCCATCGTGAATAACAAAACAATAACGAAGAATGACAGAGGGGTCGAACCATGTTTGTTTCGCCCGCACCATCAGAATTAGAGCAGTAGAAAGAAGCTCAACAGAAATATTTAATGAATAACATCAAACTATACAACCCACAACAATGATTATTCCCAAACCTGCAAAAAGAAAACATCCACAGATCAACTAGTTATAGAGTTGATCCGCATTCTTTGTTTAAAAGGGAAGAACATTGAAAATCATAATCACACTTAATAAAATGCCTACCTCGATTGTTTGTTGTCATTGGCATGAGAAAGAAGTCAAAGAATGCGAAGAGGGTGACAACAATCGTCAATTCTGAAACCACACTTTGATGTCGGGTTCATAGGTCATCCTCTTCCCCGATTTCTAAATAATTTTCTTCGATGGAATTCTTCGTTGGAGAACATTCTCCCACCAAGGAACTTCTTTACCAACCAAAAATCCTCCTAATCAAATAGGTTCCAATATAATTAAATTAAGCAGACTAATTATGTTGGCACATAGGCATAAATAACTGGCTCATTTAATTTCACGATGTTGGAAAAATTAATCGGCACAATAAATTAATGGTCTTGGAAAATTTAAAGTACTGAAGTTGAGAGGTTTTCTCTCATTAAATGGGTTTGGGTTGTCCCCACCCCGAAATTCAAAATGGGGGGTTTTTGGCTCAGTGCTTCCCACCTCTATAACATACATGTAGGAGGTTTTAGTTCAGGGGGTCCCCACCTTTAAATCATCCACATGGGAGGTTTCAACTAAAAATAATATAAAATAAAGGATTACTTTATTTTATTTCTGTTTCCTCAAAAAACCCAAAAACTATCTTTCAACCTCGACCCACTGCGGTCGAGGTGAAGGTATCCTTAAGATAATATTGGTGCTTTGAGTTAAACGGTGCCATCATATTTCTATTCTGAGAAATGGTTCAAATGTTACAAAAACCCATGCGGACGTTTACTGAACGTACCCAAAAAAGTTTAGAAATTCATTTCGGGCACTCCAGGCTTCAGAATAACATGTCGTCAATTTTCAAGGACTCGTAAAATTTACATATATTTAAAAAATTACATGGAAATTCTAGGGCTTTACATTCTCCCCACCTAAGGGCATTGCGTCCCCGTAAGCCACAACTCAAACTAAGGGAACAAGTGAGGGTTCTGAGCACACATCTATGCCTCCCACTGCCATGTACTCTATTGGAGGTTCTTGTGCTGCCAGTGAATTCCAACTAGAGGTATCGACCACCTAATAAGGACCTTCTCTTGTCAATCCTCAATCTCCAATGGATCCTTAGAAAATGTCTCCCCATCATCGATGTCCATCTCACCGTGGTCGATGATGTGGGATGGGTCGTGCACATATCTCCTCAGCTGGGATACGTAGAAGGCATCCCGCACCCTGTGTAACTAAGGGGGAGTAGCTAAGCGGTAAGACACCTCGTCAACTCTACTGAGGACCTATAAGGGTTCGATAAACCTGGAAGATAAAATTTTACCTCTCCAAATCTCCACAAACCTTGTCGGGGTGAGACCCATAGAAAGACGTGGTCACCACCCTCAAACTCCAGATGTTTCCGTATCCTATCATCATGAGACTTATTCCTGCTTGGTGTAGTCTTCATTCACTCTTGTATGAACTGCACCTTCTCTGTGGTAGCCCGTACCATCTCTGGTTCCACGAGTGCTGACTCTCTTAGGTCAGTCCTGCACAAAGGTGATCATCATGTTCGCTCGTACAATGCCTCAAAGGGTTCCATCCCAATGGTAGAGTGATATATGTTGCTTTATTAATACTAAACCAATGGAAATTGATCATCCCAACTGTGACCAATGTCGAGGACTCAAGAGCACAGCTTGTCCTCGAGGGTCTGAATGGGCCACTCATTCTGGCCATCCGTCTTTGGATGGAAGGTGGTACCAAAAGGAAGTTGCATCCTGAAAGCCTCCTACAACCCCATCCATAGCTAGGAAGTGACACATGCAACACGATCAGAGAAAATCATTTAGGTTACTCCATGTATCTGCACAATCTCTTGTACATAGAGGCCTCCCAAGCACTCTACTGTACCCTTCTCTCTGATCGGTATGAACTGGGCTGACATGTTGAGTCGGTCGATGATCACCCAGATCGAATCATGACACCTGGATGTATGTGGAAGTCATATCACTAAGTCCATGGATATCCCATCCCACTTCCACTCAAGGACTTCTAAAGGCTAAACCAAGACATCTGGTAAATGATGCTTCGCCTTCACTTACTGACAAGTGAGGCATTGAGAGACAAACATCGCTACTATATTCTTCATCCCTGACCAACAGTGCTATTAGTGGAGGTCCTGGTACATCTTCTCCACTCCTAGATGTACCGTTAGAGGTGACTTGTGGAACCCTCTCAACACTTCATCCTGAAGTGACACTGGTACCATGGTACGTCCTCTAAAGAGAATGATGTGCTCCCACCATCAAAAAATATATCATGTTCCCGTCCTGTGGATATCTGAGCACCTTGTTCCTTGTAGTCAGTTTCCCCGCAATACACCTCCCTGAATTACTGAATAAGTTTTGGAGTGATTGTAATAGACTGATGGAAAGCTTCTCCATCACATTCCACAAAAGATATCTGCAAAGTAGCCAACTACTCTGTCGCCTCACCTAGAAGCTGTATACCAGACCTCATATTGAGTGCATTTACTATAATGATACCCTTCGTAGGAATATATACTATCTCCAATTCATAGTCCTGGTGGAACTCAAGCCTACATTTTTGTCTCAGGTTCAGGTCTTTCTGAGAGAAGTTATACCTGACACTCTTGTGATCTGAGTAGACTATAAAGCATTCACCCATTAGATAGTGTCGCCACATCTTCAAGGAGAAGAACACTACTGCTAACTACAGGTCATGGGTAGCATAGTTCTAGTCCTGTTGTCTCTGCTATCGAGAACCATATTTGATCACTGCTCGCTCCAGCATCATAACACATTTGATCCCAGTCCCAGATGCGTCATATTAGACTATGTACCCCACGCCCTCCTCTACAACCCTCCAGATGGGGGCACTTGGAAGCCTCGGGCCCTGCTTCTGAAAACTCCGCATGTATCTCTCTAACCACATGAAGGGTTTCCCCTTCTTTGTCAACACTGCTAAAGGGCTGCAAATCTAGAGAAATATGGAAAAAAATATCTAGTAGTATCCGGCCAAACCCAGAAAACTCCATATCTCTGTCACCCTCCTGGGTGGATCACAAGCAAGTATCACCTCAGTCATCACTTGATCAACTGCTACTCTAGCCTCTGAGAAGATGTTTCCTAAAATTGAACCTCTCATATCAAAAACTGGCACTTCAAAAGAGTAACATAAATTTGGTTCTCTTGGAGTATGTCCATTATTATTTGTAAATGATACGCATGCTTCTCCTTAGTAGATGAGTAGATCAGAATATTGTTGTTGAAGACTACTACAAAGCGGTCAATTTATGGATGAAAGATCTTGTTCATGAGTCTCATGAACACCGATCGAGAACTGGGTTCACTGAATGGAATAACCATGAACTTTTAATGGTCGTACGGACACCAAAAAAATGTCTTCTACACATCCTCGTCTCGTACTCTGATTTGGTGATAGCCTGATCTGAGGTCTTTCTTCGAGAAACATCATTCTCCCTTGAGTAGATCAAAGAGGTCATCAATTCTCATAAGTGGGTACTTGTTCTTCACAGTCACCTGATTCACGCGTAGGTAGTCAAAAAAAGCCTCAAACTCCCATCTGCCTTCTTCACGAATAGAATTGGGGCTTCCCAATGAGAAACACTAGGCCGAATGAATCCTTTACCCTGCAGGACCTCTAGATGTACCCACAGCTCACTATGCTCTATGGGAGCCATCCGATATGCTGGTGTAGATATCAGTGTCATCCCAGGGAAAAATTCAATGTAAAAGTCCACCTCTCTATGAGGAGGTACTCCATACATCATCAGAGAAGACATTTTCATACTGGTACACTACTACAGGATAACTCGGACTCTCCACATCATCCACTCCAGGGGTAAGGCTAGCCAACTGATGAATGATCAGCCACACTCTCTTCTGGGTAAGTCCATCCAAGGATGTAAAGGGTCCCTTATTGCTGGTGAAGGTAAAAATTGTCCCATCCATGTGGACACACTGCACATTGCACCTAATATAGTCTATCTGAACATGGACTGTTGTTAACCAGTCCATACCCAAGATGACATCGTAAGGCCTCGACACTGCTACTAGAATATCCCAGTCGTAGCTCTCACCTCCTAGAGTAACATCGCACTACCAGCACCAGTGTGTAATCATTGAATCCACTCCCATAAGAGTCTCCCTCTATAAGGATTGATCCAATGACTACGTCGGAATATCCGAGATCCGAACGAGGGTAGTGGCAATAAACGAATGAATGAATCCTCTTTCTATAAGTACTGCAGCTATGGTGGAGTAGACACAGATCTTACCTTGTAACATCTTCGGAGTGCTGTGATCATATGCCTTAATTGCCTGGAGTTGAGCTCACCCCTATCCTCCTACTCCCTGTGGACGGGGTGGACCTCCGAGTGGTGGTGTTCGTAACATCTTGAATCATCACCCACCGCCAGCTACATATCCAACTCCTCTAGCACATCTTCCTACTCCCTATGGACCTCCTCGGTCGAACCTATGTCCTTGACTGGGTGGTCCTTTGATCGTCTGATGATCTTCTGTACGACAGGTAGGACAGTCATGAGCCATGTGACCCTGGCCACCGCATGTGTAACACTGCCCGCTCCTGGCATATCTGTCATTGCCTCAGGTTCCCCATACAACCAACCCTGAATCTTGTGGTCATCCACCTGTAGTTCTGTCCCTATTGGACCTCTGCGACATCTGTCTACTATTAGCTGCATAAAAATGTGCTACATGATGACAGGTTGTGGATCTCGCTTTTGGTGACTACTCAGTAAGGAAACATGCCACTAAGAGGTCTCTCTCTAACACCCCTTCCTGCGTCGAGATGATAATAGAAATAATCAAAGACCTGATCTCATGTCTAAGTCCATACTCAAAGATTAGGGCCCTAAAGAATGGGTCCCGCACCATATCAATGGAGTAGTGTGAGAGGTTGGTGAACCTCTATGAGAACTGAACCACAATCATGAAACCCTAATGCAGATGAGGAATCTCTTATAGGCACACTACATGAAGAGTTTCTAGAACAAACTCTTCCCAAAACAGGCTCTCAAAATTTACCCAGAGAAGCGTCACCTCGTAATGAGCCTAAAGCATCCGGCTCCACCATCTGCCTGATACTTCCTATAGAAGACTGGTCGGAAGGATCACCATGAGATCAGCTGGTGTCCCTACTAGTTGGAATACTCTCACCACAGCCTCCAAACATTCCTTAGCTGCCTATGGGTCCATCTCTCCCTTGAACATGGATGGCTTCTTGTGCTAGAACTCGTGCAATGCACTCAAACGGTATGCACCCTATACTGTTGGAGCTGGGGGAATTGGTGTCCCAACAGGTAATGGTACCATTGGTTCCTCCGCTGGTGCCTCTACTGGAGGAGGGCCCTGCACTGAGGCTTCATCGCTCAGTGGGCTATCAGTGCATACTATATCCGAAACCCTAGCTGGATGTCTGCGCGGAGGCTTCCTGAAAAGAAAAAGGTTCACCATGGTAAAAAGTTATACCATGTGAGGTGACTCAAAAATTTCACAAAGAAGACTCTTCAAAACACACACGCAATTATTTTTTTCTGAATTGAGTTAGAAATAAGACGTTAGGGTCCTCGTGTATGGATATGTCAGCTTTCGCACCAACACTAGATTCCTTAATCCAATAACCACACTCAGTACACTTAATACTATTTTCGTTAAAAATAAACATCAGAGTTCTCTGTTATATAGTAGAACCGACTCCTTTGATACCAATATGTCCGGACCTGTCCCCTGGGGCCTTTTTCGTGACTACCACAAGCCCACCTTCTGTAGCCCAGGGGCTGGAGACTAGCACCAAAAGGCATATTCCATAAAAGAAGAATGAATTCCCTTTATAACCTATAAACACTTGCAACCAAGCCCACAAAAATATACGAACACAAATAAACTGTATAGAAAAAAGAGTTCTGAAGGTAAAAAGTGTCTGAAATACAATCCCAATAGTAAGGGTACAAGTAAAATTGAAAAACAATACAACCGAAGAAAAAGGAAAGCAGCTATTGGGTTGTCCTACGAGGTTTCTACCTGAAGGGTATGTACAGATCGCCTCCTTAGTACTCCAAATCCTCTCATATCCTCTGCGTACCGACATGTCATATGGTCCACCACTGGGCCTTGTCTACTCCTGGTACTCTCAGCCTCGATCATTGTTGTCCATCGTCTTCAACAAACACAACAAGGTGCGGGCATAGCCCATGCAGGGGTGATTATAACAATACGTAGTAGGGACCCTAAGACCCTCAGGGTCTCACAAAATCCATTAAGGATAAACCAAATAGAATGAATTCAACTCTCAACCATACTTAGATATATGCCCATACATATACATAAGTTATCAAGTATACCCATATCAATCAAGAGGAAACACAGGGTCCAACCAAACATCCCAAAGCACAACTATTAACAAAAGGAAATAATTCCATAAAGGTAAGTACCACACAGTTACACCACATCAACGAATATGATGAATGTATTACCATGAAGGAAATGTACCAAACTGGAATGAACTCAGCTCACGCCACATATAACTTATTTACAATAGTAAAGATGATTAGATGTAACTATTAATTAATATTTCTCTATTAAGAGGCAGACACACGAAGGATCATTAATCATCATCCGACCCATATAGGATCGTAGTACATCGTTAGACCCACATTGGATCTCTAGGTGCTGACCCACATAAGATCGCTCGGTGCTGACCCACACAGGATCACTCTGTACTGACCCAGATTGGATCGCTCGGTGCTGACCCACAAATGATCGCTAGGTGTTGACCCACATAGGATCGCTCAGTGTAGACCCACACATGATCTCTTGGTGCTGACCCACACAGGATCGCACGATGATGACCCACACAAGAATGCTCAGTGCTGATCCACACAGGTTCACTATTCATTCTTCACGTCATAACCAGATACTGGGTTCGTGCACTAGGCTTGCTCACCTTTGGTAGGGTATTCTCCTCATGAATATTTTTGATACTCCAACTTCCATGAAGTCCCATGAAGAAGTATCCCAATTGACTGCCACACCATAGGGGTTTCTATGCAACAGACCGTGCATCAATCAGACTCTTGGTCTGTGAGTTATTAGCCTTTTATTCCTGAGGACCTAGTTGGATTTGTGCTCGATCCAACCGGACCACAGTGCACCTTTATCGTAAATTCTATTGGGGTATACTCAAAGGGACTATCTTTCACTAGGGTTTCCATATCCACTAACAGTTCATTCAACGGACGTCTAGTGCCAAAATTATGGCTAATAGAGCAAAAAGTATGATGTTGGCCCAAATCTGGTCCGACCCGGTCCGACCGACCCGGCCCGACCTGGCCTAGGCTGAACTAACCCAATTTAGGTTGACCTAGAATTCTAGGTATTGTCCGGCCCACTGGGCTCAAGCTGACTGCGTTGGGCGGCTTGGCGGCACTGGGTGGCGTAGAGACCGTGAAGGCAGCGCGAGGCCGCAGAGGGGTGTGGGGCTTCGAGGGCGGTGATGCCATGGGGTGGCACGGAGGCCGTGGGGTGGCGTTGTTCCACCATTTCCTTATTCACGGCCGGCGGTGGTGCTGACCGCCATTCTCATGCCCCACCTAGGTTGGATGCCATAATCCTCCATCCTTAATAACACAACAATAATGAAGAACAGAGGAGTGGTCAGGTCACGTTAGGTTGGCCTGCACCCACCACATTAGACCAGTATCCAGTAACTCAACAAAAATCATAAATAAAGAAAGTCAAACTCTACAACCCCCAGAAATGAATATTCTCAAACCTAAAAAAAAGAAAACATTCATGGATAAACTTGTTAGAGAGTTGATCTGTATTCTTCATTTAGATTGGAAGAACATGGTAATTTATAATCAGACATAACAAAACTCTTACCTCAATTGATCGTTGTCTTTGGCACAAGAAATAAGTTGAAGATGGTGAAGAGGGTTCCAATGATTTTCGCTTCTAAAACCATTCTTTGTTGTCGGGCTCATAAGTTGTCCTCTTCCTTGATTTCTAAAGAATGTTCTTCAATGGAATTCTTCGTTGGAGAATTTCTCCAACCAAGGAACATCATTTCCAAAAACAATTCCTCTCAAACAAGGAGGTTCCAATATAATTAAATTAAGTAGATTAATTATCTTATCACATTAGCATAATTAATTTCCTCATTTAATTACATCACGTTGGAAAAATTAATTGGACCAATTAATGAATGGTGTTGGAAAAATTTAAAGTAGGAGAGTTGAAAGGTTTTTCTCTAAATAAAGTGGTTTGGGAGGTCCACCCATTTAAATTCAAAATGGGTGGTTTTAGGCTCAGTGGTCCATACTTCTATAACATACATGTAGAAGTTTTTAGTTTAGGTGGTTCCCACCTTTAAATCATCGACATTTGTGGCTTCAACTAAAAAGAAAATCAAATAAATGTTTATTTGATTTAATTTCTGTTTCCACAAAAAACACAAAACATATCTTACACCCTCGACCCACTGCAGTCAAGTCGAAGGTCCCCTTAAGTGAATACTGGCACTGTGAGTTCAATAGTGAACTCATATTTCAATTCTGAGCACCAGTTTAAAATTTAAAAAAACCCCACTCTTAGGTTTACTGAACGTACCTAAAATAATGTTCTGAAAGTCATTCCAGGCACTCCGGGCCTCGGAATCACGCGCCATCATTTTTCACAGGCTCGTAAAATTCACATATATTTAAAATCAATTACACGAAAATTCAGGGTCTTTACATATTAGATATGATATTATAATGGAATTATAATATATGTATGTATCATTATGTTTTAATTTCTATAAAATAAAAAATAGAAAATAAAGTAGCGTTCATGCATAAGTATGTCTTACCGTCTCCGTGAATGGTGCATTTCATTTCATACCTCTAAATGTTATGTAATATTATAAATACATATATATACTAAATATATATGATATATACGATATCTAAATCGTTAATATCTTTCTGGAGATAATGGAATATGGACCACAAGGGAAACTTTTAATTATAAGAAGTCCATTTTTGACTCAAGTACTAAATATCGACCAAATGACCATTATTAACCTAATTAATTGAATAATGTTTATAAAATGGTAGTAAGTTATATAAAAATAATAATAAACTTGAAAAATGTTCTTAAGAAAGTATAAATTAACTTTATTTTATTATTTAGGAATATCAAGGAACAAACGAGTCAATTCAGACATGAGGTAAGATATTTCTTATATCACTTTTAATTCTATGAGTTTTCCACTGTTCGCTACTTAATCATAGCATGTGATGCATTGTTTACTTAAATTTGATATATATTATCATGATTCTATATATATTTGTGGTATTATTTAATTTATTTTGTGGTTATTAACTTTTGGTCATAAGACTCAATTGATTACAATGTGGTAAAGGGTTTTATCTCACTTTTTATTCCAGTGAGATTCATGCTATATTTGTACCTATTTCATTTTTTTTGTTTTACATAATACCCATGGCTGTACTATTTGTGTAATATACCTTAATTTATGGGTATTTACATCTTCATTGAATGATCCTTCATTCATGTGGTGTATGTTTTGTAAGTTAATAAATCGGTAAGGGACCTTTTTAACCTAAATTTTATTCCATGGGTTAATCATCTAATTAATAATTATGTAATCCTATGATTATGCATGGAATTACTGTTTATTTATTTATGTTGTAATTTCCACTCCTCTTTAGGTGGATATACGTTTGGTACACATAATCACTCCATTGATAAACTCTCATGTCATCAATATGAACTTGATAAGAGTAATTTTAACTCAATTTCCATTAATTGAGTTAAACATCCAAGTCATTGGTTTTGTCATAAAACGAACACGTGTGAATTTCATATGATTGATATACATTGAATAACCAATCATATAGAGTGTATTTATATCTTTCACACATTATTATGTAATTTATTTATCCTTATTTTAAGGATACTATTTTTTAGAATGGATTTTGTCTCAAATTACATTTCCTTGAGACTTCATTGTTGTTATGCACCGATTTACTCTTATGTGGTGTATATACTATCCTTTGGAATATTACATCATGAAACCCATTATTATCATTATAATTACAAAGTTCTGATTAAAATTTATTCCTAAATTATTTGTATTCAAGCGTCTCTCATTTTGTTAAGAACTCTTTAACTAAAATATCATTTTAAATGTTTTAAAGGTTTATTTTTCTAAATATTTCACATTAATTTCCATGTGATAAAAACAGTTTTTAGGGTTTATTTATATGGACATAAATGTTTTTAAATGATAATTCATTAAAAGATTCAAAGTGGTATGGTACACTTTGATTCAGAAAAACACTTTATTAAATGTTTTAAATGGTTTTGAAAATGGTTTGATAATGCATTGTTAATTTAAATATCTTGATATGATATATTGGAATGTGGAAATATTATCGTTCCATTATACTTGTTTTATGTGATATGATTATGTTATGGTTATTGAAAATTGTTTATGTATATGGGTGGTTTTGTGATAACTTGGGGCGGGTGATCCTGAGATAGCTCTCCAATGCATCAAGTAACGTGATAGAGGTAAACGTTAATGTTTCTCCTAAGAGATTTTGGGAATATATTGTGACGGGTATTCCAAATGTGACTCCCTATGTAGTTGTGATAGCTATAATTTAAGTATGTTATGAATTCCATATGTTGCCATTATGATTTATGATTTCTGTATGTTATTCATAAATCTTTTGATTTCATGAGGTATGTTATGATTGAAAAGTATTTGTTTCGCTGATTTGTATTTATTAATGGGTTAATGTTTCATTTCCTTATTTTATGACCCTTACTGAACTTTTTATTCTCATCCAAAGTTTTTTAAATGCTTTCTACATGACTTAAAGATGATTTGGGTCAAGGATGGGATCAAAGAAAATCCATGATGTTAAAAACATGGAACAAGACATGTTTCCTTTTAAGAGATTTTATTTCTTAAAAAAATGGATACTAAGTAGTAGTGTCTATAATTAATTTTCATGTTGATATGTAATAGTTATGGCCTAATTCTCTAAAACTATAAACCTGAAAAGATACTCAATGTGAATTATTCATTAAATTCATGATTATGTAATTTTTAAGGTCGGGTCCTTATAGTTAGTATCAGAGGTAGGTTCAGACAACATTAGGGATTAAGAGTTTTCATTAGACACATGGTTAGTCCCTATGTCTATTATTTAAGTTAAATACTTGTTTTATAATTTTTTATGATCAATAAAATTTAGTTACAAATGGAATTATGATGATCTCAAACGATATTCCTATCACTTCCTAATAACTTTATTTCAATAATAATTATAAATTCATGTTCAGATTATTGTGAAACTTTTTCTAGCAAACAACTCACTTTCAAGCAGCTATTTGAGATATAAAACCCCTCCACTATAACTTGTTATCATCATGGATCATGGGTTGTATTTAAACAAATACTATTTTGATAATATTATCATATTTTCAAGAATGGTAACTGTTATCAAAGAATTTTCAAATATTTTACCTTATCACAATATTTTGAATCATATTTTGATTTTGAAGAAGGTGCTGAAGAAGGAGACCCTTAAATAACCTATTTATATTTTATTTTACAATATAGTATCTCCGCACATACCTATGGTATTATAAAAGTACCATTAATTGAATTGTTCAATTCAAATTCAGTCGGACTGTTTTATAGAAATCATGTTTTATCATATGTTTTGAAATTATATGTCATAAATGATTATTTTTCAAAACTATTTTTTGGTGAACACCCATATGACCCATGTTGTACAAGGTGTATATGGATGATGGAAGCAAATGATTTTTAAGGATATCAAAATCATTGTTTCAATTCATGGACCTTCAACCTATGTGAACAAGATTAAAATGAAACCAAATGGACACCATGATCAAGGTATGATGTTCTTAATTTTGGAAATCGTTTTATATTATCATATGGTCATGAAAAAAACATGACAATATATATTTAAGTCATAGAGAATTAAGATTTTTAGATCATAATGAATTGGGATAAAAAAGAGAGGTATAAGGAAACAATAGAGATTAAAACATGTTAGGGTTATTTTGAGTTTTATAAAAATGTCAACCAATAGGATGGGTGACAACCCATCACATTTAGCAAGGCCGTAGGAATTGAACCAACAACCAAAGGACGATAAGTGAACTTCGCCTACCACTGGACTACTTGAAATCCCATGTTAGTATGACTTATTATTTTAGTAAAATTATTTCATGGACCAACAATAAGTTGATTTCGAGAAGTTATGTTTTATAAAATCGATATACTTAGTATAAGAAAATGATTTGGTGGTTAAGAGATAATGGTTCTTTTAGAATATGTTCTCTATTTTGAGGAAAAAACTATATGCACATGAAAGATAGGATATAATGGGATTTTAATTGTGGAATAATGGTTGAAATTTTAGTTTGGAAGATTCTATGTTTTTATTGCGGACGTATGGCAATTTGGTTTATTTATGAAAATGATTAACCTATCATGGAGAATATGTGATTACAATAATTACTTTTCAATGTGAGACATTTTGAGTAACTGATGTTATTTGGAGATAAATGTTTTGATTTATCTTGGAGGACTATGTAATTAAATGCTTATGAGAATTGCGTTTCAATCATAGTTTGGATTAATTTTGAGTAATTTTATGGATAGTTGTTTATTGAATGGTCTTTCTTGAACTTTGGGTTTTGTTGACAAATTTTGGAGATTAAGAGTAGTTTTTTTTGTATAAGATTATCCTTTTTGTGTATTATCTAATCTCACACAAAACATTTTGGTTTTCATGGATGTCTAAAGATAAGTGAAATATATAGTTCTTCTTTTTTGGATTATGTGATTCTCTAGAAGATGACTCTTGTGCTTATGATGTGACCAAGTCTTTTTGATTGCTCATTGTTTGGAGAAAAGATTAGATTTTGGTAGAATCTTATTAATGGATGAAACACTAATTGAAGGTAATTATATTTCCTTATGTTCTTATACTATGTAGTAAGTTAATTCCTCAATATTATGAAAAGGTACATAAATCAATAACATTGTTGGGTTACATTTCATACTATGTAATCCAAGACGGTTTAACAAGTCATAAGTTTTTTATTTTATGGTGGTTGAAGTTATTCTAATCATGTTTTCTATCAATCTCCATTGAAACATAAAAGTTTTTTCTTTCTTCCATATCCATTTCTTCCAACATGGAATCCTGTTATGGGTTATATCGGGTGATCTTTGTACTTCTCTTTCTTTCTTTTAAAGTGATAGTTTTACTGTCTGTTTTCTGATATGAGACTTTAAATTAAGTTTCCAAGCCCAGTTTTAAAATTGTGGGGACTCAATTCCCAAAATGGGAGAAGGATGTAACATCCCATGTAAATAATGAACATGCAAATTTACTTATTTATTAAAATTTGTGAACAGAATATTAATTCTACTTTAAATGGGATTCTATTTTCGATGGTGTACCTGATACACAACAACATGTTTCTTTGAAATCTTACTTTGCACACAACATTGGGTCATACTACAAAATAATAATATAATATTTTTTTTAAATGGTAGTTAACGCCTAGCTATTGTATTGGTGGTAATGAACAGAACTAAAAATAAAATGATTATACATGTTTTTTAAATGTTTTAACATTTATCTAATAAAAGTTAGAGGCTTAAAATGTGAATAAATCTAATTTTAAGAATAATTTTCTTTAAAAAACTGATTTAAAGGATTTTTATAGAGAACCGTCATCAAATAATACTTTGGTCACTTTTATATGTTCTATTTGACAAAATAAAATTCTTCATTAGAATCGGGACATCAAAATTCACTTTGGGTAAATTTTTGGTATTTTTCTGATAAAATCCATTTTTTACGAATAGTGAGAAATACTATATTTTAATTCGAAAGTGCATTTTAATCTAATTTAATTTTATGGTTAGATTATATTTTTAATTTGTTTTAAGGAGTACTTATATTATATTTTTTCCGTTTAATCCAATTTTTTACATTGGAATTAATTTCACTTTGAAATTTGATATAAATAAGTATCAATATTTTTATTATTATCGTTTCATAAAAACACGCTATTTGTTTTGATAACGGGAATTAATTTTAAATTAATTAATGTATATTCTATGATATTAATTTGGAAAAATAGACATTATTTTTGAATTCTGAATATCAATTATACATTAGGCTGAATTTTGGGTAGTTTTTTGAAAAACATCAATTTTTGATGAATAGTGAAACCACTAAGTAATAGTTAAAAACATACATTTTCATTTAAATGAAAATTTACCACTTCTATGGATTGAATTTAGAAAATATGACATACATAATTGAAATTAGTAATTAAAATGTGGATAAATAAGATGAATTTTTTTTCGTAAATAGTATTTTTTTAACTTTTATTTACTGTGGATAAAGGTAAATAGGGTAATTCATGGTAAAAATAATATTATAATAATAAAAAATTACCTTAACACATGGAATAACCTTATTTTTTGAGTTATATTCGACCTTTTTCATCATTGGGTCTATTTTGGGACCCCATGGAGCCACATGGGAGGGATACTGACACTTTATTTTAATTAATTTAAAGTAATGGAAAAAATTACATAAACAAATATCTTTTAGTATGTCAATATTTACATTCGGTTATATAAGTTATAATTATGAATATAAATATTAATTGGAAAGCTAAAAATCTTTCCTAAATAATGATATTTATTTTAAAATATTTAGAAATCAAATATATTAAAATATTTTTGACATAATAATTATGAAGTATTTACCTCATTAATAAATGATTTAAATAAATAAGATTATAAATATTAAAATAACATCCAAAACCTATCCAATTATTATTGGATGATTTTATTTCGACCTTTAGTCATCTTATATTCAACTTTAATTAGTTTTGGACCTTTAGAAACTGAATATCATTATATATTAAAATAATATTTTCACACATTCTTAAAGAACCCCTCCTCCCCCTAAAAAAGCCATCCCTTATAACTCATTCCTCACACCTCTAAAACAAATTGTATCATCCAAACCATTAACAAATTATATTTCAATATCCTTATCCTCCTTTTAGAATCCTTACCTTTGGAAAAAGGCACTTTAAGAAGTCCTTTTGGTTCAAATGAAAGACAGTTACCCAAATTAAAGGTAACAGTTTCTCTTAACTTTTTTCTTTTATTTTACTTCTACAACCCCTAATTTTTTTTGTTACTTTATTTGATAACAAAAAAAGTATCCTAAATATACTAGGATGTTTTTATGAGAATTATTCTCAACTATAATTATACACACCTTCTTCTAATGGGTGGATAATATATGGTTTCTTTGAATGGAAAACTAACACCTCACAAAACGATGATTGTTCGATTATCTCTTACTGCCTCTCATGGTGGCCATTAAAATGGAACTATTTTATATATTATATATATTAGTTTTATGTCTTCTTTATTCTTATATATTTTTATTTTATAGCATACCTTTATGGTTTCCATTATGGGTAAATTCGATAATTCCATTTGAGGAAATGAGGACTAACGCCCCCTCAAAGTGATATGACTTGTTAATGCCATATGAGGGATGTATAAAGGATAGAGTTAATGATATTATATATGATATTATAATGGAATTAAAATATACCTAAAAATCATTATGTTATAAATCCATAAAAAAACTAAATAGAAATGAATGTTGCGTTCATGCGTACGTACGACTTACCGTCTCCATGAAGTGAACATTTAATTTCTTACCTCTAAATGTTATGTAATATTATAAATAGATATATATATATTATTGATAAATATTATATATATGATATCTAAATCATGAATATAATTCTGTAGATAATTTAATATTGACAACAATGACAACATGTAATTATAAGAAGTCCATTTTTGACTCAAGTACCAAATATCGACCAAACGACCATTATTAACTTAATAAATTTCATAATGTTTATAACATGGTAATAAGTGATATAAAAAGAATAATAAACTTGAAAATGGTTCTAAATAAATTATAAATTAACTTTAATTAATTATTCATGATGAACAAGAAACAAATGAGTCGAGTCAGGAATGAGGTAAGGGATTTCTTATCTCTCTTTTAATTCCATGAGATTTCCACTATTCACCACTTAATCATTGAATATGGTGTATTTGGAACTTATATTTGATATATATTATCATTATTTTCTTTATATTCATGGTATTCTATGATTCATTGGGTGGTTACTAACTTTTGGTCATACTAATCAATTGATTAAAATGTGGTAAAGGGTTTTATCCCACTTTTTATTTGCATGAGATTCATGCTATATTTGTCACTATTTATTTTTTGTGGTGTACATAATAACCTTGATAGTACTCATTGTGTAATATAAATTAATTTATAGGTTTTTAAATATTTATTGAATTATCTTTCTTTCATTTCATGTATGTTTCATACGTTAACAAATCGGCAAGGGAACTTTTAAACCCAATTTTCATTCCTTGGGTTAATATTCTAATTAATAATTATGTCATGTTATGATGATGTGTGGAATCACTCTTTATTTATTTAGGTTTTAATTTCCACTCCCCATTGTGTGGTTATACTTTTTTTACACAAAATAACTCCATTAATTAATTCTCAAGTCATCTATATGAACTTGATAAGAGTAATTTTAACTCAATTTCCATTCATTGAGTTAAACATCCAAGTCATTGGTTGTGTCATAAAAAAACATGTGTGAATGTATTCTAATTGATTTACACAGAATGTGCAATAATATAGAGTTTCTTTATATTTTCACACATTATAATGTAATTTATTTATCCTTAATCTAAGAATACCTTTTTTATATGGGATTTCATCTCAAATTACATTCCATTAATACTTCATTGTTATTATGAACCAATTCACTCTTATGAGGAGTATATACTGTCCTTTTGCATATTACATCATGAATCCCTTACTTCTCATGATATTATAATGTCCTTATTAAATTTTATTCCTAAATTATTTGTATTCAATCATCTCTCAATTTGTTAAAAACTCTTTAACTAAAATACCATTTTTAATGTTTTAAAGATTTCTTCTTCTAAATATTTCTCATTAATGTCCATGATTTCAAAATGGTTTTCAAGATTTATTTATATGGAAATTAATTTTTTCAAATGATAATTTATTAAAAGTTTCAACGTTGTATGAGACACTTTGATTCAAAAAAAAATCATTATTAAATGTTTTAAATGGTATTGAAAATGGTCGGATAATGCATTGTTTATTTCAATATCTTGATTTGATATATTGGAATGTGGAAATGTTATATTTCTTTTATACTTGTGTTATGTGCTATTATTATTTTATGTTTATTGGGAATTTTTTATGTATAATGGTGGTTCCATGATAGACCTAGGGAAGGTGAGCCCGAGATAACAGTCCAATTCTTTGGGTAACTTGATAGAGGTAAAATTTAATGTTTCTCCTAATATATTTATTGAATAGACTATGATGGGTATTCCAAATTTGACTCCCTATGTATTTGTGATAGCTACAATGTATGTATTTTATGGATTCCATAAGTTACATTTATGATTTATGATTGCTATATGTTATTCATAAATCTTATGATTTCATGAGGTATGTTATGATTGAAAAGTATTGGGTTCATTTATTTTTATTTATTGATTGGATATTGTTTCATTTCTATATTTAATAACCCTTACTAAGATTTTTATGCTCATCATAAGTTTTTAATATGTTTTTCTCAGGACATAATTATGAATAGTGTCAAATATTGGATCAAGGAAAAGTCATGATCTCTAGAACATGGAACTAGACATGTTTCTTTTTAAGAGTTTTTAGTTTAAAAAAATTTGGTTTCTGGGTAGTAGTGTCTACATGTAATTTTCAAGTTTATATGTAATTTTTATGGCCTAATTATCTAAAAATCTAAACCTGTAAAGATCCTAAATGTGAAATATTCATTTAATTCATGATTATGTAGTGTTTATGGTCGGGTTCTTATAATAATGATGTGGTGAAAATACAATTATCATCCAGTCCATAATATTTAATGTCTTATTTGATTATATACCTACCAAATCTCTTATATTTAAATATTTATAAAAGGTTATTTAACTACCACATCAAAAATTATATATTGATGTGCTGTTAAAAACTTCTAATGTTACGGTTGACACATGTCTGGTCCCTATCCACACTCTTATTAAAAATTTTTGGATGGTTTTTATTAAAAATCATGTGATTAGGGATTTAGTTTAATTTTTGGTGATTTTAGGAATGGAATAGAATTCTTTATATGGATACCATATCAGCTTTGAAGGAGGAAAGATCATATTTCATATTATATGTGAATCTATAATTGTTTTTCGGTGTGCATATCAATATGTAAATCCATTTCAAAATAATTCAATCTTGTGGCTAAAAATTTTTATACATGAAGTCTATTTATCACATATGAATATGGAGAAACCAAGTACCAAAATATTTGTATTATTAAGTAGTTTTTATGACTTTTTAGAATAATTTTCAAATCTATCTCTGATTCATTATGTTGAATTTTCAATATAAATTATGCCTTGTTGAACACCTATTTCAATGACTCACTATATAATGGAATTTTTTGAGGTGTAATAATTTAAGAAGATGCATAAAGAGAATATTTATATGGAATTCATTTAACCATGTGTGGGGGCTTGTAGAGAACCTGTTATATCTATTGAAAAGAATGATGGATCAATGATAATTTTCTTTGATTTTTGATACCATAATAAGAATACGATAAAAACAAGTATCCTCTACCCCATGTTGATGAATTTTTTATTCAACTGAAAAGACATCATTACATTTTCATTATTGACCATCATTATATATATCATCATTTTTTTCATTAATAACTGGGATATACACAATATGTAATTCCATATAAGGTTTAGACAGTATGAATTTAAAATGATTCTATTTTTTCTAACAAATTCCCCAGCTATCTTCATGGATTTAATGAATATTGATATTATAGTTTACCTAGATATGTTTTTGGAGTCTATATAGATTATAATCAGTTATTTTTGAAGAGTAAGTAAGAGAATGAATATAATTTTAGAATTATGAAGAAAATCATGATGATGGAAAGGTTTTATGTATAATTTATCATGTGTGAAAGTTGTCTATAGAATGTAATATTATTGTGTGATATTATCTCAAGTGAGTGTATATATATGGTTCCATCGAATATGATATTTATTGGGAGATTTCCTATAAAAAATATGATAACTGAGATCCATAGTTTTATTTTTTGGGTTAGATATTACTAACACTTTGTGAAAGATTGTGTATTACTATCTAATCCACTCACCATGTTGACATATAACATTGTATATTTCTTATAGAAAAATGAAATTAAAGATAATTTCTAGGAGATAAATAGAAGTTTTTCCAGTTAATTTGTCTTCACACTACCCTATAGGGAAGATGGGTTTGAGATCAATTTTGATGTGTTAAAGAAGGAACTACGATATTTCCACATATAGAGTGATATGGTGATAGATTATTCCAAACAAAGACTAAAAACACATGAGAAATATTACTTGTCCAAGTATTTAGAGATATCAGTGGAAATAATTTCATTGATGTTATAGATGAATCATCATTATAGTGAATGGTTTGATATATATACATATTATAAAAGGATAATGTATATATTCACAATTGATATGAGTATTAACTAGAGAATATAGTTTGAGATGATTAACGATAGTTACTACTCAATACATTACCAAATTGGGATGGTGAATAATGTGGTTAATTATAATAACTAGCCCAAGCCAACTAAACAAGACACCCAAGCCATCCCATAGAGGTAATGTATGATAAATATAATAGAAAAAATTCATGAATATAAAAAAATTTATACAATTAGAGTAAAAATAAGAACAAAAAGAGATACAAGAAAAATATAAACCAATAAAAAATTTATAAACAAGAAAACTATGGATAAAAAAACATGTCACCATGTGACTCACCATCAACTCTAAACTATCATGTAATTGAGGTAACATATAAATAAGAGAACCTAAAATCATACAATATGGCCTTACCTTTATTTTAGTCCTTTAAAAAAGGTCTAAATCTTACCAAATTAAAAATTAGGGAGTGATAGTGGATCATTGTAGGATACCACCAAAAATATACACATGTCTTATTATGAAGAATGAAATAGTACTAGACTTTTAAACAATATAGTTTTATGAAGGATTTTCATAAAACAAAATTTATTTATAAATCATTTCCCTATGGTTTTCATAAAATCAAATCATTTTTACAATTCCAAAATAATTTCAAGTGTAAGAGGTAAAAATAGGATCCCAATCCACAATTTAATAATAAAGGAGGTAAAATAATATCCATGAAATAACCAATCATGTCAATCCATGTGATACAAACTCATATAAAAACCCTTGAGAGATAATCCACAATAAAAAAAACTATCAGATGATAAAAAATCAATAGATGAAAAATATAATAATAATTTGTGAAATATAGTATGGAAAAATAAATACATGAAATAAAATATTCTTAAACTAGTACAAAATTTGTATCCAACTGATGTAGAGTATTGTCGTATTCTGTTGATACCAACAAAACAACCACTAGTGCTTCCACACAATATAAGTTTGTCTATTTATATTTCCCGACACACGAAAGGTTCACAATGTGACAATGTTATCAATATAAATTTCAATACCATGATGAAAATTTATAAAACATTTTTCAAAGGAAATTCAAATTAATTAGTTGTTTCAAAAACATAGTATTGTATTAAAAAATCATTTTTTAGAGACAAACCCTTTAAATAAATATAGATTTCCAAAAAAAAGTTATTTAAAATGACAAGTATCATCATATAGATGAACAAAAAAAAGGAATTTATCAAGTTAAATAATTCATTGATCAAATTAAACCATTTTATAGAAATTGATACCTCAAAATTGTGGAACCCTATAGACATTTGACTATGATATTCAACTAACCACAGATCGTCCTTCAAAAGAAAAGGCACAATAAGAAACTATATAGGATTTATATAAAACACCAATCAATCATAGATTCCAACCATAAACAAATAAAACAATTAAAATTGACTAAATAAATGATGAACTAGAAGGAAAAATTACCCAAAGAGGTGCACCGCAACCACAACAATGATCAATTTTTGAACGAATGATCCAACATGAGAAAATGTCTCCAAAATCACCTAGGTTGATCTATGGGTTTTTAGGGGGAGGCTTTATGGATGAAGAAATTATTAATTACTCATAAGGATCACTAAAACAATATTTCATGAGAATAATATGTCATGTAATCCCATTATATAATGTGAATTCCACAAAGGCCAAAAAAGGTGAAAAATGAATCCCCCTTTTATTAAAACTACATTTTATACAATACATGGATTGAATTCAACAAACTTTTTGTGTAAATACTTAACACCATAAGAACTTTCATGACATATTCTTGGAGACAAATATACAATGTTTATTTCTGATAAAGGGTTTGTAAACACACATAAGATGGTAGAAAACCTATATTTCCATAGAAAGACACCAAATAACCCAACACAACATCAATACATGTGGAAAACACCTCAAAGAAATTATCACACAAATAACCTGAATACAATAATTTGAACAAACACAAATCACTAAACATTATGTCATTTTCCATAGAGAAGGCCATATATCCCTCTGATTCCTATATATATACCCATGTAATTTTTTTTTGAAAAAACATATGGGCAAGGTAATACCTAGAAAATGTAATGGGATTTTACAATCACACAACCATATAAGATTTCTATCCCCATAAAGTCTTCAATATCGTGGATCTGTATAAAAAATGGCACCCATATTTTGTGGCTATCCCATATGGATTTCCAAAACACTCAGACCAAATGATTCATTTTATCATTTCATACCCTCTTTCACCAATCCATAATATAAATTGGCTCCTCAATCATGGTGGTTTCAATATCATTATCAATATCCTCCCATCCAATCAATTTGAAAGGATTTTGTATATACCTCCAAAACTCGGAGATAAGAAACACATCATGGTTGGATGTAAAAAATGATGGTGAGTATAACATATATGAACCCTTCCACATTCATACAACAATCTTGAAGGGGACCAAAATCCTCAGTGCCATTATACCCTAGTTACCCAATAGATGATGTCCCAATCAAGGTTAATTAATTATAAATACATGATCTCCAACTTATAACCCCAGTGGATGATTAAAATGGTCTATATCATATTACTAAAAGTTCTGTGTTGTGATCAAACTCTTCTAGATCAACTACATCCTTGTTTTCATCTTCTGAACAAGACTTGGTCCAACCAAAGACCACTCTCTTAACTCTACCAAGTACAAGGTATATCTATATGTCCACACATACAAATCCTCATATGGAACCCTATTAATAAAATCCCTATAAGTATTTTAATTTGAAAATTCAACCAAATTTTTTTCCCAAGATCCATCAAATTAATCACACAAGCCTACAATATATCCTCAATAACATATATAGTCCACTGTATCTACACATTAGTCTATAAAAGATATGTTATAATAAATTTAAATAGGTGACTCATCACCTCTTCAAAAATGTTTCAAAACCTATATGTGAAACATATATACCTATCAAGAAACAACTGCATACGAAACCTTATTAATTCTTACAATCTTTCGTATATACAATCCCTCAACTTCTTCCACTTTTATTTTCTCGTTGATAAGTTGGATATGTGATAGTACAATGATTAAATAAATGGACACCCAAATCACATCCTTCCCACTATAATTATATGGTAATATAATGAAATAATGCATGAAAATATCATCCAATTTCCACAGTATAATGGGTTTGGGAAACAAAAAACTTGCAATCCACTAGTTTTTCTCCATGATACGTTGACTTGTAAGACACCAATATATATGATATGAAATCTACCACCTCATCCCTAACTACCAATTTAGATGTATCAATTCAGGATACATCATGGTTGTTCCTAGGTGTACATAACAACAATAATGTTGTCTATTCCCTATAATCTTTTACCATAGGATGAAATTAACAACCAACCTATCCTGGAATCACAAAGTTCCACTAGGAGACTAAGACCACACACTTGAGGTCCCCCCACCCATAAAATCATTACAAAAACTATGGTACTCAGTATTAGACATCTTCCCTAGTATACATGACTCATTAAATTTAAATACATCCACAATCAAAGATAGAAATACCCTCCCTCCATCCGCTTCCATTCGCAAGCCCATCTCCTCAAAAAACCTCATCATATACCATTGCTACACTAATACGTTCATGGCTTGGGTTGGTAATTTTTTACTCAACGTATCAGCAACCACATTCCCTTTTAAATGGGTACATTGAATATCATAATTTAATGCATGAAAAAACTCCACGAAGATTCACTATCACAATTTCATATCACTCTCAATAAAAATATATGTTATTAAATTTTGATCTGAATATATTGTTTACATCACACAAAAGAGATATTGAAACCCTGTTTTGTTTACATTAATAAAATCTACTAACTCAATATCTTGCTTATGGTAGTTCAGCTAATGAGGGAATAAATGGTGAGATCCATAGTCTATTAACTATCTCCCCTAAATCAATGCAAATACAAAAACTATAACATAAGCATCACATAAATAATCATAACCCACACCTAGTTCTTGAAAAATACAAAAACAAATTGATTTCAATATCAGATTTAGTTCCACTAAATATCTCTGAAAGATTCCATTCGATTAAAAATTTAAACCTTTATAGGGTAAACATATCATTATACATTAAATCATAGAAAACATCCAAAAAAACCACTTGTAATAGCTAGCAAAACTGAAGAATCTTTAGATCTCAAACACATTTATGGGATACTCCCAAGGAATAACATCATGTACCTTTTCATGATCTTAATATATTCCCCTCTCTGATAAAACAAACTTTTGAAACATTACCTCTTCCATCCAAAACTCACATTTGGAATGAATACCATAGAGATGATGTTCCCTCAATGATCTGATAATGTTATCCAAAGGGTATATTGGATCATACTCTAACATAGATTAATCCAATATATCATCCATGAACATAAAAACAGAATACTCAATGAAGATATGATATATCTAGTTCATGACCACCATATGCACCATAGGATAATTAGTTAGACTGTATTATGTAACTATAAACTCCAAATACCAAAATCAACTCTTACATACTTTCATGGGTATATCCACTTCTTATACAATCAATTAGTGGTGCCAGAAACATAGGCCAATAATTGACATATAACTAGCCCCTATGATCTAATCAAAGAGATCACAAATCTTTGGTAAGGTATACTTATTCATGATGGAAACCCAATTTAACTTCTTATTTTCATTGAAAATATTGAAGCTCATGAATGCCATTATAGAGAAGATGACATGTGAATCCCATTGTGACATGATATGATGACTAATTACATAGCGTCAAGGTCCAAAATTTGGAACTTTAGTTCTACCAAATCAGTAGGTGACAATGAAAAGTAATGCATCGAAATGGGAATCATACCAAGTAGAAGGACAATACTAATCTCAAGATGTATCAATGGTAGTCAAATAGACGAATAACATGAAATGACCTCATCGTACACACACACACACAACTGTAGGTAGATGACAACCCATTAATGGGTCATCTCTACAATGATATATCTATGACAAATATATTTATATTACCCCAATATAAGGAAAAAAATTCCCCACTCTTCCCAATCTAGTGTCCCACTAACCTTAAAAAGGGGGGTAACCCTATATAATGATACAAGATAACCTAATGATGATAAATTTCTAATTGGGGATTAATTTTGATAATCCAATCCATGATAATAATCATGCAAAAGATTTCATGACCAACAACTAAAATATCCCAAACCACGTCATAGTCAGTCTTCATTACGGGACATGTAAAAAATAGAATCCTTGTTTAGAAATTTTTCCCAATGGCATGGAATGATTCAACAAGAATTTAAAAATATATTAACATAGGACCTAAAATTCAACTAATGTTGAAGATATAAAAGAATGCGTCGAAACTATATCAAAGGAATCTATCACTATATAAAATGAACTAAACAATGTACCAATAATATTAGTTACCCCAACATAAGGTTAATTTGATGAGAACTCTACCACATAAATTCATCTAATCATATCCCTAAGAACTTCCCCATTGTAGTGAGGATAAGACCCAATAACCTTAGAAGAATCAATATGTACCTATGAACCATTGTTGGGAGTGGACTGTTCCTTACTTCCATAGGACATCCATTCAAGGAAAAAATTTAAGTGACCAGATTTCCCACAAAGATGACATGTAATGGGATCCACCGCATAATTAGGCCTAGTATGAACACATCCCCCACACTAGTAGTAGATGAAATATATTTTTTCTTAATAAAACTCCTAAAAATGTCCAAATGAAAAATTACTAACCTTGTGCAACATTTTCATGCAAGAAGATACACCTAACTAATAACAACACCAAACAAGATGAACCTAAAATGTATTTCTAAATATTTCTACCACATCCAAAGATTATTTTATTAATACCACCAAAAAGGATAAATGTCACATTAGAATCCACTTTGACTGGATATCCACCCTTAATCCCAACTCAAACATTCATGTCATTAGGTACTCCATAGTGACAAGCTCCAATTCGAGATGCATCATTCATAAAAATGGGTAGAATACTACATAATAATACAATCCACAAAGTACAATGTACGACACACACAGATAATCAAAACATGTGACATATACTTATACAAATTCAGGTTAAAATATTTTGTTAAATGATGCCCATGTATGATGCTCCAACAACTAAGCTTGCACAACAGATTCCCACCATCTCATTCTCAATAACTTAAGAATATATGTCAAGAAACACATCATATAATCTTCATAATTTTTAAAAACATTATTGATATTACATATCATATCAAAACACTCCTTATATTCCTTTGAGACTTTTCCACTACAGAAGATGGATGGATGCTACTTAGTGAATTCTAATCCTTGATCAACCAAACATCATCAATTTCCAACATCCGATACACCCAGAGTCTGAATATTATTAATTACAGCTTCATCCAAGGATGGTTAAAATAAATAATTTTTCAACAGATCATATCTTATATATTAATCTCTCATATTTGGATCATATGTTCTATGTGGATGTTTTTAATAATAAAAATTAAAACCCCCCATAAGTCAAGATAAAATTTCTAAATCATAGGACCACCCTCAGGAATTAATGATAAATATTTTAAATATTATGAATTGAAATTAATTATAAATTATGGTAATCAAAATATACAATTCAAAAAGGAATGAGTCTATTTAATTATTCATCCCAAACAGTTCCTTCAAATGACCCAAAACACAAAGTCGCAAACCAGGTGATGATTTTTTGACAACCCATGGTTAATAAGGTTCTAAAATAGTAGTAAGTTGTCCAGTACACTCTCCAAACATACTACTGAAATTATTATTTTCCAAACTAAGGTCTACCCAAGACATATAACCAAACTCTGTTAGTGTTGATTCACTTCAGGGTGAGCATTCCCTGTAATACCATGTTATAGGGTACCAACTTTAGTCAACTAGATAATACACCCAAGAGAGAACATCACGATATGGTATAAAAATTATAAGGGAAACATGTCTTTAATATAATAAAACAATACATAAAATCAGATTATAATGTGGAAAAAATTGTGGTAAAAAAATATCTATACATCCTTGAAGAAAGGGTATACCATAAAAGTGAGAATAAATTAGACCAACAAGTCTCCATGTGACAATTCATCACATATAAACCATCCCTCTATGAAGGCAACAAACAAAAAAAGTTTGTCATACATGGTACAATATTCTCTCCGCTATCCCTCAATCATACAAAACAATGTCCACAACTAACCAAAGGAGAAATTAGTGTATGAAAATAGAGCCTAGTTTTATAATACCAATGAATATATACAGCGACTAATATCAATAATCGAATAGTTATTGATTAAAAATAGTATTAAAATCATTTTCATAAGACCAAGTCCATTTGTAAATCGTTTTTCTTCTGTTTTCATAAAAGCCTTTCAAATTTATATAGTCATAAATATTTCTCCTAGAATTGATAAATTTGGGATTCCAATCCATATATCAAGAGTTAATAAAGTAAAACCATATCCATGAAATAAACAAACATGTAAATCTATGTGGTACAACCTTATAAAAAATATATGAAAAAGAATCCATGATTAAAAAACCATCAACTAAAAAAAAAGAAAATTATAATCAAAACAATCATTTAGACTCTATATTATATTAAAATACATAGTATAAATAAATGCTTCATAAAAAAATCCAAGGGGTGTATCCAACCGATATAGATTCCTTCTAATGTATTTCGATATCTACAAAACAACCACTTGTAGTGCCATACAAACTATGATATACAATATCTATTTACTGATGCACCTAGGGTTCCAAAATGGAAAATCATTTCAAATACATTTCAAAACCAAGATCATCATTAATAAAACAATTTTAGAGCCAATCTAATCCACTTCTATTTCTGAAAACCCAATTTCTAAATCAAAACAAATCCACTTTCAAGAAAATATACATTAAAACAATTTTTTCCGGTAAAATCCCTTAAAACAAAAATAAACTAAATTAAATTAAAAAAAAGAATATATAATGGAAAAAATAAATTCACTGAATTAAACCATTGTATAGGAACTTCTAACTAAGAAATGGTGTAACCCTATCCACCTTTAACAATAGTGATCATCAAACCACAGATCAACATTTTATGGGAAAGGCAAGATAAGATACTGCAAAGTATTATAATAAAACAAAAATTGATCATGATTATAAACCATAAAAATAACCAATGTTGTATCCATAGAAAAATAAATTAATAACTAGAAGGAAAAAGTACCTAGAGAGTCACACCGCAATCAAAACAACGATCAACCCCCGAATAAATGATCTGGAAGGAGTACAGATCTCTAAATCTCTCTTAGGTGAGATATGGTTTAAAAAAGGGAAGATTCTCAATCGAATGAATCACTAATCCCTTATACAGTTCAAAAAAACAAAAAAAATCCATGAGAATTATATGTTGTGTAATCCCATTACACAATGTGAATTCCACTATGGATGAAAATTTGGTAATTGTGTCGCATTTTTATAAAAAAAATAATTTTATCCAATACATGAATTTAATTCCTAATAAATTGAATATGATAACATCACACCATATATATTTTCATAATATCTCCATATTGAATCATATATAACATTTATTTAAAAAAATAATAGGTATACACTTAAAAGACAGCATAAAAACATTAATTCACCAAGGATGTTCTACGAAAATGGGGAAAATAATGAAAATATGTTAAAATTTTTAAACCCAAACTCCATTAAATTT
Organism: Viscum album; assembly: GCA_963277665.1. Classification (NCBI taxonomy): domain Eukaryota; kingdom Viridiplantae; phylum Streptophyta; class Magnoliopsida; order Santalales; family Viscaceae; genus Viscum; species Viscum album. Next base: position 383,542,003 of record OY728151.1, read on the forward strand.
AAAAAAAATCATCCCCGAAATTATGGTAATATTACCTTTCAATAGATCTCTATATCCTGGATTCATGCAAATAACCCAAACAAGAACATTAAACCAATTATGGGAAAGAGAGTACATGAAAAACATACTGGGATGTTACATAGATGCTCAGAGTCTAAATAACCAATATATATTTTTCATTATGAGGATTTAAAGATATCCAATACATACTGATTTTTAGAAAATAAAACATAAAATCCTGATATAATGGGATATTCTCTATCTTTCTTAGATTAATTTTCAACAATCTATCTATTTGTGAATTAAAAAGGAACAAAAGGAGAATGTGGAACTATAATAGAATGTGGGTAATGTTCCTGAATTTAAGCATGATCTGTATAAAATATTATGATTTGACAACAGTTTATGTGTCTTTTCAATACCATAATAGAAAAATGATCTATTGGAGGAAGATCATATATTATCATTCTCTACTCATTTCTAGAGTGCAAATATGTAAATAGATATGAATGAGTATTTATGGTGGGACAACATGAAGAGAGATATTTCACTGTATGTATCTTCTTTCATTGTTTTTTCGAATGTAAATTTTAGAGAAAAATTTTTAAGGTGTTTTTATAAACATTAAACATACTCGAATCATAATGGTAAAACATCACCATAGATTTTGTCATCAGACTCTCCAAAACATTAGAAGGGAACATTGTTATTTGGGTTGTATTCAATTTATATAAAAATTAACAACAATTATTGATATAAGATAATATTTATTTTATGATCATCTTTCCAAGTAATACATAAAGATAATAGAGATATTTAATGGAGTAGAACAGTTTATTTTATCTTATCAGGTTTTCTATATGTTTTGTATAAATATTCATCCATATCTAGATAAGGAGTTGAGTATTGGTATAGTCTATCCCACATAAATAGATAGTCAATTTTATAGGACTAATAAAACCATAGAATATATGTTGAGATACTTCCCTATATAATTAAATGGTGGTTTAGATCAACACCTTTTATTGGTGGGATTTTCATTCAAAAATATCTTTCAATCAAGGAATATGATGGCTCTTTATGAAGACATATATGGTAAGAATTAAATAACTCAAAATTATTTAGATGAAGTTAGAGAAATAAATATTTTTGGTTTGTATATAATTGATAAAATATGAGATAATGTTATAGAATTTCAGAAACACAATAAGGGATCCATAAAGTCTATTGAAACATTATGCTAAAAATAATACGTGAGACACGGTGTTATGATTTGGTGAAAAATTATTCCAATGAATATATTCATTGAATTTTTTTGAGATTAACAAATGGAAATTTGAACCTTGGATAAATTGATTGATTTGAAATTATTTATTATATCAGGAAGATTGTTTATCATTTGGCACTTCTAATGAATGTATGTCAATATTGGGATTTGTTCTATGTATCTCCCCTGAGGTAGTACATACCTAATCCTTCTCATGTACTGAACATATTGGTCATTCCAGTGGAACATGACATCTTTTATAAAGAACAAAAGGTGGAGATTTTATATCATAGAAAGAATGTTCTATGAAATAGTAATTCTCACATAGAAAATTTTTTGTGGAGAAACCAAATATATAAAGAAGATACATTGGAACCCATGGATGTGATGAGGTAGATGTATAATCAACTATTTATTTCTATGATATAAAATTTATGGGTTGAAATTTAGTTTAATGGTGGTATATTTTAACACATTTTGATTTTACATAATACTTATCTATATATAAATTTTATTTATTTTATATCTTCTGTTACATGAACCACCATGATTATACATACTGGGATATACTATTAAAATATTATTATTTAATGTAATTGTTATCACATAGATAGTATATTCGATGGTAAAAATTGGACTAAATATATTATGAGAAATAAATGTTTTACATAAGAATAAAATGAATTCAATGTTTAGGAATTAACTATAATCAAAAATAAATATCATTTTACAATTAAATATTTATTTTTTAAAAAACTGTATTTATGAACACAATGTGTTTATTATCCTCTTAAATTAAATTAAATACCATTGGTGAATTATTTTATTAAAATTTAAAAATTACATTATAAATAAAATTTTATATCATTTATCTAATATATTTATTACAAGTTCTGTAGGAATACATCTCATTTTATAATTAATTTATTTTTCAAAAAATAGGGTTTCAGCAATTATTTTAGTATTATTTTTCAATTAATTTCATCCACATATATAAATTTAATTATATAAAATGGATTCCATATTTAGAATTGGTTTTTCAAATTTGGTAAAATGATAACTTTTATATGTAACTTTTTTGAATTGTTGTAGTTGTAAATTTTATCACATAGTAATTGGTAAATCTATTTAATCAGGTTTAACAATCTCTGCTAGAAACTTAGTCTATACTAACAGATTAAAAATATTGGTAATGGCTAGACAACCATTGTTATAAACTATACCAATGTTTTACTAAATTTTTGGCTGTTGTGGTTTTGGGATAGACATTCACCAACTGTTATTGATTAATCCTTTGTATATGGCTTCAGAATGCACACTATAGAAATAGTTTCTAGTAACTGTTAGTATAAATATTTTCCAATAGTTTCAAAATGTTGAGAATTGAATTTTCACATATATTACAATGGATTTCATAACATTATAATATAATTTTTGGAATGGTTCAAAGTAAACCATTGATAAAGGTTGAGTTTGGAGGAATATACCAACGGTTTACATGAAAGCGTTGGAATATATTCTATTTTAAGACATATTACAATGATTATAAACTATTGGCATAGAATTTCTTCTAGATTATAGCGGGTAGTAGACTGCCTCCCCTGAAATTACCTATGAAATACAAAAGTCATTTATGTTCTATTTGGGGAAACCACTATGAAATACATAAGGCAATTCAGAATTGAATTGAGAAGGAAATTACCTTGTACAATAGAGAAGGAAATTCAGAATTGAATTCCGAAGGTTATTACCCTGTGAAATACAAAATTGTGAATTGAATTCACAATTGAATTCATACAGAATTAAATTATGAATTACTAATACAATACATAGAGAATTGAATACATAATTATATAATTGCTATACAGAATTATGAATACATACAGAATTAAAAATTATGTGCACTATATTCAATTCAGAATGCAATACATATAGAATTGAATTCAGAATTTGCAAGGTAATTACCTTGTCCAATAGAAATAAATTACACATAGTTTAGTGCTGAATCTTAGTTTTACTCATTAACATTATGATAGGTGGGTGGATTTTCTCAATGTTTTGTTTTTTTTCGAAGAATAATTCCATCAAGAATAAATATTATTATGTTTCCACCAATGTATGAAAATTGAAGAATGTTATAACATAATATAGTAAAATGTTCATGTTATCCACCTAAAATAAAAAGAAAACAATTTTTCCTGATCTAGTCCCACTATTCATACCTTGATATCCAATAAATCATCTAACATAAAAATCATCACTTTGGAGAACATAATGGTCATTTTTCTTCAATGAAAATCGATTTTTGATTGAGTATTGGTAAACCAGCCCATTCCAAGTATAACACTAAAACATGACCTCTTAAGTATTTGAAATATTTACTCTTGATTGAATCCATCCATTGCTAATATAAATTCCGCATAGATATAATGATAATCCACTATACTCCCCAAGGGATTATTTATATATAACACTCAGTATAAAAATATAACTAATATGTCAATACAATCAATTTATAGAGAAGCTATGAATGAATGGGAAAAATCAGCTTCATAGAAAGAATCATAGTGTGCTAAAGAAATTTAAACCATGCCTAAAATTATATGTGGTATATATCTGACATCATAAATAGCATGATTGGTAATATAAATGCATCTTCAAAAACTCTATGATTCCCAATTTTCTATTGAGTCCACTGGTTGGTAGACCATTTTAGTTTTTTTCAATTACTATTGAGGTCCTACCCCCACTCCATAGCCCTAATTTTTTGCATTTATACCTGAGTCATTATAATTAATCTTTATTATGTGAAAATTCTTATTACAGTAGTGAAATTTCTTAGGAGAAATAATATAGTCTCTAAGATAATGTCGCTCGAACCCACTGTTTCAACACTTATTAGAGTCATATCACATAGTGGAAGTTAAATAATATCTTATCATATTTTAGTAATGTTTATATACATTTAATCCAACATATTACATTCTTTTATTTCTCATTGATTACATAAATTTAACTATGCTAGAGAGAGAATCTATTAATCTACTAATATATGGACCAAGAATCACAATTGTGTCTTAATCAATTTCGTCATCAGTCATCATATCAAAATTAATATCCAAAACATATGCCATCTGATCAATGATCCCAAAATGGTGTTTCAGATATAGAAGAATAATAGTATCATACATTAATTTATTTAGATCTTTATTACATACCAGAAGTGGAGAAATGAGAATAATCTCATTTCATTATTCTATATAGGAAGACATTTTCATATTCCCCTACCGTAAATCAATGAACTCTTGATAATATTATAGATTTTTTGAAATAGGGAAGCCACCTTAATGAATATATCTTCAATTGTCTCCATTTTCATCCTTTCATGTTTATTATAATGATTTATAACATCTCACCCCCATTTAGAAGAACAGAGAATCATAAGTTTCATAAGTTTATCATTTTAGTCCTTAGTGTCTCTAGTTTTTTGTAGATCCTCTTGATGAATTTTATGTTATCTTTGTTTTAATGGGGTACTCAAATTCTATATAATGTTATGGGATACTCATATTAAAATTTATGATTTAGTTCCACCATCATTACCCCCTAGTGGTCCGTAATTCCCCAAACAAGTAAAAGTAGATTGTGTCCTTTCTAGATTAGTTATAATTATTTTTCAATCAAAACAACAACGTGATAATATAAAATTACATTCACATATAATTAATGGGGTGTTACAGGCTGTTTCTGATGTATATATAACTATATTAATTTTAATTGTATAATATGTTTTAACAAGATAAAAAGTCTAACAACGAATTCATAGAGGGCCTCCCCCTACACAGCCCCCTCCCCCCTTCACATAGCCACCTAATCACCACCCACACCTGTACAATCCCTCCCCACCAGCACAACCCCCCCCCCCCCCACCTCACCAGTAGTAGCCCCCCCTGCACAAACCCCCTTCCCATTCCCCTTTACAGACCTATAAAATTTTAAAACTCACATACCAATAAAAAATTCCAAAAATCAATGTTCTTATATTTAATAAATATATTCTCATTAATAATATATTTAGGTTGAAGCCTTATTAAAAAAAATAACTTTTAATACAAATATTAATAGCATGAAAGAGACATTAAATTCAAAACTCGTCTCCCAAACATCATTACAAACCATTCTCTACTAGAACGAAACCAGACACACTTGTGTCAAACATAACAAAGTTTGAACAACTATGTCATATTGTATTTACGATTCTAGTGTGACCATCTAGTCCTTGGGAATATTTTGACATGAATTAAGATATGGGATTATCTCAGTGTATGGTATTATTTGATTCCAATGTAAAATATTTATTTAATAAAACCTATGGGTTATAGAATCTATCCTAAATGGGTTAGAATTATTGTGAGGTAAAATGATATATATTTCAATCTATTTATAAAATCGTGGGTATTGTATTATGGGGATGTGAAATGCATGAATGTGAGTGAAGGTGTTATGATTTAAATATAAACTATTATGGTTGCAATGAATAGATCTAGTTACATTATATATTTGGAAAAATGAAATCCTATGTACTGGAAATTGAATAATAAATCTGGAAAATTAGAGATTTCACTCAAATTCCCTCATAGCCTCTCTAGATGTCTTTCAACTGAACTCTAAAACACCTTCTAGGATCCAAAAACATTACACCAGGATGTATCTATACAAACCAGATCATGAAGATTCATAATTTATCAAAAAATAAAAATATTTTTGGTTAAAAAACAATAAAAAGTATCATATAGAACATGACATTTTAATGAGACAAGATAAAAAATAGTTTCCCACAATATAATGTATCAAAAGAAAATGAATCAGAGAAAGAACACTAAGCGGTATACTAAAAATGAATAATCTCAAGTTTGTCATCAAATATATTGAGTGTGTGTAAAAATATAATTGTGAAGTATCTTTGATTGCATGTAAAAAAGATAATACATAGAATCCATACCTCAATATCCAGTCAGGTTTTATTATTTATAGACAAATAAATAAAGAAAATTTGACCTACATAATCACACATATATTTAGTCATAGAAAATAATCAAACAGAAAATGACAGTAATATAAATAGAAAATGAAACTGACCAATATGTTCCTCATCACTATCACTATCATCACCTTCCTCATCTTCCGCATCCTTGTCCACATCACTACTCCCATTATCATACCCACCCTCATCCCTGAACTCATCCTCGTCCTCATTTGTGGAATCCTCCTCTCCCTACTCCTCTCCCTCCTCCTCTACCTAGGCCTCCTCTTCGCCCTCATCCCCAGCATCATCCTCATCCTTGACCTCTTCCTCACCATAGTCATATCCAAGAATTCCATTGTCTCGACCAATAGAATAACTACTACCTGGTTCACTATATATTGAATGAATCGACAAAATGTATTCATCACAAGTTGTTCTTACCTTTAGTGGATGTGATGGACATAAAAATTTCATCAGTATCATACAATCATGTTTTCCCTAGAAGACGATTCTACCTCCTATGTGGCCCTTTATTCAGAATGTTTTTTCTGTGAATTAACTTTTTCATCCACGGTGGAACTAAAACTATTACCTGAAGAGATCCAATACCTCGTTGGGACTATACTCTTCTAAGGTCGGCAGAGTACTCTTCAATGGTTCTCATCTCCCACCACAATATGTAAGCAATCATTTGGCCAGAAATTATCAGGTTTGTCGGCATCAAGGGCCTCTAAAGAATCATGTTACTATTAAAAATATATTATTAATTTAAAAAATAGATATTAAAACTTGATATCAAAAAAGTAAAAATTACTATCTTTTGTTGTGTCAGTTTGTTAACAGCACTTCCATCTTTTTTCATTTTACAAGAGAAACACGGTTTTTTTCGGGGCATAAATCCTTCAAAATTCAATAATATCCTACAAAATTATATTTAATTTAAGAATAATTAATTAAAAATAGGTTACCAACAATGAATTTCATAACTATATTTATTTTATAACATTATAAATTGAATAAATTATGCATGAAATAATTGAATGTGGAAGTCCTAATGAAAAATTATAAATAATCATCGTACTAGATTCCTCTCTTGATCAGACATCTTAGTACGTCCCACTGTGTGGAGGTATTTTTTTAGAATAAATTGTTTTTGTTTTTTATATGATTACTAAGTAAAACTCAATAATTTAATATATAGTATTAGAACGAATGATGAAAATTTTAATTTAAATAACTCAAATGTGATTAATACCTTAAACATGATAGCCATCCAATGAGTAATCATTTTCTGATACTGTTATATTAGAAAATAATCCTAAACAGGTACCACATACAGCTCCATGCCAACTATATCACACCATCCAATATACAATTCATTCATATAGTCTCTCCAAATCTCACATAATCCTTTAGATGTGCCAGAAATGCACCCTCACCATCAGAGAAATTAATCTGAAGATAAAACCAAAATATTAATTCTTATAAATAAAAAATAATATATTACATTAAATACAACAGATTTTTTTACCCATATATGTGCCCAATAGTTATCCTTGACTTCATATGAGAAATTTCTCCATTAGAGTGGGCTGACTGTAATGATGTCAGAGTATTTGGAATGCATCTCCAAAAAACAATGACATGGTAGCACTATTCTTTCAATCATTTTATTGTATTCATTGTAGTCCACCGTCAACTTTATGTGGTGGTTCCACACCGCACACTTGGGTATATGCCCCCACCCCTGCCTCCTATCAGTATATGTAACATTTATGAAATAAAATCAAATATTATATAAATACATGTCATAATGAAAATAAGTAAAGGAATTAAATTTTTTAGAGTTCTATAAATATACCTATGGTAGTCTGATCAATGGGCACTACTGGATCCGCAGAAACTGAAGGAACACCATGTACAGATGGAGTGGGTCCTAGTGTATACTATGCAAGCACAGAATCTGAAAGATTAGGAGTTTAAGAATATGGAATATAGAAGCTTAGAGAGATTTAAGTTGAAGGAAAATAAGATGGCATGGCTGACTGGCCAAATGCATGATATGGATGACGAGTGGGAATCATGATCGGATATGCTAATGATGGGTGAGGATGCTCAGATGTAAAGGTTGGTAAAAACATGGGAGGCCTAAATATATCATGTGTCCCTAATGATACACTAATATTAGAATGTGGGATAGATGGTACCTCAGTGGGATTGGTAGGGTCTAATTGAGGATGCCAACAGGATCACCTATCTCACCTACCACCCTCCCTCATACCATCGGCCTGAGTACTAAAACCACTACTAGGATTCTATTCAAATAATTCTCTCCTTAGAGATGGAACATGAAAAAAAAATAACCAAAATTAATCACATGAAATTATAAGTTATTTAAATATATATATTTTAAATAAAATACTCACAATGGGAATTAGTGGGGGAAATTCAATCTCATCCATGTGATGATTGTTGTTCGTAATCTGTTTTCATTGCATATATTTAATTGGATTCATTTCCTACATTTAAAAAACAAATGTGTAATTAATTATAAAAGTATAACTAAGAATCACTAGTAGGGTGTGGGTATAAACCTAGAATGAAACCCCCAATACATTCATAAAACAAGTGAAAATGTGAATAGTGGGTATTACAATATGGAAAGGTAAATTCATAGATAATCAAACAACATATCATATAAAAATTTATCATGCACTAACTATGTTGTAATATGATTTTGTGGTACCACTATCTGTTAGTATCTTTTTGGCATAGATCATGACATGTGACTCTATTTTCCTTAAAAAATAATATAATTCCCACCTTTATGTAACATCACCATGACATCCTTGAAGAAAATTCCACCCCCATACACAATGGAAACATTATCTCCTTTGATGGCACAAATGTGTAGAATTTTTAAATAAATGGAACTCTACACATAAGTAAGGATGTTCCACATTTCTATAAAATATAAAAATATAAACCATCTTCAACAGCATTTGACATTCACCACCCATGGTATAATCACATTCCATAGTCTAGAACAATCCTTCTGGTATCTAGAGCCATGATTTTTGAGTCATGTCATTCAAGGACCCCCATTAAGGGGAACACTAAGTCAAATAGGGTCACCGATCAACCTGAATGCTGAAAATATGATACCACCTTCTCTGTAAAAATATACATGTAAAGTGAAACTAATAAATGATAAATATATTTTAAAAAGAACCTTTGAATTTATGAAATAATAAAAATTTAATGAAAGTTTAATTAATGAACCAAATTATTTATTTAATATTCCTACATTGACTAAATAAACATCTCTGAGGTGTGACATAGTAATGAAAAATAAATAAATACCAAGATAATGTATCATAGGATAACCATGCATGCCAAACAAACTATTTCATCTAAGGATTTCATTACATGGAACATATACTCAAGACCATCATGTTAACTATATTTATAAAAGGTCCTCATATTTTAAGGAATTCTTAGATTCAACATGATGGATCAAATTTTCAAGATGCACCAAAGGTTTACACTCAACACATTCCTAAAAATCAAGGCTTTCTAGAAAGAGTTCCAAAACATCAAAATAGAGTCGCTATAATTGGAGTTCAAGGAGGGTATCATTCCTAGATATGTATTACACATAAAATTACCTAAATAGATTTGTTTCTAATGGAAGGCCTTGAATATTTCTTCAATATTTCACCAATTCTCATCAACCAATAAGGATGTATTACTCAATAATGAATCATTCATTAGATATATTGTATATTTATAGAATTTTCAAACAAGTCTTTAATATATGATCATGTTTTGTGGAATAAGAATAATAATTATTATAATAGATTGATCATACTTTTAATTTTACATAAATTCAATATAGTCATAAAAAACCTAATATAAGAGGGTGAGGAATCCTAGATCCCCAAAGATATCTATTTGGGAGATTTTGGTTGTAATGGGGTCAGATTACTATGATGGTTATTCAAATAATAAAATTTGTTTAAATGATGAAAGAGTTATTAATAAAAAATTCATCTATCCATACCTAGGAGGCTAGTGATCCAAGTAAGAATGTTGTAATTCTTTCATGGACACTAGATGATCCTTTTGATATGAAGAATTTCAAGTCCCACTACTAGCACTACTAGATTTTTAGTGCACCCAACAAGATATAAGTGGCCTTTTATCCACAATCATGCACTCCACTCTGCCACCATCCTCTACGAATTAACTCCAAGACACCCTTTATCTATAAGATACACCTCCAAGGACTAATAAAAGTGACGGCTCATAATAACCTCAAAAAATACCTTCAAAGTCAATATTGTAAAAATTCTCCGTCATTAATGGAACCTCATCCCCAAACAGTGTCTTTAATTTTCTTTATAAAAAAACTCAAGTCACAACATCCAAAAAACTGAATTATACCCCAATTCGGATCCTCAACACAACCATCCTACCATATGTCTTTGACCAGTGGCACCATATTCCTTCAATACATCTTCTTGATGCAGTCTAATAAATGTATCGAGCACTCCCTGAATGACGTGTTAGGATCCAACACAATTTTATCAAGGTCATACTAATGTGAAATAGAGGCAATGTACCTCAAGGGTAGAGACACAAGGAAAATATCATGAATACATTCATACCATGGAGGAAGATCCAAAGAGAAATACACAATATTAATATGGAATTATTCACAATGGAACTCTGTGAAAGGGAATAACATTCAATAGATAAAAATTTATTAAACATAGGAATCATCATTTGAATAGATATTCTACTAGAGGAATCATGTGTTATGTTAGGATAATTATTATACACCATGTTATCACCAATTTGAAGTGGAAGAACAAAAATTTACTGGAATCAAGGATAGATCGTAGGATCGGGAGAAGGGTTGACAACCAATATGGGAGATTCCATTTAAGGATAATCAAAAAACAAAATAAAATTTTTCTTCAAATACATCGTAATTGAAAATGGAATAAATTGAAATAACACATTAAAAATAGTTATAAAATAAAAATTTTATGTGGAAGAACAAAATATTGGTTGTTGGGAAGAAGGGTTCGAATATATCTCTCATTTTTTGGGAACAATGCGGGCAGATCAGGAGTGGGGTTGGGATTTGCATTTGAAGATTTTATCTCAATGGTTTTCTAGAACCGTTGGGATGTTTTATCAAGACAATCAAAATAGTTAGAATGAGCAGTTGGCATAAGGGGGTACACATTCCACTATCTCAACAGTTTCAAAAAACTGTTGGCAAAACTGTCACCTATCATAATGGTTATCTATAATCATTCGTAAAAGTGTCTCAACCTAGGCCTATCCCAACAGTTTTCAAACCGTTGGGATGCACACTAAAAATTCCTATACCAATGGTTTTCATCAAACCATTGGTATAGGTACCCTATCCCAATGGTTCATTTAAACCGTTGGGATAGAGGCATAGGTACAAGAATGATTACTAGTAGTGAATTAATTTAAATATCACTATTCTTTCATATAATTTCCTATATGATGTAGGTAATTTGACACATATCATTTAATCCTCTAAATTTAATATTTTATGGGACACTATTCCCTGAAAATGACTTATATAACATTGAATTAAATGAAAATATAAAATATGAATCTCTTAAATTTTTACATATATTATGTGTCTCTATAAGGGAAAAATAAATTTATGAATGAATCTAAATGTATATTTTTAGAATAATGAAATTAATTTCATTGTGGAAATTAATTTTTAATTTTTAGTAAATTTTTAATTTCCTTGAATTATTATATAACGCAGACATAATATTTATTCAAATAATAGAAAAATGAATTAAATTATTTTAAACAATTAAATGATATTTGATTTAATGATTTAAAGTGATATATTAATTTTATAGATGAATAGGACATACTATTATTGTGTTAAAGACAGTAATATAATTAGAAGTTTTTATTTATGTCATTTAGGCCAAAATCAATAAATAGTGTAAAAATTTACATTAATCAATTTTTTCAAAATAATAGAATATTATATTTTATAATATCCTAAAAATCATTAAATAAGATACGATAGATAATATATGTTCTAAAATATTCTACAATTTCCATTAATGATCAAATTTTTACCTTATATATTTATTTATTTATTTATTTATCCCATTAATTGTGAAAAATACATTATTTTAGTTGAGGTTAATATAAGATAGATAATGCACTAACAAAAAAGAATAATTTTAAAACCCAAATTCAACTTAAAAAAGTATTAATGGATGATGGTATGCCAACCCCGTGCAACCATTTTTTTAATCACTATCCATTGGAAGATGTTGGGTATGAAATTACATTATTATATTATAATCCTTCATTAAATCCTAAGAGAGCCCCTCCCCTCAATTATAGAAGGGCACCCCCATTCTCTTATTCAATCAATATTGAACCTTATATAACAAAAAACCCTTCCAAATTATACTATTAACTCCCCTATAAAAATTATAATGTTTTTTATCTTTTAAAAATACCAACGATATTTTCAGTGAATACCTAATGAATTTGTTTCAATGAAGAGGTGATCTCCTTAACCAATCACTTCCTATATAATTATTCATTAACATCATATAAATAAATTGTATTTTTTATAATTTAAAAAAAATTAGTATCATAAATACAATGTAATTTAATTATTGTAATTAAACTGCCATTATCAACCATCATTATAATCAAATGGTGTGGGAGGGTATCGCTCGTCTGTGTATATGGAAAATCCTCTATGCGTATTGACACAGTTTATCTTCCATCACCACATTTTATGGATTCTTATAATGAAGGGTTTAAATTAAAAAATAATATTTGTGACATAATTAATCTTATGTAATGATAATTTCATATCTATTTTCTTACCTTTAAAATCAGTTGAAAATGTTAACATCGTTATTGTGTACGTGAAGATTGAATCTTCTATGATGCGATGTGATTTATTTTTCATATTCAGATTGTATGGATGGTAATATGAAAATTTTAGGAATATATATAATTTATAATAAGTAATAGTGATTATAGAAAGGTGAATTAATATGAACCATTATTTAATTACACCTTTTGAAATGTGAAAACAACATTTCTGCATACATACAGCCTAGAGTCTCTATGAATGGTTTAAATAATTTTTCTATATAAAAATTATTTGAATTAATCTAAATATATATAATGAAAATATATTATGTTATCAAAATTATTAAATTTCTATAAATTAGGGAATGTGATTAAATTACATAGACCAAGACTGCCAAACTGAATCCCGTATGAAAAATGAAGTATGTGTCACCTAGAATGGATATTTTCATAAAATATTGTTAAAAAATGGGTTATAATATGTAATAATTAAACCATAAATTGTATAATATTGATGATTATGGTTCTGGAATAGATTTATAATAAATATATATATAGTATATAATATTTTTGAATGGATATGATGAAATTGTTTACTCGAGTTAAGGGATTTATGTTTTAATCCTATTTTAATAAGAATTGGTTATGCATAAATTACCATTGATGAAATTATATGATACTTACCTAATAAATTTCATTCTTTTTTGTTATAATCTATATATTTATTTTCCATACATTGTTTCCTTTAAATTTACCAAATTTAAGTACTAATTATACTAAAAAATGATTTTATTTAGAACTGGCCATGTTTTACTATTTGGTCGAGAATTATTCTCTTCCACGTCTATGATTTATAAAATAGTTTTCAAGAAAAAAATTTATTCTACAGTAATAATTTTAAATTATATTTACTCCTTAATGAATTTTTAATAAAATTAATAGGAATTTTTGAAACATTTTTTGAATATGGTATATTATGACCTTTTTATTCAAAAATTCCTAAAATATTTTCTTTTTCACTTATAAGAAAAGAACAAAATTTACCACCATCATCACCACACAATGGTGTAAATATTCATTTCTAATTTTTCATGGTTCTTTTCAAAAAATAACATTGATTTCAAAATATTTTATAATTTTTATAATTTAACAAATTTTCATCAAAATGGAAATGGTATTTTTCTCAAGAATTTATCTAATGATCATTTTATTCATTAGTGAAATGAACATTTTATGTTTAATATGATTTACTAGGTATATAATCCAATAGTATATTTTGTGTTCTTTATCAGGATGTTTTATGATTTTGATGATTATATGTTCAAGAAACCCATTTATTCTCCATGGTTTAAGATGTGATGGATTGATGAAATGATTATAAAATACATTTTCATTACCTGGGTTATGATATGATGATATAATGATATTTTTATAATAATGTGTGAAAAATATGAATAGTTTTTATTATTTTATGAGTGGGAAACATTATATATCCCAAAAATTCAATAGTTAATGTTCTATATCCTATGAGATACCTATGGGGAAAATTTCAATGTTCTTGATCCACTGTGGGAAATTAGTGGGCGCACTTGATTCATTAATGGAAACAAGTTGATGTTCATGATCCATTATGGGAAACAAGTTGATTTGCATGATCTACTATATAAAATAGGTGTTGGAACTTTATCCACTATGAGTTGATTTTCATAGTATATAAACTTGAAGTATTTAATATTTTCTATATCAATGATGGTTCTACACTTTTATTATGAACATATCCTTCATGATTAATTTTGAATGATTTCATAACATTAAGAATAATGGATTTTAAATTGATAGAGATTTACTATATGATTTTTTTTATCTTTTATAGATTTTGTATGAAAATTGTTTTTTTATTTTCATCAACCCATAATCATATTCTTATCTTATTATTACATATGATCATCGAGTGATATCTCCCATTTTTACCCTTATTTAACATCTGATATCACCCTTTATTATTTTTCCTTTATTTAGGTTATGAATAGTGTCTTTATGTATGGTTTATATATGAAAAATATTAAATGGGGAGATTTATGTGGAAGATATAGAGGATCATTCATCAAATAATAAATTTTCTAAGCTATTCTCTAAATAAACTGTAAAAAATTTTTACTTTGGAAATTATTTACCAATTTTCATGAATATTCCTATAAAAAGATATAAAATTTAGATATGAAAAGATGGGGTCACTATAGTTTGATATTGGTAAATACATTATTATAATATCTCTTGGTATAGTGTTGGATTTTACAATATCAAAATACATGAAATTATTCATCTTAAAAAATTGATTTTTGATTGATCAAATCAAAGAGTAATTTTATCTTGTCTATTAAGATACAAACTAACAATAAAATATAAAAATGGATTCTAATTAATTAATTCTGTTTAGATAAATAATAAAAATATAGAGTTATTTTCAAACAAATTATTTCCATTAAATTATTATCAAAATTGAAATTATTATAAAATTAATTTTCATTATTAAACTCTAATACAAAATGATATAACTCTAATGTTGTGTGAGGTTTCAAAAAATATTTTATTCAAACTAACACTACCTAAACCTCCCATGCATGTTGAGGTAACCATTTCAATTTAAGTGAGATATAGATTACTCATATTGTTAAAACACAGGTAATGATAATAATAGATCAATATTATTCTTTATTAATATTCATGAATTATGATTCATTGAGCTATATTTTTATATAAATAACAGGTAATTTCTTAGTAAAAAAATAAAATAGTATTATACTAACTAAATTGAGTTTTATTAATTATAGAATTTTATTCATAAAGTATAGTTTTCATATTCATGAAATTTAATTAAAAATATTATACCATTTTTTATATTATAAATACAAAATTCTCATATAATGATTTTTTATGAATTTTGTAAAAAAAATTGATATTTTGGTTAATAATATTGAATAATCTTTTTTACAAAACCCAACTTTTCATTTCATGTATATTAAAAGAATTATTTTTTTCAATTTTTTTGAAAATGAAAATAGTTCCTTTTAGATATAAATAATTAGATTAATGTCATTTGGATCAACATTATACATGAATTTTGTACAAAAACATTTTAGTACAAAAAATGCATGTATCTAGAAAATGGTTTTCCCTCACATTATGTTTTCTGATTTTAACATTAATTTTACAACATTAACAATTTAATCATGAAAAATAAATTTCATATTTTAGAATTATGATGTTAATAATTTGAAAATTATTTATCTTTTTTTCCTTATAAATAGTAAAATTAGATAAAAAGGTTAATTTCCACGGTATGAGTTTAGATGGGTTAAAATAAAAAATAATAAAATGATAAGGGATACGATGACCTATAAAAATTTTAAAAACAATTATTCTGTTCATTTTTCAGAACTATTTCATCAACTATTTGAATATGATTTATTGTTTTTCCCTTCTCTTCAATAAGGCATTAAATTATTTTTAACTTTTGAAAAATTCCAAGTGTGTCTATTATCACACGTATATAAGGACACAACCTATCCTCTCATATACATACATCAAGATCCTATTATCTCATAAAAATACCAAAATCCATTACTAAAATCCCTCTCATTGTCCAAGAGTTATTTTCTTGAACATAATATTAAATTAGGAATTATTAGCATATAAACCTAATGTGGTTTTCTAAAGCAGGGGCTTAATTATTAACCATCTGATTTTATTTTATTAGTTCTATTATAACATTAAAACATCACTTAAAAATTATCATATATTATCATTAGAAATTCTTATATACTATAATTTTATTATTTTTATGTTATAATGTATTTTAATTTTCATTATCTATATAATGGATATAAAAACATATTTCTTGCATACGTGCAGAATACCACCTCATGAGATGAGGCATTTCATTTTCTATCACTAATAATTTTTTATGGTCATAATAATAGATGAAAATTATATAATATGATATAAATTTAATCCACAAATGGTAAATATTAATTCTAATTATTTCTGTACCATCCAACAGAAAATAAAAAACATTTCTCATGAATACGTGGGAACTACCCCCTCATAAAAAGATGTATTTTAGATTTCATCACTTACTTTCATAGGTGATATATATATGTGGATATAAATGTAAAATATTATCAGTATGATAGAATTATAATTATATAAATAAAAAATAATACTTACCATATTTCTCTAGTGTTCATTGAAGAATGGAAATGTATCTCATTAGAATGTGATGACTTCCATCTCCATGGTGTAAAGTAATTCATTTTTCATAACCAACATATGCAGTTTCTTATAAATGTATAACTAATCTATAAAATTATATTTATAACATGAATAAGATACTATAAATTATATACAAATGATATATTTGGCCATATAGAACCTATGAAATTCATTTTGGAATAATGAACTAAACATGTACAAAACAGATGTCGTAAACATTATCTATTAAGTGACTAACTATATCATCGTTATAAATAAAAAATAATAATTATTAAAATATATTAAACATGAAAAATATTGTTACGAAGTAAAATAACTAACATAACATTATTATTCATGAACAAAAAAAATGCATGTGACATTTTAGACTGAAGGAAAGGGTTCTTCTATCTTAAAAACTAGTTTTCAATTTTTTTTTTGAATATTTTTTTTTAGTATTTATCCTCTATGACAAAATTTTTTATGGGTGTGTAAATATTTAGATAAATAAATTGAAGAGGACTTTTAACATATCATTTTTCTTTTATATAAATTTAATCAAAATTAATCGTCATGAATATTTCATAGGGAATGTTTGAATTTATTTATAGGGATGAAAAGAAATGTTAATTTTAATGTATATGATGTAACATTATTTTCCAATTTCCACAGTAAATATTTGTTCAAATAACGTTTTTTATTATTTTGATAATCCACTTTTTTGGTTAAGTGGTAACCTACAAATCCATTAACAATGGGAGATAAAAACTTTAAAATATATCATCCAACCTCAAAATTAAACAACATCATCACCACCATAATGCCAAATAACACCAGAATTCACGTACCCTGAAAATAAATAAAGCACGATAAAAACCATTCACCACACCACCATTGGCTGGATACAAAATTAATGATTCAAAAGCTTATCCCAAATAAAAACAAAAACCAAGGATACAACTATGGGAACCAAATCCCTCTCATCATGCTACCGCAAGTTAAAAAACTGATGTTGTCATCATCACAAATAGTATTCATTAGAAAGAGGTGAAATAAATAAAATTTAAAATTTTTCTCTCATATCTCTTTTGGCATTAATTGGTTGTCACATTCCAAACATGTGAATACCTTAATCATGTAATCTCTAGAAACATGATAATAATATGAATTACCATAGAACTATAGTAAAAACATGAATTCATTCAAAATTAAATCTTTCCACAGATAAATAATAAGAAAAATTCTATATATGAATACCATGATATCACTTTGTCCTTATATCAGTTTTGAGGTATTTAATACTATCAAACAACTCATTATCTCTTTATCTAATCATTATTCACATATCATGTATTTTCCAAAAATATCTGAATAACTTTTCATGGTTACCAATACCATTTAACATAAACATTAAAATAATTAAGGAAAAAATAGTGTAACATTCCTTAGATGTTTATTTATTCCAAAGTACCATACATTATTCTTGATAAACATGAAATCATTTCACTATCTTCTTAAACCATTAACTGAGCTACATCATTTTATTCCTGAAAACATCATTCATCTCATATATCATTTGTAGTCTTTTCATTGTCATCAACATAAATAACCTTAATACAAACATGAAGATTATATTCATGATATTTTCCCATAGGTCATATATTTTCATAATACTAGTAAGTTCCAAATTTAAAACATTTAATCATTTTTTATGTCTTAGCAATACCATTATCCTTGTCAATTTTGTTATTAGAACCATTTTCATTGTAATTATTGGATTTGTGTACTTTTCCACACCCAAATCAACTTCCAGTTCCTTTGACAAATTCTCCATGATGCCTTTTCCCAAAAGATTTATAGGAAGAAAATTGAACTTTCTTTCCTCTAGGATCACATTTAAACTCCATCTTTATATTATTAGTTTCTTCAAGAAACTCACTAGAGTTTTGATTGTTGATAATATTATGAGATTGTTGATTTGGAATGATAATTATGTTTCTCCTTAAATCTCTCATTTAAAATGATTTTTCATGAAGAATATCATTCCATTGTCCAACATATTCTCCATTAACATGAATCCTACTATTTCCGTCTATTTTCTAAAACCCAAAAAGAATATTGTGAGATGCAAAAAATCATATTAGGGAAACAACATGAATAAGTGTGAGTACTTTAAATCTCTAACATCGTAGGTTTTATAATTGGTTATTCATGATCATCAATATAATTATATGAATGTAATTTTTAGTTTGACATAACATTAGTGACATCCCTAGACATACCCTACAAATATCTCTAGAGATTTCACTAATGTTTTTGCATCCTAGTTTCCAAAGGTTTACTAAACCTTTACTCTGATACCAATTAGAGATAACTAAGATTGACATACATAGAAATTACATTTACTTTGCATGATACATTTTACACGACACAAATAGATGCCCACAGACCGTATTAATTTAGTGTCTTTGGAAACTCATAACGCAATCTTTCAATCACGGTGAAAGAACTTCAACTTCTCCTGTAATGATATTCCTATTTTGTTATCCTACCAGATACATTTTTTTTATCTTGGGGAAATTAAAACATAAAAAGGGTGAAATTAAATGCTCATTAAGGGTAAAAATGTATATCATAAAACAAACCACATACACTTTAATGTAAAAACAGGAAAATAATGTTTAAACCTCAAAAAATTGAGTCACGAAATATATCTTGGTTGTACATAAGGAACTGATATTAAAAGAACATTATACATGATAGAATCGTACTAGCATAAAACATGTAAGTTTGGAAAAATAATAAGAACATAATATGATTTCTATAGTAGCCAAGACATTTCTGTCAAGACCACCATAGTAGAAAAATTCCATTATTGAGTCGTGTTTACATGATGATCCAACCATGTATCAATTAAACAGATTTACTTGTTGTTCAAGTCATGTCAATCTCATAAGATATAAATCTTTACCCAATTAATTTTAGGAAGATATTCAACCCACCCTTATCTTAATATAACTATTCTTATGTGATCCACAAAAACATAAAAACATTTACCATATCATAACCCATGCAATTAAATGGGTTTCATAAACATAATTCTATCATAATTGATATAAAATAAATTTATTTCTTATATAACATTCCATCATAAAAAAAATCATGGTACTAAAAAGGATATGAATATAACCCTATTTAAATCGTGACATATTAGATGGAAAATAATTTTGTGAAAAAACATGATATTAATTCCTAAGGAAAATATCCCTAATATTATAAAAAAACGTTTTCTTTTCTCAAAATTTCACACAATTGAAAACAAAATAATTTATTTGAAAATAATATTGATATATTTTAGATGAAGCATCATAGAAATAAGATGTCATGAAACAGTAAAAAACCATCCTGGCATTATAAGTTAAAAGAACATTTTTCTTGTACTTTTGTTGGAATGGTCAAAAGGTTCCTCAAAAGGTAATAAAAAGAAAGAATCCTTCCATTGCAAGTAGTAAAAATAAAAAATGGTTAAAAATGAATTTAAGTATATATATAATAATATTAACAAAATTATGAAAACATGGACGATAAATATATTCCCAATAAATACTTTTGAATAAACAATCTCGGATAAAAACAAGATTGGAAGTTTTATCCCTTACAATTGGTCTGATATGATTCGTATGTATCTGAACCATAGTTATGATGATTTAAATATTGTTAAAGAAATATTCATGAATCCAAATCGTTTTTATGATAACATTTATGATCATATTTTCATCTGTTTGATAGTAACATTTCATTTTTACTCATTATTCGGGTATTAACTGCTTTATGTTCTTATGCATGTTATCCTGTATAAGTTCTTATTAAAATTTTAAGGTATAGTTATAATATTTAAATAATTGTATTAGTAGAATATATATCATATTTATTAATTTAATTCATTTATATAATCTTCTTTACTGATGATTATGTAGAGACAATCACATCGCACCGTTGAGACGGAAAGTCGTACGTATGCACGAGGGACGATATCGTTCCCCTAATTAATGAATGGTATTGAAGTGGATGGTTTATAATATCCTAGAATAAGTATCATGTTATATTATTCATATATAGTAATAGTTTACACCATTATACACATCCATGTAAGGTGTTAGTGAAAAACATATTACACCACATTGTGGAGACGGTAACCCATACATACGCTCGCATGATGATTTCATTTATCATAGGATGGATATAAGGTGAAATAGTGTAGTTTCATATTTATAATATCATATATTTATATAAGTGATATTGATGTTATTATGTTATAATGATAAAACTAATGAAGATGAAGTAGAAGAAGAATGAAATTTTAAGGAATCGGTTGATGAGATTACCTCTTGATCGACGTGCCTCCCTTAAAATTTCTCTTAGGGCACTAGAGTTGGTCTTTAGAGAAGAACATAACATCTATAATGTAACTAGGTAAATTCAAATGAGAAATAGGTAGGGTTTTTTTGAGCTTGAAGACAAAAAATGGAGTAAAGAATAGAGGTAGGAGGTCCCCTTTTATAAGAGAGGAGAGGGCCACTTTAGGAAAGTCATAAAATATTAATTTATTTTAAATTCAATTTTTATTTAATATGGTGAAAATATTATTTAATTCCACCATAAGATAATTTTTGTTCTATTACATATTTTCCAATAATTTTTTGTTTAGTTTTGAATATTTTTTAATCCTTGTCTTTTTTGTTTTTCCCTTCCTTTACCAATTTTAATTGTATATGGATATCATGTTATTTACACATTTTTGGTTAATGTAATTACCATATCTTATAAAATGACCAAAAAAAGTTATTTTTGACATATTTTGACTGATATTAACAATGGTTTTGAATCCTATATTTTTAGAAATTTAATATCATTTAATAAACGTTTTTATTTTTTACGTTTTGAATTATATATTGTGGGATACAATTCATACTTGACGTTTTTAAAAATTCATAATAAACCGATTCCTTCAAAAGAAAGAAATTAGATTATTCCTGATATATCAATGGAATTTAGAAAATTCATATATGGAATGAAAAAGTTTAAATTAAATTTATTTTAATATTTATAAATTTATTTATCCAAATATATCATTAATGAGTTAATCACTACAACATAATTGTGACATTTATAAATCTATTTATATAATGTCTAAAAATTTTAAATAAAATACAACAATTTATAAAATACTTTTATATTTATAATAAATATTTATATTCATAAATATCTATTATATAAGCCTATATTATTATCGAACTACTAAAATATATATGTTTATGTTCTAATTTTCTTAACATTAAATTAAGTCATTTAAAATGTCATTTTCACATCCAATGCAATCCATGGGGTCCCAAAATCGACTCAAGGATGACCATAGTCATAAATATATCATCCAATAATATTATTACATGTGATAGGGTCGTATATTATTATTATAATATTATTTTTTAAACTTATTTAAAATATTTATCCTTAAATAATGGTAAATAAAATATTTAAGGAAGTTATTATTAAAAATGTCAAAAAATAAAAGGTACCTATTCAAAAAATTTGAGCATTATGATTCAAATAAGGAATCAATTTTTCTGAATTCAAAACATGGAATTTTCTGTAATTAATTTTTATTTAATTCTTTTTGTCAAAACTAAAAAGCGGGTTTTTAGGAAGTAATAACTATCAGAAGATTTACTTGAGTTTTTGTCAAATTTGATAGTGAAATTACATCTGAATACCAAAATTAATTTAAATTATAAAAATTAAATCTAATTATACAGTAAATATAATTAAATATATACTCTATCTATATAAATAAATTTGATAAAAATGCAGTTTCGATTTAAAATTCAGTATTTTTCACTATTCATTAAAATTTTAATTTTATTATAAAAATATCAAAAATTACAAAAAGGTAAATTTTTATTTCCTTCTTCTAATGAAGAAGTTAAATTTGTAAAATTTAATTTTTAATATTTTCAAAATCTATATTTAATATGGGTGCGCCATAAAAATGGTGTAAAACTGTATTTTTTTAAAATACGTCTTTTATCGGAAAAATTTATTTTATTCTCATATCATGTTTTAGAAAATGTGTAAGATGGGTAATAATGTTATATAAAATTAAAAATGTGGTTAATACTTTTTATAATGGATATTTATATAATATTTTAATTATATATCGTTGTTTGGTGAAACTCAATATTGCATACAACACAAGCTATCAAGGAAGGTCTCTCTTGCATGTAATGAAATCCAAGTCAGTTTTGTTTGTAATGTATTCTTCCTTTAGTGTTCCATATAACATAATCCAAACATTATTCTTTTATACATTGAACAAAATCTATACTCAGTGTTGTGTGAAATCGATTATATCCAAATAAATTAAAATTTTGTGCAACACAAGCTAGGAATAGTGTTGTGTATGCAGAATGGTAATACGGTGTTGCATACAGTGAAAGCTAATCATCGTTTAGCATAAAACACAAGCCATCATTGACATTAAATTAATATATCTCATAAAATCTCAGGGTTTTATTGATAAGTGGTAAAATTTCTAATAAAGATGTATAATTCAAATTTCACGTCAACATTTAGACCTTATCACAAATAATGATCAGTAATGAACCATTTTATAGCCTTGTTTCATGTTAGGAACATGGGTTCGCCTTTTTGTTTACAAAAATTACATATTTGTAACTCACCTCAAATATAAAAGGACACACCCTATCCTCTCATATTAACACATTAAAAACTCATTTCTTCATCAAATACCTATAGAAATGGCTTCCTTAATTCCCTCATCTCATCCCAAAATAATCCTTTTGGTATAAACCAAAATAAGTATTCTGAAAAAGATGTGACATTCCTGACCGAAAATTTGATTTTATTTCTTCTTCAAAATCCTTTAATTAGTATTAAAACAATATAAGATAAGAAAATTAGTACCAATCATATACTAATATTTTATTAAATTAATTTTATAACATAAATCATTTTATTCTTTCATCAAATGGGATAACAAAACCTCACTCATGTGAATAGCTGACTTCCGCCTCCTGAACAAATTTTATTCAATTTTTATCACCACCTATCACAGATAGATAAAATGATGTATTTAATGTGCTTATATTATATTTAGGATATTATTAAAATTATAGAATTATTATATCACATATACATTCTTACCTTCTATTCTATGGAGGATATGATAATGTCACTCATGTATATGGAAGACTATCACCTCACTGAGTGATGTGATTCATTTTTCACTAACTAATTTAATAGATTGAATTTTTGGTAAATTTTATGACCATTTGTGATATTTTTTATATAACATTTATTATTTAATTGTAATTTATTATATACCTTTATTTTATTTCAACCTTCAGAAAAATGGAAACAACACTGAAACGTACATTCGATTGACCATCACCATAAATAGTGTATTATATTATTCTTATTGAAATTTTATAGATTCATCTAGGTAAATAAATAATGAATATATATTTTATTTATATAATGGTTAAAATTTTAGAGATTATGAAACCAAGATCAAATTAAGAGTCATGAAATGAACAAATCAAAACGTGTACAAAAAAGTGATTATTTCCCAAAATATTACTATGACATGGAATTTTTAAGAAATGGGTAATAAAAATGTCATAAGTAAATAATATATGGTATGATATATATAATAATTATTATGTATTATATTTTTTAGAAAACATATATTAACTCTACATGAGTTTTGACCATGTATGACAGGAGTCGAGACATAATGTAAATGATTTATAGTTACATTTTTATTTCAAGGAGACACATGACATATTCATCTTTTTTTTAGTTTTTGTAGTTCATATAATTCCCCTTTGACATATGATGTTTTTATTTTATTTATTTTTTTAATATTAAATGTTTCTTTTGATTTTAAGCTAAATTGAGGTTTTTGATACAAAAATTTTCCAAATCAGTATGATATTTTTTGTCTCAATTTGGATACATTGGGACATAAGTTATGTTATGCACCTATATTCTTATATGAGTTGTATATAAATCCTCATTTACATGTAATATAATGATTTTTTTAATAGTTTGAGTTTCATATATTGTTATTCATTCGTAAGGCTCATTATTCTATATAACCAATGATATAATGGTTTTATGTTATAATTTTATCATTTGTCGTGATTATTTATATTTATACTTCTGATAATGAAATAATGTGACACATGTCCCTTGAAACTCATGAATTTTCTTATACATGGGTTTTTTATAGTGAAACAATATTTTTCACATACTATTTCTTGCTTTATGTACTCAATATTCCAAAAGAATCGTTTTAAATAAAAATATCTTTATTTCTCCATTATTTTGAACCCATTTTTCTGATATCCATGTTTTCTAAAAATTATTTAAACAAAATTTAACTTTATTAATATGAATAATTATATAAATTTTAAGAAATTTTTAAGGTTTTAAAAAAAAATTAAAAATGAATCTTTTCCTAGTTTAAAAATCAATGCATGTTTGGAATTTACTAAAAATGTTATTGGAATATTTGTTTTTACATATATTACATGAACAATATTTTACACAGATAGTAATAACACATTTTTTATATATTCATTTATATATTTGAAATATTATTTTCAATGAAAAATGATTTCTAAATTTTCTAATATTTCATTGTTTTTAAAAGTTATTTTAAATATGAAAAGGGTATTTTTTCATGAACTGATTTAAATGATTTTTATATATTATTTTATAAGTTTCCATTGTTATTTTTAGGGAAAATTATTTTGAAAATGTTTTATATTTTAAGAAGTTTATTTCAAAGTGGAAAGTAAATATTCATCATGAAATGATCCATGAGATCATTCAATGTAATATATATCCAAGATGACATCCATCATTGTTACATATTCTTAATTAGGGATATAATCCAATAATAACATTTAAATTATTTATAAGGAAGTATTATGTATAGAATAATAATATGCATATGAAACTCTTTTATCACCCATTAGTAATACGATGATAAAATGATTATTAATCCATCATATTTTATCATGGGTTATTATTTTATTAAAATGATGGAATTATTATAAAAAATATTTCAATTCCAGAGGTTATGTTATGATGAAATAATTATGAAACTTGTTTCCTTTGATGGGTTCTAATATGTTGAATATTTTACAATATTATGGAACACATATGAATGATTTGAATAATTTTAGGATTGGGACCTCTATCTCCTTCCAATGAACTCATTAAAGATTGATATATCATGATATAAATTGGACAAGAAGGGGAAGTGAATCTATTTTAGTAAGGGGGATTTTCCATCATGATAGTCTTGGAAGTGAACATGGAATACTAAAATGGTTTGGGTAGTCAACCCATTAAACAATGATACTCTTGGAAATAACCCTTGAACTACTGAGGAAATTATTTTCTATTCTTATATGTATTCTAAAAATCAATGTATTATGGTAATGTTATATTCTCAAGGATCGTTTTCATAGATAATATTATGATTAATTTCTTATGAAAAACCATGATTTATTCTGTGAAACAATTTTATGATATATGATAGGATGTTTATTGTTTTCTAATGTTATTATCATGTAATCATACACTTTTTATCATGGCATGTTGATATATATTTGTTTTCCCCTTAGTAAGAATTTTATCTCACCCATTTTTATATTTTATTTCCCCATGTTATAAATAATGTTATTATATAATATCTATATATATAATAAGGTTTATAGTTACGAAGAGAATATGGGGATATTATGTATCCCACATATGGACACATTTTTTACGTTTCGATGTTTCCATGATCAGTGGTTTTTTTGGATCATTAGCTTTGTGTTTTTTTAATTTAATTAATATTCATCTAAAATGATGTAATATCAACGTACACATATTTTGGGTCTCTATACGTAGAAGTAGAGGATATGTTTAGTTAAAATTTTGAAACATGGATATTAGAAACTTAATGAGACCCCAATGGATATGTTTAAGGATATGTCTAAGGTTATGTCTATGGATGAGTAAATGTACTGGGAAATTTTTTGGAATAATTGAATAGGATAGATGATGTGGTTTTAATGAAATTATTTAAATATATAGATACTTTAATTGGATGTGGATTTGAAACAAGGAAAAATTCAATAATAACTCCAAAATAGGTGCATTGATCTAGACTCGATTTCCACCCAATGCAGGACAACAATTCTTATAACACACAAGGTTTGACACTCCTAGGGGATATGATTTATAATTTCATAAAATCGTTATTAACCATCATGAGTGATCTATTTAAATATTTAATATTAATGACCTATGATATACATATGGTTTCAAAGATTAAAAATAATGTGTCCGTATTAAAACATCATATAAGTGATTTTTCAAAATTATGTGTTTTTCACAATGATTATAGATTCTCACAAATTGATTTTTTTTAATAAATGTCTAGAACATGATGTGATAACATTAAAAAGGAATCAAATGTATAAATTCGAGATAATGAGAAACCAAATTGGATGATGACTACAGCGTTAGATATTGTGATTAATCATCATCATCTATCATTATATGTTATTAACAAAGTAAACTTATATGAGGTTCCTAATGTGTCAAGAAATAGGAAAATGGAATTCTACTAAAAAAATTATGTAAAAAAAACAAAATATTGAATATTAAGATTTAAATTTATCAATAATGAGGAAAGAATAATAGTGAATAAAAAGCCAAATAGAGGTTATTTTTTCTATATGTAAATGAAGGTTAAAAATCAATGAGAATCCAAGAAATTAATTTTTATATTAGTGGGGAATCATGGAATTATCTAATTTAATACCCTAAAGGAATGTTTATCCCCTAGACCTTGGAAATAAATTTGTTATTTCAAAAAATGATCTTCATGTATTGAAGTGTGTATGTATATTGATTCATGAATTATGTTTTGAAAGTGTTTCATCAATGTTATTTTAGTTATAATAATGAGGAAACTTCTATAGATTGTTATAATTCTGGAAGAATTTGTGTATTCATGTAATATTACCTTGAGAGTTATGGATAACATCATGGGATTATGATTTTATAGTTTATCAAATATTCAAAAGACGTAGTCCTCCCTTATATAATTTTGAGTGATGGTATTTGGTCAAGATTAATGATATTTTGAGATACATTCATTGAATTATAACCCTTTATTTTTTAAGAATAATTCCAATTATGGACTTCTGATTAAAGGTACTATTAACCTATAGGGTTTATATTATCTTTTATGTTAAGGTAATTAAGGGTTTTATATTTTGGAATGTTTTATTAATATATTTTTAGAAATGGATAACTTACAAGCTGGGAAACAACCTATTACATCTAGTAAGGCATTGGGTCTTGAACCCACAACAGAAGGAAGAAAAGGGTATAACACCTTCAACTGGTCTACAATAATTATTATTTCTTTTTGGAAAACATAAATAGATGTATTTATGAGTTTTGATCTTGATTCTTCATATTTCAGCATGTAAATTATTATATAAAAAGGTCTAAAATGATGTTACAACCATTATCCATACCTTAAAAGAAATGTCAAGAGATCACCATGTGTTTTTTATTGGACTAACAAAACCAACTAAAAAGAACAATTCTATATGTGTTGTAGCCTACCACCTTACAAATCAAGATCAAATTATATCTATTTGATATTATTTCATTATGGATAATATTATTAGTCTATATATTAAAAAGGTGTTATGTATTTCATAGAGTAAGACATTTTATTATATCTTTTTAGGATCCATGGTTTAGCATAGTGTTTAGAATATAGAGTTATGATTTATCACTATGTATCAATATTGGATAAATAGTTTTTCCCAAAGGAAAATTCAAAACTTATAGGATATGATAAGATCATTTTCAATGGATTTAAAAGGTGTTTTAGATGAACACCTTATTCTTGTTTGTGTTTATTACAACAATAGAATTCACTCGAAAATTAGGAAGGATCCTTATGAATACCATTATAGAAATATGTTTCTAACAACAACACATATGAATTAATGGGTATACATAATGATATTAGGACCTAATATAGGTAATGAAATGGAAAACAAGGTTATATTCATTCATCAAAACATAAAGGGGGAATAATTTTGATAGAAATGTTATAGTGATATTCCCTGATGCTATATAGAATTTGAATGTAGTGATAAGGTGTTTCTCTTAATTTATCTATGGAAGAAAGAAGTTAAAACTACTCCCTATGTTGAGTATCCCCATTGAAATTCCAGATCATATTTAGACATTAACATATCATTTATAACATCTGTCAAACATCACTTAAGTTGACAAGGTGTTCTATATATCTCTCTTCAATGTGTGTATACCTGATCCATCACATGAACTAATCTCAAAGGTCATACTACTAGGCCATGATATTTAATATGAGGTATAATCGATGGAGGTTATAGGTCTTGTTGAAAATTTATTATGAAATAATAATACACTCTTGGTCAATGTTTTATAGTGAAACCACAATCTTAAAGAAGTTTTTTTGGAACCATATTGTGTAATGAAGAAGAAGTATCATCATTTTTTTGTAAAAATGTGATTAATTTTGATGGTGAAATTCATTTTAAGGGGGTAGAATGTGACAACTTGAGATTTTGATGAAACATTTTTTTCAAATTAACTAAATATTTTCAATATTATATGTTACCTGAAACACATAATTTATCTTTAATTATATGAACCACTGAGTTTATTTTACCTTATACACAACACTGAGTTTATCTTGTGTTACATAAAACATAGAGTTTTAAGGAAAAATGACTTACAATAAAAGTATTGTTATTTCATATGATAGTTAACGATTATACATTATAATAGAGATTATGAATAATATTAACTGAATTATGAAATCATATGTTTAAAAAGTGTATATGAATTTAATTATATGGTGACCAATTGATAATAAATAAAACTAAAATCTATTTGAATAGAAATGAAATATTTTTTCTGAATAACTATTTTATAGGAAAACCATGTTTTGACTCAATTAAATAAAAAAATAAAAAAATTTAGTGGTTTTAAAGGAAATTAATATATTTTTAAACATTCATTTTATGGTGTTTCTAGGCTTTAGAAAAGGATAAAACCAAATTTTCTTTAAAAACTATATTTTTAAAAAATTAGTTTTTTATCTTTTTGAACACATATTTTAAAATTATTCATTCCAAATTTTGGAAAATTTATCTGTAAAATTAAAATTATTTTTTACATCATAAATTAATAATTATCATGGACTTTAGTATTTATAATATTATTAAAATAAAAATGTTATGTTGAAAAAAGAAAAA
Organism: Viscum album; assembly: GCA_963277665.1. NCBI lineage: Eukaryota > Viridiplantae > Streptophyta > Magnoliopsida > Santalales > Viscaceae > Viscum > Viscum album. The sequence goes on from OY728151.1 coordinate 383,572,874, forward strand.
AATATAAGTTTTTATTAAAAATTGTCATAAATTTTAATGCATTAAAAAACATAAAAAAATTCAATACAGTTTTAAATAGAAAATTAATCTAATAATATATATATTAATTCAATTATGTTCATTGGAATCAGTTTAATATTTAATTTTGATAAAAAAGTATTTCTATATATTTGAACATTTTCCCATTGAAAATTCGGTTTTTATTATCTATAGAGGATTAGTTTTAAACTACATTATACCAAGTATGTTAGTGTAATTTAGAAATATTTATCATATATTTGGAATGATAATAATTGATACTGTTTTATATGTTTAAATAATATTTTTACCATAATGAGTACGAAAAATATTAAAAATTCATTATCCCAGTTTAAGAGAAAATCGGTTTTCCAGGGCATAAACTAAATTTGGAAGGGGTAAAATAACCTATTTAAATGTACAATTCACATTTTATGTCAATATTCAGAACATATCACTTATATGGTTAGTAATTTTTCATTTTTGGTCATTTTGGAATGTGAAATACTTTGGTACACCATTTTCTTTTCAAAAATTACGTGTGTGCAACTCACATCAATTATAATTGGCCACCCCCTCTTCTCTCCTATTAACAAATAGAAAACCCATTGTTTTTTTAAAATAAGTAAAAAAAATTAACTTCATTAATTTCATCTTCTCATACTAGCACTATTATTTTTGTCATAATGAAAATATAATAATCCTTTGTGTTTAAAGAAAATTGGTAGTCTGAAGAAGAGGTAACATCCCTAACATAGCATTTTATTTTATATCTTCCTCTACATACATCAATTATTATTAAAACATGATTATATAATAAAATAATTATATTAAATATACTGTATTTTATTATTTTAATGTAATATCCTAAATCGTTCAACTCTTCGATCAAATGTGGTATGAAATTGTCTCTCGTGAATATAGTGGACAACCCCCTCCCAAAACGATGTTATTAATTTTCCATCTCCACCACTCACGAATAGTTATAATGAGATAATTAATGTTTATTTATGATATTATTAAACATATTTAATTATTATATCACATATAACTACTTAGTTTATATTCCTTTATGGAAAAGATATAGTCATCTGTATGTACAACAAACAATAGCCCTGTGAAGTGATGTGATTATTTTTTTCACTAAAACTTATAATATAAGGTAATTATGTTACATTTAATGAATATATGTGATATATATGATATATAATACATTAATTAATAGTAATACATTATTTAAAATGTTGTTTTCATCCATCAAAAAATAGAAACATCATTCATCTGTACGTACATCCTACCACCTCTATGAAAATTTTATTCAATTTTCTATCTCCAAATTTAATAGATAACTATAAATAAATATGTAATGAAGATATATTATATTTTTATAATTTTAAAATATATGGTCATTATGGAAAAATTATCAATGAAATATGAACAAAAATAAAAAATCCAAACATGCCATAAAAACAAAGTAGTTATAACCTAAAACGATATTACAAAAAAGAATTGTTCAAAGGATAATAAAATGTTCAAAATAAAATAATTTATGGTATTCTATATATAATTATATTTATAAAAATATATTTTTAATAAAAAAATATTTATTAGATAGGATTTTTCAATGTTTATGATAGATGTCGAGACATAATGTAAGTGATTCCTAATCTCTCTTTTATTTCTAGGATATTTTTACCATATTCACCACTTGTTTCTTTTATGTGATTTATATACAATCACTTTGATATGTTATCTCATGAATAAAATTAATATAATAATATTTAACATTTAATTTTATTTTATTCTGAATTAGGTCATATGATTCAAAATATTACTAATGTGGTGAGGGGTTTTTGCCAAAATGATTCTTATTTAGGACAAACATTATGTTATGCAGCTATCTTCATTTATAAACTATATATAAATCCCATATGATATATATTTTCATTAATTTATTTATTTTAGTGATATTATATGTTTCGTGTAATTTTATTCTTTCATGATTATTATGGTTCAATATTACCTATGTGGTAGTAGTTATATGATACCATCTCATCATTTATCTAGATTGCTTATGTTTATGATTTCAATGATGACATATTATTATCTATCAATCAAGATACTCGTGAAGTTTCATATCATGTGATTATTGCTTGAGAATTCATTTTTTTCTTCATTTTCATCCCCTTATGTACTCAATATTCCAAAATAGTATTTAAAATAGCCATTCATTCTCTCTTTAGTCGAAAACCATTTTTCATATTCATTTACTTTTTATAAAAATGTCATAAAATTGTTTTAATATTATCAAAATTATTTATTAATAAATATATCCTATTATTTTAATTTTTACAAATAATATTAAATGAATCTTCATTTCTTTTTGAAAAATAGACCCATTTGGCTTTTATAAAAAATGTTAAAGGAGTATTTATAACATGTATGGAATGACCGATATTTTTCACCTTTATAGAAAAAATATTCATTTATATGATTCAAATTTTAATTTCAAATAAAAAAATTTATAAAATTTTTTATTAATTTTTAATTTTAAAAAAACTATTTTTAAATTGAAAAGGATATTTTCTTCAAGAAATGCTATAAATTATTTTTAATTATTCATTTATAAGTTTTCATCGTTATTTTTAAGTAAAATGATTTGAAAAATATATTTTCACATTTTTTTCAAAGTGTGAAGGCCATTTTCCTCAATAAATTTTTCATGTAATCTTTCAAAATCATTTTCCATATTGGATTTCATCCTTTTATGTTACATATTATTTAATCTGGATATTATCCTAGGATATCATAATTATTCTTTATCTAGATGGTTTATGTTTATGATTAAAATATATTAATGAAACCAACTTATCTTCCACATGTTATACAATGATAGAATTCATATGAAACACGCTTACTTTTTCTTGGGTTATTAATTTAAAAAATGATGAAATGATTATGAAACCACTTTCTTTTCCTCAAGTTATGTTATAATTAAATATTATTAATACTCATTTATTTTGATGTATTTTGATATGAATAATGTTTTATGATCTTGTGGTCCCCATACGTATGATTTTCATTATGTGACAATAAGGACCAATATCTCCCTCTAATGTATTGGGTAAAGATTTATATCTTATGAGATAAATAGTTCTAGAATAGGAAGTTATCCTAGTTATATAAGATATTTTTTCTTGTATGATAGTATTGGGAGTGATCCTTCGCTACTATTATGGTTTAAAGAGTCAACCAATTTCAATATGATCATCTTCTCTATGAACCATGACCTATTAAGGAACTAATTTTCTATGCTTATGTGTATGATACAAATCTATCTATTGTTGTAGATTTTAGGATTTCATGGTTTATGTTATTTGATTATATTATGACTCATGTATTATGAAACACCAATACTTATTCCATGGCTCAATATTATGATCCATTATTTGAATGGTTTGATTTTCAAATTTTATTCACATATTCTTCTACCATTAAGATCATGATATGTTGATATTATCTTCATTAAACCTTACTGAGCATCTTATCTCACTATTAATTAATATTTATTTACCTTGGTTATGATGATATGTGTTATGTATGATATCTATAATAATTTTTCTAGTAGTAATGAATATAAATGGATATGGTTTATCTCATTCACAGACCAATTGTTTAGGTTTCCAATTTTCCAAAGTCAATATAACATTATGATCCTCAGGCCTGTGTTTTTTAGTGTAATGAATATTTGTAAAAAATATATAATATCATTGTATGAGAAGTATTGGTCTCTAGAGATTATTTATATAATGGAGACATTATAATGTAATTCATTGCTACTGAACATAAAATTACTGATATAATTATAAATATTTTCAATTTTGAGAGAATGAATTATATTAGTCTTAAATTTCACATGATGATGTATTTCTATATGTTCTAATTTTGGTTTTGCAGTTAATTACTATATTTATCTATTTAATTTTTTTCACTAATCTTTTCTAGATGTAATCATGAATTATGATTCACATAGTCATTTGGTTTCCCATGAGTTTTTGTTCACTTATTTAATATTCCTAGTGTGATAACTTAATCATGTGTTCACCATACTTACCATGAGAATATACTCACACATCCACTATACATACACTTAACATCTTGATCATATAGTTATAATACCTATCGAATGGTTACAATTAACAAATATACTTTTCTTATGTTATTAACTTATCCACAAACACTAGAATTAATGTGTCTATTTTCATTTAATTTTTCATGAAATGATTTTTATTATGATTTATTTTAAGTTTTTTATTATTTTATTCTGTAAATAATTTGAATTATAATTTGAATCTGAATCCAAACTGTTACTTAACTTTTCAATTTGATATCCTTTATCCTTTTAATATCATTTGAATAGATCAATTTCTATCATCTCAAAACACTTTCTCTCTCCAACTAAAACCTCTCTATTTTACATCCCATTTTAGAACAATCAAATATCTTTAATAGAACCAAAACGTGAAGGTTGTATAAATTTTTAGAAACTGCACTTCCTATCCAATTGCATGCTTTGTAGAAGTTAAAGATATTGATATCTTGATCAAGTTCATCTATAAAAACAAATAATTTGTGCCTCAAAGTTTTCATGATTTAGTATAAAAATAATATGTTGATTAGTTTTTGAGATTGATAATATCACTAGTATGTAGATTGATTTATGAATAGAGATAAATTTTTTGGTTGAAAAAAACTATTAGACCTTTTTATCTGAATTTTTTGATAGTGTTTTATGAAAACGTGGTGTTCTTCCCTAGAGAGTTGTGGGATATAGTGAAATTAGTGATGAATGGTGATAATTTTGATTTCTCTTCAAAAATGTTGGAAATGTGTTTTGGTGTGCCACATAGAGGGGAATAGGATTATTACTAATTCGTTTATCCTATTAATGGACCACATTTTGAGTTTTATAATTCCTTAGATGAGATTGAAAATAATGGATTCCCAGGGATACGATTAGCATCTAAATTAAGTATAGAATGTGGGATTCTGGTAAAATTAATTCAGCATGTAATATGTCTATGAAAAAGATAATTCATTATAATGAGGAATTAGGACATGTTACTACAGAAAAATAGGTGTTTTGTGGAGGTTTTTTTACGGCAGTTTTGAAAACCACCACGAAATGGATTTCGGGCCGGTATATCACAGCGGTTTTCAAAACGGCCGTGAAAAAACCTCTGTGAAATTTTTGAATTTTTTTTTTCGAGGATTAGAAGTTGTTTTTTAAAAAAACTGCAACAAAATAGAGGCGGTTTGGTTAAAAACGCCGCCAAATGAAAAGAAAAAAATAAAAAACATGAGAAACCCTGAAATTACTAAAACAGTCCTAACTTTTGATACGTGCATCCATTTGAGCACCACAACCAGTCAAAAATAAGATCATGAAGAGATATAGAGGCATGGGTAATCAAAACCGTGATACAGTCTAATATGCAGAGGATATAAGATTTATAAGAAAGTTCAAAAAACTTCTCCAACTTTAAACGGCTATAACATTTGCTCCGGGTGTCCGTTTGTGCTCCACCACATATCAAATCGAAGCCAACAAAGATATCTATGCACTAATTCTACACAAGTAGGATTCTGTTGTGTTTCTTGACCCCAAAAACTCCTCTGAAGGCCTATGAAACCCCATTTTTGTCACCTGTGTCCCGTCGAACTTGTCTTCAAACAGACTTAACATTCGATCCGCGTTTTAGTTCGGACTCATCCGCCTGTAAGATTGTATTACATTCAATGAGCTTTAGTTTGACTAGTCGTGGCACCCACATGGACTCCTAGATCATATGTTATGGCCTTTTAGTGGTTATTCGGTTTGTTATGTTTTTTGATTCCTCGTTTCAAGCACCCATTCCTCATTAGTTTTTTTAATGGTCGTAACTTCCGATCTACCGGTCCATTCGGTCTATTTCACCTATCAGTTCGAAGATCGTTTTAGGATCATTGATTTGACTGGTCGTAGATCTGGAACGGACTCTCAAATCATAAGTTATCTTTGTTAATGTGAGTCCAATGTTTTTGTCCCTTTATGACCGTTTTGACGGGTTTTAATAGTTTCTCCATTTATTACTGTTTATTTGGGTTTCCATGACTTTTTATCTTTATCAATTGTTTTTTGGGTTATTATGAGGATTATGTTGAATTTTTAAGGGGGTTTCAATAGTTTTCAGGAGTTTTTATGTGTTCTCATGCATTCGAATGCTTCCTTTCTCATGCTTCTCCATATGTTTTCATGCATTTTCATAATTTTTCATCCCTTATCACACCTTTTCGTACTTTTTCATGTGTTTCATTTATTATTTATTATTTATTATTTATTATTTATAATATACTTTAATTTATTTATTATCTATTACTTGTTACTAGTTATTTATTATTTATTATTTATATTTATTTATTATTTATTATTTATATTTATTTATATTTATTATTTATTATTTATTTTTTATTATTTATTATTTATTATTTATTATTTATTATTTATTATTTATTATTTATTATTTATTAATAATAATAATAATATTTGTTACTGGTTATTTATTATTTATTATATATTATTTTTTAATATTATAAATAATATTTTACTTATTATATATTATATATTATATATTATATATTATTATTTATTTATTTATTATTATTTATTGATCATTATTTATAATTTATTGTTTATTATTTATTATTTATTTTTTATCATTATTATTTATTATTATTATTTATTATTATTTATTATTATTTATTATTATTTATTATTTATTATTTATTATTTATTATTTAGTATTTATTAGTTATTATTTTTTATATATTCGTTATTATTTATTATATATGTATTATTATCTATTATTTATTGTTGTCTATTATCTATTATGTATTATTATTTATTAGATGTTATTTATTATTATTTATTGTATGTTATTTATTATTTATTATCATTTATTATTATTTATTATTATTTATTATTTATTATTATTTATTATTTATTTTTATTTATTATTTATTATTATTTATTTATTATTATTTATTTATTATTTATTTATTATTATTATTATTTATTATTTATTTATTATTATTATTATTTATTATTTATTATTTATTTATTATTATTTATAACTTGTTATTTATTATTTATTATTATTTATTATTATTTATTATTATTATTTACTATTATTTAATATTATTTACTATTAGTTAATATTATTTAATATTATTTATTAATATTATTTATTATTAGTTATTAATTATTAATTATTTATTATTAATTATTTATTATTATGTATTACTTATTATTATTTATTGTAATTTATTATTATTTAGTGTTTCTTATTTACTATTTATTATTTATTATTATTTATTATTTATTATTTATTATTTATTCTTTATTATTTATTCTTTATTATTTATTATATGTTTATTTTTATTTAATATTATTTATTATTTATTGTTGATCATTTATTGTTTGTTATTAATTGTTGGTATTTATTATTTATTATTTATTATTTATTATTTATTATTTATTCTTTATTCTTTATTCTTTATTATTTGTTTATTATTATTTAATATCATTTATTATTTATTATTGGTCATTTATTGTTTTCTATTTATTGTTTTTTATTAATTATTAATTATTAATTATTAATTATTAATTATTATTTATTATTTATTATTTATTATTTATTATTTATTATTTATTATTTATTAATTATTAATTATTAATTATTATTTATTCTTTATTATTTATTCTTTATTCTTTTAATTTTTTAATTTTATGATTTTATTATTTTATTTTCATAATTTATTAATTTAGGTAAATATTATTATAATTTATTTTTTATTTATTATAATAAACAGGAAATAATAATTAATGACTAAATAAATTTCTAATAATTCAATAACTATTAATTATTAATTATTGGGTATTAATTAGTGCTTATTATTTAATTATTATTTAGTTAATATCTATTAGTTATGTTTTATTTGTTTTTTCAATTAGTATATATAAGTATATTAAATTCTGCTTATTAACCACATGACGAGCTTGCTCGAGTGCTAAAGTCTTTGAAAAAATATGCAAGATGTTAGGGGTTCAAATCTCACCAAACGCAATATTTCTTTAAATTGCATGGGCATGGGTAGGGGCATGCGCATGGGTATGGGCAGGGGCATGGGCATGGGCATGGGCAGGGGCAGGGGCATGCGCATGGGATGGGCATTGGTCTGCGCATGGGCACGGGCATGGGCAGGGGCATGGGCATGGGAATGGGCATGGGCATGGGCATGGGCATTCGCATGTGCATGGGCAGGGGCATCAGCATCGGCATCGACATGGGCATTCGCATGGGCATGGGCATGGGCATGGGCATGGGCATCGACATCAGTATGGGCATGGGCATGGGCATGGGCATTGGCATGGGCATGGACATTTGCATGAGCATGGGCATGGGCATGGGCATGGGCATTTGCATGGGCATGAGCAAGAATGCATGGATAAAGTAAATAAAGTAATGCGAATTAAAAGAAATAAATACGAAATAAATGATTTTTTGGGTTATTAGGATGATTGTGTTGAATTCGTAAGGGGTTTTCCAGAGTTTTCATTAGTTCTTATGCATTCTCATGCTTTCTAATGCTTCCTTCTTCATGCTTATCCACCTGTTTTCATGCGTTTTTATAATTTTTCATTCCTTATCACGCCTTTTCGTACTTTTTCATGTGTTTCATATATTATTTATTTTTTATTTTTTATTTTTTATAATATACTTTAATTTATTAATTATCTATTATTTTTTTACTGGTTAATTATAATTTATAATTTATAATTATTTATTATTTATATTTATTTATTGTTTTTTGTTTTTTGTTTTTTATTTATTATAGATTATATATTATATTATATATTTATTATTTATTATTTATTATTTATTAATAATAATGATAATATTTGTTACTAGTTATTTATTATTTATTATATATTATTTATTATTATTATTATTATTATTTTACTTACTATATATTATATATTATTTATTATATATTATTTATTAGTTATTATTTATTTATTTATTTATTATTATTTATTATTTATTATTTATTATTTATTATTTATTATTTATTATTTATATATTTATTATAATTAATTATGTGTTATTTATTATTATTATTCTTATTATTCTTATTATTATATATTGTTTATTATTATTATTATTTATTATTATTATTTCTTATTATTATTTCTTATTATTATTTCTTATATCTTATTTATTAGTTATTAGTTATTATTTATTATTTATTATATATGTAATATTATCTATTATTAATTGTATTTTATTATTTATTATTTATTAATTATTATTTAATTAATTATAATTATTAAATATGTTTTATTGATTATTATTAGTATTTATTATCTATTATTTATTATCTATTATTTATTATTTATTATTTATTATTATTATTTATTATTTATTATTTATTATTTATTATTTATTATTTATTATTTATTATTTATTAGTTATTAGTTATTATTTATTATTTATTATTTATTATTAATTACTAATTATTTATAATTTATTATTTATTATATATGTATTATTATCTATTATTAATTGCTGTTTATTATTTGTTATTTATTATTATTTTTTATTTTTTATTTATTATTATTTATCGTTTGTTATTTATTATTTATTATTATTTATTATTATTTATTATTAATAATTAATAATTAATAATTATTAATTATTAATTAATAATTTTTAGTTATTTATTATTTATTATTAGTTATTGTTTATTATTTATTATTTATTATTTATTATTATTTTTTATTTTTTATTGTTTGTTATTTATTATTATTTATTATTTGTTATTTATTATTATTTATAGTTTCTTTTTTATTATTTATTATTACTTATTATTATTTAGTATTATTTATTATTATTTATTATTATTTATTATTATTTATTATTATTTATTATTATTTATTATTTTTTTAAAGGTTGGGGCTGAAGCCTCAATTTATTATTTGAAAGTAAGGACCTATTTAGACAGGGTAGAGGGAGACCCATTACATAGCCCAAAGGCCCAAGGCCAAGTGGCCTGAATACAAGGCTCGAAAGCCCATTTGAATAGCACAAAGGACCCCTCGGTGAACAATACTGCTACAGTACCTACGCTGCTACAGTACCTGCTAGAGTACCACCACCGCTACAGTATCTCATACTGTCCCTCCACCGCTACAGTGTTGCTGCTGCTACAGTGCCGCCGCTGCAATAGTCCCTTCTATAGTACTGCTACAGTGCCTGGGAAATTCGCCCCTGCCCGGATTTTATTATTATTATTTATTATTAATTATTAATTATTATTATTTATTAGTTGTTATTTGTTATTTTATTATTATTATTATTTTTATTATTTTTTATTTATTTTTTATTATTTATTATTAATTATTATTAATTATATTTTATTATTATTTATTATTTCTTATTTGTTATATATTATATATTATATATTATTTATTATTTATTATTTATTCATTTTTCTTTATTCATTTTTCTTAATTATTTTTTTTTATTATTTAATATTATTTATTATTTATTGTTGATCGATAATTGTTTGCTATTTATTGTTTATAATTTTTAATTTTTAATTTTTAATTTTTAATTTTTTATTTTTTATTTATTCTTTATTCTTTATTCTTTATTCTTTATTCTTTATTATTTACTCTTTATTCGTTATTATTTGTTTATTATTTATTATTGATCGTTTATTGTTTGTTATTTATTGTTTTTCATTTATTATTTATTATTTATTATTTATTATTTATTATATATTATTTATTGTTTATTATGTATTATTTATTTTTTATTTTTTATTTCTTATTCTTTTAATTTCGTAATTTTATTATTTTATTATCTTATTTTTATAATTTTATATTTTAGGTAAATATTATTATAATTTATTTGTTATTTTTTATAATAAACAGGAAATAATAATTAATGATTCAATAAATAACTAATAAATCAATAATTATTAATTATTAATTATTGGTTATTAATTAGTGGTTATTGTTTAATTATTATTTAGTTTATATCTATTAGTTATTTATTATTTGTTTTTTCAATTAGTATATATAAGTATATTAAATTCTATTTATTAACAACATGATGACCATGCTGGAGTGGTAATGTCTTTGGAAAATATGCAAGTGGTTAAGGGTTCAAATATCACCAAACGCAGTATTTCTTTTTTTTGCATGGGCATGGGCATGGGCATGGGCTTGAGCATGCATGCATGGATAAAGTAAATAATGTAATGCGAATTAAAAGAAATAAATCAAATAAATACGGAATATAAAAATAAAATACAAATTAAATAAATAATATACAAAATATATAAAAAAATAAAAATAAATAAATAAAATATATATGAATAAATAAATAAAATACGAAATAAATAAATAATATAAATACGAACTAAATAAAATAAATAAAACATATAAAGAAATAAAGAAATAAATAAATAAAGAAACAAATAAAGAAATAAAGAAATAAAGAAATAAAGAAATAAAATAAATTAATAAATAAATAAAAATAAAATTATAAATAAAATTTTTAAAAAAAAATTAAAACATAAATAAATAAATAAAAATAAATAAATTTATAAATAAAAATAATAAATAAAATTAAAAAGATAAACAAAATAAACAAAATTAAGAAATTAAAAATTAAAAATTAAACAAAAAATTAAAAAAATTTAATTTTTTTAAAAAAAATTAGAAATTTAAAAATAAATAAAAATAAAAGTAAATAAATAAATAAATAAATAAATAAATAAATATATAAATATATAAACAAAAAAATAATAAATAAATAAAATAATTAAAAGAATTAAAATAATTAAAATAAATAAATAAATAAATAAATAAATAAATAAAATATGGACATGGATTTATTCAATTAGGATATAAGGAATCAGTTCAAAAAATAATTTGATAACTTTTAATATTCCATATAGAAATATAGAAAAGAAAATATTTCTAAAGTTTTCACGCTAGTGATTAATCATCATCATCCAATATTAAATTTATAATAGAGATACATTAAAATGAGATTGCATATTTTTGAGCTCAAGTAGGTGCTATTTATGATGATCTATAAGACATGAAGATTTAGTTGCACCAATTTTTTATTCATATTGTGTTTTAACCAACTCATGTACCTTATACTCTTCTTATTCAGTCAGTTGTATATGGACATTATATTAGACAGTACATTCAAGATGATTTGATTTTTTTGGAGTTTAGAAAGACATGAGAATATTTTTATGATTGGATTCAATCTCATGCTTCTAAAACACCTTATTTTATTATAGAGGACACCATGCAAGATAGTCAAGATCAGAGAACCATCAAGAGGGTGACTGATTATTATCTAAGAAGGAACTTCACAATGTCAGATCTGAAAGGAACATTTATAAATATTTATTTGGACTTGAATATCCCCACTCTGACTAAATATCTTGAATCCCAAGTTGAGAAAATTAGATCCATGTATCCTGTTTTCGAATCTGTCTTGGAGAATTTGGATGATTTCCTTTTAGAATTAGAGAATGGCTTTTCATGGTGTTGGTGATTTTGTACAGTTTACGGAACAATATTCTTATTGTTCTAATATAGTTATCCTTGTTCCTTCTTCCATTACATTTTCTTAGACTACTTTGTCTTCCACTATTAATCCTTTTGGCTACAATCATGCCCAATAATTTCACCATCTTGGACATGTTTTTAGGTGTCTAGTCATCATAGTCCCCACCTCCTCATTCGCTCCCAAGACAACATCTTCTCATTCATCTATATATAATGGAAATGATCATATCATTAAAATAGATTTCGAAGTTGTAACTCATTTTGATTTTTCCTAGGATATCCTATAATTGTTTCTCTATAATCTTTTTCTAAACTCTATTGATGTATTAATGAATTACTCCCTATTACTATCATTTATCTTTTGTCTAATTCACTATTTGGTTTATTTTTTATTATTCCAAAAATCAGTGTAATGGGTAATGAGTAATGATAAATTAATATAAATTTAATTTATTAGAAAAAAATTCCATTCTTTCATGGACTTACTACACATTTCTTTTAATCCCCTGAAAATATACATTTGATGCATTCATTTCATTTCAATTTACATGTCCATATTCATGATCATAAAAAAGATGAGATTTTTTATTAGACTAGGACCTCTTAATTTTAAAAATCCCAATTCATAAATATAATTTTTTTATTAATATCATTTATTCTATCTGAAAATGGATTATTGGAAAAGAAATAAAAATGTAGGATAAGTCTGGAACTAACTGTACTAACCTAATTGCATGTAAAATGTTATTAATTTATTATGTTTTAACCTTACTGATAAGGAAATGTGACTGTGTAACCTAACCACATGTTATAATTCAACTACCCAAATTAACAAACTACTTACTATATGTTTATAATCACCATACTATATGTAAAACATATCTATCATGATATGTTGTTTTACCTACCTTGTACATGACCACATCAAAGAAATTACCTATACCAGGATGAGATCAAGTTATTTTGTGAGGGTATGTAAATTTTTTTGAAGTAATATAATGACTATGTCTTTTATTATAGTGAAAACATAAAGAAAAAACTCAAGAAATGATATCATGATCCAACTACATTTGAAAATAAATTAATAGCATTATGTGATGAAGCAACTGTTCCGTCTTTTCAAAATCCACTTACCATATCATGTGTATGTTTTCTTAAATAATAATTCTTTAATTGGATATATCTTTTAGTTTATATCTTTTCAATGGAGCATTTCAAGTGTCCTTTATCTATTTTTTGAAGCACTAAATTATGTGTTAGTGAACTGATTATTATCCAATATATACTTTCATGAATATTTCATTAATAATAATATCTGATCATGTAACCAAAGAGGTGTGGTGGTGTGTGCAGTAATAGAGAATTTTTTATCTTACACAAATATATAATGGAGGATCATATACACAAAAAACTATGATATAGGGATGACATTATGATACTCTATGATCCCAAAAAGTCTAAGAATATATATCCTAGATCCTTCAAAATAAACATTCAAGAAATTATTACAATGAATCTAATTAAATCTAGATTTATCACATCCACTGATTCATAATGTCTTCCTATTTCAATTTTTTCTAAACTCTATTGATATTTTTTTGTTAAAAAATTTATATATAAAAACTCATTATCCTATAGTAATCAAGAGAGTACTTGATACTCATTCAAATTGTTCATTTATATTCTTATGAAAAACAATGGAAGAGGTCCTCTGTGACCTGATTTCTTGTTCCATCCAATGAATAACATTGGAAGAGTATATGTACCAAGATATCCTTGTGGTTTGTTGTATATAGTACCTCATATGGGTTATAGATCAATTTATTTATTAATAGAATTCATTAATTTCTGTGATTTTTAGGTGGAGTGGATTATAAATTTTCTTGAGAACAAAACAATTGTTAAATCCTACATTGTTTTATTTTTTAACATGTATATTACTTTATCTATATTTTTTTGTCATTAAATAAATCAGTTTAATATTTTGAATACACTTAAATAATAAAATACTTTGGTAGTTATAATGAAGTTATATTTATATAATGGGTTTTATTAAGTTACATAGATACAAAAGCAAACATATTTAAAAGATATTTTATCTGATCCATAACCCAACTTCTAAGAAACTATTTGAATGATCCAAATTATAAATTTATACTATTTTTAATTACTAGTTGTTTTTTTAAATAATATATATTTAAAAAAATTTAAATTTAAATTTGTGCTGAGAACATAAATCCCCCCCTTTAGTTACTCACCCAAAAAAATAATGTATTGTGAAAACAATAGACACTAAGTTGAAGTGGACACTTTTTAAGGCATGTGATTGTTATGTAATAGTTATGATGTAATTATATAAACTATATATTTAAATGGTTCTATAGAATAGATGAAAAAGAATTATTTATTAAAAATTAATTTATGGGTTGAATAGGGATTGGGTCCTTATAGTTTGTATCAAATAAGGGTTTAAATAATTTTAGAGGACTAGATAATGTAAATAAGTACTATTTAGAGATTTATATTTATTAATATCATGAGATATATATTTATTAATATCATGTTTGTTCATCTAATCTATTTTTATTTAGAATGGTTTCATATTGAGGAATTAGTGAGGGTAAACTGTGAAGGAACCAAAATTGAAATATGCTTCCAAATTAGCAACCCGAAATACTTGGAATTGAAACTAAGTAGTTTTTTATGGATCAATTGAAAAATTTTATCAATGGTGGTGGGTTTCATGTATCATATATACAATAGTATCTATATATGAGAATTTCATTAGTATATAACTTCATGAAAAAAACCCTACCGCATTCTATGGATCTTCTAATTCACCGGTTTTTGGGGTATGGATTAATTCTTTTAAAAATATATTAAACATCTTGCGTTTTTTATATCATCAGAAAATTAATTATATGTTTCTATTATTATTAAGGTGAGGTAAATTAGGGGTGTCCAATGGTAAATAATATCAAGGAGGGGGAAGAGATTTATGACATGTTATTGGATGAATTTGATATTATTTTACCTGAGATATATTTTCCTAAGTATATTTGAGTTCCGTTGGAAAATCAATACACGTTATTGACACATAAGGAATAAATTTTTTTGTTCAAATAGGAATAAAACATTACCTAAATATAATTGTACACACAAAAATTTTATTCGGGTTCAGGATAGTGAAATTAATCGACATACTTTGGATTAAATCAAAAATATCAAATAGAATGGGGTTTTTTACAATTTAAAAGATTTGGAAAACTTTTTTGATGTTCATAAAGTGTATAAATACAGTTCTCCAAAGATCTTGGGTCTAAGAACAACAAGAATAAATGTTGGTCCAAGAGGTCAGCAACAAAAAATCATCCTTATAGAAAATGTGAAGGTACGAAAATAAAGTTTCATCTTCTGATAAGTGTGGTAAAAAGAACCCAGGGGAAGTTATTAGAAATTTGGGGAAGTGATTATGATGTGGTATGTTTTTACATGTGTCTCATGACTGAAACGAAAATTATCATAGTAAAGAGTATAAAAATAATGTAAATCTGAGAGAAATATGCATTAATTGTAATGAGATGGGTCATTATGAAAGTACTTGTCTGAAGTTATGATTTAATGATGGAAGTCATCAACATGAAAAGAATAAAGGTGTATTTAAATCATTTTCGAATATATAGGAATATGTTAGACCAATTAGTGATGTGGTATCATTTAGACTACTCATTTAGTCAGATTATGTCAATGTCTTGTTTGATTCAAGGTATATATATTCATTAATCTCCAAGAGATATTATATTAAATTAGAAATTTAACCTTAGAAAATGAATCCAAAACGTTTGTTAAAAAAAATAAAGGTAGTATTAACATTACAAAAAATTATAATAATCTTCCTATTATTTTCCTTGGAAATTATTTGTATATAAAATTTATAGCCTTTTCCCAATATAGTATTTGGTTATTCTATGTAGGGATTTGATTTTTATTTATCATGATAAGATATATTACATATCTAAAAGTGTTTTTTTCAGAATGAGTTTCATTTTATATATAATAATAAATTCATTCCATTATTAATATATCATGAAGATGAGAAAAATAATTAATGATGGAAATGATTGTTATCTTTCACATAATTTTGAGATTAATGAAATTGTTCAAATTAGTGATCATACTATAGTAAATGAATAACTTGATATATTTCTTTATGAATTTTCTTTAATAATATCTAATAAAAAGTTATAATTTTATATTTAATTATTTCATGATGCTAAATTAATATCAAACATGTTTATTGAATGGATCAAGAAGAACATTAGGCATTGAAAAGGGAGTTTCAAGAGTTGATTAATTCTTCGTCTCTCCTAGTATATCACCATGGGGTTCTGCTATTTAATATGTTTAAAATAATTTTGGTTCCATGACACTTTCCATTGATTATAGGACATTGAATAACATCACTGTAAACAATAAATATTTATTACCTTATAAAAGATGAATTATATGATCATCTACAATGAGATTAGTATTTTTGAAAGGTAGACCACAATTTTGGGTATCAACAACTAATGGTTAAGGGGGTGACATTACATAGACAATATTTCATATTAGAAATAGAAATTATTTGTTTTTGGTTATTCACTTTGGTTTGGAAAATAACCCTGTTGTATTTATAGATGTTGTGAGTAGAGATTTATATGAGTTCTTCGATAAATTTATAATAATTTTTATTAATGATTTCTAAATACATTATAAAATTTATTATGATCATGAGAAACAACTGAGGGTTATTTCTACAAACCATATAATAATATATGATGCATGGAAAATTTATAAAATGGGAATTCTATTTAGAAAATATATCTGTCATTGGAAATTTTGTACATAAATATGGAATAACTATTGATTAATAAAAAACTGAAGTGGATGAATAGTGGTAAATACCTAAAAAGTTCTCATAGATTCATAATTTACTTGTATTTGTGGGTTACTACATATTGTTTGTTGAAAAAATTGGGTACCTATCACGAAAACTATGTTAACGTGAAAATGATGTATATAAACCATGATGAAATAATGAGAAGATGGTTTCCTAGAATTAAAAAAAATTAATGGTCCTTTATTAGAAATTTAAAATAAATACAATTAGTTTTTTTTCTATGTAGGCGATTGTTTGAACGTACATGGATATGTTTTATGTGGAACGATCATGTAATTACATATTCTTCATGAAAAATGAATCCTCGCAAGATAAAACATTATATACATAAAATTATACAAGATGTTGTATTGTTTAGTTTAACAATCAGAAGACATAATTTTATATATAATAAAATGTGAAATAAATATTGATTATAAATTTTTTTTGTTTATATTCTATCAAAAATAATTAAACATGAGACATAAAATTTTATCAGAACTAAGTAAGGATTACTACTGAAACATTAGATACCATCTCAAGAAAAAAATGAGTATTTTATTATTTATGTCACAAATATAATGCATTATTAACTATGTAATGAATTGAATATATCCCTTAAGTTAATTATTTAATGGGGTTTTCCTATAAATTTTGTTTTTTGGAACTCACTATACTATGTTTTAGTTTTATGTATAATCATAATTGTAAGATATAATTGTGAAGGTTAATAAGGGGGTTATCATTTTTATGATAAGATAATGTTCATCTAGAAACCTATGTTTCCTGAATTTAACACTAAAAATAAGGTGTTTTTATATTTAATAAATGATTATATGTGTCATCATATTCCTTGTTGAATAAATAATTGCTGAGTAAATATCATAACTCTATAATTTCTTTTAATCTTTTTATTACTAAGATATATAGAGTCATTTATGAAAATATCTGTTGGGATGGAATGAAAATAGAAATTATTGTATTTACTTTGAAATGTTTTACACCTCAATTGATTAATGTGTAGTAAAAATTATATAATTGGGTGAATCAATCTTATCTAGTTCCATATTTAGAATAGGATATTATATCCACAGATTTCATGGTTCGATTACAAAATACATCTCAAGGTAATAATGAGTAATATGTTATTTTTTATCATTTTAGTAAATTTTTATCATTTATTCCAATTGATATAGTATGTATTTATATAACCTTTCAAGAGTTTATACAAAATAGATAATCAAATTCAAGGAGTCTCTCATTATATAATATTATATTTGTATCCATTTTTTAATTTTTTGAGAGACTTATTAAGTGGTTGGGTATTGAATTTAATTTTAGTACAGCTTTTCCTCATCAATATGATGGACATTCAGAGTGAACAATTCAAACATTAGAGAATATACTATGAACATGTTCTGTAGATCACTATGAAGTTGGTAACCATATATCTTACGAGTTGAATTCTTTTATAAAATCACTATTTTATTCTAGTTTATAGACATATACTTTTGAGAAATTATATTCAATAAGATATTAGAATCCATATTGTTGAGATGAATTTATTAAATGAATGTCTTTGCGAATAGAATTGATAGAAGATATGGTTGAGATCTGGAAGGTGATTCAGCAGAATATAAATAAAATGCGTTATTAATTTTTGTAAAGAGGGAATTTTAGTTCATATTTCATCAGATCGTATGAAATTTTATTGAAAATTGGATTTGGCTGTTATTGAGTGGATTTTCGTTCGTTTTAATCTCAGGTATATGATATGTTTCACGTATCATTATTATGGAATTATTTGTCAGATGCATCACATGTTTTGAGTCCAAAATTTCATTACATGGAAGAGAAATTTTTTTATGTGTAAGAACTTGTTCAGATTCTTGAACACATAGATATGTTTTTATAAAATAAGGTAACTCACTGAGTTATGAATTTTTGGAAAGACTATATAATGGAAGAAGAAACATGAGAATCTGAAATTTCTAGTAAGGAAAAATATACCAAGCTATTTATAAAGTGAATAAATAACATTTGGCTGCAATTTCAAAAAGGGTGGAATAATTTCATAACCCATGTAATATTAATAATAAATAAACATCATTTATTATAAATATTAATGTATAATAATTCATTGATCTACCTTCAATATATGAATGATATGTAATTTCATATTAAAAAAATAGTTTTATTCTAAATAAATTGAGTTTTATGAATTATATAGTTTTATTCAAATGATTAATTTATATATTATATAATATTTATTATTTTAGACTATATACAATTTTTTCATCATGTAAAAATTATCTAACACTAAATATTACATAATTTTCAAAAAGGTAATTTTTAGTGAATCATATAAAATACCAATCTTAATAACAACTGTATATACATTTAGAATTATCAAAGTCTTGTTTATTTTAACTGGTTTTAAAATTTCATTATTTCTTTTTAATTATACAAAATTTCATTAATATCATTAATAATAACATTATACATTAAATTGTTATTAAAATTTTTTTATTAATAAGGAATTTATCCAAAAAACAAATCTTTGTGTAACATTATTTTAATTTAAAAATAATTTTGATGTCTTAGATTTTCCATGTATTATTTTTAATATTATATGTATTTTTTCAAGTTTAGGTGCTAATATGGAATGTGATTCTGAGGCCTAGGGTGACCATAAAAGGTTTGAAATATATTAAATATAATGTGTGTGCAATTTTCAAGAACAAATGGAATAAATTCATAACGAGTGACCATATCATAAATCTGACGGAACCAATGATTTCATATTTCAAGTTTAACCCTAGTTGTGATTTAAAATTTTTAGGCTTGAGTAAATTGTGGAAAAGTCATCGTGGGCACATAAATGAACAAAATAATTACAATAAATTATGATTCAAATGATTGACACAAAAAATGGTTATCCAATAAAAAGGAAAATATTTAATAATTATATGGTTATCTACATCATCATGTAACCTCTAGAGAGGCATTAGAGAGAGTATCAAGGAATCTTATCTGGTGAACTATAAAGGACCATGATTCAAAGATTGATTCACATCGATTTTGAAGGATCATTCCAACAAACACGACACAAATTCATTCTTCATTATTGATTGATCAAAATTGGGTTAGAGTGTGTGTTTTAAAATTTTTCTTCCTTATTCATGGTTTCTACAATGAACACATGTCAATCTACTAAAAGATTGATCCATGGTTTGATCATCTTACATGATGGGCTTATTTTTAGGTTTTTAGAAGATATTTAATCATTTTGAATTTTTAATTATATTTTCATTCTAATGGAGACGAATCGATATTGAAATGAACATCTATAAAGGTTTTTTCATCTTATATTGTTTTTATTTTCTATCCCCCCATTCATCGTTCATTGTCGACATTCATCATTTGGCCTACATCTTGAATAATAACGATCGATCAAAAATTAAATACATGTTTCATAGCACAGATATTTGGCCTCATAGATCTTCCATTGGAAGAGAATGATAGTGGTGTGATGGAAGAAGCAGTGATGAATTGGATGAAGGATGATACTCAATTTCGTGTTCTTCAGTGAGTAACAAAGAATGAATACAATTTCATTTATTGAGGGGATTTAAGGGCTGAATCTCTATTATTTGATGATTTCATGACTCTATGAGGATCTATCTATAGTGGTGTTGAATGGAGATCTCCAGATCTATGGTCAGAGCATCGGCCATGACGCACATAGAAATTACTAGAGATTCTGGGAAATCACTATATAAATGTAGTGTACTATTGGATGACGAGGCATGTGGGGCCCCCTCAGTGGCAGATATTGATTCAGGTAGAAGATAATATTCACATGGCATGTGGATTGGCCTATATGTTGTGTGGTACTATAATGACCTGGATTTCCCTATTCCATTCCATTGTGAATAACTAGTGCATGTGGTGTTCTTATGGGTCACACTGGTTTATTTTTGGTGTTTATAAAAAAACTAGTTTCACCAAATGGAGGCCCAATGATTGTTAGACATCGAGACGGTGGTAGTGATATAGTGGAACATCGAAATGGTGGTACACCAAATGGTGGCACACCCTCTAACAAATTTATTTTTTCCCCAATTTCTCCAATTTCTCCAGTTTCTCCACTCTTACATTTTATTTGACATAAACATGGTTTATAGACTTTTTTCGGGGTTTTTTAGGGAATTTCAAAGGTTATTATGTATATATATAGTTTCAAAATGCTTCAGGGGACTTTGAGATATTCAAAACACCTAATCATGACTGTGATCCCACATCAATGACTTTTGAAACTGTGCTTCATTTAATATAGGATCTGGATCTTCGTAGATGAGATATTCCCTTCTAAGTGTCTTTTCATTCCCTCTTGTTTCACCAAGGGAATTATTTTCCCATTGAGTCATGTTTTGTGACGTATCCATTGATCGAACCTTCTTTTGAGTTTTTACTTAGAGTTTTCATGCAGCTCGTGTGACCATTGTTTTGGATCAAAGAAGAGTTTTGGTTGCCTGTTGTTTCAAGTAGGGATTATTCTGCCCCTATAATTTTGTTTATCATGTGGGGGTGTTGTGGTATGATTTCTTTGTGAAGGATGACTGAATCATTTTCCATAAAATTAATAAATGAGTGTAAAGAGATATGATGAACCGAAGATAATAGGGGCCAATGAAATAAAAACATAGAAGTGATGATGTTACATATGTTGTATTAATTGTTATCCATGAATCTTATTTTGAATTGTATAGGTTTTAAGGAATTTTGAAAATCATGGTCATTTGTGGTCATCACATACAATCTAGTGGTGTTATATATTTTGTTGTGATTCTTTGATAACAAGCTGTAACATGAAATATTCTTAATAACGTATACTTGTTTAAATAAATGGATTCCCTAAGATGAAACATGTTCTATGATCACCCTTGTTATTTAAAGTGAAATACAGAATGCCTCTTGCTAAATATAAATATTCTTGGCTTAATGGTGTAGATTTTTGCTTTGTTTGGCTTTGTTTTTTTTCTACATGGAGTTTGTGTGATGTTTTTGTTGGTAACCTTGTTACGAGTATAAGGGGTTGGTAAAGGGAATTTCCTTGTGTTTGGGGGATGACTTGTTTGTTTAGTGAGGTTTTTGTTTAGGGTTATTTTTTGTGGGCTTTGTGTATGGGATGGTAAATCATATTTGATTAAATATAAGGTTTCGAGATTGATTAATTATGGAATGGATGAACTTTTAGGAATTGAGACTAACTTTTTTATGTTTGGTTATCTAGAGACATTTGGAAGTGTGAATGTAATGTGGTTATGTGAAGTTTGTGAAGTGGGACTACTGCTTGAATTTCTTATTATGTTGAGAATGGTTGTGGATAGTGGTTACCTGGTTAGTGTTGGAATTAATTACAGTGTACTTCTTAATAAAGAATGGTCAGTGATTAAATGAAAAGGATTTAGGTTAGTGTTTTTGTCACGAACCAACCCGGTTCGACCCTAAACCGGTCACCCGAGCTGGCCCGCAGCATGCCCCGAAGGGCGTTCCTAATCCCCATGGGCTGGCAACCAGTGTCTTGCATCAAAATTTTACTGTTGGAAATGATTTGGATCAATAAAAAAAGATATAAAGATAAAGAAAATGACAATAAAGATAAGAACCGGAAACAGAATGAAAAAAAGTCAAACATACCTTTATGTGACCTCCTAGGTCACCACCTAACTCAAAACCACACTACTCCAACATTGAGCAGTTGAACTAGGAACCTGTATGAGAAATTGAACCTACTACTGGAATGATATAATACCCATGAGCATCGGGATGATCAGTAGGGATTCCATGAATAAACCACTAAATCCAACAATTCTCTTTTCCAAAACAGTGCACTGACACAAGTTGGAAATACAAATATGAAAGTAGGGTTTTCACATTTAAATATATGAAACATGTTATTCTCATTTAAAAACTCAACACATGCTATACACCATTTCCAAAATCACTTTCCATTTTATAAATGAAATCCAATAGTGAACAAAATATACCAATGTCGGGATTGAGTAAAACAATTAAAATGTAATGTCCTGGATTTTTCCATGTATTGTTTTAATATTATATGGGAATTATTTCGAGACCGGGCTTTGAGACGATGTGCAGTTTTGGGGCCCGATGAGCCCAGAACAAATGTTTGATTTTAAATTAATAATTAAATTATGTGTGTGTGTGGTTTTCCTAGAAAAGTGGAATAACTCCTGAACGGATGCTCGGATTAGAAATCCAAGGGCACCATTGTGTTCAGAACAACAATTTTACCTAAGGTGAGGCCTAACATCAGCTGACGCAGGGCGGTGGTGAAATCTGGTTTTTGGACGCAACAGTAATAAAATATTTTATTAATATATTTTATTTAAAACTTGTTACATAAAATATCTCTTATCTTTTAAATAGATATTATGCAAGGGATCAGGGTTACAATCCCCATAACCCTGATTTTCCCCTAGAGTCTCTGGTAAAGCTCTGGAGGAAACCCCCAATGCAACGGCGACATTCTTGATGGATTTCTCCAGCGACGACGCCGCGGCGACCAAATCTTCGCCAACGAACGCCGAGATCCATGTAGGATGTCATTGTGATTTTATTATTCCCCGTTTTTTGATTTCTACGACGAACATAGACTAATCCACGAACACATTAGCCTGTGGATCGATCGTTCTTCCAGGATGGGATTTTGCAGGGATTTTGGTGATTTGATTCTTGTTATTGTTTAGTATCGTTCAACCTTCTAATGGTGATAGACCAAGATCGACACAAACATCGATCGAGGTTTGTCCCTAACTATTTGTGTGCGTATCTTCCCCAAATTTATTTCTTTCTTCGTGAGTGTTCTTGGCGTTCTTCACGGGATGAGGAACAACGGATCGTTGCACACCCGTTGTGCAATTCAACGGTCCCAATTTGAAGATCTGGCATCGGTACGACCCTACGGAGGTGTGGATGCAGTGGCGACGGACGGATCGAAGTGGATTGGATAAAATCGTTCCTCAAACATTTTCCGCACGGGTGACCAAAATCAAATTTTGGAGCCGATTGATTGCCTGAAACCTATTGATTCAGCATCACGATGATGAGGCGATCTAGAATCTTGAGTTTCACAGCAAATAGACAGCTGAATCGAAGTTCGGAGGATCATCCGTGGTGTGCGGAGGAAGACATAAGTTCTGGAAAAATCCCGACTGCACGCCGTGTAGTATGGGCTACACGGAGTGTGTTCGTTGGCGAATGAGCTGGCGTGTACTCTAGGAGTACATAGACATGGGCAGGGTACACGGACATGGACACACCGTGTATACCCCTCCCCAGCCAGACCTGGCTAGATACACGGGGTACCCCGTTTACTGGTACACGGGCATGCGACACGGACTCGGGCAGAGATTGTGTACGGGCACATGGCCATCGTACACGGAGCGAGCCCAGGTGCTCGAACACGACATGTGATTTTGTTCTACACGCCATGTAGTTTCTTTCTATCCAAAATCAGAGGGACATGAGCAATTTACACGGGCAGTACGTGGTGTCAAGGAACATGACGTGTACTTTAAAACACTTCGTGTAGTTTGGTTTTGCACGGCTTGAACAAAGGACACGGGCCGTTTACACAGGCAGTACCCGAGGTCAAGGAAAACGGCGTGTAACCATACTACACACCATGTAACTTTTTCTTCATGGATTACACCTCTTGCCTCCTCTGACTTGGACTATTTCTTAGGGTTCGTACCCTTGGTAATCCCCTGAAGGTTCTAGTATCAATTTTTTTATACAAGAGTATGATCCCTTCAGCAGAACTCCCTGAATAGAGATATTGGAGTCCCCTCTGTGAGACTTAGATCCGGATCCTCTATTCATTCCTAGAACCCTAGGTAGAGTTCTTGGTATCGACTTGACCAACTTTACTCGGGCGCCGATACTCTGCATAGTGGATTAGCTCAGACTGAGTTTTCAGAATCACCCCATAACTTAGCTGTGATCCTCATCTGAGCATCTTGTTTCCAAGGTACTTGTGGAGTGTGTTATACCAGAACGAGTACGTCGTGTCTCTCTCTTCAGACCTAGGAGTGTGTTCTCCCGATGGTATGATTAGTGGAATCTTCGAGTTGGATCTTAGTGGTGGTTTCACGATGGTTGCCTGTGTATGAGTATATCTGGATATTCTTGTTATGTGTTTCGTAGACATATACTATGTAGAGCTGACTGTACCTTTCTTCATGGTATTTTTCCTTTGTTTTATTTTCCATTGTGGTTATCGGGGTGTCCTACTTGGTATTTTTATACTCACCCCTACACGGGCTTTGCCCGCACGTGTCGTGTCTTGTGCAGACGAGTGAGCCTTTGACATGATTCTAGGAAGACCATGACCAGACGGTGCTCAGTGAGATCATACAGGCCGGGGTGCATTCTTTCAGTGACGGGTTGCAGTCTTAGTACCTTTCTCTACAGGTTGGACTTGTTGCAGACTTTCTTTTGGTGGGCTTGTACTTTTGGCCCAGGGTTTTACTTTACTGTACCTTACATCCCTGTCGTACTCGTTTGGTTGGGTTTAGTGTATGCATGTATCTGTTCCTTTTAATAGTTTTTACTTTTATGCTTCGTAGGCTTTTAGATGTGTGTGCATGTGTACAGGTTATAGGAAATGACTCCCATGTTAGTAGCATGCCTACTCGGTGCTAGTCACCAGCCCTTGGCCTATTGGAGGCAGGCTTGGAGAGCTGCGGCTCCGGCCCCACTAGGACGGGTCCTGACAGAGTGGTATCAGAGGTGGTTGGTTCTACCTTAGGACCAAGAGTCTATGATTTGGTTTGGGGTAACAGTGTTAAGTGTTTCGAGTTCGGCTCTCAGGCGAGGGACCCAAATGTTGGTACGGCGGCCGACGTATCCATACACTAGGACTCTGATAACATTCTTTTCAACTCGGAACATGAAAAAACTAGTTTCATGGGGAAAAATAATGGTACATGAATCATATAGGAATGGGTTGTGGTTTCCATGTCCTTCTTGAGTTAGATCTCAAGATATACTCATAGAGTGTGATACATATTGTTTCTTAAACAGGATGCCTCCACGACGCGCACCCTCTAGGATCCAGAAGCTCAATCACAAGGGTCACCCCCTAAGGGATAATGCTTCGATACAGGGACCAGATCCCCTTGTTCTTCCTCCAGGTTGCGTTCCAGTTATCCCGCCACCTCTCGAGTAGTGTTTATTGCCTATTGTACCATTGGAGGAGGAGTGCAGGCTGAGCGCACTCCATGAGTTTCAGAGAATGATACCCCTTAGGTTTCGAGGTGAGCCTTACCCTCAGGCAGTAGAGGACTGGCTTGTGGTAGTGACCAGAATCTTCTGTTTGGTCAGGACACCAGCAGACCAGATGGTGATCCTGGCAGCGAGCCTTCTGCAGGGCTCGATAGGGCGATAGTGGTGTTTGGTCATCCAGACTCATGAAAATGCGACTCTTGCATGGTCGAAGTTTGAGTGTCTCTTCAGAGAGGACTTTTCAACGGTTACCCTGAGAGAAGTACGTATAGAGGTGCTTCTTCATATCTAGTAGGGAACCATGACTGTGGCTGAATATTCATCAAGGTTTATCGACCTGTCGCGATACTCGATGGATATGGTCCGAGATCAGTACTTCAGAGCTCGGACTTTTGAGTGGGGATTTCACAGAGATATCCGAGATAGAATCATACCTATGATCATTCCTACTTATTCTAGGGTTCTCGAGCGGGCTTTGGTGGTCGAGAGCTTCCTAGCGGAGCAGGGACAACCGACAGTTGTCAGTAGTGGGCGAGCTAGAGCAGAGACCTCAGCGGTAGGGAGCCAACGTCAGGGACCCAAGCACGAGAGATGTTTCCAGAGGAGATCCTAGGATAAGGAATCAGCCGTACAAGGTATACAGGGTGCATCCAGCATGACTCTAGAGAGGCGATGTTTCTCATGTGACGGCAGGGTACATGTCACTCAAGATTGTCCGACCCGACGTACTACTGACACAGGAGCAGTGGATAGACCAACGAGGCAGAGGCAAAGTGTGGAGTAGGCAGATCCGCGAGGCAGCAACATGGCATAGGATCTGGGAGAGCAGCTGGAGATGGTCAGTGTTTTGACCCTTCACCACCACCACCCCTAGGAGGTCCACCCCAGGCTCAGGGAGCTGGTGGACAGAGGCAGGGACAGTTGCAGGCGGTAGAGGCTTATGACTCAAGTACTCCCAGGATGATTAGAGGTACTATCTGTGACTTTTATACATTTTCTACTGTATTGATAGACACAGGTGCTAGTCATTCCATTCTGGATGCTTATCTTTTTCGAGACCTTGAGATTCCAATTGAGTCGTTGACTCGACCCTTAAGCTTAGAAACACCGACTAGAAAAGATTTAGAGACCACACACCTTTGCAGGCAGTGTGACCTGACGTTTGGAGGTGAGAGTTTCAGTTGGAACCTCTTGGTGGTAGCAACGAGGCCTTATGATTTTATTCTTGGCATGGATTGGTTGTCCACAGTTCATTCCCAGATTGATTGTTTTAGGCGATGGGTGCGGTGTGTCCACAGTGATGGAACGAGGTTCTCTTTTGTCGGTGGAAGAGAGACACAGGAAGCGCAGGATGGACTCGTGCATAAGAGGGCACAACCAATTTCACACTAGTTGGATAGCCTAGCCCTTGGCAGAGAAGATGTTACAAGTTTATGGTTCCTAGCAGTGGTGGCTGAGTACGATGACATCTTTCCAGAGGTTGTCCCCGGGCTACCTTTCCTTTGGGAGATATATTTCTGCATAGAGTTACAACTCGGGAAAACCCTGATATCAGTATCGGCTTATCGGATGGCTCCTTTTGAGCTTTGTGAGCTGAGGATGCAGCTGGACGACTTGCAGAAGAAGGGATTTGTGAGACCCAGTGTTTCACCTTGGGCTGCCCCAGTGTTGTTTTCCAAGAAGGCGGACAGGAGCTTGAGGCTGTGTGTGGATTACCGGCACTTAAATCCTATGACCGTGAAGAACCAGTATCCACTACCAAGGATCGATGACCTCTTCGACCAGTTGAGAGGGCCACAATGGTTCTCTAAAGTTGATCTACGATCAATATATCACCAGTTGAAAGTACAGGAGGAGGATATACCGAATATGGCTTTCAGATGTCATTATGGTCACTATGAGTACTTGGTGATGCCCTTCGGCGTGACGACTGCCCCGGCAGTATTCATGGGACTCATGAAACATATCTTTCAGCCTTATCTAGACCAGTTTGTGGTGGTCTTCATCAATGATATCCTTTTGTACTCTACGTCCGAGGAGGAGCACACGAGACACCTGAGGATGGTTCTGGACACACTCCGAGAGCACCAGTTTTAAGGGAAACACTCGAAGTGTCAGTTCTGGTTATAGGAGGTCCACATTCTAGGGCACGTTATCTCAGTGGATGGTGCAGCAGTGGACCCAGCAAAGGTGGATGTAGTGCTAGCATGGGATCCACCCTGGAGCGTGACGGAGGTGCAGAGTTTCCTTGGGTTGGAAGGCTACTATTGTAGATTCATCCATGATTTCTCCAGGATTGCAGAACCATGACAGCTTTGACCCGAAATGGACAGCCTTTCGTGTGGAAAGAGATATGCCAGCAGACTTTCCAGCAGTTGAGACAGACTCTGACGAGTGCCCTGATCTTGAGATTACAAGAGGATGGTGTTGAGTACGTAGTGTTTTGCGACACGTCATGAACTAGTCTTGGTTGTGTACTGATGCAGATGCAAGTGGTGATTCCGTATGGATCACGTCAGTTGAGGACACATGAGCTGAACTATGTGACCCATGTTCTTGAGTTGGCAGCGGTAGTCTTTACATTGAAGACGTGGCGACACTACCTGATGGGTGAACGGTTTACCGTCTACTCTGATCACAAGAGTCTCAGATATATCTTTTTTCAGAAGGATATGAATTTGAGACAGAGGCGATGGATTGAGTTCCTCCAGGATTATGACATTGAGATCATTTATACTCCTGGGAAGGGGAACATGGTGGCAGATGATCTCAGTAGGAAATCCAGTTTGCAGTTTCTGGATGAGGCGACAAGGAAGTTGGCCTCTTTTCAGTTGTCCTTCGTGGATAGAGATGAGGGAGAATACCTTCATACAATGGTTGTTACCCCTCCACTCTTACATCAAGTCAGGGAAGCACAATGAGAGGATGTTATCTGTGAGACTCTGTGTGCTCAGATATCCACAGGTGATGCTGCTAAAGGATTTTCATAAGAAGAGGAGCGCGTTGTCCTTTTTAGAGGGAGCACGGTAGTACCAGTGTCGTGGAGGGAGGAGGTTCTGAGGGAGTTCCATACATCCCCTTTGGCGGTGCATCTAGGCATGGAAAAGATGTACCAGGACCTCCGACGAAAGTTCTAGTGGCCAGGGATGAAGAAGAGTGTGGAAGAGTTTGTTTCTTGGTGCCTTACTTGTCAGCAAGTAAAGGATGAGCACCAGGTTCCAGCAGGTTTGACTCGGCCCCTTGAGGTGCCATAGTGGAAGTGGGATGGGATATCCATGGACTTCGTGATGGGTTTACCATGCATGTCCAGGGGACACGATGCCATCTGGGTGGTCGTTGATCGACCCACCAAGTCGGCCCACTTCCTAGCCATACGAGAGTAGAGTTCAGTAGAGAGCTTGGGAAACCTCTACATGTAGGAGATAGTTTGACTTCATGCAGTACCATCCATGATCGTCTCAGATCGTGATGATCGTTTCCCATCCCAGTTGTGGAAAGGATTGCAGGAAGCTTTTGGGACTCAGTTACGCTTGAGCACAGCGTTTCATCCCCAGACTGATGGTAAGACAGAGCGGACCATCCAGGTCCTGGAGGATATGCTATGATCTTGCATACATGACTTAGGTCATAGCTATAAGGATCACCTACCACTGGTGGAATTTTCTTATAACAACAGTATCATTCCACTATTGGTATGGCACTATTCGAGGCTTTATAAGGGCGACCTTTCAGGTCGCCACTTTGCTGGACTGACCCGGGAGAGTCAGCATTCATGGGCCCAGAAATAGTGAGAGCTATTACAGAGAAGGTGCAGGTCATCCAGGAGCGGATGAAGACTGCACAGAGTTGAAAAAATTCTTATGTCGACCGGAGGCGGAGGCCTATAGAGTTCGAGGATGGAGATCATGTGTTCCTTCGGGTCTCACCTTGATGAGGATTTTAGAGATTTAGCCGAGATGGAAAGCTATATCGGAGGTTTGTTGGCCCTTTTCAGATTCTGAGTAGAGTTTTTGAGGTGGTGTATCGCTTGGCTCTACCTTCTTTGATGGACCGGGTACACAACGTCTTCCATGTGTCGCAGCTACGGAGGCACCTGCATGATCCATCACACGTCATCGACTGGGGTGAGCTGGGCATCGAGGATGGAGTCACCTTTGCTAAGTACCTAGTGGAGATCGATGATTAGTAAGATAAGATCCTTCGGGGGAGAGCTATTCCCTTGGTATGTGTCCGGTGACAGTACGGGAATCTCCAGGAGAGCACGTGGGAGCGGGAGGCTCAGATTCGCATGCAGTACCCCCATCTTTTTTATTAGCCCTTGTTTTGTCTTTTCGGGGATGTAAAAGCCCTATGGTGGGTGTTATGTAACATCCTGGATATTTACATGTATTATTTTAATATTATATGGGAATTATTTCGAGACCAGGCTCTAAGACGGCGTGCAGTTTTGGGGCCCGGTGAGCCCGGAAAAAATGTTTGAATTTAAATTAATAATTAAATTATGCGCGCGTGCGGTTTTCCTGAAAAAGTGGAATAACTCCTGAACAGGGGTTCAGATCATAAATCCAAGGGCACTGTAGCATTCAGAACAACTATTTTCCCTAAGGCGAGGCCTAACATCGGCCGATGCAAGACAGTGGTGAAATCTGGTTTTTGGACGCAACAGTATTAAAATATTTTATTAAAATATTTTATTTAAACCTTGTTACATCAAATATCTCTTATCTTTTAAATAGATATTAAGTAGGGGACCAGAGTTACAATCCCCATAACCATTATTTTTCCCTGGAGGCTCTGGGAATGCTTTGGAGGATACCCCCAATGCAGCTTGACATTCTTGACAGATTTTGTCGGGGACAACGACGCGATGACCGAATCTTCTCCAACGAACGTCGGGATCCTGGTAGGATGCCTTTGTGATTTTATTCTTCCCCGTTTTTGATTTCTATTATGAACGTGGACTAATCCACGAACAGATTATCACGCAGATCAATCGTTGTTTCGGGATGGCCTTTTGCGGGGATTTTGGGGATTTGATTGTTATTATTGTCTGGTTTCGTTCAACCTTCTAACAGTGACGAACCAAGACCAACACGAACATCGATCAAGGTTCATACCTATCAATTTGTGTGTGTATCTTCCCCAAATTTATCGCGTTCTTTGTGATTGTTCTTCGCGTTATTCACGGTATGAGGAACAACAGATCGTTGCACACCCGTTGTGCCATGCAACGGTCCCAAATTGAAGATCTGTCATCGGTACAACCCTACGGAGGGGCTGCTGCGGTGGTGACGTACGTATCGAAGAGGATAGGAAGAAATCGTTCTTCAAATGACTTCTGCATGGGTGACCAGAATCGCATTTTGGAGCTGATTAAAGGCCTGAAACCCATAGATTCAGCATCACGATGATGAGGCGATCCATCATCATGTGTTTCACGAGAAACAGAAGGCTGAATCTATGTTCGGAAAATCAGCCGAGGTGTGCGGAGGAAGACGGAAGTTCTGGAAAAATCCCTACTACACGCCGTGTAGTATGGGATACATGGCGTGTGTTCATCCGCGAATGACCTAGCGTGAACTCCAGGAGTACACGAACACATGCAGGGTACACGGCCATGGACATGCTGTGTATACCCCTCCCTGTCCAGATCCGGCCAGATACACAGGGTACCCCATGTACTGGTATAGGGGCAGGTGACATGGACTTGGGCAGAGACCGTGTACGGGCACATGGCCAGCGTACACGGAGCGAGCCCAGGTGATCGATCATGGCGTGTGATTTTCTTCTACACGCCATGTAGTTTCTTTCTATCTGACAAGTTGAGGGACCTGGGCTGTTTATACGGGCGGTACCCGATGTCAAGGAACACAACGTGTACTTTACTACATGTCATGTATTAAAGTTTTTCATGGCTTGAACGAAGGACACGGGCCATTTACACGGGCAATACCTGGTGTCAAGGAACACGGAGGGTAACCATACTACACACCATGTAACTTTTTTTTCATGGATTAAGCCACATGCCTTCTGTGACATGGACTAGTTCTTAGGGTTCGTACCCTTGGTAATCCCCTGAAGGTTCTGGTATCAAATCTTTTATACATGAGTATGATCCCCTCTGCAGAACTCCCTGAATAGAGTTGTTGGAATCCCCACTGTGAGACTTAAATCTGGATCTGTTATTTATTCCTGGAACCCTAGGTAGAGTTCTTGGTATTGACATGACCAACTTTACCCAGGCGCTGATCCTCTTCTTAGCGGATTAGCTCAGACTGAGTTGTCAGAATCATTCCATGACTTGGTTGTGATCCTCATCTGAGCATCTTGTTTCCAAGGTACATGTGGAGTGTGTTCTCCCAGAACGAGTACTTAATGTATCTCTCTTTAGACCTAGGAGTGTGTTCTCCCGATGGTATGCTTAGTGGAATCTTCGAGCTAGATCTTAGTGGTGGTTTTGCGATGGTCTCATGTGTTTGAGTATATCATGATATTCTTGTTATGTGTTCCGTAGACATATACTGTGTAGAGCTGACTGTACCTTTCTTCATTGTATTTTTCCTTTGCTATATTTTCCTCTGTGGTTTCCGGGGTTTCTTACTAGGTATTGTTATACTCAACCCTACACGGGCTTTGCCCGCACGTGTCGTTTCTTGTGCAGACGAGTGAGCCTTTGACAGGATTCTAGGCAGACCAGGACCAGATGGTGCTTAGTGAGATCAGACAGGCCGGGGTTCGGTCCTTTTGTGATGGGTTGCAGTCCCAGTACCATTCTCTACAGGTTGGACTTGTTGCAGACATTCTTTTGGTGGGATTGTACTTTTTGCCAAAGATTTTACTTTACTATACTTTACTTCCCAGTCGTACTCTTTTGGTTGGGTTTTAGTGTATGCATGCATCTTTTCCTTTTAGTAGTTTTTACTTTCAGCTTTGTGGGCTTATAGATGTTTGTGAGTGTGTGTGTATACAGGTTATAGGCAATGCCTCCCATGTTAGTAGCATGCCTACTCGGTGCTAGTCACCAGAAATTGGCATATTGGTGGCGGTCTTGGGGAGTTGCTGCTCGGGCCCCACTGGGACGGGTCGTGACATAAAAGTGCGACTGTAAATAAACCAGTGCAACAAAAAGTAAACAAGTAATGTAAATAATTCATTAACCACGGGTGATACTAAACATCCCTAGAATACCCTTGGACGTACTCGGTTTCGGAACCACCTACTAGCATATGGTGAAGCTCCTAAGTCTATAACCAACTAGCAGCCATAGCTGACCAATCCAGTGGCAAATCCCACCTAGCCTAACAACAAATCTAGGGGGTACCAACCCGTCTAATCAGGGATGGTAAGAAACCGTCACTCGATCATCTAAAAGGCTCCCATGGACTAATGGTGGTTATAAAAATACTGTGTATGTAGAAATGCCATTGCACGCGTGACTCATCTCACCTCACTTGCCTACCCCAAACATGGACACTTCCTATGCGTTCGGCCACAAAGGGTTACCCTAGATAGGAGCGCCCCTTATATTTATATATAAGAATAAATGTCAAACATACAAAGTGCCAATCGGGCCTTCACATCATTCTGTTATCAACAACCACATTATTAAACACATGTAGTTGTAAATCGGGCCTCTAGTTTTACATAATCAATTCCTTTATGAAAAAAAAGCAAAAGATCATTCAAAACAACCCTAAACACCACTTTTGTATTTAAAAAGCCAAACGGACCTTTAGGTTCTAGGTTTCAAGGCATTGTAATAAAAGACTTTAATGATACCATATTCAATTTGTAAAAACAAACCCAAGCTTTGCCTTACTCCATGAACTCAACAAAATATATACACCAAAAGCCAAATAGGCATATATGCATGGATTTCTTTTAAAACCAATTTAATGAACCACACAAAGATACCGACATCATTTAGAAAACAAGAACCGCATATAAACCAATGATTTGATAAAAATAACAATTCAAATAGATGAAAAATCATTTCTTCAAAAGAATTAAGTTCCATGAAATCAACCTATGCAGGACAAACAAGTTTCATAAAATTTTTCTACCAGCAAACACCACTCAAAACGTGAAACAATACCATTTGCAAATACAGGAAGTTAGTTTCAACCAAGTTGGAATGACATAAACATGTGTGTAAATAGAGAAGAATCCAAAGCCCATTTTTTAATCAAATATTTCAAATTTAAAACACTACCATAAGTTATCTATAAACATACTAGATGTGCGAAACATAATCTAAAATTTAATTAAGAAAAAACAAACATTAAATTGTTTAAAATTGGGAGCAAAGGCATGGGAGCACCTAAACATAACCAAGGAACTATTTCAAAGCTGTTTTTAACACTTTTAACCATCAAAGAAGCACTGCAATAAATATACTATCAGGATTATAAGGGCTCAACTAATGTTTATAAACTAAATGAAACCATGAATGTGCCTATGGAAAATTTTAGAAAGAGAGAAGGGATGAAAATGCCTACCTCGAACAAAGGTCACATCAAACTTTCTAACTCAAGCAACATCTCTCTTGAACACACACACTTCCATATATATATATATATAGATACTTAAATTGATGCATGTGTTCCTCATTCCATGAGGGAGCACGCACACATAAGATATATATATATACATATCCATACCTGGGAATATACTTGTACACCTTCGAAACCAACCGCAACTCCCTACGATAAATCCCCGAGACTCAAAAGCCCCACAAATCCCTAAAGTAAAATAAATCCAAACAAATGGAATCGAGATACAGCTCAAAAACCAACACTATAGAAATCACCAAGTTCACATGTAAAACCCAAATCACATCTTCACCATTTTTATAAAACAAAACTAAGGGAAATACCCCCAAAATCACATCAATTTACATTAACATAAACATAATTAAACAATTGCATCAAAAACCATTTTAAACCAATTCCACCAATTCCAAATCCTCACAAAAGATGTAAAAGGTTACCATAGGGATGAGAATCATATTTTAAAAATTATCAAAGAATGATTTGGCACTTAAATGAGAATATCATCACAGACGCAAGAAATGGTAAACCAGAAACTAACTCAAAACATATTTTTAACAACTTCAAAAATATTCAAGAACACAGTAACAGGATAATTATGGGAATAAAAAATCTACGAAACCAAACAATCGGCATAAAACTATACCTTGGATGTCGGCAGCGGACCGAAATGGAGTCAATTCACTTCGCCTTTAGTGGCGGATGTTGGAACACACAAGTACAAAACCTGAGGATGTCTTTGCATACCCAATTCAAGAAAGAGCACAATAATCGCATGATATCCAAACCTAAGGGTTCCAATTGAATCCAAACCGGGTACCAATAGAGAAACAAATTGCCAACGTGATGAATAAGAAGGGGTATAAGGACTATACCTCGCTGAATCGTTGGAGTGAAATGAAGAAATCGGAAGAATGATTGAGGAACGAGGGAGATCCAAGGAAGGGGGTATCATGCCACAGAAACTCAATCGAGGACTCGTGCGTGTTGGCTGCAGGTCACTGTCAAGAGGCTGTGACATAGATAAACTCCAGCCATGGGGAATTTTAGGGATGCCAGGCCGTGGAGACCAATCACACCAAAGGGGAGAGGTCACAAGGGGGTGGTGCAACACTGCCAAATAGGGGGGGAGGGAAATATGAGTGTGCAAGAATTGGGAGAAAGAATAAATGCATGGAAGGATAAAAGGAAAAAAGGGCTGCGTGATTGGAATAAGGGGGGAGAGGAGAGGTGAGCATGATTGGGAATAGGGGGGAGAGGAGAGATATGTGGAAGGGATAAAAAGGGAAAAATTAAATATAAAAAAAGAAAAGGAGAATGTGGCGTGGTAGAGAGTGGGAGAAAGGGGATGGAATTAAAAAAACAAAACAAGGAGAGGGGAGGTGTGGAAAGGGAGAGGGGTGAGGGAAGAGGAGAAAAAAAAGAATAGGGATGGGGGCGTTCCAGGCGCATGTGTAGATTTAGGATTTAATTTTTTTTTAATCTTATTATCCTAATAATAATAAAAAATAATAATAAACATTTAAATTATAATAATAATAACCAAAATTTTAATGAAGAAATTTTCTATAATATTAATACTTATATATTCACAACAATATCATTAATTTCCTTAATGATAATAATAATAATATACTGATATAAAAAAACATTACCTTAATGATAATAATAATAATAATGACACTGAAAATAATAATAATTATAGTCATAATTTTATTCATTTTCATTTAAATAATAACAATATTAATAACAACTAAATAATTATATTTACAACAATTTCATTGATAATATTATTAACAATTTATAATAATGAAATTTTTTATGTACACAATAATATTATTATTATTATAATGTAAAATTTTAGCTTATTTTATTTTCATCAAATTTTATTTATTTTAAACATTACACACTTGTGCGACCACTTGGTCCGATCGTGCGGCCACCACCAATCATGCGATGTCCGCACACCTATCCGACACCCACCAAAAAGAATAAACAATAGAAATTTTAGACTGGCGATAAACTTGCGCCATGACGAAGTTAACCGAATTCAAGAAAAAATATAATAATATTATAATAAAAATGGTTGGGGTGTGACAATTCCCCCCACCACAAAACTTTCTGCCCCCAAGAAGTCACTAAGCCAACAATTAACATATCTCGAGTCCATGACCAGACAAAAATGAGGAAAAACTAGGAATCTCAGGATGACCTTACTCTCAAAAGGTCAGACCCAACGAATTCAATAGAAAACTGAAGCCCGAGGTTGAGGGGAGAACACTGATGTGTACTCCCCACAACGATAATTCACTAATACGAAAACCTTGAAACCCGAACACACCACCCCCCGAGGGGGGCCAACATGGGAACTCCAAAACTGAACCCATTTAATTTCTCCACATGGACCGAACAACACTCAGAGACATAAATATAAAGATTTGTACAAAATGACCCAACACCGTGGGGATATGAAATTGAACTCATCCCCCCACAAACTGACAAAATAAAATCCTCCCTGAAAATGGAGACTAGGAAATTCCTACCGCGAACTCAGAAAAGACCCCAAAACACCGCCCATTAATTTCACAAAACCAAACATCCCTCGCTAACAAACACAATTGAGACCAAAATCAAAAATATAATGACCCGGTTATTCATGGGCCCAACACCCTTCAAGGAAATCTGAACTATTTGAAAACACACTGAAAAAAATAAGACCTCTTAGACTATGGTAGAACAAGTTCATCACACCACCACAATAAGGATGAGCTTATGAAGGTGATAAGAACAGAAAAAGAAAACTTTGGATATTTCCCTCTGAAAGTTGAAAACATTATTTGGACCGACATTCAACACACCCTCAACAACTCCTGTCTATGCGCGAGCTTCACCTAGAGACCTTTGGTTGGGGCCCTCATGGCTGAAGCATCGCTTCCCACACAGTCAGGCATTTTCGTCCTCCGTTATATAACTCCCTCCCAAACATCGCTCCTTTTTTAACTCTCCCAGTTGCCCCAAATAGTCGCATGGTAGTAAGACTTCAGATTAATGCGATAAGGCAACTTAGAATGCCTGAACCAGCTACACTAGTGGCATGCAAGAGAACAGTCCAACAAACTGTAGTCAGCACCGATGAACTAGATTCTTCAGAAATAGATTCCTCTAGCGCACCCCGCTCACCAAATCAGGAACCATCGCAAAACCGACCACCACCAACTACACCCAGAACTCCAACGACAAAGGGACATCTCATCCTTACTAGTCTAGATCAGTAACCTCAAATAAACCTGAGACGGTACGGACCTTATCGCCCCTGGGAGTTCCCCAGAACCCAAAGACACACACTATCTCCATGGACTATACAACAGCCTCCAACGGACTTCGACTACCTCATTAGACATGGAACACACGAAAATAACTGGGAACTGGTCATATCTCATTAACAAATTTAGGAGACTATCTTGGTAGTATACTCATAAGAACACGAAAAACATCATCGAAACCAGCATCATGACCAAACTCAATCAAAGTAACAACACAAGACAAGGGAAACAGACTCATAAACCAAACATATACTAATACAAGCATAAATAAATTTTCATAAAACCATTATTTCTTTAAAATTTTAAAACTCACCTATGGAACCTTATGAACCATCACATGTGCATTCATTGAATCTCGATCACATCGTCTACGAAAATGTTCCCCCATGCACTCTCCATACATACTCACGCATGTGTGACCCTCTATAAGGAGTTCCAAGGTTCAACCACTTCTTTTCCTTAAAAAATCTAAAAACATACAATGTTTTTCCAAACCAATACACATTCCGTATGAAAACCCACTTTACTAATTTCAAAAACAATTTGGAAGAAAACGTTTTTTCATTTTGAAATAACTTTCATTTTCCACCAACACACACATCGACCAAGTTAAAAATGAAACACAACCAACTATGAACCATCTGAATGAGGGACTAGTTTCTGTTCCTAACATGGTGACATGGTTGTGAGCCATGCCCCAAGTAATAAATAACTCTAAGAGGGCCTTAAATCGGGCACATGGACTCCACATGGGTCACCACCCCACGTGAGGCCGCAACGTGAACCGATTCTCTCCCATTGTCATCCCTCAATCCAAAATAACCAAAAACAAAAGATTGAAATCCCGGACTACCCCTGGTAACTCAGGTCTCGTCGTGAGCGGGGGTGTTCAGGCACCGACCTGTAACCTACCTCCTAAGCCCTGACAGTCCTAATATCCTTCTACCAGACACCCCAAATAAAAAGGGCATCCTCTGATACCATTTTCTCACGAACCAACCCGGGTCAACCATGAACCGGTCATCCGAGCTGGCCTGTAGCATGGCCTGAAGGGCGTTC
Source organism: Viscum album (assembly GCA_963277665.1). Lineage (NCBI taxonomy): Eukaryota > Viridiplantae > Streptophyta > Magnoliopsida > Santalales > Viscaceae > Viscum > Viscum album. The sequence goes on from OY728151.1 coordinate 383,612,759, forward strand.
CCGATCCCCACGGGCTGGAAACCAGTGCTGGGCATCAAAATTTAACTGTTGGGAATGATTTGAGCCAAGAGAAAATGATATAAAGATAAATAAACTAACAATAAATATATGAAATGGAAACGGAATGAAACAAAGTCAAACATACCTCCTTGTGACCTCCTATGTCACCACCCAACTGAACACCACACTGCTCCAACATTGAGCAGCTGAACCAGGAACATGTACGAGAAACTGAACCTGAAATTAGAAAGATATAATAGGCATGAGAACCAGTATTCTTAGTAGGGATTCTATGAATAACCCACTAAATCCAACAATTATCTTTTCCAAAACTATCTACTGACAAAAGATTGAAATACAAATATAAAAGTAGGGTTTTCACATTTTAAAATATGAAACATGTTTTTCTCATTTAAAACCCCAACACACGATACACACCATTTCCAAAATCATTTTCCATTTTATAAATGAAATCCAAAATAGAAAAAAAACCAATGTTGGGCTAGAGTAAAACAACTAAAAGTGAAACTGAAAATAAACCAGTGCAACAAAAATTAAACAAGAAATATAAATAATTCATTAACCAAGGGTGATCCTAAACATCCCTATAAGACCCCTAGATGTACTCGATTTTGGCACCACCTACCGGCTTATGGTGAAAATCCTAAGTCTATAACCAACTAGCTGCATTAACTGACCAATCCAGTGGCAAAGCCCACCTGGCCTAACAACAAATCCAGGGGGTACCAACCCATCCAATCAGGGTTGGTCAGAAACCGTCACTCGATCATCTAAAACACACCCGTGAACCCATGGTGGTTATAATAATACTGTGTCAGTAGGAAGGCCCTCGCACGCGTGACTCATCTCACCGTACTTGCCTACCCCAAACAGGGATGCTTCCTATCCGTTTGCTCAAAAAGGGTTATCCTAGATAGAAGCGCCCCATATATTTATATATAAGAATACATGTCAAACATACAAACTGCCAACCAGGCCGTCACATAATTTGGTTATAAAAACCACTTTATTAAACACTCGGAGTTGTAAATCGGGAATCCGGTTTTACATAATAAATGACTTTATGAAAACATTGCAAAATCTCTTCCAAAACAACCCTAAACACCACATTGGTTTTTAAAAATCTAAACAGGCCTTTTAGGATCCATGTTTCCAGGCATTACAATAAAATTATATAATGATACCATATTCAATTTGTAAAAACAAACCCAAGCGTTTCCTTAATCCATGCACTAAACAAAATATATACACCAAAACCCAAATGGGTATATACGCATGGATTTCTTTTCAAACCAATTTAAAGAACCACACATAGAGACCCACATCATTTAGAAAACAAGGACTGCTTCTAAACCAAAGATTTGAGAAAAATACCAATTCAATGAGATGCGAAATCATTTCTTCAAAAGAATTAAATTCCATGAAATCAACCATATCAGGACAAACAAGTTTCATAAAATGTTTCTACTAGAAAACACAACTCAAAACGTCCAACATTCACATTTGAAAATAAAGGAATTTAGTTCCAACCATGTTGGCAAGGCATAAACATGTGCGTAAATATAGGAGCATCCAAACCCCATTATTTAATCAAATATTTCAATAGTAAAACACTACCATAAATTAACTATAAACATACTAGAGGTGCGAAACATAATCTAAAATTTAATTAAGAAAACACAAGAATTAAATTGTTTAAAATTGGGAGCAAAGGCATGGGAGCACCTAAACATAACCAAGGAACTATTTCAAAGATGTTTTTATCACTTTTAACCGTCAAAGAAACACAAAAATTAATAAACTATCATGATTATAAGGGTGAAAATATAGTTTATAAACGAAATGAAACCATGCAAGTGCCTATGGAAATCTTCAAATAGAGAGAAGGGATAGAAACACATACCCTGAACAAAGGTCACGTCAGGATTTCTAACTCAAGCAGCAGCTCGCTCAAACACATTCACATCCATATATATATATATATATATATCCTTAAAGGGATGCATGTATTCCCCACTCCATGAGGGAACACGCACATAGAAGATATATATATCTATACATATCCATACCTGGGAATATGCGTGCGCACCTTCGAAACCAACCACAACTCCCTACGATAAATCCCCAAGACTCAAAATCCCCACAAATACCTAAAGTAAAATTAATCCAAACAAAGGAATAAAGATAAAACTCAAAAACCAACTCTATAGAAATCACCAAGTTCACAAGTAAAACCCAAATCACAACATCACTATTTTTATAAAAAAAACTAAGGGAAATACCCCCATAATCACATCAATTTACTTTAACATAAACATAATTAAACAATTTCAACAAATACCAATTTAAACCAATTCCACCAATGCCAAATCATCACAAAAAATGTAAAAGGATACCATAGGGATGTGAATCATATTTTAACAATTATCAAAGAATGATTTGGCACTTAAACAAGAATATCATAGCAGACATAAGAAGACATAAATCAGAAACTAACTCAAAACATATTTCTAACTACTTGAAAAATATTCAAGAACACTATAGAAGGCTAATTATGGTAATAACAAAGCAGCGAAACCAAATAGAGGGCATAAAACTATACCTTTGATATCGGCAGCGGACCGAAATGGAGTCAATCCGCTTCGCCTTTAGTGGCGGATGATGTAAAACACAAGAAAAAGACATGAGGAGGTCTTCTCATACCCTATTCAGGAAAGAACACAACAATCACATGATATCCCAACCATAGGGTTCTGATTGAATCCAAACCGGGTACCAAATGAGAAAAAAATCACCAACGCGATGAAGGAGAAGGGGTCTCCGGACCATACCCCGCTGAATCATTAGAGCGAAATGAAGAAATCAGAAGAAAGATTGAGTAATGAGGGAGATCCAAGTAAGGGGGTATCATGTCACAGAAACTATATCAAGGCCTTGTGCGCACATGTTGCACATCACTGTTAAGAGGCAGTAACTTAGATAAACTCCGGCCATGGGGTGTTGTAGGGAGGCCAGGCCGTGGAGACCCATTGCACCAAAGGGGGGAGGTCACGAGGGGGTGGTGTAATGCTGCCAAATAGGGGGGTGGGGTAAAGGGAGAGATGAGTGTGAGGGAATTGGGAGAAAAAAAATAAATGCATGGAGGATAGAATGAAAAAAGGGCCGCATGATTGGAATAAGGGGGGAGAGGAGAGATGCATGGAAGGGATAAAAAATGAGAAAATTAAATAAAAAAACAAAAAGGAGAATGGGGCATGAGAGAGAGTGGGAGAAAGGGGAGGGAATTAAAAAAATAAAAAAAGGAGAGGGGAAGTGTGGAAATGGAGAGGGGTGAGGGGAGAGGAGAAAAGAAAAAATGAAAAATAATGAATGGGGATGGGGGTGGGCCAGGCGCATGGGTAGATTGAGGATTTCAATTTTTTTAATAATCATATCTTAATAATAATAATAATAATAATAAACATTTAAATAATCATAATAATAATTAAAGTTTAATGACAATATTTTCTATAATATTAATACTTATATATTCACAACAACATCATTAATTTCCTTAATGATAACAATAATAATAAATTGATTTTAAAAAATAATTACTTTAATGATAATAATAATAATAATGACAATGAAAATAATAATAATTATAGTCTTAATTTTATTAATTTTCATTTAAATAATAACAATATAAATAACAACTAAATAATTATATTTACAACAATTTCATTGATAATATTATTAACAATTTTTAATAATGAAAATATTTTTATCTACACGATAATATTTTTATTATTACAATTTAAAATTTTAACTTATTTTATTTTCATCAAATTTTATTTATTTTAAACATTACACACTTGTGCGACTGCTTGGGCCGATCACGTGGTCACTTCCAACCATGCGATGTCCACGCTCCGGTCCAACACCCACCAAAACTAATAAACGATAAAAAATTTAGACTGCCGCTCTATATGTGTAACACCCCAAGATTTCATAGTGTGTTATTTCTTCAAAATAATTCAATAACTTGCACTACACGCAACACCGAGTTCAAGCGCACCATGACTTACCAAACAAGCCGTTCAAAAAAGGTTATGAATAGTATTAACTAAATTTTAAACTTTATATAATCCTTATAATTTTAGAATCCATATTATGAGATTCTTAGACATAATGTAAGAACAAATTCATCTTCAGTATTGTAGTTTTACCAACTTTTAATAGTGAACCCTTTTTAAATAAAATATTTTAAACTTTTTGACTAAATGGGGACATCAAAAAATTTAAAATAAAACATCCCAAGCTTCCACGGTACGCTTTCCTTTGAATAAAACAGTAGCGTGTGTTGTACGCAACTTCGAGTTTTAACACACACCACAACCGATCAAACTAGCCGTTATGAATAGTAATACATAATTTTTTGAAATTATATATATTTTATATTTCAAAATGGACTTCATTTTTGGATTCGGAATATCAAATTTAGCCTAAGGTGAAATTTTGGTACTTTTCGGATAACTTTCATATTTTGATGAATAGTAAAAATTACTAAATTTTAATTAAAAACAACTTTTTTAATCAAAATAATTAATAGTGATAAATTATGAATTTGAGTGGTTTTAAAGTATATTTAGAATATATTTTTACCATTTAATATAATTTTGGTCATTGGACATAATTTTACAATTAAACCGAACATAAACAAGTGTCAATCTTTTGATAGTTATTATCTCTTAAAAACACCCTTTTTGTTTTGACAGCGGGAATTAATTTTAAATTAATTTCTGCCACTTCTGTGTTTTGAATTTAGAAAAATGGATTCCATATTTGGAATTAGTATGTTCAAATTGTGTAAATAGGTAACTTTTATTTTTAGACATTTTGAATAATTACTGCGGTAAATATTTTATTTACCATGGTTAAGGTTAAATCCGGTAAATAAGGGTTAAAAAATAATATTATAATAATACTAAATTACCCTAAAACGTGTCTTAACCCTATTGGTTGATACATGGTCGACCATGGGAATATTTGGGTCAATTTTGTGACCCCATTGATCCACTTGTAAGTTATAATGACACTTTATTTTAATTAAGTTAAAATGAATACAAAAATGGCATAAGCTTACATCTTTTAAAAGAAAAATTTTTACATAAGGGTATACATGTTGGATTTTCGATTATAAATATTCATTAGAAAGCTAAAAAGATTTCCTACATAATTATATTTTATTTATAATTTTTAGACATCAACTAATATAAATTATTAATGACACAATAATGATGCAATGTTTACCTCATTAACAAATCATTTAAATAAATAAGATTATAATGATTAAAATATTATCTAAAACCTGTCCAATTCTTATTGGTTGATGTTATTTTGAATATGAGTCATCTTATCTTCGACCTCAATGATTTTTGGACCATTATAAACCGAATATAATTATATTATAAAGTAATACTTTCACTCTTTCCTAAAGAGCCCCTCCTCTCCCTTATAAAAGGAGACCACTTCTACTCATTCCTCACACCTCTCAAGCCACTTGGCTCGTCCAAACTCTGCCCAACTAAGCTCCCCACATCCCTATACTCCTCCTTGAAGCTTCCCCTTAGGCAAAA